>CM068546.1:7410011-8010011 GCA_035048495.1 Euptelea pleiosperma | reverse complement strand
CATGCATATATCAAGACAACTCAGTTGTATTCTCTTATCCATCCATCTAATGTGGACGGTTAGATAAAGAGTGGTTGAGATCAAATCCATCGGTTAGATTTCAGCCACTCAATTCGCCTCATTTGACCTCAATTTATTCAAAATTTAAATTTCAACACTGTTATTTTTTGTTATTTCTGTTATTTTTCCATTTCTCCCTCTGTGTGTTACGATCCGTTATAACAGCCGTTATAATGGAAAAAACGGTAACGCCCCAGTCCGTTATACCGTTTGAGTGGCGAAGGCACCCAATTTTTGCAAACGCTTTTGTCGGAGAGTGCCGTGGGCATGGGCCATTTACTATTCTATATAACAAAACACATTGGTTGCCTCCCTACTTATACCTCCTCTTATAAGCATCGACAAAGAAGGGCCGAGATCTAATCCTCCCCCAAATGGATGGTGGATCTCCGCCACTCACCTGATTTTGGCAAATTCTTTGTCGAGGAGTGCCGATGGCACGGGGCACCCACTAGTATATAACAAAACAGGGAAATTGTCTCCCCACTTATAACCCCTCTTATATGTTTCAACAAAGAAGGGGCAAGATCTTATCCCTAAAATAGACGGCGGATCTCAACCACTGACACCCGATTTTGGCAAACGCTTTGTTGGAGAGTGTCGTGGGCACGGGCCACCCACTATATAACAAAACAACTCAATTGTATTCCATTATCTTATCCTGCTTCATAAGATAAAGAGTGCCATGGACAGCGTTGTCTTATACCCCGCCTTATCTTATATGGTTTCAATAATGAGTGGCCAAGATCCACTATGCTTCATATCAATGGCTGAGATTAACTCCCACCCGATTTTGACAAACACTTTGCAGGAGAGTGCCACGGTCACGGGCCGCCTACACATATAAGAAAACAACTCAATTATATTCAATTATCTTATCTTGCTTCATAAGATAAAGAGTGGTTGAGATTAAATCCATCCATCTAATGTGGACGGTTAGAGCCACTTAATCCCCCTCATTTATTTATTCACTCCCACTCATTTGACCTCAACATATTTATTAAAAATGTGAAATTCAAAATTTGAATTTTAACACCGTTATTTTTTGTTATTTATGTTATTTTCTGATTTTTTTTTCTCATTTTTCCCTATGTGCGTTATAATCCGTTATAATGAAAAAAACGGTAATGCTCCAATCCATCATACTGTTTGAGTGCCGAAGGCACCCAATTTTTTGAAACGCTTTCGTCGGAGAGTGTCGTGGGCACGGGCCATTTACTAGTCTATATAACAAAACAGGGAAGTTGTCTCCCCACTTATACCCCCTCTTATACGTTCTAACAAAGGATGGCCGAGATCTTATCCCCTAAATGGACGGTGGATCTCTGCTACTCACACCTGATTTTGGCAAATGCTTTGTCGGGGAGTGCCGAGGGCACGGGCCACCCACTATCTAAATAACAAGTGACAATGATTGTCTTATACCCCCTCTTATCTTATATGGCTTCAACAATGAATGGTTAAGATCTACTATGCTTCATATCAATGGCTGAGATTAACTCCCACTCAATTTTGATAAACACTTTGTCAAAAAGTGCCGCAGGCACGGGCCACCCACACATATAACAAAATAACTCAGTTGCATTCTCTTATCTTATCCTGCTTCATAAGATAAAGAGTGGTTGAGATCAAATCCATCGATCCAATGTCGATGGTTAGATTTCAGCCACCCAATCCCCCTCATTTGACTTCAATTTATTAAAAATTTGAAATTCAAAATTTAAATCTAACGCCGTTATTTTTTGTTATTTCTGTTATTTTATATTTTTCCCTCTCTGCATTACGATCCGTTATAACAGCCGCTATAATGGAAAAACGGTAACGCCCCAGTCTGTTATACCGTTTGAGTGCCGAAGGCACTCAATTTTTGCTAACAATTTTGTCGAAGAGTGCCGTGGGCACGGGCCACTTACTAGTATATAACAAAACAGGACAGTTGTCTCCCCCTCTTATCCGGCTTCATAAAGGATGGCCGAGATCTTATCACACCAAATGGACAGTGGATCTCAGCCACTCACACCCAATTTTGACAAACGCTTTGTCAATGAGTGCCATGGGCACGGGTCACCTACTATTTACCTACATATAAGGAGTGAAATAGGTTGGATTTACATATAGCCTAAGGGTCAGGCTCAGGAGCCCCACTTTTTATGCCTCGAGAGGGGTGTTACCGTTAAAACGGATTGAAACGGCCAAGGGCAAAATAGAAAAAAAGATTTTAATGGATTTTAACGAAAAAAAGTAGTGCTTAGATTAAAATTTTAAAATTTGAAATATGAAAATTAAAAATTAAAAAAAAATAGAATTTAACGGAAATTTAACGGATTTTAATGATTTGACCTAAATTTATTCAAAATTTAAATTTCAACACCGTTATTTTTTGGTATTTCTATTATTTTCCCATTTCTCCCTCTGTGCATTACAATCCGTTATAACAGCCGTTATAATGGAAAAAACGGAAATGCCCCAGTCCGTTATACCGTTTGAGTGCCGAAGGCACCCAATTTTTCCAAATGCTTTTGTCAAAGAGTGCCGTGGGCATGGGCCATTTACTAGTATATTTACATATCTGCTTTGGAAGAAGCAAAATGGGAGTGAACGAACGTTGTTCTTCTCGAAGAAATTACACTTGAGAAGCAAAAGGAGAGAGAAGCACGCACTGTTAATCGTGGCACAATCTTATTGGTATCTCATCCAATAATGTGTGACATTGGGAAATCTATTAAACTTTAGGTCAAGTTTGGAAATCTCATGTTTTTGCTTGTCAAGGCCAATCCTAACATCCAGTTCAGTGTTACAATTACTTCACTAAAAGCCAACTGTGGTCCTTTTTGAGGGCAAAATATGACAAACCGAAGCCCAAAAGAATGGGCCCCATAAAATTAACATACACAGGCTAGGACCAGATCTAGATTGATCACGGCTGGCCCATCTTTTGGGTTTTCAAATAGGCCCTAAACTTTAGGTTCTTCCCACTCAAATAAAGCACTTGCTCCAGGGGCCAATAAAAATTTGCAGACTTGCATAGGTCAACCTCGAACTGTCGTGGTTGAGCACTTTGTATGTTTAAAAAACATTTTTTGGACAAGAAGATGGATCAAGGTTGAACCAAGCAGTTTTGGGACCGGTTCGTTGGTTGAACCATCCATTATGAGCCAGGTTTCATAACATTCATCGAAACACAATGGGGCACATTATTTGTACGACAATATTTCAAAAAGTGTTGTAGATCTTAGTGGAACCCTGTTTTTTGGTTATTTGATAACATTGTCCCGTATTTTCTATAATGCTACCAAATAGTGTCAAATAGAAGTTTGCTCTCTCACTACTAGATCAAACTCGATCTCTTAGGCCCCTAGTTAGCAATTCGGCATACAAAAAAAATTTGGGACGGCAACAATACAAATATAATCCGTTTTGAAAACTTTTAAGTCTTTATGGAGAGGTGTTAGATTTTTATGTATTTCCATTTTGTTCCGGAAAGACATTTGGTGTCCTGAGGTTAGGTTGGAATCTGAATTTCATGATCTTTATTCTATTTTTAGTAAGAAAGTGACCGTTGTACGTGAGATGTAGGTTGCAGGCGACATCCTACTAGCTTGGGATTTTGGCTTTCGTCGGAACCTAATGATAGAGAATCGTCCTAAGTTACAAATTTCCTCGAGAAAGTGGGGAATATTGTAAAACCCCGAGAAATCATAGTCATCAGATTGATTCTCTTAGAATTAGATCCTTGAGATCTGTGTCATAAATCAGGGGTGTGATAGAGATGGTATCAGAGCGCCCATCATTTTCTTTCTATATGGGCGAGGAAACTTAGACATTAGATATGTCTGAGTAAACAAAGAAATTAAAATACGTCAAGACTAAAAGTCTTTCAAAAATTAAAAGCCTTAAAAGAATAAAAGCTTGTTATACAAGTTATCTATTTTTTCTAAGTATACTTTAATTGCTATAGAGATATATCAGTACTTGAAGAGTGCTTGTTGATTTAGGGAATACAATGTAGGGTGAATCTGCAACTAATAGTTAGAGCAACAATAGTCATCCAAAAGATACAAGGGATACATATCTATTGGGAGAGAATATATAAACGGATCACATAATGAAATTTAAGATCCACTAGCAGAATGGGTATAGTTTGAAGAGAGAGTAAATGGTTTATTGATGATTTAATCCCAGAAAGAGATCCATATGAACCAATAGAATCAAATCCGATCCAAAAAGTGATTCCAATGGACCAAAAGATGATTTGAAAAGGAAGTCAATAAAAGACTCAGAGTAAGATTTAGTAAAAATCTAGAGGAAGAACCGATTAAGGATCTGGAAAAAGATTAGAAGAAAATCACCTAGTGTTAAATGTCTAGCCTGCCAAGTATGACTAGCTGACCAATTGGATTAGTGGGACCAATTTGATTGGTTGACAGATTAAGCAATTTTACTAGTTGATTAGGTCGACTGATTGATTAAGTTTACCAATTAGACTAAGGTTGACTATATTGACTAGTCCGACTAAGTTGACTAGATCCATTAGATGATAAGTTTGGCTAGCTCGGATTAGATTGATGTAGATGACCAATTTGACTAGGTTTACTATATTGAAGAGTTGACCAATCTAATTAGGTTTAGCAACATTTATTTGTTAATCAATCCGATTGAGTTTGACTAGATTAATTAGTTGACTAATCTGATTCGGTTAGATTGGATTGGCAAATTAACATGATCACTTCCAATTTCGAGGATGAAATTTTTGTAAGGGGGGGGGATGTAAAACCTCAAGAAATCATAGTCGTTAGATTGATTCTCTTAGAATTAGATCCTCAAGATCTGTGTCAGAAATCGAAGCGTGACAAATGCACTCTCTCTTAGCCAAGTAGAATGTGTCAGATGGTGGAATCATGATCATAAATGAATTTTTTCTGTCCGGCCTTTTTACGAGGCTTTAGAAGAGAGTGAGGTAGTAGATTTCCCTGTGGCTAAGGTGTGGACCAATAGAGCTCCCTTCAAAGTCCATTTCTTGGCTTGGTGTGTGGCCCGTAGTAGAGTTCAGATTATGGACTTTTTATGGAGGAGAGGCATTGGTGTGGTAGATCATTGCCCCATGTGCTTACAGAGCGGTGAATCAAGTGATCACATTTTCCTCCATTGTAGAGTGGCATTTATCTGCTTAGAGTTTAGCCGAGATTTAGGCTACATCTGTGTTATTCCGTCGACGGTCAAAGATTTGCTATCGGCTTGGTAGTGTAAAGAGTTTGATGGGATTGGTAAGAGGTTGTGGGCTCTAACCCCACTAGCTATCTTTAGGGGAATTTGGAGAGAGCATAACTATAGGTTTTTTTAGGGTAGAAAATCTTCCCTTGGAGCCATTTTGTTGGAAATTCGGGGGCTTATTTTTTCTTGGGTCAGATTGTACGATGAAGGGAAGGGTGTTAGATTTGAGGATTTGGTGTTTGGGTGGTCGTCTTTGTTGGGGAGAAATTAAGTTGCCTTGCGGTTGGTAGTTTGTAAGTTTTCTTTTCTTTGCTTTGGTAGGCTTTCTCAGCCTCCAAGCTTTCAATGCCGAAAATGAAAAAATGTTCAAAAATAATTCATGTATAATACGATTTAGTATAAAGAATCTGGGACCAAAAATTAGTGTGTGTGTGTGTGTAGGGTTGGGATCGGTGGACAACAATTTTGGCGTACCCACATGGAAGATGAGTAAGTGGCTAATTTTTGGTGATGATGATCTCCTCACCGTATCGATCAGCCCCCCCCCCCCCCCCCCGTAAGTGGCTAGGAATCTTAGAATGATTTGAATTTTTGTGAGGATAATCTCCTCACCATAGAGACCATCCTCGCAAAAAAATCACCCCGTTCCAAAACTTCTAATTTATACATTGGCCTACGCCAATTTTTTGTTGTTAAATTTGGCGCAGGCCAAACATTGTCAAATTTTTTGTTGTCAAATTTCTAATTTATAACCATTTACAATCTTTGGATCTTTGCACCCAATTAAATAATGCTCAATAATGCTCAAATTCCTACGGTTAAAATCAACCCATGAAAATAACTTCAATTTAATGCTTAGAAATCACTGATCAAATTTATTTTTGTTTTGTAGGTCCACCTAGTGATTGGCCAAACATCCATACGGTCAGCGCCCTCTAATAGTGTGCCACGTGGCTCATATTATGCATGGTGTCCGGCTTCGGTCTCATTTTGTTGAAATTTCCTTAGCGTCGATCAAGCTGGGATTCATTGTTTAGTCGGGATCCATGGGGTATCGAGGTCGATACAGTCGCGCGGCCGGGAGAAAGGGAACAAAAGGTGCAAGGCTCGTGCCCTTTCCCCTTGCCCCCCATCATATGTAGCATCACTAGTTCACGGGTCATTTTGATTGGCAAGTTTTCGTCAATGGTCCTTCCGTAGGTTTACCTACAAAAACCTTGTTACGACTTTTCCTTCCTCTAAATGATAAGGTTTAGTAGATTTCTTGCGATGTCGTAGGTGGCGAACCGCCCACGTCGTCGTGATTGAAACACCTCACCGGACCATTCAATCGGTAGGAGTGACAGATGTTGTGTACAAAAGGCAGGAACGTAGTCACCGGACACCACGCGACGTGCGATGCTCTTCTAGCTGCTGGACCCTACCTCCGGTTGAGCCGTTTCTAGGGTGGACATGCTGTTAAATAGAAAAGATAACTCTTCCCGAGGCCCCCGTCGACGTCTCCAGACTCCCTAACGTTGCAGTCAGCTGCTATGTCCCGGTTCAAGAATTTTAACCCAATTCTCTTTCAAAGTTCGCGTGGTTCGTGCTATCTGATGGGCTTCCCCCATCTCTTAGAATTGACTGACCCATGTGCAAGTGTCGTTCATAGGATTGTGATGACATGCAGAGGAGGCACCTTCAGTATTTATGTTGGCTGGAGATGCAGAGCATTTGTGGCTTCAGCTCACTAGGATAGAGGATGCAACAGAGATGTCTTGGGGTACTTTCCAGCAGAAGTTTATGAAGAAGTATTTCGCGAGGCAGTACGAGATTAGAAGGCCGCATGGTTCATTGGCTTGGTTCAGTGGGCTTTGACTGTTAGTCAATACGAAGCTAGATTTGCGAAACTTTATAGGTTTGTGCCATACATGGTAGCAGAGGAGATTCATCGGGCTTGTAAGTTCGAGCAGGGTTTTACTCTATCTATTCGGAAGATGGTAGTGGGGCACAAATTGATAATGTATGTCTAGATTCTTGATCGTGCATTGGTTATCGAGTATGATAATATCATCTTTCAGAGATCTAAGAAGCAGCGGACAAAGCAAAAAGGGAAAACCAAGGCTTTTCCCCAGCAAGGCTAGGATCATAGACAACGGTAGAAGTATGCAGAGGACTACTACCACGACAACTATGCGACGACTATGGTACCAGCACTGGCAGTGCATGCGGAGCCGATGAACTTTTACTCATGGAAGGTGGGTCCATAACATTTTTTTTAAATATTCTCCTTTCAAATCATTTGGATTATGCCTGTCAATGAATTGATGAATGGCCCCTGGTTTGCGTGACCCATTTGGGCCAAGCTTTGGGTGAGGCAATGACTACTAGCCATATATTGTCACACTACATGAAGCTGGCCCATTTTCCCAGTTTTAGCGTCCTTTTTTTTTATAATCAATGAGTGTCTCCCATCTTTATCGTCCTTTGTCTCACTTCTTTATTTGGAAAAGACCTCCAACAAAGCATTCCATCGATAACTTAATCCATTTAAAAGAAAAAGCTCAACCTTTGAGTTATCATTCTTCCTTAGAAAGCAATTATGGAGGCAAGGCTGAGATTACAAAAGAACATGGTGGCAAGGCTAGAATATCTTTGCTTCGTGAAGAAGGAACTCTCTTTCATGGTAATAGTGCAAACCTTTTCCCAATAGTGCCTTACCATGGAAAAATATTGCCTTAGGAAATGCTTGATGCAAAAGGTGATAGGTAAATCAAGGGTTGTCAATCAATTCATGGGGAGGTGGGTTCTATAGAGTTGTAAATGGATATATATAATCATATAAGAATCCGGATTCAAAAAAAAAAAAAATCGATATCCGGATTTGATTCGTTATCCATGAATATTCTGAATTAATATTCGAATTCGAATCTGATTAACTTATCAGATATCCTCTAATCTCATATTTATCCGATAATGAAATTGAATATATATAATAATTTATTAAATTTATATAATAAATATAATTATTATATTTATATAAAAATAATAATTATATTATATTTATTATAATTAACTATATATATATATATATATATATCCCAAAAGTTTTTACATATAAAAAGAGAATTTTTGACATACCCCCGTGTTATCTTTAAAATTTGACATAAGCCCCCACAATTTGAAAAAGCTAACATACCCCCCTAGGACTTGATCCACTGTCATTTGACCACTGTCAACCCAAGTTGATTGCCAATTTTTTATTGAAGGACAAAACTGGCCTTATCTTGAACCTTGGAATAAGGGTTTGCACAAAAACCTAAACCCCAAATCAAATGGCTGTGGAAGAAAACTTGTGAAGTAATCTACTTGTGAGATTCAATTTAGAAAATAAATTGATAGGTAGCAATACCAGCATTATGAGTTGAGAAAAAAAGTAACATAATACTTAGTAACAGAAATGTGACAAGGGCATCTTACCAAGAAGACTAAGGGAAGTAACAAAGATACAGTGGAACTTAAAATTGTACGCACACAATGTAGTTGACATAATAGAAGATGTAGACATGCACGAGCAACAACTGCTGCATAGATGGTTAAAAGGATTGAGTGGAACTTATTGATCAGCTAGTCTCCGCCTTTGAAGGGAGCTATCAAAGTGATTTAAAAGACCCAGTAAAATTGTGATTTTTTATTGGGTATGTTTGGCCCATCAATGGTAGCTGATGCCGTTGTTGTTTTATGTTATTTTTTAACATTGGCTTTTTAAATAGTCGCCGGAGTTGTAGACGGCTGGTCATGAGACTCCGGTGGGTTGTTGGCTAGTGATAGACGGCCAACCCATTGGAATTCTCCAGCCTTCCACCACAGTTGTTTGATTTGGGATTTGGGTTTTGGTCCAAACTGTTGTTCCAAGGTTGAAGATATGGGCAGTTTTGTCTTTTAATAAAAAAATAGTGATCAACTTGGGTCAAAACTACTCAAAATACAGTAGACCAAGTCATAGGGCATATGTCTGTCTTTCAAATTGTGGGGGGTATGTCAAATTTTAAAGATAACATGGGGGTGTATAAAAAATTCCATTATAAAAATGACCCAAATCCAATTTTCAAAGTTTTTTGAATGGTATCTGATTATTTTGGGGTCATGATGTAACAAGACATACCTGAGATCTTTTCAAATGAGGAAGCGCATTTGTGCTACTCACCGCTGCCATTTGGGCCCACTGACTGCATGGATGTTTAGCCCAGCCCTTCGTAGACATTAATACAAAAAAGAAGCTTGTTTGAAGATTTTTAGAGGTTGATTTTAGTACTAAAAAAACTGGTTAAATTAAATGGCTATAAGCACACCTTAAAAAGTAAATACAATGGTTAGAGATTGCAAATCATGGTGAATTTTGGTGTGTATATCCACCAAGGAGTGGGATGAACATCCATGCGGTTAGTAGACCCAGATGACAGTTGTGAGTAACAAAAATTGCGCTTCCGCATTTGAAAAGTTACCGTCATACCTTGTTAAATCACCACCCCTCTTGATGAATCTAGAGATCAAAAATCAGCTCGCTCGTATTCCACCTTTAACTTTCTTCATTTATTTTTTTGTTGGAAAAGACGTCTAATGAAGCGCTCCATTGGCAGCTTTCAGGGTGGACATGCTGTTAAACAAAAAAGATAACTCTTCTCGAGGTCCCCAACAGTGTCTCCGGACATCCTAATGTTGCAATCAGCCGCTACGTCCCAGTTCAGGAATATTAACCTGATTTCCTTTCAAAGTTCGTGTGGTTTGCGCTCTCTGACGGGCTTCCCCCAGTCTCATAGAATTGACTATCCCATGTGCAAGTGTTGTTCATAGGATTGTGATGAAATGCAGAGGAGGCACCTTGCAGTATTTATGTTGTCTGGAGATGTAGAGCATTTGTGGCATCAGGTCACTAGGATAGAGGATGCAACAAAGATGTCTTGGGGTACTTTTTAGTGGAAGTTTACTAAGAAGTATTTCTGCAAGACAGTGCGAGATCCGAAGGCCATAGAGTTCATTGGCTTGGTTCAGTGGGCTTTGACTGTTAGTCAATACGAAGCTCTAGATTTGCGAAGCTTTTTAGGTTTGTGTCATACACGGTAGCAGAGGAGATTCATCGGACTCGTAAGTTCGAGCATGGTTTTACTCCATCTATTCGAAAGATGGTAGTGGGGCACAAATTGAGGACCTATGTCGAGATTTTTGATCACGCGTTGGTTACCGAGTAGGATAATTTCATCTTTCGAGATCTAAGGAGCAACAGACAGAGCAAAAAGGGAATTGCGTAGAGGACTAGTACTACCACGACAACCATACGACGGCTATGGTACCAAGGCAGGCAATGCATGGGGAGCCCAGGAACTTTTAATCATGGAAGGTGGGTCCATAACATTTTTTAAAATATTCTCCTTTCAAATCATTTGAACTTTACCTGTCCATGAATTGATGAATGGCCCTTGGTTTGCGTGACCCATTCGGACCAAGCTTTGGGTGAGGCAATGACCACTTGCCACATTTTGTCACACTACATGAAGCGGGCCCATTTTCCCATCTTTAGCGTCCTTTTTTTTGTAATCAAGGACTATCTCCCATCTATATCGTCCATTATCTCACTTCTTTATTTTTTTGGAAAAGACCTCTAACAAAGCATTCCATCGATAACTCGCAACTTTCAAAAGCCAAATCCCACCTATAATCCATTTAAAAGAAAAAGCTCAACCTTATCATCCTTCCTTAGAAAGAAATTATGGAGGCAAGGCTGAAATACCTTTGCTTCGCGGACAAGGAACTCTGTTTCATGGTTTTTCCAATAGTGCCTTATCATGGAAAAATATTGCCTTAGGAAATGTTTGATGCAAAAGGTTATAGGTAAATCAAGGGTTGTCAATCAATTCATGGGGAGGTGGGTTTAGAGTTGTAAAGGGATATGTATAATCGTATAAGAATCTGAATTCAGAAAAAAGGAATTTTGATATCCGACGAATATTCTGAATCAATATTCGAATTCGGATCTGATTAACTTATCGAATATCCTCTAATCTCAGATTTATCCGATAATGAAATTGAATATATATAATTTTTTATTAAATTTATATAATTATTATATTTATTATAATAACTATATATATATATATATATCCCAAAAGTATTTACGTTTAAAAAAGGAATTTTTGACATACCCCCATGTTATTTTTAAAATTTGACATAAGCCCCCACAATTTGAAAAAGCTAACATACCCCCCTAGGACTTAGCCACTGTCATTTGACCACTGTTGACCCGAGCTGACTGCCAATTTTTTTTATTGAAGGACGAAATTGCCCTTATCTTCAACTTTGGAACGGTTTGAACAAAAACCTAAACCCCAAATCAAACGGCTATGGAAGAAAACTTATGAAGTAATTTACTTGTACGATTCAATTTTGAAAATAAATTGATAGTAGCAATACAAGCATTATGAGTTGAGAAAAAAAATTATTATACTTTGTAGCAGAAATGTGACAAGGGCATCTTACTAAGAAGCCTAAGGGAAGTAACAAAGATACAGTGGTACTTATAACTACACGCACACAATGTAGTTAACATAGTAGAAGATGTAGACATGAGCAACAGCAGCTGCGTATGCTGCACAGATGTCATTGATGTTTTATGTTATTTTTTAACATTGGCTTTTTAAGTAGTCACCGGAGTTGTGGACGGCTGGTCATGAGACTCCGGTGGGTTGTTGGCCAGTGATGGGCGGCCAACCCATTGAAAATCTTGGCCAGCCGTCCACCATAGCTATTTGATTTAATTTGGGGTTCGGGTTTTGGTCCAAACTGTTGTTCCAAGGTTGAAGATAAGGGCACTTTTGTCTTTTAATTAAAAAAATGGTGGTCAACTTGGGTCAAAACTAGTCCAAATACAGTAGACAAAGTCACAGGGCGTATGTCAGCTTTTTCAAATTGTGGGGGGTATGTCAAATTTTAAAGATAACATGGGATATATCAAAAATACCCATATAAAAATGACCCAAATCCAATATCCAATTTGTTTTTAATAGTATCTGATTATTTTGGGGTCATGATGTAACAAGATATACCTGAAATCTTTTCAAAATGAGGAAGAGCTTTTTTGTTACTCACCGCTGTCATCTGGGCCCACTGACCGCATGGATGTTTAGCCCACCCCTTCGTAGACATTCATACCAAAAAGCAGCTTGTTTGAAGATTTTTAGCGGTTGGTTTTAGTACTAAAAAAATGGTTAAATTAAACGGCTATAAGCACACCTAAAAAGTACTAAAATATAATGGTTAGAAATTGCAAATCATGGTGATTTTTGGTTTGTATATCCATCAAGGAGTGGGATAAACCAAGGTTTAAAGGGGACCGTTATAACGGTATAACGGACTGGGGGCGTTACCATTTTTTCCGTTATAACGAAAACGTTAATAACGGAAAATAACGAAAATAATGAAAAATAACGGGAAAAAAATGGGTCTTAAAATCTTTTTTTATTGTTGTTGTAAATAACGGGCGTTATTTACGTTATAACGGAAAAAAATGGAAAATAACAGAAAATAACACTTTTTTTTTTATTAAAACGTTAAATAACGGACGTTTTTTGAAAATAACGATTATAACAAACAGCCAATTTTTTTAAACACGACCATTTTAAAAAAATAATAATAATAAATATTCATTGTTTTTAAATTAATAAAATATTAATAAATATTAATATTTATTATTTTTCCTGAAAAATAAATAAACATAAGGCGTGGATGATTGCATAGATAATTTTCCTGAAAAACGTTTTTCTCATTGAAAATTTTATTTGGAAAATATCCCCAAAATGCACTTAAGAAAATATGCAATTTTTTAATTTTTCACAAAATAAGGGTGGATTTTCATGGAAACGAATTCTCACCAATGTAGAACAGAAATAAATTCTTTGTTTGGATGAAAAAATCTCATTTTCTCAAAAAAATTTACCAAATTTAAAATGACTAATGAAAGTAGGGTTTTTCCATGTCGTCGGATCGGAAACCCTAATCTCAACAATATTTATAATTAATCTGAGACTTTTAACCTGTAGAATGAGCAATTTTGTACAGTGGCTTGTGTAGGATGTCGATCCGCACTCGGGATTAGTCCGGTTAGCGCAATAATGAACATAAAATGATGGGAAATTTGCAGAGAATAGAACATAATATTATTCAAATCAACTTCATTCAATCGAACATGTCTCTTACAATCAAGTAAAAATAACTAAATTATAAAGCATAAAAAAAATAAATAAATAAACTAGAGAGAGAAAGAGAGAACTAGAGAGAGAAAGTAGAGAGGAGATTGTAGAGATAGAGAGAGAGAGAGAGAAAGAAGAATGAAAGTAGAGAGAAAATTTTAGAAAGTTAGAGAGAGAAAAGTAGTTCTAGAGAGAGAAAAGATGAAACTGACCGCCATCGGAATTGTTAGTGGTTGTGATGGTGCACAAGACTTGGATGATAGTGGTGGGTAATCACCTGGTCATGATCATGGTGGATGCCGGAATGCACCACGTTGAAAACCAATGGAGTAGAATGGTGGTTCACGACCTTGCTTGATGGTGGCTCATGGATGAGAGATTGAGGAAGATGGAGGCTTGACGAGCAGCAACGATTGAAGAGTTAGGTGTGAATGATGGGGATGACTGCAAGTCGTCAAGGGGGAACACCGGTGGGAGTTGCAGGTTGTAGGTGCGCTTAGCGGATGATGGAGGGGATTGTAGGTTCTGCCGGTGAAGAAGTGAAGGGTTGCAGGCATCCTTGAGATGGGATGAACACGTGCAAGTGCAACAGTGGTTTGGTGTGTAGCAGCGTGGTGAAAGTTTGTGCATGGAGGATGGTGGTTTCAGTGGCTGGAGAACCAGCAAAAACGAAGGGGGGGGGGGGCGATGGCAGCACTGGAGTTCTGCCTGAGTTTTAATGGTGCTTCACCAGTCCGGCATGGAAGGAGAAGAAACAAGAAGAAGAAGAGCAGAAGGAGAAGGAGATGACCGTGTGGGGTTGCTGGGTTCGTGATGAACCGTGAGGAGGAGGAGGTGCTGTAGGGCTGCAACTCCGGCGGTGGTTCAAATGGAGAAGACGGTGGTGGAAGTGAACAGTGCAGGCGGTGCTAGTGGTGCTGTTCGCCTCTGCAGATGCAGGAAGAAGAAGAAGAAGAAGAAGAAGAAGAAGAAGAAGAGAAAGAGGAAGAAGAAGAAAAGGAAAATAAGTAACCAAACCAGTTCGCCGGAGTTGCAGGTCTGCAACTCCGGTGACTGTGTTACAGTCCGGCTACACACGGTGGCTAAGCCCGTGAAAAAGGGGGACCGTTGGGTGATCAGGGGATGCGAAAGGGAACCACGACCTTGCAGACCTCGTTGCTGTTTGACAGCAGTCTGCAGACGTGGAAGAGAGCTTCTGCTGGCCGGAGTTGCAGACCTGCAACTCCGGCTGAAAAGAAGAAAGAGAAGAAGAAGAAGAAGAAGAAGAAGAAGAAGAAGAAGAAGAAGAAGAAGAAAGAAGAAAGAAGAAGAAAGAAGAAGAAGAAGAAGAAGAAGAAGAAGAAGAAGAAGAAGAAAGAAGAAAGAAGAAGAAGAAGAAGAAGAAGAAGAAGAAGAAGAAGAAGAAGGAGAAGAGGGGGCGCTCCACCAACTCGCCGGAGAAAGGTCGCAGGAAGAGAAGAGGAAGAGGAAGGAAGAAGAGAAGGAAGAGAAGAGGAGGAAAAGATGGGAGAGAGGGGGGAGAGGACCGACTTTAGGTTTCGGCCTCTCTTCCTTAAATATGCGAGGCTCCTCTTGCCTCAACCGTTGGATGGAGAGATCCAAAGTAATTTCCTCATGGTTTGACACTAAGGCCCCGTTTGGATACCCAATTGGAAATTTGCATTTTTTCGAGGAAAACACAACTGTCCATTGTTAGATAGCCAGTATAATTTTCCCCACCAAGCCACTTAAATCTGGATAATCTTTCTTACTAAACCCGAAATTCATTTCCCATCCAAATTGGTGAGAATTGATTTTCACCTAATACACCTTTATTTTCTCGCACGATTGAAATATGTGTTCTTAGTTGCTATCAATCAGCCATATAAGGTATATCACAGATGTATTTTCGCGGGAAAACATTTCGTGTAATCAAACATAGCCTAAATGTCTCCGAGTGGGGTCCACGCAAATGGGATGATCATAGGCCGTGGTGATCAAGGGTTGAGATGACAGTGATCGACCGATCGGATGATGAGCGGATGAGATCGAGGGGATCCAATGGCTAGATTTTGAGAGTGGAGAGATCGGATGATCGATTTATCGATTTGATGGCCAATTGATTGATCGGATGGTTGAATTGAGGGCATGGATAGATGATGATAGGCCTAGTGAGGGATTAGATGGGTGATGGGGGAGAGATCGTGTGGTGAGAATAACAAGATGGTTGATCAGATGATCGAGTGGTTGAAGCGAAGAGGAGAGAGAGAGAGAGAGAGAATTAGGAGAGACGAGAGAGAAAATACTAAAAAATATAGATAACAGAGCTAGCAAAAGGTCTTGAACCCTGATTTTCAACATATCTTTCAGTAGGCTTCACCAATCACGCAAGTCGTCATTTTAGGTCAATTGGTGCGGTTTTTGAATCACTTTGGCCCGTCTCTTGGTCTTCAGCTTTGCCTCTCTCTTAGTTCTTTGGGCTGGCTCTGCGATCCTCTGACTTGACCCGTACTTGGCCTGTATCTTCTAGTCATAGCCTGTGGGCTCTTTAAGCTTAGATAATGGGCTTTCATGATCGATTTGGGCCCGCAAGTCTTGAGAATCATCTACTCAAGGTTTCCTGCGACAGAAGAAGCGCGTAATGAGACTTAATCAGAACGGCTTAATATCTAGACTTCCGAAAATGTGTTTAATGCATGCGAATATACCATTTCGTCCAGAAAAGTGTGTTCTATGCAACAGAAGAGACTCTTACGTAGAAAAGTAGATAAATAGAGCCTTTTACGTAGGAGAGTGCGATAACTCTAAAAGGATAATTACTTAAAATAAGCACTTTTGAGCGAATATCAACTAACATGGGAAAATTTTGTTTTCTTGAGAAGATACAATTATCCCACGACAGAATTGGCAATCAAACATGCTTTAATAGCATTTTATAATGTTGAATTATATTTATTTTTATTAATATATTTTTTTTAATGAGAAAGAAAAAAGAAAGAGAAAGGTAAAAAACATAGAGATATATTAATATTATTCATTACAGAAACACCTCAGTGTGAGGAGGGGGTTTGGCTAGACCCCTACTTGTTCATTAAAAATAAAAATAGAATTACACAAAATATTCTAAAAAGTCTAAGCACTAAAGTACATTCATTGATAGTTACTAAAATTTGAAGTCTGATTAGGATCGAATTGTGACCCGTAATACTGTGTACTGGAATCAGTTCCTGAGGTAGATTCAAGTTATTGGTAGGGTCGATCTGGAGCTGATTAAAATCAAATTCAAAATAATTTTCCGGTAAGGGCTCCATTCGTCCTTCATACATGGGTGGTGCTCTGGCCCAATTTCTCGGAAGCTCTGTATCAAGCACTGATGTAGAAAAACACCTTTGGTCAATGACATCTGGGTCATCATTAGTCATTTCTCTTTCAACGTTATCCAACCATTCAGGGTCTGCTGGTAATTTTGCTTCTTCATCATCTGCTGCAATCCACTCTGTTAATGGATTTTCCATTAGAATAGCAAACACGCTGATTGGGTCAGTGCGATATCTTCGTTGCTTATCCATCATTTTCTGCTCTAATCGCAGATTGTATTCAACAAAAACAAGGTCATTTAGCTTTTTTTTTGCTAGTCTATTCCTTGTTTTAGTATGTATGCGGTCGAATGTGCTCCAGTTTCTTTCACAACTAGAAGATGTCGTTGTCTGATTCAAAATTCTGGCTGCGAGTAGTCAGAGATGCAGCAACACAATTCCAAAGCTGTTCCAAAAATCAACTGAGAAAAGTTATAAGAATATGTTATATATTAATACATAAAATAACTGCTAAAAAATTATTCTTAAAATACATATAAAATATTTATCGGGACACCCTTCTTTTGCAGCTATCCTGGCTGCTTCTGATCCCATAGCTCCTAGTCAGGATTGAAACCTTCCTAGCTGTTTTCAAAATGCAAAAGTATATTAAAATAATGATATAATTTGATAACTAACTTTTATAATGACAAAATTTAATATAAATACCTCCTAAGTTATAGTCGCTTGATCTGTTGGGTTTGGAAACAAATTGGCAATCACTTTATGAACACAATGCTCTGGATAACAGATTTCATTTTTATCCTTAAAGCTTGATGGTTCATAAAGATAATATGGGTTCAAAAAGTATGCAACATCATGCAAGTCAGTGTGGAGCTGGTCCTTCCATCTTTTGTTGATAATCTTGTAAATACTAACAACCCTTCTCAACCACAAGAACTGCTTAATTATGCCTTTAGCTGTACACAATGCATCAAACAGATACTTCATCGTAGGTTTATCTGAGTCTACCAACCGTAAAACTTTTATGAGTGGCTCCACCATTGCTACTGCATTGAATGCCTTTTTCCAAAAAATTTTATCCATCACAATTTGGTTTACTTTTTTCCCAGATTCAAGTCTAGCATAATTTGAATCTCTCCACTCAGGGTCTACAAATAATAGCTAAAAAGGGGCTTGGCTCTCTACAATACTCGGTATAGTTATAAAACTCGTTGCAAATCGATTGTCATCGATGTTAATACTTTTCAAAAATGTTGTACCTACAAAATTTAAAATGAACCTAATTAGAATAATTCAAATGTTAATCTTAAAAAAATAATATAAGTTCAAATTTTATACATGAGGAGCAATAGACTAAAAAGTTCACTAGTGTATATCCACTCTGATCTTTTCAACTGTCAGCCATTAGAGTGCAACCATAAGTCTCCTAAAATCTTCTCTGATTTTGAATTATGGTGTTCTCTATCATTTATTTCTTTCTTTGTAAGATTGTATTCGACAATTCATATACAGTTGGAGGCTTAAAACCTCTCCAATAATTAGCAACTGCAATAAAAGCTTCATTATAAGAATTCGACGAAGCTACACTAAATCGAAGAGCATTTTCATAAAACATTCTTCCGATACGCTCACAAGCGTAATCTCGAGAACTTTTGTCATTAGTCATATTTGGGATTGTTTGTTGTGTATCCCGACGACTACTATGAATTCTTGAATCCACCAATGATCGATGTGGCACAGGAGGTTGAGATGGTCTATCACTAGTAGATGTAGCTCTAGATGACCCTGCTCTACTACTACTCCTACACTGATGAATATTTTATCCATCCATCCACCACGTCGTGACTGATTAAAATGTTATAGGGTAGTAGCTTCAATCGATATTTGCTCTTCTTGTGGATGAATCTCTTGTTCTTCAACTCCATAAGCACCAGTCGCATCTTGAGTTTCATTTTCATAATCTTCTTCTTCCATTCCTACAGGCCGCCAGTCTTGATATTGTTGTCGTTGTCTTTTTTGAGCTTTCATTTATCTAAGACTTTGGCTTGCATTTCTCCTTACGGCTGAAGGTACATTAGTGCAAACGGTAATATCACCTCTTGATCCAGTTAAATGTTGTTTGAATCTGGTGATTCCTGCAGTAACTACTTTACTACGGTAGTTACATTGTAATTTATTACCATCCAGCCTAATGCAATGATTGTAAAATGGATCTTGTCTTCTACCTTCTCCCTCCATCCTGCTTTAAAATTAATAATTTTATAAGTCTTAGTGGATTTTGAGCATTATTTGGAATACTAAGATCTAAAGGTTAAAAATCACTGATCAAGTTGATTTTTGGAAATATGCAACCCCTTAATAGAATTAGCCATATGCAACCAACAAAGGCTATATTTTAATTCGAATGTGTGGTTTGATGAAATATGTCCCAAATTTTGAATTTCAACGCCACTTTTTTCATTTTTTCCATTAAATTTCGTTAAATTGTTAAAATCCATTAAATTTTGTTTTTTTCTATTTTTGCCCTTAACCGTTTCAATCCATTTTAACGGTAATGCCC
Organism: Euptelea pleiosperma; assembly: GCA_035048495.1. Classification (NCBI taxonomy): domain Eukaryota; kingdom Viridiplantae; phylum Streptophyta; class Magnoliopsida; order Ranunculales; family Eupteleaceae; genus Euptelea; species Euptelea pleiosperma. The sequence continues at coordinate 7,990,659 of CM068546.1, read as the reverse complement.
CAGTCCTTAAAACCGCTAAAACGACCTCCATTAAACCTTGATCCCAAAAACGAGACTTGTTGCTGACAAAGGTGGCTATATTTCTCAACAATTAGCCATCATAAATTATAGCCATAAAGTCAAAAAAAAATCAACTACAAAAAATAACCAGATAATAGAAAATAATAATAAATAAACTGAAACAAAAACAAGTTAAGAATACTGCAAAAACAAATCTAATTCATTTTTTAGATCAGGCCTACAATTTAGTAAGAATTTTTTGTGAGCGTTTGTGCATGCAAAAGTGTGTGATTCCCTCAAGCAATCACATAAATTTCTTCGACAATCACCAAAGATTATGAAAATAACCAGAACTGTTGAAATTATACCAAGATTACCAAAATTGCCTGTGAATGAAATATCAAAGCTTTCGAAATCTAACTAATAAACCTAAAAATCCCATCACATTACTTAAAATTCTCATCCAGAGAAAAAGGAGTGGGAAAAAAGCCTTTTAATTACCCAAAAAATTGTGAGTAAGAAGAGACATTTCTGTCAAATACAAAAATGTTGACTTTAATATATATAAAAATTTAATGGTTTCCGGTGAGACGTGTGACCGTCTCATAATGTCATATGCTAGCAAACTTTTGATTAGTATTTAATAATACCATAAACATGCTAATGATATTGCTAATAGGTTGTTTATCAACTAAAATAGATGTTTTACAAATTGCACATATTCAATATCAAAGCAGAACGCCAATTTAGAATACATCAAGAAAATAATGAAAAGAATGAAGTACTTACCTCTTTGCAGCAAAGTGGTGGAATAAAGTGTAAGAATGGCATAAACGTTTACTTCAAGAAATAGTGGTGGACAGCTCCAACTCATTTAGAAGGGGGGAGGGAAGTGGATTGAAAGTAAAGAGCAAGAAGTTTGAGAAAAGAGAAGCCTTGAAAATGTGCAGGGTCGTTACAAGTCTCAGTTTATTTATAGCCAACATTCGAGTTTTGACTTTAAATTAATATAGAAAGTTAAGTTTGTTTTCATGTAACAAAATATCTTGTTAAGTTGTTAACATTGTCATACTATTAAGATTGTTGACAAATTTTGCCTTGTAGTTGACGTGATGGTAAAGACACAATAATCGAGAATTCCTTCTACCATGGAAGACAAAACTTAAATCAAAGTTGAAGAGAGAACACTGAAGATTCCCTTTGCCAAAGTGGAGATCACTTGAAAAGAAAATTGCAATAAGAAAAATTTGACAAGAAGTTCCTATCATCGGGGCAATATGAGCCACGTGGCACACTATTAAGGGACTCTAACCATATGAATGTTTGGCTAATCCTTAGGTGGACCCACAAACCAAAAGTCAGCGATTAGTGATTTCTAGGCGTTGAACTGAAATTATTTTCATGGGTTGATTTTAACCGTTGGAAATTTGACATTATTGATCAATATTTGAAGTGCAAAGTTCAAGTCATTTGAAATCACTAATCAAGTTGATTTTTGGTTTGTCCTTTGAGATTCTCACGTGGCTTATTTTGTGCCATTACAGGTGGAAAAAAAAATACACAACCTTAAAATTTTAAATCCCATGCCAGCCTTTTGAAATGACAATTACCAAACAAAAACAATAATTCTCACTGAAAAGCTTACTAGCCTACCCTAAAACAATCAACTCCTTTTGCAAAAGCACACAGTAACCTGCCCTAAAAAAGCTTACGCTGAATAGCCTACACTAGCTGCCTACACTAAATAAATTAACTCCCTCTGCAAAATGTCAAATCCCACAGTCCCACCCTTTTTTGCTATAAATTATAATATTGGAAAATAACAGAAAATATCGGAATAAAACGAAAAATATCAAAAAATGTCGATCGTTAGAATCAAAGTTTTAATAGAAATATAACGCCGTTTTTTTCGTTATAACAGCCGTTATTTTGTTATAACGAAAACTCGTTATTTTGTTATAACGAAAACCCGTTATTTTTTGTATAACGTAACGGGTTATGTCCGAAGCTGTTATAATGGCCATTATTTTCATTATAACATCGTTATTTTAAACCATGGGATAAACATCCATGCGGTCGGTGGGCCCAGATGACAGCAGTGAGTAACAAAAATTGTGCTTCCGCATGCATTGAAAAGTTACTGGCATACCTTGTTAAAGGGTCGCTCTACGGGCACCCACCTCTTTAAGCCGGGCACCCACAAAATAAACCAATTTTTGAGGACCAAATTGCCCTTTCCCGTCCTTTACAGTTTTGTTTGGGCACCCACACTGAAAAAAAAAGATAAGAAGAAGAGGAGGAGGACGCTGTCGCCGTCGGTACGTCTCTCTCTCTCTCTCTCTCTCTCTCTCTCTCTCTCTCTCTCTCCGCCATAGGTAAGCCGAGCACCCTAGCCGCCATATTGGTGGTGGTGTTGGAGTGGTGGGTATCAATGGTGGAATTGGTGATGGTAGTGGTGGTAGAGTTTGTGGTGGTGGTGGTGTTGGTGGTGGTGGTGGAGTTGGTGGTGATGGTAGAGTTGTGGTGATGGTGGCTGTTAAAACGACAAAAAAAAAAGGCCGTTAATTTCTAAGCGTCAAAACAGGTACGATTTTTAACGTACCGGGCTTGGGGCGTTTGCGTTTGCGTTTAAACGGCATTTTTTTAAACCATGGGCCAAACCAAGGTTTAAAAAATGGCCTTTATAACGGATTCGGACCTACCCCGCTACATTACATACCATTAAAACGCCCAGAAAATAACAGCCTTTATAACGAAAATGGCGGCCATTATTTTTCGTTATTTTCTCATTATAAAGAAAATAACGACTGTTATTTTCTGAAAAAATTTGTGAAAAATAACAACCGTTTTTTTTCGTTTTTACCGTTATTTTCCAGTGTTTTCCGTTTTTGAAATTTTGAAATTTGAATTTCAACCCCTTTTTTCGGTTATTTCTGTTATTTTTCATTTAATTTTTTTCGTTTTTGCCCCTGATGTTTTTTTCTCTCGTTATAACAGGAAAACAGTAACGCCCCCAGACCGTTATACCATTATTGTTAGTGCAGACGTTCCCGATTTATGTATCAGTAAATAATCAATTACCGAATCAGAAACTAAAGTTGCAATATAACTACTAAATGAAATTAAACAAGTAATAAGAAGTGTACCTGGACAATTGCAGATAGCTAACAGTTGATTGAGAATCAAAAACTGTAAAACAGAGATTAGATAACTTATCACTCCAAATCCTTCAGTCTATCGAACTTACAGTGGAACCTCAGAAAACTTTGCAAAAAATAGGAAGAGAGAAGATTATAATATTTGTTGTATTCTTAGTCTCCTCTATGCATCTCTTTATATAAGGATGATGAGGTAGCCGTTTGGGTCTTATTAATGATCCGAAATAGTCATAACTTTAATGTAACAAAATCCATGTCGGTTACAAAATGTTTTGAATATTAAACATAAAACCATGTGCGAAAACCAACGGATCAAATAATGTTTGGGCTTTAAAGTCCAAGTCCAAGTCCAAGTCCAGGTCTAAAGACCAAATACCACGGACCACATACCACACATGCGCGCGTGTGTGTGTGATTAAGGCTGCGTTTGTTTTTTACAGATGTGCGCGCATTGGCGTTATTGTGCGCAACTCAGCCAAAAAATGTGTGTTTGTTTGCACTAATGTGCGCGACTCGCAATATGCACCAAAGCCCTCAATGTGTGCCAATGCGCATGTTGCAACACTCACCCCCCTGAGAATCGGAACACGCATGAAATTACGTGTTACAACACGCGCCGTTGTACCATAAGGCATACTTATGGTGCATCGCACGGTGTATCACACTATATTTAAAAAATGATATTTACTATATATTATATATTATATAAAATAATATTATTAATATATTATAATATAATATTATTAATATTATATAATAATATTATTATAATACATTATAATAATAATATTATGTAATAATATAATATAATATAATAATATTATATATGATTATCATATAATAATATGATATATTATTATAATTCTATATGTATATCTAGAAACAAAATGTCCGAATCGAATCTACCTGGCAGTCTAAAAACATCAATATACATTTTATATAATGTGGTGCGATGCACTGAATCGGGCGCAACATGCACCGTCATTTGTGCAAACAAACACACATAATTTGTTTCGAGCGCGATTTATTGAATCCTTCAAAACGACTAACATTCAAAGTCGCGCGCATTAAATGTGTGCAGGTTCAGAAGCGCGCACCTCTTGAAACACGCGTGAAAAAAAAACAAACGCAGCCTTAATATATTGGTTTGCATAGTTGTGCCCATTGGGCACAAAACTTGGGATGCCTAAGGGCTCAACCCTAATGGCTTAAAACTCGTATATATATATATATATATATATATATATATATATATATATATATATATATATATATATATATATATAAGAGTAAGAGTTCTTATAACCAATGTAGGATAAAAGGTTTGTATGAAAAAGTAAAAGACAACCAAAGATTTTCCTCTAAAATTTTAATTCAATCTGATAAAGTTTTAGCTCCAAAAAACTTTGACCCCAAAAAACAATAGGTATTGGATTCAAAACCCATTAGACAAAAAATCTAAAACTTTTAACAGACAGTTATAACGGTTCATTTTTTTTTTTTTTTGTTATAACTGTCCCTTTTAAACCTTAGAACATCTCGTCAATGTCCTATAAAAAATTGCCACGTGTCTTATATTACCTTTATATTTTTTACTTACTTTTTTCTTTTAACGTCACCAAACCTGAATAGTTTAACCGAGGAGGAGAAAGAGTTTGTCCCCGGTGCCGATGCGATTTGGTACCGTACAAAAGCCTGTGTGGTCTGGGAGTAAAACTTGTGTCACAAGATGTGATGGAACACGGTCACAGCACTCAGTACGAGCCACGTGGCGCATTATCAGAGATCTTTGACCGTATGGATGTTTGACCAGTCCCTGGGTGGACCTACAAACCAAAAATCAGCCTGATTAGTGATTTACAACCTTTGGATTTATGCAACGCTCAATAATGCTCAAATTCCTACCGTTAAAATCAACCCATGAAAATAACTTCACTAATCAAGCTGATTTTTTGTGTACTAATCCACCGAGGGACTGCCCAAACATCCATACAGTCGTTGTCCTCGTGGCTCGTATTGAGTGCTGTGACCGTGTTCGGTCACAACATCTTGTGATACAAGTTTTACTCGTGGTCTGGTCTGGTCTGTGGTCAGGCACAAGTTTTACTCCTCACGAACGAATCTAGAGATAAAAAATCAGCTCGCCCGTATTCCACCTTTAACTTTCTGCATTTACTTTTTGTTGGGAAAGACGTCTAATGCAGCGCTCCATTGGCAGCTTTCAAAAAGCTGCTTACAAAAAAAAAAAACTCCGAAAGCAAAATCTCTCTTTTAAAAACAGCTGAAACCTTCTGAGTTTTCATTCTTAGTTTAGAACGCAAGTATGGGGGGAAAGGTTCAGGTCATCCACTTCGGCCAAGAGAATCCTTTCTCTCAAGGCAACGTCTTAAAAGGTATGTTTTTATGTTTCTCACTCTTTTGTTTTGCTATCTTCCTTCCATATATACAGTTTTGGTTCTCTTGGGGATTAAAGGAGCTGTGTTTGGATTTTTGGTCTTTAGTTCTTCCATCTTGCTGAGGATGATCGGATCATAACTTTGTTTTTCATCTTTTGACCTGTTTGTACAACGCAATATTGAAAACCTGCGGGTTACTAGCGTTACTTTATTAATGGCACCTGAGGTTTACTTTATTACACCAATACTAGCATTACTGGCACGTCCGATTCTCGTGTTACTAGCGTTCCCTTTGGCCGAGTAGAACTTTGCTTACCACTGCCGGTCAGCAAAGTTGTTTACCGCCCACAATATGAGCCATGTGGCATACTCTTAGAGTTAGAGGATTCTGACTGTATGGATGTTTGGTCAATCCCTACATGGATCTACAAACCAAAAATCATCCTGATTAATGATTTCAAAACTTTGGATCTTTGTACCCCAATTAATGGTCAATAATGCTCAAATTCCACTGTTAAAAATCAACCCATGAAAATGACTCCAACCCAACGGATTGCAAATGACACAAACCAATGAGTTCTTCGCACGTACACCTCAAAGAAAAACACATGGGTACGTTGCAAAAAGCACTTGGGTATGCCGAGAACTCATTGGCTTGTGATTGTGTGATTTGCAATCCTATGTGACAGAAGTTTTACTCTTAAAAATCACTAAGCAGGCTATTTTTGGTCTGAATGTCCATCTAGGGTTGGGCCAAACATCCATACAGTCAGAAATCTCTAAGGCCCTGTTTGTTAGCACGTGTGTGTCGAGAAGGTCCACATCTTCAAGGTGCGTACCTTTAATGGTCAAGATCAATGTTTTGGCACACCCTTACTTCTAAAGGTTGAAATCTTAGTTGTGGCTTTTCTGCCAGTTCTCCTATTGTGGCAAGTCAGATTGCGCTTGTTACCAGCATTCCTCTTGGACCGAGTAGAATTTCGCTTGCCGACACTGGTCAGAGAAGTCGTTGACCGTCCGCAATTTATGGCATACTCTTAGAGGATTTTGAGCCTATGGATGTTTGGCCAATCCATAGGTGGACTTACAAACCAAAAATCATCCTGATTAGTGATATCAAACCTTTGGATCTTTGTACCCAATTAATGGCCAATATGCTCAAATTCCACTCTTAAAAATCAACCCATGAAAACGACTCCAATCCAACGCTAAGCAGGCTATTTTTTGGTTTGTATGTCCATCTAGGGTTGGGCCAAACATCCATACGGTCAGAAAGCTCCAAGTCCATGTTTGGTAGCCCGTCTTCAGCCGAAGACGTGCGTCTTGAAGGTCCACATCTTCGAGGTAGCTTACCTTTAAAGGTCAAGATCAACGTTTGGCACACCCTTACCCTTAGAGGCTGAAACCTTGGTAGTGGCTTTTTTGCCAGTTCTCCTATTGTGGCACGTCAGATTGTGCGTGTTACTAGCATTCCTCTTGGGCCGAGTACAACTTTGCTTACCACCACTGGTCAGCAAAGTTGCTGACTACCTACAATTTTTGGCATACTTTTAGAGGATTCTGGGTGTATGGATGTCTGGCCAATCATCCTGATTAGTGATTTCAAACCTTCGGATCTTTTTACCCAATTAATAGTCAATAATACTCATATTCCACTTTTAAAAATCAACCCATGAAAACTACTCCAATCCAACGCTTAGAAATCACTAATCAGACTAATTTTTGGTCTGTATGTCCAACTAGGGTTGGCCAAACATTCATACGATCAGATATCTCTTAGAGATTTCTCTACTTCTTATTCATATGTTTCTCTGCTTGTTGGGTAATGCCTTGAAATTTTTATCTTACAGTCCCCATTTTTACATTAATCAGTTTGTATATCTACATTCACCCTGGATAATTCACGTCTTTTCCATGAGTATATTATATTTTTTTGTTTATCTAACTTAAGTATATTTATATTTTTTTTAACCTGAGCATTGGCAATTATCAATGGTGGAATGATAGACCTCGATTCCTCAGCTTCGAAGATCCATCGAAAACCTACTACCAGTTTGTTGATTGAGGATTATATATGGTCTCTTTTTTCTTTTTCTCTCCTTCTTCTTCTTCCTTCTCTATTTTTGGTTGAATCTTTTCAACTATTTTTGTAAACCCTCTTTTATCTTTTTAATACTATTTTCATCATTATTTGTGATGTTTTATGTATGAAATTTGAATATTTTCTTATTTTTCTGTTTATCTATCTTAGTTTTTTTGTGATTTGAGATGTTTGATGTATGAAATTTAAATATTTCCTTCCTTCTGTGTCTAACCCCCTCTCCCTTTATTTGTTTCCATTTCTCTAACATATAGTAAGCCTTTCAGGATCAACTAGAGATGCCCCACCTACTCATTACATATTCAAAATTCAGTCATTTTCATTACTTTCAAAGGCTTCAATAGAGAGATACGACTCTGATGTTTTTGAAGCAGGAGGCTACAAATGGTACCTTTGGTTCATGTTCTCTTCCTTGCCTTTGTTGAGTTAAACTTATCTACACTACTCACCAAGAGTAGCGTCGTTAGCTTCCTAATTTTGAAACAGAACTGACTCAAAAGTATTATTTGTGTCACAGGAACTTGGCTCTCTACCCAAATGGAAACAAGAACGAAAATGGGAAAGATCATATCTCTCTTTACCTGGCATTGGCAGATACAAAGTCACTCCCTCCAGGCGGGGAGGTCAATGTGATTTTCACATTGTTTGTGTTTGATCAGATTCGAGACAAGTATTTCTATCTTCAAGGTAACCAACCATTTGCCAAAAACTCATTGAGAATCACTAAAGTCACCAACACATGAAAAATGGTTGTAGACAGCAAGGAGAACATGTTGGAGATCAAAATCAAGCATTTGCTTAGGTTTTCAATAGGAACCAGAGAAATAATAATAAATTTCAAGTTCGATGAGTTTGCTAGTATATTTATCAGTTGCTAAAACATACCATTCTTCCTTCCCCTTTATGGCCTTTTGTTTTTGTTTGTAATCTCATTACCTAAGTTAGAGGTATACTCGTCTGCCCAGATAAACTCAAGTGGTCCTCTATATATTTACTTACAAGTTAGCACTATGCCAAGATGCAGATGATAGAGTAAGGCGCTTTCATGCAATGAAGACCGAATTGGGTATCCCGCAGTTCATCAACTTTACTACTTTCAACAACCCTTCTAATGGATACCTCATTGACGACACCTGTGTGTTCGGAGCAGAGATATTCGTTACCAAAAGTGAAGGCAAAGGAGAATGCCTATCAATGATAAGGGGGGCCATTACTCGCACCTACAGGTGGGAAGCCAGGTGGGAGTCAAAAATGGAATGTATCGACTCTGAACCATTCCTCGCGGGTGATTACAAATGGTAAATATGTTTGTACCCTCTTCTTAAACATTTTGTATCCTCTCTGATTCTACTAGTAGGGATTAACATTTGTTTTACTTTCTCCCCCCCCCTTTTTTTGTTTTAAATTTTTTATCTTTGTCTATTTTATTTGTTGCAGGAAGATTCAACTATTTCCTAAGGGAGATGGTGATGGCAAGGGCAATAGTGTTTCTGTATTTTTAACTTTGGCTGACTCCCTTCCTCCCAATTCTAAACTCTATGTGAAATACATCCTGCGCGTAACCAGCCCAGATAACAGCAAACTCGTCGAAAATGAAGGTGAAGTTACATGCACTACATTATAAGTTGAGCTTTTGTTTGAAAATCTAGGCTAGGGTCCTTGTAATTGTACACATAGCACACCTTGAATGGCTGCACAATGGTGTACTCAATGGTGCATATTAGATTTCCTTAAATGTTCAAAGAGATGTAACTATTGTTTTTGCATCTTGTGCAGCAAAGAGTCTATTCAGTCTCTCGAACCAGGTTTGGGGTTGGACTAAGTTCATGGCACTTGATAAGTTCAAGCAACCAGTCAGAATTATTGATGCCCCTGATTCGTGCAAAATCAATGCAGATGTTACTGTCCTTGGATTAGTTAATAATTTGTCATAAACGCCGATCACAGTGTGGATAAAACTTACTATATTCCACTTTTATCTACTTCGGATCCGTTGTTAGACGTGTTTATAAGATCTTATGACAGTTACTGTTGCTGTAGCTGATGAATGCTGATATTATTATCTGTAGTGCATCCCATGTCTTGTGTTTAAAACCGTTTGCACCTTGTTGTAGACGCCAACTTGCTAAGCTAGTAAAGTCTGGTTTGTGTTAGTATGACAATCTGAGTTTAAATTTGTATATTTCAAGGTTTTAAATGGTCCGTTATAACAGTATAATGGTCCCATTGCATTCCCGTTATTACCGTTGTGATAGGTGTCTTGTATTTTGCAGGGGGTGTATTGAACCACCCTTCCCAAAACTTAAGGGGGCACGGGGTTACTTTGGGTAGTTCGTTGTACAAGAGTTATATTATTGTCTAAAGGGGCATTAGAGTTTTACTTGTACATTTGGAAAATGTGTGTAGAGGGAGAAAACTATTGTAACCCTAACTCCTTAGACATAGTGAAAGAGCTATTCTCACTTGTGGATGCACTCCGTCTGTTTTTTTATCTTTAGTAAAAACAGTCAGAATATTATTATTTTAATATATTTTCATAAACAAAACCTCGATATAGAAAAAATAAAATAAAAAAGGGGTTTACACTACAGGAAAAAAGACTTTTACCGACGGCCGGCGACCGTCGGTATATGGCAAAATTACGTCGCTAAATATTATACCGACGGCCAGACAGACCGTCGCTGGTCGTCGCTATAAAATTCGTCGGTAAAAGGTATTACCGACGGCCATATCAAAAATGACCGTCGCAACAAACATTTCGTGGATTGGGAAAATTAATGTACCGACGGTCACAACCGTCGGTATATATCATTTCTAGCGACGGCTTTTGACCGTCGGTATATAAAAAGATCATTTTCCATTGTCAAAAAGATTTACCGAGGGTCAAATGCGTCGCTGTAAGATACATATAGCGACAGAGTTTTACTGGCCGTCGGTATTAAATACCTTTAGCGACGGCCAGGGTCGTCGGTATAGATCAATTTTGTGCATAAATCGTGCCTGTCTTTTAGCGACGGTCGACGGCCGTCGCTATATATAGGATATAGCGACGGCCATGAGTTTTGCGTCGCTGTAAGTCAAATATAGCGACGGCCATAGTAGTCGACCGTCGCTGTATCCTATATATAACGACGGCCATGAGTCCGACCGTCGCTATATCCTATATATAGCGACGGTATACGGCCGTCGCTAAAAGATTTAATTGCATAATTTTTTAAAATTTTTTTTTTAATAATTTGTTGTACCTGTACCTGTAATGTATATAATACCGCATTTCCCTATTCCATGTCCATTTAATCAAAACAGAGTGTAAAGAAATAAAAAATTAAATATCTTAAATAATTAAATTTCTACAATATTGATTGTTTAAAATGTAACAATGTTATAAAAGTTTAAAAAAGCAATCTGGAAGAGTAGAAGACACGATCAATCAGCATCTAGGCCCTGCAAAACAAATAAAAATAATTAATATATAAAATGCAATGTAAAAGAAATAAAAAATTAAACTTAAAAATCTTGAAATGTCTAACTGGCTACAGATTCTTAATCAGAAATCTGTGTTTTACCCGATCTCTTCCAGCATATTTGTTTCAATACAATAGAAGTGTTGTAACAAGATTCGGGAGAGTCGAACATCGTTTGCCATATTTGGACGTCGTTGTCCTAAATTTGACTTAACTTAATACCTATAAATGCCTAAACCTATAACTGACTACACATTCCTAACTGGACATCTGTTTTTTAACCCGTCTCTTCCAACATATTTGTTTTAACACAATAGAAGTGTTGTAATAAATTTCGGGAGATTCGGACATCGTTTGCCTAATTTGGACGTCGGAGTCCTAAATTTGACTTAACTTAAAACCTATAAATGCCTAAACCTATAACTGACTACACATTCCTAATCGGATATCTATTTTTTAACCCGTCTCTTCCAGCATATTTGTTTTAACACAATAGAAGTGTTGTAATAAATTTTGGGAGATTCGGACATCGTTTGCCCAATTTGGACGTCGGAGTCCTAAATTTGACTTAACTTAAAACCTATAAATGTCTAAACCTATAACTGACTACAGATTTCTAACCGGACATCTGTTTTTTATCCCGTCTCTTCCAGCATATTTGTTCAACACAATAGAAGTAATATAACAGGTTTCGGGAGATTCGGACCTCGTTTGCCCGATTTAGGCGTCGAGGTTCTAAATTTGACTTAACTTAAAACCTATAAATGCCTAAACCTATAACTGACTACACATTCCTAATCGGATATCTATTTTTTAACCCGTTTCTTCCAGCATATTTGTTTTAACACAATAGAAGTGTTGTAATAAATTTTGGGAGATTCGGACATCGTTTGCCCAATTTGGACGTCGGAGTCCTAAATTTGACTTAACTTAAAACCTATAAATGTCTAAACCTATAACTGACTACAGATTTCTAACCGGACATCTGTTTTTTATCCCGTCTCTTCCAGCATATTTGTTTAACACAATAGAAGTAATATTACAGGTTTCGGGAGATTCGGACCTCGTTTGCCCGATTTAGGCGTCGCGGTTCTAAATTTGACTTAACTTAAAACCTATAAATGCCTAAACCTATATAACTGACTACACATTCCTAATCGGATATCTATTTTTTAACCCGTCTCTTCCAGCATATTTGTTTTAACACAATAGAAGTGTTGTAATAAATTTTGGGAGATTCGGACATCGTTTGCCCAATTTGGACGTCGTAGTCCTAAATTTGACTTAACTTAAAACCTATAAATGCCTAAACCTATAACTGACTACAAATTCCTAACTGGATATCTATTTTTTATCCCGTCTCTTCCAGCATATTTGTTTTAACACAATAGAAGTGTTGTAATAAATTTCGGGAGATTCGGACATCGTTTGCCCAATTTGGACGTCGGAGTCCTAAATTTCACTTAACTTAAAACCTATAAATGTCTAAACCTATAACTGACTACAGATTCCTAACCGGACATCTGTTTTTTATCCCGTTTCTTCCAGCATATTTGTTCAACACAATAGAAGTATTATAACAGGTTTCGGGAGATTCAGACCTCGTTTGCCCGATTTAGGCGTCGAGGTTCTAAATTTGACTTAACTTAAAACCTATAAATGCCTAAACCTATAACTGACTACACATTCCTAATCGGATATCTATTTTTTAACCCGTCTCTTCCAGCATATTTGTTTTAACACAATAGAAGTGTTGTAATAAATTTCGGGAGATTCGGACATCGTTTGCCCAATTTGGACGTCGGAGTCCTAAATTTGACTTAACTTAAAACCTATAAATGTCTAAACCTATAACTGACTACAGATTCCTAACCGGACATCTGTTTTTTATCCCGTTTCTTCCAGCATATTTGTTCAACACAATAGAAGTATTATAACAGGTTTCGGGAGATTCAGACCTCGTTTGCCCGATTTAGGCGTCGAGGTTCTAAATTTGACTTAACTTAAAACCTATAAATGCCTAAACCTATAACTGACTACACATTCCTAATCGGATATCTATTTTTTAACCCGTCTCTTCCAGCATATTTGTTTTAACACAATAGAAGTGTTGTAATAAATTTCGGGAGATTCGGACATCGTTTGCCCAATTTGGACGTCGGAGTCCTAAATTTGACTTAACTTAAAACCTATAAATTTCTAAACCTATAACTGACTACAGATTCCTAACCGGACATCTGTTTTTTATCCCGTTTCTTCCAGCATATTTGTTCAACACAATAGAAGTATTATAACAGGTTTCGGGAGATTCGGACCTCGTTTGCCCGATTTAGGCGTCGAGGTCCTAAATTTGACTTAACTTAAAACTTATAAATGCCTAAACCTATAACTGACTACAGATTCCTAACCGGACATCTGTTTTTTATCCCGTTTCTTCCAACATATTTGTTCAACACAATAGAAGTATTATAACAGGTTTTGGAAGATTCAGACCTCGTTTGCCCGATTTAGGCGTCGAGGTTCTAAATTTGACTTAACTTAAAACCTATAAATGCCTAAACCTATAACTGACTACACATTCCTAATCGGATATCTATTTTTTAACCCGTCTCTTCCAGCATATTTGTTTTAACACAATAGAAGTGTTGTAATAAATTTTGGGAGATTCGGACATCGTTTGCCCAATTTGGACGTCGGAGTCCTAAATTTGACTTAACTTAAAACCTATAAATGTCTAAACCTATAACTGACTACAGATTCCTAACCGGACATCTGTTTTTTATCCCGTTTCTTCCAGCATATTTGTTCTACACAATAGAAGTATTATAACAGGTTTCGGGAGATTCGGACCTCGTTTGCCCGATTTAGGCGTCGAGGTCCTAAATTTGACTTAACTTAAAACTTATAAATGCCTAAACCTATAACTGACTACAGATTTTTAACCGGACATCTATTTTTTACTCCGTTTCTTCCAGCATATTTGTTTCAACACAATAGAAGTGTTATTATAGGTTTCGGGAGATTCGGACCTCGTTTGCCCGATTTAGGCGTCGAGGTCCTAAATTTAACTTAACTTAAAACTTGGAAATGCTTAAACCTATATGATTGTTGTATTTAATGCATAAACCTTAAATACAACAATCATATCTCATAAATATAAATGTACCTGATCATCATTCGGGTCGTCGGACTGATGCTGGTCTTGGCTCGGAGGCGGTATGTCAGTTGATTGCATGGAGCGAAAAAATGCAACCATCTGCTCTTGCACCATCCTACTCACTTGCTCCTGCATCTGCTGCTGCATCTGCTCCTGCATCTGGGATTGGGCTTGCCGATGCATCTCTTCCTGTTTTTGCATCCGCTCCTGCATCTGCTCCTGCATCTGCTGCATTTGCGACTGCATCTGTTGGAACTCATTTTGAAGAGCCTTATAACTGGAACTGGATGAGCTAGATGATGAGCCAAAGACTGAAGTCGGCGTCGGGCCTAGACCAAAGCCGCGTACCCGTCCATGTCGCTCTGGGGGCATCACGCTGGTATAAATCTCGTCAGCTGTAAGTGCGGGAGTAGAACTCTCACCACTCTCTGACACTCGACTCTGTGAAAGCTCTCTAAATTTGGACTGCATTCCAAATAAATTAGTTAGTAGAAGACAATTATATTTTTATTTAAAATAGACATCTTATATACCATGATATCAGCAGATGTAGAATCAACTGGAGACCCGTCTTTTTTAAGATGGGTTCGGAAGAATAAGTCAACTCGACTCGGTGCAGTACCGTCTGTCCTACTCCGAGCCTATTCTTGAAGAAAAAATATATAAATTATTAAACAATAATAGGTCAAAGTAGCTTCAAAAAACAAGCAGTGATATATTGAAATCATATACGCACCTCCTCATCTCTGTGGCGCGCAAAACTCTTCGTGCCCCCAGTATGTTTCATGGTCTGCTTACTACGGTTCGCCTTATTTTGGTTTGACAATGTCTGCAACAAATTCATTGTCATGACATAGAAAATGGTTAATAAAATTTTATTTTTTAAAATACCTGAAACTCATCACTACTCCAATATACGACTAGAGAGGCCCAATCAGCATCTGAGATGCCTATGGGTTTATTCTGTAATCGAAGCTCATCCGTGTCCATGGCATCATAATTTTTCTTCAAATCATTCCTCCAATCGCTGTATTTAGTTCCCATTGACTGCATGACCCACGGTCTGTGGTCATCACTAATATCAACTTGTTTCTGAAACGTTAAGCAACAACACTGTTAAAAATCACATCGTTTACTAAAATTGAAAATGGATAATAACTAAGTCAAAATTAGTAAAAGTAGTGTTAAAAAATCATGTCATCTACCTTTACTTTTTGCCACATCCTCTCCTTCGCATCATCAGGAATGTTAGACCATCTCTTTAACTGCAACGATGCATGACCAGAATGCCTAACAACCGTCCCCAATACTTGTCCAAATGAACGAGCCCCATCACCTACAGGTTGGCCTACTTCATTCCATTCAATTTGCATTTTTTGGCCAAATGGAATGCCAAAATGACCCACTCCTCGTGTGGGCCCTCTCCTCCGGACGCTGGTAGAAGCTGTTTCAAAAATTATAACAAAAACACGTCAATGAGTATACAAAATTTATAACATCAAACAATAATATCAGCAACTTATATCATACCAGCGCTACCAGGCGTCGACTGTAGGGCTGGTGATGAGGCTGGAGATGGAGCTGCAACTGGGGATGGGGCTGACGATGGGGATGGGGCTAGCACTGGGGATGGGGCTGGCACTGGGGATGGGGCTGACGATGGGCCTGATATTGTCGATGGGGCCGACACTGGCAATGGGGCTCTCGATGTAGTCTTCTTAGACACTTTATTTTGTCGAGGCATATCTAAATTCTTGCACGAATAATATTAGGCCATATATGCACGAATAATATTGACAGAATAAATCAATGTACAAGAACTCAATTTCATTAATCAAACATATTACAAAAAGAAAATTACAACATATATTAAAAATTACAATGGATCATCCTCATCATTGATGAAAGCTTGATCTACTCCATAACCTTCAACAACAACTCCGTCAACATCATCCCTAACCCAATTGACATCATCATTGGAGTTGGGTTCCTGTTGGTACAACCCGGGCTCATTTATTTGGAAAGGCTCTTCTTCTAGGTCCTCAGTTGACACCATATCGTATGTGTCTCGTGGTTGTGCCTTTAGTACAACGCGCCAATCAGCATTGTTGGTGTCTTGAACATAAAAAACTTGTTGTGCCTGATTTGAGAGAATAAATGGTTCATTGGTATTTAAGGCTCGTTTGACATTCACACAGTTGAACCCATACTCATCTTGTCGGAATCCCCCATGAGTCAGGACATCATACCAATGACATTTAAATAACACGATCTGATTTTCGCCAGGATACTGTAGCTCCAGGATATCATTTAAAATGCCATAGTATTCGACATTGCCTGTTGTTGGGTTCATGTCTCTCGCGCTTGCAAAGCTATTAGTCTCTGCAGTTATAAAAACTCCACTATTTTGAGTTTTTCTCTTTCTCTCTCTATCTTCTGTGTGAAATCTAAACCCTTTCACAATATACCCCTTAAAAGATTTCACTGTCCAAGAAGGACCCAAAGATAACATTTCGAGAGATTCATGTACTTGTTCGCCATTTAATCGCATCTGCGAGACCTAGGCATGTTTGAAAAATAAGGTTAATACATTTAAACTATATATAATTACACTTAAAAAATAAATGTGTTTGTATGATATCTAAACCGTACATGTTGTTTAAACCATGAAGAAAACTCCTTGATATGTTTCAGTTCAACATCCCTAGGTCCCATACGTCGATTATTGGTATTGATTATTAGTTTGTGTTCCCTGTACAATAAATAACACGTCAATAAGTACCAATTTATATGAAATACATACCGAAAGTAGATTTGGAATGATTAGTCTTACTCAATAAATGGAGCGACTTCGGGGCAGTTGTTCAGCACATAGAGATGAGCTTGTTCCCAGTCAAGGTTGCTTAGCATGTATGTTGTAGCCTTCCCTATGGCACGACCAATTCCTGTGAAAATGGATAACTTCCCACGTGATTCAGCATCAATAGCATCGCTATTCCGTTGTGGCCGGTTGAACCTCGTTTCAATGTCATGCAAGTATCTCGAGCAAAATATCAATGATTCTTCACAAATATACCCTTCGGCAATTGACCCTTCCGGATAATTTTTATTTCGAACATATGTTTTGAGCCTATGCAGGTACCTCTCAATTGGATACATCCACCGATATTGTACGGGTCCGGCCACCTTAGCTTCACCAGCTAGATGAATGGGCAAGTGCACCATTATATCAAAAAATGCCGGCGGAAAGATCATTTCTAATTTGCAAAGTGTTACAACAATCTGAGATTCAAGTTGCTCCAATTCTTTCACATTCAACACCTTCGAACATAACTGCCTGAAGAACGTGGACAACTCAATCAAAACTGAACACACATTCTTTGGTAAGTTACCACGTATTGCAAGTGGAAGAAATTGTTGCATTAGAACATGGCAATCGTGACTCTTGAGCCCCGAGATCTTGCACTGCTTCACTTGAACACATCGTGAGAAATTTGATGAATAACTATCTGGAACCTTCACATCTTTCAAGATTTGACAGAACTTCCTTTTCTCAACCAAAGACATCGTGTGACATGCAGCGGGAAGTAAAAGTTTCCTCCCATCTGGAATGGGATGAAGTTCATTCCTTATACCCATTAATTTCATATCCAGACGAGCCTTCAGGTTGTCTTTAGAACCCTCCATATTTAACAGTGTCCCGATCACATTATCACACACATTCTTTTCAATGTGCATGACATCCAAATTGTGCCGCAACAAGAGATCTTTCCAATACGGCAATTCAAAGAAAATGCTCTTTTTTTTCCAATTCTTAGGTAAATTGCAATCATCCCTCTTTCTCTTCCTTCCAGTTTTATCCTTATCTGACTTCCCAAATGTTATCTGCTCGTAGTCCTGTAACTGGTCGAGCACATCCCCACCGGTCAATGGTTTTGGAGCACTTTTTAATTCTTTTCTGCCATTAAACGACTTCTTATTATGTCGAAATTTATGATCAGTTGGTAGAAATCGACGATGTCCCAAGTAACATTCTTTGTGTCCTTCTTGTAATCTGACTGAACAAGTATCCTTGTGGCATGAGGGACAAGCAAGTTTTCCCTTAGTGCTCCACCCTGACAAGTTTGCAAGTGCAGGGAAGTCATTAATAGTCCATATGACTCCTACATGACACCAAAAATTTTGTTTTAAAGAGGCATCGTATGCCTGAAATCCATCTGTCCATAATTCCTTCAATTCTTCAATCAATGGTTGCAGGTACACATCGATGTCGTTCCCAGGAGCCTTAGGGCCAGGAATAAGCAGCGTCAACATGAAAGATGTTTGTTTCATACACATCCATGGCGGCAAATTATATGGAATAATAATTACGGGCCATGTACTGTGAGGAGTACTCGTATAACTAAAAGGAGTGAAGCCATCGCTCCCTATCCCAACTCTAACATTCCTCTGTTCAGAAGCAAAAGATGGGTATTTCTCGTCTAAAGTTTCCCACGCCTTGGAATCTGCTGGATGCCTCAACACGCCATCTTTTGTACGACCCTCGGCATGCCATCTCATGTGTTCGGCTGTTTTTGAACACATAAACAACCTCTGAAGTCTCGGTTTCAACGGAAAATAACGCAAAATCTTCGCAGGTATTTTCTTATCATCTGTAGACGAAGTGGAAGCATCTTCAGTAGACTGACGTGTAATCGGTTTCCACCTGGACTCACCACATACGACACATTCATTTGCGGTCTCATGCTCCTTCCAGTATAGCATGCAGTCATTCGGGCATGCATCTATCTTCGTATAATGCATCCCAAGATCCCGAAGGATCTTTTTGGATTCATAATGATTCCTGGGCAACGTTTCACCAACAGGAAGTGCCTCCTTTAACAACTCAAGCAACATGTCGAATGATTTGTTACTCCATCCGTTAAGACACTTCAAGTGTAATAACCGTACAATAAAAGATAATTTTGAAAATTTTGTGCAACCTGGGTACAGTTCAGTCTCGGCATCCTTTAACAATTCATAAAATTTATCCGCTTCCGAATTTGGCTCAGTCGATCCAGTCTCATTCAATTCATTCTCCTCTTCACGATCAAAGTTCGCCATTCCATATGCATCTTGTAACATTCCTTGCATATCATCACCCTCGTCAGCCTCATCACTCATATATTCATTATCATACTCCCCATGGTACAACCAGACGGTATAATCCGGTATTATCCCAATCAATACTAGGTCCCAATATACTTCTAGTCGATCCTTCAGGAACGCATGACAACATTTTCTACATGGACACTTGATCTTGTCTCCGTACTCTGAACGAGAAAATGCAAAATCCAAGAATTGTCCTACTCCGTTTAGATACTCGGGGCTATTTCTTGGCTTCCCAACCCAACTTTTATCCATCGGCATATCTTCTTCAAAATGACGCCACCTTCAACCGAAATTAAGCGGGTTGTCACACACAACTCAAATGCAGATGCATCATGCTTCCTATCTCCTCTCTAAAGGGTGGGTTGATCCTATCCCATTCAGGAATGCATAATCTCTGGTACACTCAATAGCCAAGTGATTATTTCTCTTTGAAGGAAAATTTCGGCAGCATTTCCCCATAGTTCTCCAAGTACACGACTTAGACAAGGGGCAAACATGTCACCTTGTCTAAATATGTACCCAGAGAACAAGAGGAATGCTCGCCGAAACTGTCCTACAAATGGAAATAAACACTTTAACTACTGACTGTACCAGAGATTATGCATTCCCAAACTGTCCAAAGGGACAATTCAAGAATCAACAGCAGACAATTACTCCTTATCACCAAAAAGACAAAAAAGTTGTTCACTTGAATTTAGTCTCAAATGAGAACCAAACGTCATAGTTTACAACTAATGTATCCCAAATAGGTGATAAGCCACATAATTGTCACAAAGTGATTCTTGAACGGGAGATCTAAGGTTTAATGCATATATATGTATGATGTGTGTGTGTGTGTGTGCACAATTCAAATTTATATCATCCCACATGTACAAGCATTACTATTGACAAAATTCAAAGGAAATAATTCCAACAATTCCCAACATGCATAAATCATACTTCAACCAATAAGCGAATCCTTAGGTAAAAAACTTTCATAAGATCTTCAAGTAGCAATATGAAGGGCAAGCAAAGTATTGAAATCACTAATTGAGGCAGCCAAAGCAAATACAACTCAAAGATTGAGAACAAAAACAAAAATAATTCCAAAGATTGAGTAGTGCATTGAAACTAAAGTGAATCTTGAAACAAGGTATATACCCATCCTGTCCATCCTTAGTAGATATTTTTACCAAAAATCAATGGGTCGGGTTCCGGTGACCAACATTTTTGACCAACACCTTGGTGCACCCTCATAGAAGATGAATCAATGGCTGATTTTTGGTGAAGATGATCTCTATGGTGAGGAGATCATCTTCACAAAAATTCAACTCATTCGGATATTCATAGACTGGTTTAGAAGTTAAAGAATTATGGAACGTCGATTTTTACCGTGTTAATTGAAAACCAGATTTGACGGGGTTAGAAATGTAAGAATGGGCTGATTTTTTGTTGGGGTTATCCATATGGTGAGGAGATCATCCTCACCAAAATGCAGCCAAGGTGTTGGTAAAAAATGTTGGTCACCGGAACCCGACCCAAAATCAATTTAATTAGAAATCTCTAGCCATTAGATTTTAGCATTTTTTTAAAGTGTGATTCTAGCTATTGGACCTCAGTCCATGTGATCATTCACTCATACGGGATTTAACATAGGTGGACCTAGAAACCAAACATTAGCCCGATTAGTGATTTCATGCCTTCGGATCCTTGTACCCCAAATAATGGTTTATAATGCTCAAAATCTCATGATCAATTAAAATCAATCTATGAAAATAACTCAATCAAACACTTAGAAATCACTAATCAGGGTTATTTTTGGGTTTGTAGGTCCGCTTAGGGATTGGCCGCACACATCCTTACGGTTAGTATCCACCCACTAAAATCAGCCATTGATTCATCTTCAATATAGGTACACCAAAATGGGACAATAACGGAAAAATGGTGCTATCAATAAATAAATAACAGAATATAACAGAAATCTAAAAGAAAAAATAAGCAACATGAGCATGTCGGCCATTGACAAGCCCGACTGTAAATCCCGCGTACTCCTTGGTGGATATACACACTAAAAATCACCATGAATGGTAATCTCCAGCCATTAGATTTTTTAGTACTTTTTAAGGCGTGATTATAGCCATTGAATTGAACCATTTTTTTAGTACTAAAACCAACGGCTAAAACTCATTACACAAGCTGATTTTTGGTATAAATGTCTACCACGGGGTGGGCTAAACATCCGTTCGGTTCGTGGGCCCAGATGGCAATGGTGAATAACAAAAATGGTGCTAGCTCACGCCAAAAGAGTGAGCTACAGCTTGAAACCGAAACCGAAACTGATGGTTTGATGTTGGAACCAAACCAAAAGGCACTTGAACCAATATATAAATTTACAGACCAAAAATTAGCTTGATCAGAGATTTCTAAGCGTTGGATTATAGTCGTTTCATGGGTTTTCTCCTAAATATCTACCCTAAACCCTCAAAAGAGGGTTTAACAAATAAATGGGGTTAGAGATTATGAATTAGGGCGATTTTTGGTGTATATATCCACTAAGGAGTGAGAAAAATAACCATGAGGTAAGTTAGGGAAGGAGATAACAGAAAAACAAAAAAAAAAACTAATCAAAACATACCTGTTACCGCTTGACGAAGCACGATCGACGCCGGAGAAGACAAACGGCGTCACTAGTACGGCGTCAACAGAAATAAACGGCGTAAGCCGTCGGGGGAGGAGAGGGGAAGGGGGTTTCCGGTGGAGGAGATGGGAAATGGGGTTTCGGGTGGGAGAGCCAAAGGGGATTTCAGGTTAGAGGATGGAGAAGGGGTTTTCGCGCGGATCGCGAAAACCCAAATTTTTTTTTTTTTATACCAAACTTTTTACCGACGGCCACACCCTGACCCTCGTTATAAGTATGATATAGCGACGGCCGAGACCGTCGGTAATAGTATTTATAGAGAGGGTCATGCTTTGGCCGTCGCTATATGATTATTTAGCGACGGATTCCACCTGGCCGTCGCTATAGATCGGTGTATTTTGGGCGCCAAAAATGCTATACCGACGGATGGTCCTATTTTCGTCGCTATATTAATATGTAGCGACGGTTTTACCTGGCCGTCGCTAAAAATCCGTCGCTATAAGCCAAGTTTGTTGTAGTGTTACAAACCGCTGGTGTGAATCATCGGCGTGGAGTTCGGGCGGGGAGCACTAGCAGCAAGTGGGAAAAGGGGAAGGGTTTTCGCAGAGGTAAAGGGGACGGAGGTTTTCGTGCCAGAGAAAAAGGGGGGTTTTAACACTCGCGGGTTTTGTTTTTCTATACACTACTTTGTAGAGACAGTCGACAGCCAGCTTTTGATCGTCGCTAAAGGGTCTTTTAGCAACGACCAACTGCTGACCGTTGCTAATATCGTTACTATAAATTGGGGCAACCGGGCCAAAATATTCACGCCAGACTTTCCGTGACAGCCATGTAATGGCCGTCGCTAAAAGTAACCTTTAGTGACAGTTTTACCTAGCCGTGGCTACCAGGCGTCATGAAATCTCACTGTTCTTGTAGTGTTTTTTTCAAAATAACAGCCATTATTTCTGTTATAACGGACATCCTATTTTTTTGGTCTTGGCATTATAACTGGAAAAAAGGAAATGGGGTCGGGCCTTATCATTATAACGGCCGTTTGGGATATTTTAAATTTAATAAATGAATGTATATATTATATAGTTTCTTTTTGGCATGGGATAAGCAAAACAGTCGAAAGGATTATTAGTGTGTGCGCGGTGTGCCAAGTACGGCATATTCCTGCGCATTTAGCAGTCAAGCCATATAGATAAAATGGGATAGGAAGAAATTAACTAGTTAGTTATAAAAGGACTTAATTGTTAATATAAGGTGGTGTTTTATAAATTCAAGATTAGCAATATAGGTCTTATTTTTAAAAATTCACCCAAACAAGGATTTTGGGGCCTCAGTGTACCTGGGTTGATGGCTTTGATCCAAACATGTTCTTAAATCTAAGGAAAAAAACTTTTATACAGAATTGTATAAAAAATTTGATACAAAAGTCCCCAAAATGTAATGTACGACACACTTTTTCATGCCCACTGAACCTAGGAATGTTTGGTCCACTTCCCTTCGCGGACCTGCCCACCAAAATCAACCTGGTTGGTGATTTATGGCCATGGATTTGCAAACTTTTGATCATGGGCTTGGACCAATCCTTAGACTGTTCATGATGCCCTAAAAAATTGCTCGAGTCCAACGACTAGAAATTACTAAAAGGCTACATTTGGTGTGTAGGTCCACTATGAAAATCTTAACAATTATCTTTTCGAATTCAATTTATTTAAATACCCATTAAAACAACCTTTTCCCAAGCTATTTTCCCAAACGTTGTGGCTAGATTTATAATCTGAGCTCTCACATGTGAGAACAACCACTTACCCATTGGGTTGTTTCTCTTTTCTTATTTAAACTAGTGGCCCATAGCACGAGTGATTGCAGGGTATTTTTGTAAGATTAGTTTGGAGGGGCAAATCTGTAAATTGTGACAGCTTAAGGCACAATTAGAAAATCAAAATTCTGAAGTTGTCCATACAGAATAGATATGTAGTTATTAACATAGTCACAAAGTCGGGATTCGGCAATAAATCGGTTAGGGGTCAAGTCGAGAAAATTCGGATAAATTCGTTAAAAATTGATAGAAATCGGCAAAAATAAAAAAATATATCATAGCATTTTTCAAGTTAGAAATGTTATTTTTAACAAAAAAAATGTTTATATGATGAAAAATACATCTATAATTCCATAATAATAAGTCATAATTCATAATACATAAGCAGGATATATCATTTGTAATTCCAAAAATCAGCAAAATCGAAATCAAAAGGAGAAAAAATGAGTCTTAGTCGATTAATGGGTAAAATCGGTGATTAATCGCCGAGTTTTTTTATTGATCGGAGATTTTACCGATTTTGCTGATTAATCG
The DNA here is from genome assembly GCA_035048495.1 of Euptelea pleiosperma. Classification (NCBI taxonomy): domain Eukaryota; kingdom Viridiplantae; phylum Streptophyta; class Magnoliopsida; order Ranunculales; family Eupteleaceae; genus Euptelea; species Euptelea pleiosperma. The sequence goes on along the minus strand of CM068546.1, from coordinate 7,966,271 downwards.
GCGATTGATACATGAATTCAAAAAAAATCGAAGCTCATTTGAATGTCATTTGAGCCTAGAGCCTTTTTCTACTTTCATCTTAACTAAAACTTCTTTCACTTCTATAAATTTAACCTATTGGGAATGTTGTATTCGTTAACCTTGCTCTTATCATATGGCTTGATGATGGTTTTTGAGCTAGATTCCGTTCTTCTAATCTCTCATTAATATGATTAAGGGGTTGTATAATGTCACTTGTGTTCCCCATCGCCATCCGATCCTAAAATCAGATTGGCAACGAGATCATGTCAATCTTTCTGAGACGTAGAGCATTGAATAAATTATATGATCCATTTTAGCTCAATGATGGAAATGTGTGATGTTAAGAGTGGTTATCCCATGAGATCAAGCTCCTTTCGTTATTCATTGGTCCAAGACTCTTAAATTATGACCGTTCGATTTTGTACTTTTCTAGATGGGGACCCAGCTCATATATGTATATTTTGTGTTCGTTTGAGAGTGAAGGATGGGCGTAAGAGCTGGGAGGTGCGATCAAAGAAAGAAAATTTAGAATAAAATTTAAGAAAAAAGGATATCTATATCTCTCTCTCTATATATATATATGGGCGGGGATATAATGACTCGTGATATTCTTATTATTAGATTACTATTGGACGTGGGGCCCACATGTAGATGAGTTAAGGGCTGATTTTTGGCTCGGATGATCTCCTCACCATGGAGATCAGCCTCACTAAAAATCAGCAATTTCTAAAACTTCTAACCTTATCAAATATGGACTTAAATTTAAAGGTGAAATTGGACGCTCCAAAGTTTTTCAACTTACAATCTACTTTTCACAAGGCTACAAATGTTGGAATGGGCTGATTTTTGTGAAGTTGATATCCATGTTGAGAAGAATATCATCACCAAAAATCAGCTGTTAACTCATCTGCATGTAGGCCCCACATCCATTAGTCATTATATTAGTAAGAATAGCACGAGGAGTGAATAAACATTGTTCTTCTCAATCTTATTGGTATCTCATCCAATAATGTGTGACATTGGGAAATTTATTAAACTTTAGGGCCTGTTTGGAAATCTCATGTTTTTGCTTGTCAAGGCCAATCCTAACATCCAGTTCAATGTTACAACTACTTCACTAAAAGCCAACTTTGGTCCTTTTTAAGGGCACAATATGACAAACCGGCCGGAGCCCAAAAGAATGGCCCTGCCCATGCAGTTCACATACACAGGCTAGGACTAGATCTAGATTTATCACGGCTGGCCCCATCTTTTAGGTTTTCAAATAGGGCCTAAACTGTAAGTTCTTCCAACTCAAAGCAGCTTGCGGCAGGGGCCGATAAAAAATTGCAGACTTGCATAGGTCGACCACGAACTGTCGTTGAACAATTCGTATGTTTAAAAAGCATTTTTTGGACAAGAAGATGGATCAAGGCTGAACCAATCAGTTTTGGGACCGGTTCACTTGTTGAACCATCCATTCTGAACCAGGTTTCATAACATTCATCCAAACTCAATGGGGCACATTATTTGTACGGGAACATCCCAAAAAGTGTTGTACATCTTAGTGGAACCTTGTTTTCTGGTTATTTGATAACATTGTCCCGGATTTTCTATAATGCTACCAATTAGTGTGTCAAAGAAAAGTTCGCTCTCTCACTACTAGAGCAAACTCGATCTCTTAGGCCCCTAGTTAACAATTCTGGCGTACGGAAAAAAATTTGGGACGGAAATAATACGAATATAGTATATTTTGAAAAATTATATAGTACATTAAAAAAATGGTCAAATAAACGGAAAATAAAAAAATGTACGAAAATAATTAGTGTACACGTTGTCACACTACATGGAGAAAATTTTTGAAGGAGCGAAGCGGTGGCCAATCACATGGCGCTAAGATCCATTGTTCAAAAGCATTTCAAAAGCATCAGCGGATTGTGGTGCTTTGTGATTGGCCACTGCTTTGCTACTTAAAAAATCCTTTATGGAGGACAAAGCATTCCTTTTGTAACTGGCAACTTTCAATAGCCAAATACCACCTGAAATCCATTTAAAAGAAAAAGCTCAGCCTCTGAGTTTTCATTCTTACTTGTATATATATATACTAGTGGGTGGCCCGTGCCCTCGGCACTCCCTGACAAAGCATTTGCCAAAATCAGGATTGAGTGGCTGAGATCCACCGTCCATTTGGGATAAGATCTCGGCTCTTCTTTGTTGAAATAGATAAGAGGGGGTATAAGTGGGGAGACAACTTCCCTGCTATGTTATAATCCATTGAAGCCCTCACGGGCTTATCCTAGAGAAGATTAACAGGCATGGACTGGAGAGTCCAATGTATGTGCACCTGTCCCAGCGACGGCTTGAAGAGGAACATTCAAGAGTTTTCTTTGAGATTTTGGAGAAATTCTTTGGACCGTGGGATTAATATATCCAAATCCATATCCCAAAAGTATTTAAACATAAAAGGGAATTTTTTACATACCCTAACATTTCATCTTTAAAATTTGACATACCCACAACTATTTGAAAAATCCAACATCCCCCCTTGGACTTGATCCACCGTCATTTGACCAGTGTTGACCCGAGCTCATGACTGCCAAATTTTTTATTGAAGGACAAAACTGCCCTTATCTTCAACCTTGGAACAAAGGTTTGGAGTCGGACAGAAACCTAAATCCACATAAAAAATTCCCATATAAAAATTACCCAAATACATTATCCACTTTTTTTTAAAAGTACCAAGGGATGCGATGCACGTGCACCTTACACATGGCAGCACCTTAGAGATCAATGACCGTATAAACATTTTGCCCATCCCTAGGGGGATCTACATACGAAAATTCATCCTGATTAGTTAGTTTTGTCCATTGGATTAGAGTTTTTTTCATTGTTCGTTTTTAACCGTACATTTTGGGTATTATTTGGCTAGTGACAAAATGACACCACTATACAACATGATAATATCCATGGCTCTTGAACCATGTGATCATTACTATTTTAATAATGAAGTATGTACGGGTAGTTTTTGATTTTGTTTTTATTTTTAAAACATCCAAGTTGATGATGGATCATATTATGATCCACGTGAAACACTCTTAGATACCACTCACCGTATTGATGTTTTTGCTATCCATAGTTAGATCTACATATCAAAATTCACCCTGATTAGTAATTTATAGCCATTGGATTAGAGTCATTTTCATAGATTATTGTCCACCGTGTATTTCAAGAATTACGATCAAAAGGTTAGAAATTACTAATCAGGCTTATTTTGGTTACATAAGTTCATTTAGGGATCTGTCAGACATCCATATGGTTAGTATCCTCCGATAGTGTGCCATGTAGCTTACAATGTGGGTCGATCATCAACTTCGATGATGGATCTATCATCTAATTTTTTCCAATGAATAGTTTAAGTGCCACATTAAATGTAATAATTGAGCAGCTGCGTTGGAATGTGAAAATATTAAATGACCAAAGAACCCTTATCAATTAAACAATTTGGATACTTGAAAGAAGCAATACTTGTCAATTTAATGAACTTGAGGGTAATAATATTAGAAATAAGATTTTTTTATTTTTTGTAATAAAAAATTGAAGAGTTGCAGGGCTGACGTGTTTTTGACACCAATAAGACCGAAGAACCCTTTCCAAAGTAAAAAAAAAAATCAAGAAAATGAAAAGAAATAAAATAGGGGTATTTTGAACATATTTGGGATTTAGCGTGAAGCACGCAAGAAGGACCTTGTCCGTTATATAGTATAATAGATATTGATTATTCAAATAAAGATATGAATTTTCCAAGAGTAAAACTTTGATGATACTGTCCGATGACAGGGCACAGTATGAGCCACATGGCACACTCTTACAGGACTCTGACTGTATGGATGTTTTTCCAATCCCTAGGTGGACCTACAAACCAAAAATAAAAAATCAACTTGATTAATGATTTCAAACCTCTAGATCTTTGTACCTCAAATAATGGTCAATAATGCTCAAATTCACAGGGTTAAAATCAACCCACAAAAAAAAAAAGAAAAAAACCAAGAAAATAATTCCAATCCAACGCCTAGAAATCACTAATCGAGCTATTTTTGGTTTGCGGGTCCACCTAGGGATTGGCCAAACATCCATACGGTTAAGAGTCCTAAAAGAATATGCCGCGTGGCTCATGTTGTGCCCTGTCATCAAAGTTTTACTCGAAAATCAGCCCGCCCTTATTGACCTTTAACTTTCTTCATTTACTTTTTGTTGGAAAAGATATCTGACGAGAAGCACTCCATTGGCAGCTTTCAAAAAGCTGCCTTACAAAAGCAAAATCTCTCTTTTAAAAATTCATTCTTACTTAGAACGCAAGTATGAAGGTAATCAAGGTCGAGAATCCTGGCTTCACGGACAAGAAACCTTTCTCTCAAGACAACGTCTTAAAGGGTATGTTTTTATGTTTCTCACTCTTTTGTTTTGCTATCTTCCTTCCATATATACAGTCTTGGTTCTGTTGGGGATTATAGGAGCTGTGTTTGGATTTTTGGTCTTTACTTCTTCAATCTTGCCGATTACCGTATGGATTTTTGGCCAGTCCCTCGATGGAAGGGTACACAAAAAATCAGCTTGATTAGTGATTTCTAACCGATTCCATTGAAGTTATTTTCACGGGTTGATTTTAACGGTAGTCATTTTAGCATTATTGAGCATTATTTTGGTGCAAAACTCCAAATGTTGTATATCACTAATCAGGCTGATTTTGGTTTGTACGTCCACCGAGGGACTGGCCAAACATCCATACGGTCAGCGCCCTCTGATCCTGTGCCTCGTGGCTCGTATTGAGTGCTGTGACCGGCTTCCGTCACAACATCTTGTGACACAAGTTTTACTCCGCAATGGAGGATAATTTTTTGAATTACCAATCATTGGGGGTCGCCATTAATTGTGGCCCATCAGATGGCTTGTGTTACTAGCATTCCCTTGGGCAGAGTAGAACTTTGCTTACCGCCGCCAGTCAGCAAAATTGTTGACCGCCCATAATATGAGCCGCGTGGCATACTCTTCAAGGATTCTGACGGTATGGATGTTTGGCCAATCCCTATGTGGATCTACAAATTAACCAAAGGATGATTAGTGATTTCAAATCTTTGGATCTTTGTACCCAGTTAATGGTCAATAATGTTCAAATTCCATTAAAAATCAACCCATAAAAATGACTCCAATCCAACGCTTAGAAATCACTAATCAGGCTAATTTTTGGTCTGTATGTCCATCTAGGATTAGGCCAAACATCCATACTTGTTATTGGTGCTCCTCGATAGCACTCTTTTGACTTTACCAATTTACTACATGTATCTCTTTGCCACGCCTGTGAGTGTGGAGAAGAGGATTGTTAGAAATTAGAATCATAAGGAATTTCTTTTGGAGTGGATTTGGTGAGGGGAGGAAGTTGTGTCTAGTCGGTTGGAAGCACATCATTAAACCTAGAGAGATGGGTGGTTTAGGTTTTCGGAAGCTTAGAAGTATGTGTGAAGCGCTTAGAGGAAAGTGGCTTAGAAGGTTTGGATTAGAACAAGACAGTTTGTGGCGCAATGTTATAGCTGGGAAGTATGGTGAGAGTGTATCTGGCTGGGTTAGTAGGATGCCTAAAGGTGCTTATGGGTGTGGGGTTTGGAGAGGGATTATGAAAGGGCTGTAGAAATTCAAGGAAGGGGTCGTCTTCAAGGTCGGCAAAGGCAATAGAGTTTTGTTCTGGAAAGATACTTGGTGCCCCGAGGTTAGGTTGGAGTCTGAATTTTATAATCTTTATTCTATTTCTAGCAAAAAATTGACCATTGTATGTGAGATGTAGGTAAGAGGAGGTGTATTACCTGCTTAGGATTTCGGCTTCCATCAGAACCTCAATGACGGGGAATCGTCCCAAGTGGCAAATCTCTTCGTGAAAGTGGAGGATGCACCCTCTCTTAGCCTGGTGGAAGATGTTAGATGTCAGATGGTGGAATCATGATAGTAAAGGATAATTCTATGTGCGATCTTTCTACGAGGCAATAGAAAGAAGTGAGGCAGTGGACTTCCCAGTGGCTAGAATGTGGGCCAATAGAGCTCCCTCCAAAGTCCGTTTCCTGACATGGTGTGTAGTCCGTGGTAGAGTTCAAACTATGGACTTCTTATGGAGGAGAGGCATTGGGGTGGTAGATCATTGTCCCATGTGTTTAGAGAGTGGTGAGTCCACTGATCACCTTTTTCTACATTGCAAGCGGCATGGACAATTTGGTCAGAGTTAGCGGAGACTTTGGTTACAGCTGGGCTGCTCCTATGTCAGTCAAGGATTTGTTTCTAGCCCGGCAATGTAAGAGTTTGATGGGCTAGGAAAGAGGTTGTGGGCTCTGATCCCGTTGGCTATCTTATGGGGTATTTGGAGAGAATGCAACTATACGGTCTTCGAAGGGAGGAAATCTTCCATTGAAGCTCTTTTGTTGGAGATTCGAGGGCTTGTTTTTTCTTGGGTCAGATTGTATATTTACATTAACCAGTTTGTATATTTACATTCAGCTAAGATAATTCATGTCTTTTCCATGAGTATATTATATTTTTCTGTTTATCTAACTTAAGTTTTTTGTGATTTTAACGTATGAAATTTGAATATTTCTTTCCTTCTATGTCTAACGTCCCCTCCCCCTTCTGGTTTCCATTTCTAACATATTGCGAGTCTTTCAGAATCAATTAGAGATGCCCCACCTACTCACTACACATTCAAGATCCAGTCATTTTCATTACTTTTAAATGCTTCAATAGAGAGATACGACTCTGGTGTTTTTGAAGCAGGAGGCTACAAATGGTACGTTTGGTTACTGTTCTCTTCCTTGCCTTTGTTGAGTTAAACTTAGCTACACTACTCACCAAGAGTGGCATTGTTGGCCTCAGAGAATTAAGAATGTTGGGTAAGATGTGATTACCATGTGTTAAATCAAGTTATGTCACATCTTAGCACATTTTAATAGAATATATTTGTACATGGAACATTTTCAGTTTATCTGCTGTTGGCTCAATCAAGTTTTAGAGCAATGCTGAATTGGTTGTAGCTTCCTAATTTTGAAACAGAAATGATGCAAGTCTTAATTCTGTGTCACAGGAACTTGGTTTTCTACCCAAATGGTTACAAGAACGAAAATGGGAAAGATCATATCTCTCTCTACTTGGCATTGGCAGAGACAAAGTCACTCCCTCCGGGCTGGGAGGTTACCGTGATTTTCACGTTGTTTGTGTTTGATCAGATTCGAGACAAGTATTTCTATTTCCAAGGTAGCCACTTCAACAACCCATGATGGCCACAAGCCGTGCTGCTTTAATATTATCGACAAATTTTGGATTTGGATGTGCTGCCAGAAGCAGTTGATGCTGTTTCTTAGATCAACCCAATTGTGTATGCTTGTCCTTGCAATTGTATGGCAATAGCTTGCAGTGTTTCGGGGTCCATCCAACCGGGCCCCAAAACAGTGTTGTTGCAAAACTGGCAGATTTTTTTCTTTTTCTTTTTTGTCAGGTCTATACCATTTTATGCTATCTATATCTAATCTTGCATCATTCAAATGTGTCATGAGGTTCAACCATTTGCCAATAGGCCCAATACACATTGAGAAACACTAGTCACCAACACATGAAGATGTCTATAGACGGCAAAGAGAACATTCTGGATATCAAGATCGACCATTTGCTTTGGTTTTCAATAGGAGCTAGAGAAATTCTAATAAATTTCAAGTATAATGAGTTTGCTAGTATATTTATTAGTTGCTAAAACATACCATCCTTCCTTCCCCTTCATGGCCTTATTGTTTTTGTTTGTTATATTATTATCTAAGTGAGGTATACTCAAGTTTGTACGAGTCTACGTGCTTCGATAAAGGGAAAGTCGATTCAACTGTCTGCCCAGATAAACCCAAGTAGTCCTCTATATGTATATACTTACAAGTTAGCACCACTCTGCCAAGATGCAGATGGGAGAGTAAGGCGCTTTCATGCAATGAAGACCAAATTGGGTATCCCACAGTTCATCGACCTTACTACTTTCAACGATCCTTCTAATGGATACCTCATCGACGACACCTGTGTGTTCGGAGCAGAGGTATTTGTTACCAAAACCGAAGGCAAAGGCGAGTGCCTATCAATGTTGGAGGAGGCCCTTACTCGTACCTACACTTGGAAAGTCATGGGGTTCTCACAGTTATATATGGAATGTATTGACTCTGAATCATTCGTTGCGGGAGATTACAAATGGTATTTATGTTTGTACCTTCTCATTAGACATTTTGTCTCTCTTTGATCCTACTATTTGGGATCAACATTTGTTTTTACTCTCCCCTTTTTTCTCCTTGTTTATTTGTTTGTTGCAGGAAGATTAGACTATATCCTAAAGGAAATGGTGATGGCAAGGACAATAGTATTTCTTTATTTTTAGCTTTGGCTGATTCCACTTCCCTTCCTCCCAATTCAAAACTGTATGTGAAATACATCCTGCGGGTAATCGACCAAATCAACTACAAACACTTTGAAAATGAAGGCGAAGGTACATGCAGTACATTATAACTTGAGCTTTTGTATGAAAATTTAGGCTACTTGTCCTTGTAATTGTACACATAGCATGCTTGCATGGAAGATATTGGAGTTACAGTGTTAGACACCCTGAATTGCTGCACAATGGTGTACTTAGAATGTGCACCAAGTGTACACTTGTGCCCTTGTTGCAAATTTGATTTCTTTATGTGTTCAAAGAGATGTAACTAGAAGTTTTCGCTTCTCGTGCAGCTACAAATCTATTCAGTCTCTCGAATCAGGATTGGGGTTGGCCGAAGTTCATGACACTTTGTAAGCTCAATCACCCAGACAACTCTTTCCTGTTCAATGATTCGTGCATCATCAGTGTAGATGTTACCGTCCTCGGATTGGTTAATAATCTTTCATAAACGTCGATCACATTGTAAATATATGACTATATTCCACTTTTTGTTTACGGATCCGTTGTTAGACGTGTATATAATATCCTATGACAGTTTCTTTTGTTGTAGCTGATGAATGCTGGTATTATAATCTATATTGCATCCCATGTCTTGGGTTTAAAACTGTTTTCATCTTTTGAGTCACAGATCTTGTTAAAAACAGGCTTACCTAGTGGCAACACAACACATTCAAATGTAGATGCCAACTTGCTAAGCTAGTAAAGTCTGGTTTGTGTTGGTACAGCAATCTGAGATAAAATTTATATACTAGTAGGTGGCCTGTGCCCACGGCACTCTCCAACAAAGCGTTTGCCAAAATCGGATATGAGTGGTTTAGATCCACCATCCATTTGGGGTGATAAGATCTCGGCCGTCGTTTGTGAAGCCGATAAGAGGAGGGATAAGTGACTTCTCTGTTTTATTATATAGATGTATAGTGGGTGGCCTGTGCCATCGGCATTCTCCGACAAAGCATTTCCCAAAATCGGGTGTGAGTGGTTGAGATCCATAGTCCATCTGGGGGGTAAGATCTCGGCCATCCTGCATGAAGCCGATAAGAGGGGTATAAGTGGGGAGACAATTTTCCTGTTAAATTAATCCAACCGTCTAATTTTATTTTATGTAAAGGTTGATGTGGGCCCTTGGATAAATGAATCCTATAAGAGGGGGAGACAACCGCTGTGTTTTGTTATATAGACTAGTAAATGGCCCGTGCCCACAGCACTCTCCAACAAAAGCGTTCGAAAAAATTGGTTGTTACAACGGATTGTAACGTACAGAGGGAAAAATGAAAAAAATGAAAAAATAACGGTGCTAAACAAATTTTGAATTTCACATTTTTAATAAATATATTGAGGTCAAATGAGTGGGAGTGAATGAATAAATGAGGGGATTAAGTGGCTGAAATCTAACTGTCCACATTAGATGGATGGATTTAATCTCAACCACTCTTTATATATCTTATGAAGCAGAATAAGGTAAGAGAATACAACTAAGTTGTTTGTTATATGTGTGGGTGGCCCGTGCCAGTGGCACTCTCCGGCAAAGTGTTTGTCAAAATCGGGTGGGAGTTAATCTCAGCCATTGATATGAAGCATAGTGGATCTCGGCCACTCATTATTGAAACCATATAAGATAAGATGGTGTATAAGACAACCACTGTCACTTGTTATATAGATAGTGGGTGGCCCGTGCTCACGGCACTCTCCAACAAAGCGTTGCCAAAATCGGGTGAGTGGCTGAGATCTGCCGTCTATTTTGGGGATAAGATCTTGGCCCTTCTTTGTTGAAACATATAAGAGGGGGTATAAGTGGGGAGACAACTTCCCTGTTTTGTTATATAGATTACAAGGTTTTAAATGGTCAGTTATAAAAGTATAACGGTCCCTTAACATTACCGCCGTTATTACCGTTGTGATAGATGTCTTGTATTATGCAAGGTTGTACTGAACCCATTACTCAAACTAAGGGGGCATGGGGGGTACTTTGCGTAGGCCGTTGTACCAGAGTTATATTATTCTCTAAAGGGGCATTAGAGTTTTTCTTGTACATTGGGAAAATGTGAGCAGATAGAGAAAACTATTGTAACCCTAATTCTTTAGAGATGCTGAAAGAACTATTCTCACTCGTGAATGTGGGCACATTGCTGAACCACATAAATCCACTGCGTTTGTGTTTGATCTTTCTTTGATCTCTTTTTTTTTTGTTGGCCACGAGGTTATTACAGCAGTCATGTCAGAGTAAAACCAGTCAGAATATTATTATTTTAATAATTTTTCAAAAAAAAACTTAAAAAGGAAAAAAGGGTTTATTTTAAAAATAACAAGCCGTTATTTCTATTATAGTGGCTGTTATAATGGATATCCCATTTTTTTTTGTCTTGGCAATATAATTGGAAAAAAGGAAATGGGGTCAGGCGTCATCATTATAACGGCCGTTTGGTATATTTTGGTATGGAATAAGCAAAAAAATCGAAAGGAATATTAGTGTGTGTGCGATGTGCCGAGTACGGTGCATATTCCTGCGCATATTAGCAGTTAGGCCGCCATATGGATAAAATGGGATAGGAAGAAATTAACTAGCTAGTTATAGGACTTAATTGTTAATATAAGGTGGTGTTTTATAAATTCAAGATTAGCAATATAGGTCTTATTTTTAAAAATTCACCCAAACAAGGATTTTGCAGCCTCAATTTACCTGGGTTGATGGCTTTGATCCAAACATGTTCTTAAATTTAAAGAAAAACAATTTTATACAGAATTGTACCAAAAATTTGATACAGAAGTCCCCAAAATGCCACATGAAACACTTTTTAAATGCCTACTGAACCCAGGAATGTTTGGTCCGTCCCTTCGCGGACCTACCCTCCAAAAATCAACTTGGTTGGTGATTTATGGCCGTGAATTTGAAAACTTTTCATCATGGACTTGGACCAATCCTTAGTCTGTTCATGAAGCCCTAAAAAATTGCTCAAATCCAACTTAAGGCACAATTAGAAAATCAAAAATTTGAAGTTGTCCATGTAGAATAGATATGTAGTTATTAAGAAGTCATCCCTATCTTCGTCCTCTACTCTGGAATGCTATGGTCCTTGAGATTCACACCTCAATCTATCAAAGACCATCCAATGGCCTGAAACTATGGAGGATGATAATATCATTTTCCAAGTGGAACAATACAGCAAGTAACTATAAAATTCAGAGCCACGCGAGATTAGAAGAAATCACAGCCACAGGATGAGATGGCCAAAAATAAAAAGTTCATACAAGGACGCTACAAGTACACATAATTCAAATACAAAACAATTTATAATACTTTTCCGTCACTCAAGATCTTCCAATTTTACTGCCATGGCAACTGGTGTCACACAACCACCATCAAGTGCTTCAACTACTACTTTTCCAGTATATGTTAGCATCTTCAATGCTGCAGTAGTCAGTCTCTTACTACACCTATCTTAAGGATTCTCCCACTCTGCTACTCGGAAGATGTGAACATGTATTGCATCGCCTATCCTTGGGATGAACTCAAAATTCAGCCCACCCTTTTGCTAGATTGACGCACCCATCTCCCCTGATAGAGGAACCCCTTTTGATAGGCTTAGGACCATCCCAAACCATGCGTTCTAGCCAGTGGCCAGGCTGGTAGAGGCGCCTGCGCTGAACAAGAGCTCATCTCCTTCCATATGATGTTACATTCTCCTTCCTCTTCAGAGAAAACCCTCCCGAAAATTCAACAGAAATGAAACCTAAATTTCAAATCATTCCTCCAAATACAGACATCACCATAATTCAGACAAATTGATGGTGCCAATTGCAAAGCAGAGATGCATGCCACTGTAAATCACTAAAACATAAAAAATAAAAAAAAAAGAAATATACTAAATTCACACTTCAAAAGTCACAAAATAATTTCTTCTACATGAAACAACTCGAGAACCAAATAGATCACAAAATACACTGGTAGTCACATGTTTTAATTGATAAATAGATGCACAAATCAATAAAACAACACGGAAACTGATACTTTGTTGGGTATCTCTTGGGTTATGTCCGGGTCGATTGGTGCTTTGTTGGGAGGGTGGCCCATTATTGACCTATCAGCTAGGGGCAGGATTAATTATTTGGAGGAGGGTCCCTTTTGCTGTCATTTGGGGACTATGAAAGGAAAGGAATATGAGGGTTTTCATAGGAGAGGTGGCTCTATTCAAGACATCATTCTAAGCATTAAGGCTCTCCGCCATAGCTGGGGCAGTACCTCTATTGCAGGGATAGTTGGCTGTTGGTCTCCAAGAGCCATGTTGGAGTAGACTTGAGATCCGAAATAGGGGTTGCAGATCTTATCTCAACTCCTAATTGTACATCTTCAAGATGGGATACAATTTTGAATCGTCTCCGAGGACTTACATGTTGTAAAATATATGTGTACTAATACCAATGAAATAGTAGAATAAAAAACAAGGATGGTGATGATCAAATGGTCTCCAAGGCTCGATGATAATCGATGTCTTTTAGACGATATTTCTCACATTCCGATTGAAATCGTGAGTGCACAAAGGGTTTAGAGAGAACGTATTCAGAATACAATGAAGCCCATTTATCACGATGGTTGATATCGAATTATTCAAAATTCGATCAACTCAAAAAAGTACTATATTTTTTGCAAACTGATGTTACCCAGAACTCTGTTATTATTCTTGTACAATAGAGAGATTTACGTGAAATTCATTGTGTTTGTCTCAATCCCAGGCTTTGTCTTAAATAGACAAATTTATGTCTATTTCGAATAGGCACCATCTGGATCCTACGGTCCATATCTGATTGACGGTTAGATCTAAGTGGTCTAGATCTAATTGAAGTTAATTTAGATCTAAGTGGTCCAGTGACAGTTAGATCGGATTAATCTACATCCACCCATCCATGTCATCCCACGATCCTGTGGTTCAAATCGATCAAGCAAGTCAATATGATAGGAAACGTATGATAACTATAGTTACTTGAGACAAACCATAGTTACCTGAGAAAGAAAGTTTTATCCTAATCGGGAAACATGAAATGTATGATAACAAACCATAGTTACCTGAGAATGAAAGTTTTATCCGAATCAGAAACAAGAAAGGTATGATAACATTGAGGGAAAGAGTGAAGGGAAATGCATTAAAGCTCAAATTATATTGAGAACGAAAAAATGTAAGAAGCTAGTAGCATTTTTGTTACTCACTATTGTCATCTGGGCCCACTGATCACATGGATGTTTAGCCCATCCTTTTGTAGACATTCACACAAAAAATCACCATGATTGGTAACCTCTAGCTATTAGATTTTAGTACGTTTTAAGGCATGAATCCAGTTGTTGTATTCAACCATTTTTTTAGTACTAAAACGAACGGCAAAAAATCATCAAACAAGCTGATTTTCAGTGTAAATGTCTATCGAGGGCTAGGCTAAACATCCATGTCGTCAGTGGACCCAGATGGCAGCTGCGAGTAACAAAAAAATCCCAGATGATATCTGAGTAACAAAAAAAAGGTGCTAGCTAAACCAAAAGCTTTGAGCTACAGCTTGTTACATACCAGGCAGGTGCTTGATGAGATCTTAGGGACCAACATGGACATTCCACCATCATCTGATCCTCAAGCGAATCCCGTCTTGGATTTTCTGAGCATATTTTTCAGACATAGAAACACATGGAACATGGCCAAAAGCACTCTAAGAATGATTTTCACTACCCAACCCAATTTTATCATGCAAAAGCAACTATGGGTCTTACTCTTTGGTTGGAGATCTCATCCATAGAATCTAGTTTATTCGTAGACCTTAAGTCAAATCTGTTGGATTATAATGTTAGAAATATTTTCAAAAATAAAAGTCAAAAGGTTAGTTTTCTTTTTATTATTGTCTTTTGCCTGTTTTGTTATTTCTTTACAAAAGAGAGATAGTCCGACACCGGACAAAGAAGAAAATTGGGTTCTCTTTATAAGACATAAAGCCCACCTCCACATGTGTACTTGATGCACATATGTGAGGCAGAATATTTGTGTGTGGTGTGAAGCACCACGCGAGCGCAAATGGGGTTTGGGCATTTAGGGCCTTTTGGGCTCTTTTAGAGGCGCGCTTGACACTATCTTTGATTTTTGGCCGTTGATTGATCTACGCTTGATCCAGATGACATTGATTAAGGCGATCGAGTATCCCAATGGTCATATGTGACGGTTAAACAATTATCTTTGACGGTTACAGATGATCCAACGACGACATACAAATCTTATTTTTATAAACTTTTTGCTGATCACCTTGCAAAGTCCATATGTCATTGAATAAAACATTTTGGAAATAAAATTAGTTCCTCTTTCCTCCAAATTTCACAATTTCCATTAGACAGTAAGATTTTTAATTTAAGAAAATGAAAAAAAAAAAAGCCATGTAAAAATTTTCAACAGATAATCCCATTTCCCCTCCCAAATGAGTCCTAATTGTCGACCCCGTTGATTTCCCAGAACGATTTAGCATCTTTGTTGGGACAATAATGTGTCATCGTCGTCCACTTTTGATTTGAAAATATAAGGAGCCCACTAGTAACTTTTAGTGAAAATTTAGCATCTTCTGATTGGCAATATCTAGCCATTAAATTTTAGTTTTAAGGCGTAATTATTTGTTGGATCCAATCCTATTTTGAGTATTAAAATCATCAAACAAGCTGATTTTTGGAATGAACAAGGGGTGTGTTAAACATCTATGCGGTCACTGGGCCCAGATGGCAGTGGTGAGTAGCAAAAATACGCATCAGGACCCTAATATTCTTTGAAATAGTATTATGTATAGTGGGCATAAGAATAGTCAATATAAGATATTTGGACGTTATAATAAAAAATAATCATAATGATCATGTCCGTTGTGCCGTTTGAACCGTCCATTTAAAATCTTGGTTGTAACGATCTTTATTGTCCATTTTTTTCTTAATTTTTGTGCTTGGCACATTTCTGGCCGTCCAAAAGATTCTTCAAATTTTTAATGGACCACAACATGATCCACGTCACTGACTCTTAAACACCACTAACCTTTGGATATCAAAGGTACGTACCCCAAACAATGATTGATTTAGAGATAAACATATTCCCGCCAGAAAAGGACTCCAATCCAACATTTTGAAATCAGGGCTTAATTATTGCTTGTTCTTATTAGAAGTGTTTTGGCCAAAATCTTCTACGGTTAAAATAATTTCAATCCAATGCTTAGAAATCACTTATCAGGTTTATTTTTTGGTTTGTAGGTCCACCTAGACACGGTCAGCACCCTCTAAGAGTGTGCCACGCGGCTCTTAAAGCCGACTAAGAAAATTCACTTGATGAACTTTCTCGGAGCCTCCGATGTCCAAACGAGTCCTCACTCTATATATAGAAGACTCCGCTCTCCTTTTTCCAGATGAAACATTGACAGAAGGCGCAAGACATGCACTGCTATATATTCTCTCTTTGTCAAGGAACTGAAGATGGAGATTGAAGAATAAGAATAGTTGGTGCGAGATGTCGACCCTCCCACACGATATCATCGTCGACATACTTTCAAGACTACCCGTCAACTCCCTCTTGAGATTCAGATGCGTATGTAAAGCCTGGCGAAATTTAGTTACCAACCCTCATTTCGCTAAACTGCACCTCAGTCAAGCGAATAAAAACAATGACAACCATGATCTTAATGTCATCCTTAAATCTGGAACCAACCTATTCAACCTCCAACCCTTCTCCATAGACTGCATCGACGTCGCATGTTGTGATCCAGTAAAGCTCGATCTACCATTCGAGTCTTCGACGTCGTCCATGAAAATAGTGGGTTCTTGTAACGGCTTGCTATGCGTATCAATTAACTGGAAGACGGTATTCCTATGGAATCCATGTACCAGAGAATACAAGAACGTAAGTGGTTCACTTATCCGTGGTGTCTTTTCCCGACAACCTATTTTGGGATTTGGTTACAGTCCGACCACTGATCAATACAAGGTTGTGAGAATCTTATATTCTTATTATCATGATCATTCGAGATTCGTTTATTCTTTTCATGATTATTCGAAATTCAAAGCTTTTAAGTCCTATGTCGCGGTTTACACACTAAGCACAGATTCATGGAAAGAACTCGGAGATGTTCCTTATAACAATCGTGATCGATCATCGGGAGTATACGTGAATGGAGCTTTTCATTGGATAGCGAGAAGTAGGGGATCGGATCTCTCCTTTGAAGTAATCGTTTCTTTCGATATTAAGGATGATGAGTTCCGAGAAGTGCCACAGCCCGACTTTGGGAAGCAGAAATTCTACAAGAGTTTGGTGGTTTTGGAAGGATGCCTTTGTATATTTTGTCATTTCAGTCCTAACCATTTGGAGATATGGGCAATGAAGGATTACGGAGTGAGGGAGTCTTGGACTAAACAGGTCATCGTTGGACTACCAAGATACTTGAAGCCCTTAGGATCTTCAAAGAACGGTCAAATTCTACTACTAGAAGGGAAGGATCAAGAGTTAGTTTTGTACAACTCGAAAAACGAAACGATTAGTGATCTCAAAATTCATGGTATTTCGAGTTGTAACGAAAGGAGTAGGTATATCAGAATTCATGGTACTTCGAATTGGTTTACAACTGTAACTTATGTGGGGAGTCTGGTTTCACTCAAAGGCTGACGATATTATGGATAATGGAGTTAGTTTCTTTATGCTGGTAAAATCACAAAAGGATTAGCTAATATATATCCATATAACATCTTCTCTATGATGATGAAGATCTCCTTTGATCACAGAGTGAGAGGACCCTCAAACCAGATATGAACTCTTTTTTTTTTTTTCAGAAAAACTTGAATGTCCGTTTCCACATAATCTAATCACGGTTATACAATTCTTTTCTTGTTTTTTTTTTTCTTTTTTTTCATTAGTTGTACCTAATGTTCGATTCCCAGTTACTTTAGATACGGTCGTAAGCGGTTGGGTCTGGATAGTGGTATACCCAATCCTCATGTACCCTTATTTGGACTGCAATAGCCCAACCTAAGATATTATTCAACTGGTATCAGTGACCAACCATAATTATTTTTATCTAACTTAGTGGGATATTTGAAGGCCCAGTAGTTTTTGTATCGAATATATGTGGATAGGAGAACCGACGTGAGAAATTAAAGTCATTTGGATAGCGAAGATAATGTAGGATTTTGTTCCTGATCTCTTGCTTCTATGGATGTATTTTTAAATTATTATTTAGGGCTTTTTTGCTTTACCCCCTTACTTTATTGATGTAATTTGCATCTCACCCAATGTTTTCAAAATATTTATGTCTCACCCTTTGACCATAGTCAACGTCGTTGACCATAGACAGTCTTTGGATGGACATCCCAATATTTTTTAAATGACTATAATGACCTTGGGTGAGTCGCAAATATTTTAAAAACATTGGATGCGATGCAAATTGCATCAATAAAGTAAGGGGGACAAGCAAAAGATCTTTTTTTCTGAGAATTTTTTTATTTTTTATTTTTTGAGGATTGTGAGCTCAAAACCTTTCTTCATTTACTTTTGGCCCAACCGTAGGTGGATCGACAGACCAAAAATTAATCTGATTGTTACTTTTTAAGCATTGGATTATAGTCATTTTCCTTGGCTGATTTTATACGTAGAATTTGAACATTATTTGGGGTGCAAAGATCCAATGGTTTGAAATCACTAATCAGGCTGATATTTGGTATGTAGCTCCACCAAACGATGGGCCAAACATCCGTACAATTAGCGACCTCTAAGAATGTGCCACGTGGCTCATGAGGGACATTAGCATGCTTAACAACCTGTGAAAATGAGTTCCTTTTATATATAGTTCACAATCCTAAAAAAAAAAACCTCAATTTATTTTTTGCTTATCCCCGTTACTTTATTGATGCAATTTGCATTGCACGCAATATTTTTAAAATATTTGCGTCTCACCCAAGGTCATTATAGTCATTTAAAAAATATTAGGATGTCCATCTGAAGACCGTCTATGGTCAACTTCATTGACCATGGTCAAAGGGTGAGAAGCAAATATTTTAAAAACATTGGGCGAGATGGAAGTTGCATCAATAAAGTAAGGGGTAAAGCAAAAAAGCTCAATTATTTATTATCTGCATGTGTTCATAGATTAGAAAAGTTACACTTTTGAATTATTTTATCAAATCATGTATTATCGAAAATTATGTATTTTCAATTTGATATTGATGCATGTGATCATTCGTATTATATTGACTGAATTGTTATTATTATTGTTAGAGATGCATTGGGGTCACGATTATCATTTTGATAGTTATTATTATTTTGAGGGTTCGGATGTATCATAAGACTACTAACCTTAGATGCTCTCTCAAATTTCGAGAGCATGCCTAAAAAGCAGCGGAGACATTCTACTCCCAATAGTGAAAGACTTGAAACATCCCTAGATCATTGTTATTGAATTAACGGCATGGCCAGCCCATAACAAAGTTGCTTGTTTAGCCTAACTATGCACTCTCGTTATTATTTTGACTCATTAGGATTTTGGAATTTACCCGATGAGTCCAGTTATTTGATTATCGATAACATTGATGCATATTTCGATCGTTAAATAGTTTTTATCGTGTCTTAACTGCTTATCTCTTTTAACTGCTTATCCCTACAAAAGTATGGGTGGAGGAGCGAACCGATTGAGTTGATAACTCATGCTTATATTCTAATATTTTTGCAGACACTAAATGGATAAGTGACTCAGTGATAAGAACCAGAGGATTCTAGCACTTTTATTGCTTTCCTAGAAACTATATTTAGGTTTTACTTCTAGTCATTTGAATTCTTAGTTATCTCAGTAGATTGTTGTTTAACATTTGAAATGTAATAGGAAACAAGTTTCAGATTTATGTTTATAAAATTTATCATTTTGAGATTGATTCATTTTGATTTATGTGTTGACTTAGATACATGCCCACTATTTAATTAATATTATTTTAATATGCACGTCATGCTTCAGCCTCGATACCAGGTTCGATCCATACTATCTGGATTGGGAACTAACCCATAATTAATTAAAAATATGATTTTAGAGGGTTGAAAAGTTCACCCTTTTGAGAGTTACGAAAATCACTTCCATTCCCTTTATCTATGGATCTGAAAGAGTTGAATGAGGGAATCATCCCTCATCCCAACCTTTAAGAATCATTAGAGATTTATTCCACAAATACAACTACATTTATCAAAATTTGTGGAGAACTTTAGAGAGAGAAACTCCATTAGAGAGCAGAGAAAAACTCCATTAGAGATAAAAGAGAAAGCTCTGATCTGCCTTCATCCGAAGCCCGATCACACTCGAGTTAAAAGAGAAAATGGAAAGGACACGGAGAGGAATCACGTACTCCAAAGAGAGTTCCATCTAAGCACTTTCATAATTTATGTAATTCTCTACCTCCATTAAAAAATAAATCTGAGGTAGGTATAAGGTAGAATAAGATTAGAATTCACATGTAATATTTTTATTTCATTGTTATTCAAAATTATATGCATGATCAGTTATTTTATTCTCTTTTTTATATTTCATGATAAAAATCCGTACGTCGAAAGGCTGTCGATTTATATTCATGATTATGTGTATTGATAATTATATGATGATAATATGAGAAAAATGGCATGATATCTATGAATGTGATTAGGAATTATAGTATGATAAATGTTGAGACATGAAAATGGTTGATTATTAATGATTTCCTCCGATTATCAAATCGTGGAGACGTATATCATTTGGTTAATTTATTGTACGAAGAACAATTTATTTTCCAAGCAAGAAAGGCCTGAAGCCTTTCGGTGAAAAGCCCTGAACCCCATACAGAAGAGCTTACAAGATGCTCCTAGTGTGAAAAGAAAAAAAAAGAACATCGCGATGGGTTGTAGTATAAAAATAAATACCTTAGATCATACAGTTTATTTTTACTATTTGTGTAAAGATTATTATTATTGAAAATGATGTGCATGTATGATTGGAATACAAGTATGATAAAGAATGACATGTTAATTTGATATTCTTGTATACTATTGTACTGTGAATTTTTCTACTGGACTTTTAGCTCACGGGTTTTGCCGGTACCTAGATATTGTAGAAAATGATGAAACCGATGAGGGGAAGCATAAGGAATGAGTATGGAACCGAGACGACGGGTGATGGCATCGATGATGAAGTTGATGGTTCGGAGGAGATCTAGACATCCTTATCATTGATGAATCCTAATTTTTTTATTAATTCCATTTTATGAGTTATATTGGGTCATTTCAAATTTTAACACTTCTTATTCAATTCAGTGGATGATTATAGCATGATTGGTCTATTTGATAAATTTTGCTATCTGATATGATTTTTTATTATTTATTTACATGTTAGATTTTTGCATACTTTTAAATTTAAAGAACTTAATAAATTGTGCCATTAAATAATCCATCACATCGGGATTATTGGTTAATACGTAATATATGTGATAGACCACTTTAATTAATAAATGATAAGATCATAAATTGAATTAGGAAATTAAACGCTTCCGCATTGATGAATAATGAAACTAAGAATTTAATTGGTAAAAATCGAGATCATAGTTAAATAAAAAAGAATATATATACTATTACATAATTGAATAATTAATTTAAGTTTAAACCAAATTAAATTCATAATAATATTGTAGGACTAGGTCCATTAGAATGGAATCGAATTCACTAGGTAGGATAGAAATCATTAGATTTTTATCACACGCTAGATTTTAGGTAAACTAGCCAATCCATGAGCAATTGAGTTGGGAACCTGGATTTTGGGCCGTGACAGTGTTGATACAGAAAAAGTTTTATAACATTTATATGCAAAAAATCATTTCTTCAAAATTTATTCAAGCAACCATAAGAGAGAAGAGCAACAGTAGCAGGGCTGATTTGTTTATGGCCCAAGATCATTTCTTCTTTGAACCGTTGGTTGAAGAGCTGATCTATTTCGAGTAGAACTTTGTTGATGGACGTCCGTCATCAATGTTGATGAAAACAGTATGAACCAAGTGGCACATCTTAAAGACTACTGACCATATGGATGTTTGGCCATCCCTTGGTGGACCAACGTGCCAAAAATCAGCCTGATTATTAGTGATTTCAAACCTTTGGATCTTTGTACCCCAAATAATGTTCATATTCTATGGCTAAAATTCAACCCATGAAAATGTCTCCAATCCAACATGGAGAAATCACTAATCAGGCTAATATTTGGTCTGTAGGTCCATCTAGGGTTGGGCAAAACATCCATACAGTCATCGATCTCTAAGAGTGAGCCACATGGCTCATAATGTGGCCAGTCATCAACGTTGACCATCCATCAACAAAGTTCTACTCTTCGGTTGCTCATTTCATTTATTCATCATTTTTCCTGAGAATTCTTTTTGCTGAAATTGCCTCTGGTATAAAAAAAAAATGCCACGTGCACAACAAAGAGTGGGATTGCTTTGGTGGATGAGAAAATAGTTGTTGTCCTCGGGGACTTGAAAATTTATAGTCTCCCCCTCCCAAAACCGCCATGTGGAGCCTAGTGTAGGGCCTATTGACCTTATGGATGTTTGGACCACCTCTTGAGGGGTCTACATACCAAATATCAAATTGATCAGTGATTTCTAGTAATTACATTTTAGCATCCAAAAAAGGCTCAAATTCAACGGTCAAAATTACATTTTAAAACACTAAATCCAACGACTATAAATCACTAATTTTAGTGATTTTTGATGTGTAGATTTATCAAGAGGTGGACCAAACATCCATAAGGTAAGTGGGTCCTAAAGCTTACACCACATGGCATTTTGGAGAGGGACCTCAAACTTTGAAGTCCCCGAGAAACATCAAACACGGGCTCTTTGGTGGACCATATATATATATATAATAAAGAAAAGAATATTGGTCCACAACTGTTAGAACCTTCCCGAAAGGTTCAATGACTTTGCACACATCTTCAATGCTAGCCCAAAATCGTCATTTAGAATCACCTTTGAGACATCCCTAGCAAGTTCCTTCTTTTTATCATTTTAACCAGCCATTTCCACTCATCTGATGTAAACATCATCTTCAATAGACCTTGATATTGGATAAGACTTTCGAGAGAAATGAATTCTATCGCAAATCTAGTAAATGTAAAAAGTCTCTATCTTCAGTGAATGTCTTCATCAAGTTCGCAAATTTTGTGTAGTTGTATATAAAAGAAGTTATTTTTCGCACATCTCTAATGGTATTACTGACTTGATTTACCTTTCCAATATCCTCGAGTATAAGGTCAATGCAGTGTGTTGCACAAGGACCCCAGTATAAATGTGGCTTCTTTTTCATCAACTCTATCCATGCACACTTAAATAAGGCTTTGTTGTCCATCACAATCTAGACAACATTATTTTCTCTCACCTCATCAACCGTCTTATTCATCAACTCAAGAATGTAGCTCGATGTCTTCTCTTTCCCAGATATATCTACTGACTTAAGAAATATCATGTCTTTATCACAGTAGACCATAAAATTTATGAGACTTTCTAATTTTGAAAGTCCAACCATCACACATCAATGTACATCTAAGTTATGGTCATTTCTCTTCATTCCAATGATATAATCATTTAACTCAGCCACCTCCTCATTTAAATATTTATTTGCCAACTGGTATTGGGTAGGTCCTCTTACAGGCCCCACCTCACCAATAATGTCAATCGTAGTTTGAAAATAGAGACCATTTGCTGCATTTGAAGGGAATTGAGTTGAACATAAAAAAAAATTGAAATTGTCCTCTCAACTTTATTCATGACTTGTTTCCCATCCTATGCTCCCTTGAACTTTTTTGTGTTCCTCTTACAGATTTGTATAATCAATTTTCCTAGGAGTTTCTATTGCAATATCAACCTCTTTATCTGCTATGTGGTGGAGTAGAAGGATCATGTACACGGGTACTATGACGCATTGCCTCCCTAACATTAGTACCATCATGTACACTTGCATCATCAGCTTCTTCTCTTCCACCTCTACTACTGCCAAACTTATTTAATCCTTTTCATCATTGTTCTCTTTTTCTTTGCTCTTTTCTTTGCTCAACAGCCCTCATATATTTGATTGACTGTAAATGATTCATGATCAGCAGTCTCATTTCTTTAGAAGATTTGGGACAAGTTGTTACATCACTCGGTTGTATAGCAAGATGTTGTTTCAATCTTGTAACCCCACCCCATCGTGCGTTACCTTGTCACAGTAATTGCATTTAACATTCTTCTTATTATCCACAATTGCAACGCAATGTTGCCAACCAATATCTTGTTCTCTTGACATATTTTGTAATTTTACTTTTGTAAATCACTTGAGCTAAGCCTGCTATAAAGTCGCATTGATGTTATTATTATAATGGTTTTGTTTACAAAATCATATCTAGTTCTTTAGATTAATGGTTGTATCCGAAGTCACATTAGTGTTATTATTATAATGGTTTTGTTTACAAAACCATATCTAGTTCTTTAGATTAATGGTTTGTCCGAAGTCACATTGGTGTTATTATTATAATGGTTTTGTAAACAAAACCAAATCTAGTTCTTTAGATTAATGGTTATGTCCAATTCAAATTCTAGATCGTAAATTATTTTTAATGATGTTTTGTTCCGCGAATGCAATTACTATATATATAGGACTGGGATAGAATGACTCATGCTATTCTTACTAATAGAATGACTAATGGACGTGGAGCCCACATGCAAATGAGTTAAGATGTGATTTTTAATGAAGATGATCTCCTCACCATTGAGATCATCCTCACCAAAAATCAGTAATTTTTATAACTTTTAACCCTATCAAATATGGACCTAAATTTATCGGTGAAAATGGATGGTCCAAAAATTTTCAATCTGCAATCCACTTTTCACAAGGCTGCAAATGTTTGAATGGGCTGATTTTTGTGTGGTTGATATCCATGGTGAGAAGAATATCATCACCAAAAATTAGCTATTAACTCATCTGTATGTGGGCACCACATGTGTGTATATATATATATATGGGTCAGGATCGGGGGACAACATTTTCATACAACATTTTTGACAACAAAAACGTGCAGTGGCCCAATATATAAATTAGAAGTTTTGGAATGGGATGATTTTTGGTGAGGATGGTCTCTATGGTGAGGAGATCATCCTCAACAAAATTCAAATCATTCTGATATTCCTAAACCGGTTTACAAGTTGAAAGAATTATGGACCGTCTATTTTTATCGTTAATTTGAAAACCACATTTGATAAGGTTAGAAATTTCAGAATGGGCTGATTTTTTTATAGGGGTGATCTATATGGTGAGGAGATCATCCTCACCAAAAATCAGCTATTGATTCATCTCCATCTGGGTACGCCAAAATTGTTGTAAAAAATGTTGTATGAAAATGTTTTCCCCGATCCTGACCCTATATATATATATATTCTTGTTAGTAAAAGATGTGGATAGTGCCCAAAAAAGATTCTTACAAGGAATCAAATTCATATAGAAATGAACTACGGGAAAAATCTATTTGATCATAAGCAGAGAGTTAAAAATGCGCTTTGATATCCCATGATTTAATAGAGTTGATCTTCTTACTTTATGTCTCTCACAAGCTCATTTTGGGAAGCTTTTGTTTGCAATGATAATGGATAGCATCATATTTTTAAATCAACCTTTTCAGAATATGCCTTTCAGAAGGTTACAATCATCTGATCTTTGAAATTTGGTGACGATCCTTCTTCTGACTACTCAAATTGAAGACCTGCAGATTCTCCCATGAGAATTATTCACTCAGAAAAAGAAAGAAAAAAAGTTAAAAATATAGACCTGAGGACCACAGGTCCACACCCACTGTTGTGGGCCTCAAGTCTACACTACCACAGCTTAAGAAAGGAGCCAAAGCCCAAAGGACCTTCTCAAATACAAAAAAGAATAAATAAATAAATAAGGTGTTTGAACTTTTTTATTTTCTAAGCAATGGGCCAAAGACAGGGATCTTCCCCTCTGATTTGCATCCCCATCGCCTCTCATCTCTATTTCATCCTTTCTTCCGGGACTAAAAATAATACCCGGAGATCCTCTATGTACCCAAAAGCAATAATTACATTTTAAGTTGCAGTTAATTCCCATTTGACCAGTAAAAATACAATTATATAACATTTAGAAGCCAAAACCATTGCCAACAAAATCCCCTTCGTCCCCACTACTAAAAGACTCAATCAACTGACTATCATCGTCGTCGCCATCTGTTATAATCTCCAATATCCCTGCACCCCCATCAAAGTCCATCGCAAAGTCCGCATCTTCATCATCATCTTCAAAGTCATCCACACTGTCATCATCATCATTGCTCATATCCTCAGCATCACTATCCATGTCATCATCCAGGTCAGGGCCCAAGATGGGGTCCTCGTCAGCTTCTGAGTCGTCATCCTCGTCATCTTCCTCACTCTCGGCATCATCAGGGTCGGAGTCATCATCGGTGGGCCGTCTCCGGCCTATTTCATAAAGTCTTGCAGAGGCAAGCTTCTCATGGTCATCCATGGATATCAACCCAACAAAGGAGTCGGTCGGTTCCGTAGCGAAGTCAAGGACGCAGCGGTCAACAGGGACTGTAGCAATGTCAGAGTAGTTGACAGCATCCACAGTGCGGAACGCGTTACATAGGGGGTGCCTGGTGCGGCGCGGGTTGACTGCTGACATAACATCCTCAAGATTCCTCCTCAAGATTGCATAGATTATGTCACCACATGTGTTAAATGTTATCACTGTCTGGTCCAAGGAAGGTACGCTGCGAAGAAGCTTGAACTTCCGAAGATCCCAGACTTCCGAGTTTATAATTACCTATTGAATAAAATATTATTTAACCGAATCAGATATTATATGCTAAAGGTAGTAAGACAAGTGGTAGAAATATGCAATGGCCCACCAGAATAGAGAAAGGAAGAAAATGTAATGAGATCCAAAGGTCGGTAATAGTTTTCAGCAATTTAAGTATGGTGCTCTCAACCATGCAAAAGGTGAGTGTGAGAATCTAAATACTAAGGCCAAAAAGTTCTAAGCAGAGTGGCACGGATATGCATACCTCATTCCCAGCGGGATGAAAGCCACCGCCACCATAGTCTGTAAACTGGTCAAAACGATGAACAGGGCTAGAACCTCGCCGATCCCAAAGAAATCCATTCCACAGCAGCATTGTGTCTGAAGGGCTAAAATGTATCAGAGACTGCACATGCCCCCTGCCGGAACCCATAGGACCAGTCGAGGTATCAGACAGTTTCAGCTCCAGATTGCAGGTGTGGATGTCATACAAGAGAACTTCACGTAGGGATGAGACTGTTGATAGGGCTGCAAATGTGGTCCCAGAGTGGCTGAACCGTGCTGCCTTACATTCTTCAAATGGATGCATCGGCCCACCTGAGACTGAAGACTCATCCCACAGCCTCACGTCATTGAAGCCTGAAGAAAGCACCAGCTGGGTGCCACCAGATAGAGCCGATTGGACCATTGTCACCGGTGACTGGTGGCTTGTGTGGCTTTCCAGCACATTAGGATTGTTCGAATCGAAAATCTTGAGCTCACCATAATTGCTACCAGTTGCAATCCGAGAGGAATTCCCAAGAAAAGTAATGCATGTCAGAAGGGCAACATCATCCCGGCAGGTGCGCCATGGCCTAAATCTGCTGTAGACAAACTGACGATCCTTACGGTTTCCATGGATCCCGCCGTATTGGTTTTTGAACTCACGTGTGCTCAGCCGGGCTGTTACATTTGCAGGTGCATCAAGGTTTCGCCGTGGTTCAGGACACGTGTGTGGGTGTAAGAGAGAGAGCGGTGGTAAAGTGGTTATAGGAGCTGAGCACTGGCGATGCTGGTGCTTCAGATACTGTACCACGAGAGAGTCTAGGGTTACCCGTTCTGGGTTGCCAGGTTGCAGTTCAGTCTGATGACCAAGTTGGAAGGTAGAGAGTTTCATCTGCCCTGCAGGGGTGCTATTGTACTGGTTATCATCCAAATTATCAGAAATAATACCACTTGGAATTGATCGCCCAAATAGATCTCGTGGACTAGAACTTGGCGTGACAGAAAATCCAACAGCATCCACTGGTAGATTGCCTTTACGGACAGTACAGGGTGTCTGGCATATTGGAGACCGAAACCCATGCTCGCCTGTTGCGAGACGCTTCCCTTGCGGTGCAAATCCAGTATCCTTGAACTCTATTAACTTCCGTTTCATTGGCAACACTATAGGAGTCTTAATTTGGGGCTCTGTATCTGAATTCGACTTAGACACCGCTGGAGTTTCTGGTAGTCCTGAAGATGCAGATGAGTTTTTTGAAGCACTGGATATCATGTTGACTGATGATGGATGAGATGGAGGCTGGTTTCTTGACTGAAAGCTGAGACTAGCTGAGAAAACCAGTGGTTTCTTCTTTGAAGTAGACACAACTGAATCAGACTTCAGGCTACAATCCGCATCCCGTGCTGTTAACTTTGATGTATATGAAAGAAACCCACGAGGTGCACGGCCAGATGGCCACTGGAGTTGCATTGACGGGGTTTCTTGTACAGAAGTTTGGTGTAGGAGAGGGGGAGGTGCTGCCAAGGATGGCAAAGGTGTCAACTGAGCCTCCTTTAGCAGTGAAGCAGCAGTTGTGGTCAAGCCAGATGCCTGGAGATGTTCATGTATGAGGAGTAATAGCTCCCTGAATATTGTGCACAGAAGAGAAAATGAGAGTGACCAGGTGGTAGATAATGTTGGAAGAAAACAGCAAAGCAGTATATACCTGGAATGGTAAGTAATAGGAGTCACAGCAGTAAATACCTGGAATGGTAAGAAATAGGAGTCGCAGCAGCTATTGCTGCTCTCTCTATGCGCCTCAAAGTTGGGGCAGCAGCATCAGTTGCTGCTAATGTACTTGCTCGCCCGGAATTTGTTACAATCTACAACAAATATAAATATCCAAAACATCATTTTCTTGTACTCTTAGAAATTTATAATCAATAAGAGAAAAAAATAACATGAATAAGTACCAATTATGTCTGTGCGTGGCTCGGCACAAGTGCAAGTGCCACCAGTAATGCATGTACGATTATGTGCACATAAATAAATGATTGTTTGGTGAACATGCTAGTTATGTTTGAAGGTATGCGTGCAAGGAATCTTGATGCTTACCGCAATTAACTCGATTGCCACTTGAGCAAGTTCAGCCTGCCACCTACCCTGCTCACTTCCAGGTGTCTGGCTGCCTGAATCTCTAATTATTTCTGATAGCTTTTTCCCCACCTACAACACCGAATCAAACATAGAGATACAAATCAAACACCCATTTAACTTGATGATTTTTCATTTTTGTATGACAACATAAGAATCAAGGAAATAAATTTCACGAAATTATCGAAATATTTCGCGAAAGATTTTCATTTTCTAGGTTACCGACAGGAAAGAATACTTACGTCGAAATAATGTTAAATTTCCCGAAATATTTCCATTCATGTCGAAATATTTCACGTGAACAGTAAATTTCGATCAATTGACAGTGTAAATATGTATAATTTCGGTCGAAATGTTTTGACATGTATGGCAAACATTTCGATCGTAGGTAGGAAACATCTCATTTGAGCTCAGAACCGCTATAAATCTCATATTTGATCCATTTCCATACATTTTGTTTATACAAAAGATCAATCCATTGTAGATTTTTTAGTTCGTGGATTGATCGTGAGGAAGAATCAAATCCCGTTTGGGAGTCTTTTCAAATTCAAAATATACCTAAGGATAAAATTTCTTGCTACAAATAAATAGGTTAGGTGTGTATTCATTAAATTTATAAATATATGATGCATTTACACTAGATTTGTGCACGGATTGAAGATTGTTTAGCATGAAAATTTGGAATTTGGGAAAAACTCCAATTTCATTGGTTTTTACCGTAAACATTCATGATTGTGCATTTGATTATATGTTGCATAACTTAGCCCGTTCTACAAGTTGGTTGGGTTAAAAAAAATTAACCCTAAATTTTTTTTTTCAAATAAAAAATTAAATAAATGTTATAAGTTAATAGTAAATAGGTTTTCTAAAATTATATATATAATGTTAAGAAATTAATGTCAGTGAATAAGGATTTGTTAATATATTACTTTATGACTTTTATAATTCGTAATTAAATAATAGTTATATAATTAAACCTTGACTATTAAATAATAGTTATATAATTAAATAAAACCTTGACTAATTAAATATATTTGCCGCAACATATTATAGACCATTATAGTCATTCATTTCCACACTACATACGGTTGTATATTATGGTTTGAAAGCTTATGAATGTTTTTATGCTTGTTTCCCAAACTTTCCACGAACGTTTTCACAAAATTTCCATCATTTCCGCATTATTTCCATCATTTCCACGAAAAATGTATTATTTCCATACTGGTCGAACCATTTTTAGATTGGTCGAAATAAACCTCGAAACCGAAATTTATTTCCTTGATAAGAATAGGATTTGAATGTGTTAACTTGTTAATTTTAACTTTTACTACTTGCTCTACTTACTTTCTTAACTCTATCTTATAAGTTACCTATGTTGTTACTACTGTTAGTATTGACTATTGAGATTTGGTAATTTAGTGGCATTGGCATATCACATGTGCTTTATGTTTTTAAGATATGATATCAACATTCAGGCATTCCTGACGGTATCGTTTCTAAGGTAAAAGTTATAGCATCACTTACTTCTATGCTTATTTAAGTTATTTTTTTCACATGATATGTTGTTTCTCATTTTTCTAGAATTAATTATATATTCTTTAGAATTTTTTAAGCACTTTTTTTTTAAAACTGAAGCTTAAATGAGGCTTACACATCGGTACCGCCTCGAGGCTACGCCTCAATTCCCGAACTAGCCTTTTTAAACTTTGGGGTTGGCGAACTCAAGCTTTTTCATCCAGAAGTCGTATCCTGTGGAGATTGATTCCCTTTGCGATTCTATAGGATCTTTGGAAGGAAATGAATCAAAAAGCCTTTGAAGACAAAAGTGAAGATGAGACCTCGATCATCCTTAGTATTAAGGGGTTGTTGTTCTTATGGTCCCAGATACCCGGAATGTACAGGCTTATTCTTCGAAGATCTTGTTTTCCGGCTAGATGATCTTTGTTCTAGGGAAGCTTGTTAGTTGGATGCTCCCTAGAGCCTTTGTTTTCAGTCTTAGCCTCTTTTGTTTTTCGTAGGTCATCACAACCTCGCTAGCCTTGCTGTTCGCTTTTCTTTTTGGTTTTAATAAAGTTTACACTAACCAAAAAAAAATTCACATAAAGCCACAGAATTATTAATGTCACTCACCTGAAGTTTTGTCAATATGTGTGCAATTGTATCATCTCTAGCTAAACCAAGCAAGACTCGGCATGCGAGAGCACGGAGACAGTCAAGAGCAGAAGGAGGTGTAAGTATGCGAGGATGGAGGAGATGCAAAAGAACTTTTATACCATTGTTGGCGCGGACATACTCCCTTGCTTGACGATATCCTTGTTCCAATTGTGCAGCAAGGCCAGCACAACCAGCCCCAGGACCTAAAGATATTCTACGATCTCCAACAACTACCGAAGTGACAGTAGGCGAAGCTGTTTGTGAACTACTGCTCATGGATGGAGTACCAAATGCTGCTGAACTGCCTCGTTCTACCACAATAGATTCTCCGTTCCGCTCTCTGGACTCATTCTGGATGGACAAGGAAACAGTCCGGTCTGAGTTATTTCGTTCAGCATGTCTTTCTCTAGCCTCCATAGCAGAACCAGTTGAGGTCTGAACTGAACCAGACTGCTGACCTAGTGCAAGAACAAGCGGTTTGTTGCTGATTGAAGGTGGGGGGCAAACAAGATTAACTAAAACATTTAATGCAGGCTGAATAACCTGTCAAATACAAACAAATGCATTCCAAATATGAGCTAGCACTTGACAGACTGCACAAGAATCAAAATGGCTTCAGGGGATTCCTCTCCGCATCTAAATTCAAAAACAATGTCTAACATAAGGTCTTTACCTCGGGATCCACATAGCCAGCACCATTTGCAGCATCCAAGATAGCTGCCATACCGACACGATCATTGCTCAATGTAGCATTTACGATCAACTTACGACTGTAGGGTACCAATGTAACAATGTGCAAAACACCCAATGCATATTGTGCCAAGTCATGCAAATATCGCTCAACAGGTGGGGCCTGAAGAAATAACAAATAGGTCAAGATAACTTCAACGAGCAGAAAAATGAAAACAAAAAGATTGAAGGACAACAGCTAGGAAAATCATACTTGACACAATTCCAACATGATAATATGTCCATTAAAGCTTAAGAACTTGTCTACTGCAGTCCAAGGAGCTCTCACAAATGCGGGACCAAGCTTCCGGTCCCGCTGTATCTGAGAAATACTGCATCTATAGCCTCATTACTGATGTCGAGTGGCTTATAGGCAGCCCTGGCACTTGAAATATTTCGAACTACACTTCGATGATTTTTGTTTGGACGAAGGGATTCCACAAGCAAGAGAAGATGGGCTCTGAAATATTGTCGCAGTGCAACACAGGTGTGATAAGCTATCTGTTTCTCTGATGCTGTCAGTACCTCTGCAGGTGATCGATCATTTCGAAGCAATCCCAGATTAGACAAGCCTAGCGGCCCAGAATTACCTCCTGATCTCACTGAGGCAGCACCAAGTAGAAGGTTCAGCATTTTCTTTAAACCCTCCTGTGCATCAAAACAATCCAGTACTGCTCTGAAGATAAATGCAGCTGCAAAAAACACAGCAGCATTTTTTTTGGCTAGATCTTGAGGGCACTCGAGAAGCTGAAGAGCTAACTCAACCACCTGGTGGACAACATCTGAAGGAAGGGCACACACGCGTTCCATAATCCCCTGCAAGAGTATTCCATGAATATGAGAACCCTGAGGTGAGGCTAGCTAAGAATGAGAACTAGTATCGGGGGAAAAAATCCAAATAGAATTACTGATACATTTACCTGAAGAGAACCAATTGTAAATAAGCATGAAGAAAGACCAAAGAAGGTCTGACTGACTCTTGGCACAGCAAGAAGTTTTTGCATCCCACCGCGGTCCACAAATAGAGCAGCAAATTTCCGGTGTGCAGCTAAAGCACATATTAGCTTCAGCACATCAGGCAGAAGTATCACAACCTTTGACGCCTCGTTATGTTTGGAACTTCGTTGCAATAGTGCAAGACAGACATCTACTCCCTTTTCATGCAAAACAGGGCCTAGAACTTCGACGTATTCTCCGAGGATCTCAAGACACTGAATGCAGTATTTTTCTCTCAGCTGCGCAAGTGAGTCATTATCCAAGATGAAGAGCCCTTCTAGCTCCTCGTCTGTTTCTGGTTCTGTGACCCTTGCACTCATTGAATCTTCATTGCCGTTACTGGAGATCCTGCCGGCAATTGAAATAAGTATAACCACAACATTGCAGATCAAACATTCAAAGAATTTTAAAACAAGTTTCCACTTACCTTGAGACCTCAATTGCATTAGCAGCATCAACAACAGTAGATGCAGCTTTAGAAGCAGCCAAAACTGCAGTTTCTTCATCGTTTGTACTTTTCAATGCCTAAATATGGGGTACAAAACAATTCAGCTGTAAAATACATCAAAGGGAAAGAAAAGTAAAAGGATCTAAATCCCAATGCTTACCTCTAAAGCAGCACTCTTGACAAGTTCAGCAGCAGCATCACCAGCTGCTTTGATGGCCTCAGCAGGCGCATTGGCTGCCCTGGCTTCAGCTTCAGCTGCTCTGGTTGCTTTCTTTACCAGATCAGAGATATCCCTAGTGCCAACTATACATTCTTGGAAGCAAGCATCATTATCCTCTCTTTCTATAACAAAACCATCAGCATCGGTCCTGCTTGGATACTTCTTGGAATCCAGTACTCTATTCATATCTGCATTTCTTAATATGTTCCTATCCTTGATACTCCTTCCCTGTGCTCCTAATTGTATACCAGATCCTGGAGAGGTCAAAGTCCTCTCATTCTCTACAGTTCCTTCATTAATCCTTCCCTTGCCTCTAGACTTTGTCCAACCACGATTTGCCCTGCGCCTTGACAAGTCATCTTTTGCATTATCATCATCTTCATCTCTCACGGATCGGCTAGTACCATATCTATCACCTAAATTTGCCTTTCCATTACGCACATCCTGACTGTGCCATCTGTCATCACCAATCTGTTCAACACCATCCTCATCTACCTCATATATACCAACCACTGCAGCCAAATCATTGGCTATTTCTCGAGATTTTAAGGACTGTCCACCATCTCCCAAGCACTCTTCTCCATGCGATTGTCTCATACTGATGCTTTTATCATGATCCCTTTCAACGCTTTGATCATCTAACAAACCCTCATCCCCTATTCTGGGACCATCTAAATGAGTCGCATCCAAGACTTGCCAGAACCTGCCCCTACCTTCTTCTCTACCTCTCATGCAAGTAGCACCAGCAACATTCTTACCCTCTGTTTGATAGCTAGCATCTTTTTGACTTGTATTTGTCTCTCCAAGAACCCGCTTACGAAGATAGCGCATGAACTTGGCCGACAATCCAGATGTCAACACATCTTCCACCACTTGACCGCCTCTGAAATCATCATGAGAAAATATAGAAATATTACAAACAACAGAAACAGAGTACAAGAAAATGGGAACAGGAGGATAAGTTATTGAGTTAAGATGCATACCCAGCTAAACATACAGCAAGAAGTCCAGTAGCATAGGTCCTCAGCATTTCAGAATCTGTGGGCTTATCTCTCCCCAAGTCATGCTTCCCATTGCAATCATCAGCAGAAAATCTTACACTGTCATCCATTACCCAGTTTTTTATGTTCTCCAGAACAGCATCTTCAAAAACATGAGGATACTGCATTTCATTTGAAGGCCATCCATTCGATCGATAAGTCAAAAGATATCAAGTCCATGTAGGCTCATAATAAAACAAGGTAAATAGACGATCAAACCAAACATGAGCTTACCATCCAGGTCGTAGAACAGCTGAGAAGTAGCCTTGCAGCAGCTGACTGTATGCTGGTTGAATATCTAGGCTCGGATAGAAATTCAGATGATATCAACTCAAAGAACTCATCATTCTCCTGAGATAAAACAATGACAAAACGAAACGGAAAAAAAAAATAGAAATAGAAATTTAGGGCCGAAGAAGGTTGCTAAACCACAACAAATCCACTAAAAATTTTATCCAAATATTATTATCAATGGACAATGAGGTTTTTAGAAGCCATTCAGATCAAGGTTAATAATAAAATTAAGAATTTTGTCTCCAAAGCATGCAAGTCATAAGAGGTGAAATCATTACCCGGACTAAGTTCCCAAGTCTTCCAATATTATGAGAAGCCCTTCCATTATTGAGAAAGGAATTACCCAACTCTTCCATATATCTGAATACAAGTAGAAAAAACTCAGAACCTCCGCCAAACTAAGAATAAGAGTGATCAACATATCACAGAAGTTTGAGGCATGATGGCAGTTAAAGCATTATAAAAAGACATTTAGCTCTTTCATATTATATATGTGTTAAATGTTATAATGCTGATGATGATATTATAACAACCTTGTTGCTAAAAAGGAATAGCATAAATCAATATTAAAAGAGGGGTACATCTGAAAGTCTACTTTCAAAGTGAAAAAAAATTTAGCAAATAAAAAAGGCAATCAAATCGTAAAATGTCTAGCGAATCCCCCGCTATTATTATAGTTAGCTATGGTCAGGCCCATGTTCCAATTGGCACAGAAGCAAGGTTTCGCAGTGATGGAAAGGGCTGAATCCTCAATGTAGTCGGAAGCAGTCTATGTTGAAACAAGAAGAGAGGCCGAAAAGTCCTCCCAAGATGTAACGTGCACTAGTCATTATAGACATGGTATGTATACTAAAACATAGAGAGGAATAAGGGATAATGATAGTAATAATAAGATCTATATATAAAGAGACGAAATTAGAAGAACAATAAAAGAGACAAAATTAGAAGAAAATGACCTGGATTCTTGAGCCTCAAGCAAGGAAGCTATGGCATGGAGGACCTTGGGGCTAGGGTTTGGCCGAGAAGAAGTGATCTTCGTCATTAATTCTTGTGCCTTCGATAGCAAGCTCTCGTCCTCATTCTCATTCTTCGGCTCTTCTGATTCATCTTGTGCTTGAGAATCCATGGTCGCCTCCATAAGAATTGTTTGAGTTTCTGCGCTCCTGTAACCTAACGTGAGCGTGGGACTAGAAGGAGCCTGGTCCCCCAGCAATGTCAAAGTTTGAAGTACCCCTCCTAAAATAACACGTGGAGAACTCTTTAGGGCCCACTTACCTTATGGATGTCTGGTAGGGCTGTCAATGGATGTTATTCGAATTGACTATAGGTATATCCGAATTCGAATCCAAAAAAAATATCCAGCATCTTAATTCAGTTCGAAATCCAACGGATATTCCAATTCCAAATTCAAATTCGAATTCTCGATTAGCTTATCAGATCTCTGATATTGTCAGATAAATCCGATAAGCAAATCGGATTCAAATGTTATCTGAAATCAGTAATAAAATTCAAATTTTATTCAATATCCAATATCCGCTTCCGAATATTCAAATATTATCCAAAACATTCGAATAACCGATAAGGCATTCAGATTTTCAGTACAAAAAAGAACCCAAATTTACAGCCAACATCAGGTAAGAACATTCAGATTTTCAGTACAAAAAAAAAAAAAAACCAAATTTTTACAGCCAACACCATGTAAAAAAAAAACCAATCAGGCATTCAGATATCAAAGAGGATAAGCATCATGTAAAAAAAAATTTACAGCCAATATCGGGTAAGAACATTCAGATTTTCAGTACAAATAAACCTCCCGAATTTTTACGGCCAACACTAGGTAAAAAAAAACCCAATCAGGAATTCAGATAACAGAGAAAGAAGCATCATGTAAACCCAACACCAGGTAGAAAAAAACTCAAATTTTCAGTACCTGGTCTTCGAGTCGTGGAGAGCACTGGAGCCTGGTCTTCGAAAACCGAGAGGTGGAGTCGTGGAGAGCGCTGAGAAAGAAGAAGAACGATTGTGCCCTAACCCTTAGGGTTTCTATGGAGTAGCAGGAAGACGAAGAAGAACTCAGGAAAACATAAAGGGTCCGCGTTCGTCGAGGTCGAGTAGAGCCTGGACTCCAGAATGAGAGCGCTGGAGCATGGAGTGATAGAAAGAGGAGGGGAAGAGGGGGTTAGGGTTTAGAGGGGAGGACGAAGAACTGAAGAAGAAGGGTGCGCGTCCGTCGAGGGCGTTTGGAAGACAGAAAAAAAAGTGAAAAAGACTAAAAAGTCCCCAAGGCCTAGAGGTCATAAGGTTCGTTTGTTGGAGACCTTATCGGATCGGATATTATGAGTTCGGATATTAATATAAGGTCGGGCTCCGTTGACAGATCTAAAATGACTGGGACACAATATAAACCACATGGCACACTGTTACAGGACTCTGACCGTATGGATGTTTGTCCTATCCCATGGTGGACCTACAAACCAAAACTCAGCCTTATTAGTGATATATAGGCTTTGGATTGGACTTATTTTCATGGGCTGATCTCAACTGTGGGAACTTGAATAGTATTTGAGATACAAAGATGCAACACTTATAATCACAAATCAGGCTGATTGTTGGCTTGTAGGTCCACCATGGGATAGGAAAAACATCCGTACGGTCATAGTCCTGTAACAGTGTGCCACCTGGCTTATATTGTGTCCCTGTCATTTTACCTGTCATTCTATATCTGCAACGGAGCCCGACCCGTTAATATATCCGAATCCGAATCCGTATCCGTATCCGATTATTAGTAGGTGATCAACAATCCGAATCTGAATCCGAATCCAATTCCGAACTAAAAATCCAAAAGTTTCGGATATATCCGAATTTTCGAATGTGGATTCGAATTTTCATCTATCATTGACAGCCCTTTGATCACCTCATGATGAATCTACACTAAGGTTTAACGGAATCGGACCTACCCCATTACGTTATGGACCATTAAAACGCCCAAAAAATAACGGCCGTTATAACGAAAACAACAGCCTTATAACGAAAATAACAACTCTTATTTTCTGGAAAATTTTGTGAAAAAAAATGGCCATTATTTTCATTTTTTCCGTTATTTTCTATTTTTGAAATTTTTGAAATTCAAATTTTAAAATTCAAAATTTGAATTTCAGCGCCTTTTTTTACGTTATTTCCATTACATTCCGTTATTTTCCCTTTTTTTTTTTGTTTTTGCCCCTGAGCGTTTTGTTTTTTTCGTTATAATGGCCGTTATAACAGAAAAAATGGTAATGCCCCCAGTCCGTTATAACGGTCCCCGTTAAACCTTGATCTACATATCAAAAAATAGCTTAATTGGTTATTTCTAGACCTTGAATTTCAGCACTTTAATAACTTGATTTTTACCCGTTGATTTTAAGCATTTTTTAGATGCAAAAAATATCAGTTAGAAATTGTAGACCAAGCTAATTTTTTATATGTAGGTCCACCAAGTGGTAGACCAAACATCCATAAGGTCAATGACCACTAAAGAGTGCTTCACATGGCATTTTTGGGAGGGGGTATTTCAACTTTTTTTGTATTTCCTTGGAACGGCAAGCTCGGTCTAGAAGAATCAAGAATCAATGTGAAGAGAAAATATTTGTTGTCCCCTTGGGACTTCAAAATTTGAAGTCTTCCCCTCGCAAAAGTGCCACATGGAACACCTTTAGGGGCCCATTGACCATTTGTATATTTGTTCCACCTCTTGGTGGACCTACACACCAAAAATCAGCTTGATCACTTGTAACAATTAGGCTGAAATTGGTAGCGTGTCTTCGACTCGCATCTTGGCCGAAGGTGTGCATCTTGATCGATAACAAGTGTTTGGGTCACACCAAGGCGCGAACCTTCAAAGACACAGTAGACCTTGAAGACACGTGAAAGTGAACCTTTGAAGGTTCATCTCCCCCCCTTGAGTTTTTGATCAAGACGCACCAAAATGTGCCTTGAAGGTTCACCCTCCACCCCCAATGGGCTTAGCCCACTTATGATGTATGGGCCCACTTGACATATAGCATATGTATGATCTACCAACACACCTCTACTATGTGGGACCCACATATGATCTATCAACTTCCATTCTTATGTGGGGCCCACGTGATTTATTGAAAAAGTGATCAAATCCAATGATCATAAAATAATGATATTAAAATGTTAAATTCAATGGATAGCTAGAAATCAATAATTAAACTAAATTTTGATATGTAGATCCATCCATCAAGAGGTGGACCAAACATCCATAAGGTTAGTGGGCCCTAAAGAGTGTTCCACGTATCATTTTGAGAGGGGACTTCAAACTCCCCAGGGGAATCAAACTCAAGCTCTTAACTTGAGTGTGGGACTAGGTGCATGACTTGTTGCATGACCTCCCAAGTTCTTTTATGGTGAATGAATGTTTTATCATAGAGGATGGCAAGGCAAAGACTATTCCTGGAGGCCTTCGGCATTTGTCATTTGTCATTTGCTCTCAACTCACAATTGTCATCAACCATTCTCAACTCTCTACCTAAACCCCCAACCGTTCTTGCGTTCACTTTTAAAACTGCGTGGACACCTTCCATTGCAATCCATCTCAAGTCTTAATTGCTTACGAGTGTTAGATTTAAGTGATTCTTATTCAAATATTACGACATTGCCACATTCAATCTCTTCCACTCATATTACATCATTACCTGAATCCATTTGCAACCTAGGAACATTGCAGATCTTGAAACTAAGATATTGCACACGGCTGCAAAAGTTGCCCGAAGACATGTGGAAAATGAACAGCCTCAGACACCTAGACATCTGTAAGTGTTTATCATTAACGCACATGCCAAGTGGGATTGGGCAATTGACTTGCCTCCAAACATTAACCATGTTCATCATTGTGGGCTCAGAGAGTGGTTGTGGTGGTATCAGAGAGTTGAAAGCTTAAGCATGTGAGAAATTCAATGGATGCACGAGAAGCCAATTTGATAGGAAAGCCAAGTCTTTGCTCATTAAGATTGAATTGGTCAAATGCGGATGGTGGTGATGCTTACTTGCAAGAAAAAAATGAAAAGAACAACGAAGAGGTGTTAGAAGAACTCCAGCCTCACCCAAGTATGAAAAGGTTATTTATAGATGAGTACAGAGGTAAGATTTTCTTGAGTTGGATATTACTCCCAAATTTGGTTGAAATTGCACTTTACAACTGTACAAACATTAAACGTCTCCCGTCATTTGGGCAATTACCCCTCCTTAAGGTTCTCACAATAGATGGAATGGAATCTGTGAAATACATTGATGGTGAAGGCATAGAGACAGGATTCCCGTCCTTAGAAGATCTCCGCTTGGAGAGGATGCCTAGGTTGAAGAAATGGTCATTGAAGGAGTCGGGAAGAGAAGTACCGCTCCCTTGCAGTCTTACAAAATTGATCATTTACGATTGCCCCAGGTTGATGACAACATTTCTATTGCCATCGTCTCTCGAATATCTAGAACTAAGGGATTGCAACGAAATGATACTAAAATCATTGGTAGAACCCCTACTCCCTTGTCATCTTTCTTCCCTTCGAATTTGGCATTTTCCGAAGCTAATCTCTTTTCCACAAGGGATGCTACGAAACCTTACTGCTCTGCAATCTTTGTTTATACTTTATAGACTCCTGCTACTGGCTTAAGACCTTGCCTATGGAATTGGAAAATCTCACCGCACTAACATCGTTGAAGATTAGGTCTTGTTGGGGCCTAGTTACTTTGCCAGAAGGATTGCGAAACCTCACTTCTCTCAAATCCTTTGAAATATTAAGCTGCAAGGATCTAAGGTCTTTGCCGGAGATGGGTATCCAAGGATTGAGCTCTCTTGTAGATTTACGCATTGGATACTGTGAAAGTCTAACATCTCTATCGGAGGGGTTGCGATATTTAACAGCTCCTGAGAATTGGAAGATTAATAGGTTGCCTGAGCTGATGTCTTTGCCAGAGGGGCTTGGCAATCTCACATCGCTTCTAAATTTGGAGATTGATAGCTTGCCTAAGTTGACGTCTTTGCCAGAGGGGCTTGGCAATCTCACGTCACTTCGGACTCTGAAGATCAGGAATTGCGAGAATCTAGAATTCTTGCCAGAAGGGCTTCAACACCTCACCGTCCTCCAAACTCTAAGGATTGAAACATGCCCTCATTTAGAGAGACGATGTGAGAAAGATAGAGGTGAGGACTGGTACAAGATTTCCCACATTCAAGAGCTAATCATCATCAACAAATCATCAACAGAATCATTGATACCAACGACAGAAAGATAAAGAGAAAGAGAGAGAAAGGGAAAAGCGTGGATGGAGTTGAAGAGGGGGTGCATCTCCTTTAATACTACTCTCCCCTGCTTTTCCTCGTCTTGGCCTCTTTGATCATTTCATGGTGCGTCTCATTTTCAACTTTTCTTTCTCTTCTTGCATACCCTTTTTTCATAGTCTACTATTGCTCTCAGACATCTTTGACAGTTTTTGAGGTACGTACACGGCACATTCTTAGAGACCACTGACCGTATGGATGTATTGGCCCACTCAGCCTTTGCTCAATTCCTACGGCTGAAAACAAATCCATGGAAAGGAATTAAATTAAAGGGCTAAAAATTGCCAATCGATCTGATTTTTGGTCTGTATGTCCATTTAGGGCTCAGCCAAACATCCATACGGTCATTGGTCTCTAAGAACGTGTCACGTGGCTTACAATCCGTACGTGTCTATGAGGAAAAATGGACTTGTTTTTTCATATTTCCTATTTTCATATAGAAATCCATTTTTTTTTATCATTTTTCAAAAAAAAATTTAAATTTTGTTGTAAACGTAACGGTTGTAACCGATGGCTAACCGCCGCTTATGTGGCGTCAGTTACACTATCGACATTTACTTTGTAACGGTTCGGCATTTACTTTGTAACGTCCTGATCAAGGGCTATATATGTGTGTTGATCAATAGAAATATCATCAGATTCAGATTCACAACACGTTATCAGCACGCTCTATTCTCTCGTATTCCATCAAGTGTTGAGCGGTAGGCGTGAATCCGTGGTGCTCAACATCATCTATCCACACCAGGTATTTATTTTTTTTTTTTTGGACTCAACGATTAACAAGCATGCTTGATAGATTACCATTTTGTTTTTAGATCACATGCTTGTAATGTGTAGATATATACCTGTTGTGTGTTGATTAAGGGCTATACGTGGATAATTGCTCTTTCTTCGACTTTAATTTTATTTGCTTAAAGAATGGAAACCAAGCAATTTTGGTAAACCGGGTTTATATTTTTCAAGCCGGATTTTGATTTCCTTTTTAAATGTAGCTATGGCCCATATTCTGTGCTTATCATTTCGGGAATGTACATCTGTACATACTATATTTTTTTCTCGTGAACGTACCATACCATGAATTGATAAAACCGTGTACACTGATTTATAACATTCCTCAATGGTTCAAGGTCAACACGTGTGAAGAAGGTATAATTCCTAGTTAGGTGAAACAATAGGTATTTATCTTATAGATTTTTCTACCCTATTCTATGTGTAGCCGTCGATTCAAATCTGATGTGTACATTTAGAACCCTAAAGATGATATGGTGTATTGAGGACCCAATGATCTTCTCCATCTGACCACTTAAATGATACAGCAACTCATTAGGAAATTATTCCATGTTTAGAAGACAGCAATTAAGAAGAAATAATGGTATACTTTCTGGATTTTCCTAGTTAGTAAAATATCCTTAACACCATTTTGGAAACGGATTTGAAATATTTCCATACCCAAACGTTGACAACTTGACAACCAATAATGTGACTTGTGCATGGCTTTCTCAAGTCAAAACTATTTGGGTTAAATACGGTAGGATTTAAATTCGTTGAGCAACAATTCAGGAATGCATACACCACCCATCATCTAACCTCTGTTCGTCAAATGGACTGTAAGGATGGTATACTATCCAATGCCCATCATCATTTGATGAGTCCCATCTTAAGATCAGGATTATGGTCTCCCCTTTTGCATGTACCCTACGTGTACCCTCCGTCCTCGTTTTTCCAAATAGGAAGCATGGCGTGGGAAAAGATGGGTATTGGGGTCCGGTTTAATGTGTGGCAACTACACCATTGTTGTACACATCTCACGTTCCCTCATTCATTGATTTGATATTGTTTGTGGGTCCAACTTTTACAAATCACCACAAAAATCAGTGGGCCCGAATAGTAAGTCACCATATTTCTTCTCACTTCATTTTCTTTACAGCACATAGACAAACATTATGATGAATAAGGCATTGAAATG
Organism: Euptelea pleiosperma; assembly: GCA_035048495.1. Lineage (NCBI taxonomy): Eukaryota > Viridiplantae > Streptophyta > Magnoliopsida > Ranunculales > Eupteleaceae > Euptelea > Euptelea pleiosperma. The sequence continues at coordinate 7,923,364 of CM068546.1, read as the reverse complement.
ATGCCTGTGCAGCCTAATAAGTTATAGATTCAGGCAATTTAAACAGGTCCCTTGATCGTTAGGGGGAGGAAAGCTCTTGGTAGAACGGCGAGAACTTACTTGGAATGCTCCAATAAGGATTGACGTCCATGTATGGCAATCAACAAAAGAAAGAAAATTAATGTCCCTGTCGGACAATTAAGAAGGATTACCGTCCTTATAGGACAATTTGTTGACATAACAACGAATTAATCATCAACGGTACGCTTGAAGCGTGGTCGACCCTTTGGTGCAAAATATGCGATTCTCAGGACGTTGAGGACACATGAACGAATACATATAACTCCAGCAGAAGTCGGAGCTCTTGAAGAGGCCACACCTATAGAATAGAAGAAATATAACCCCAGCAGAAGTCGGCGCTCCTGAAGAGGTCACACCTACAAGAAAGGATAAAACCTACAGAATAGGAGAAATATAACTTCTACAGAAGTCAACACTCTTGAAGAGAACACATTTATAAATAGAAAAAAGCTAACAGATCGATCCACCATCTCCGAACAGACAACCCCCGAAGAGGTACAGGTACCTGTAAATGAAGATATCTCAATAAATTATGTCTGTATGAGAGCAAAGTAGGATCGTGATAAAATTATTACCGATAATATATTTTCCAGTGGCTTTTACCATCATAAAGAATGATGAGGGTCTTGATCCACGCATTGTCAAAGAATGTTGACATAAAAATAATTGGCCAAAATGAACAAAAGTAATCTAAATAGAGTGAGATTCGCTAGTAAACCCGAAGCTGTAAAAGGACTTGTAGTCCTAACACCCGAAGTTGTAAAAAGGACCAGTAATCCTAAACACTTAAAGTTATAAAAAGGACATGTAGTCCTAACACCCAAAGTTGTAAAAAGGGACATGTAGTTTTAACATCCGAAGCTGTAAAAAGGGCCTGTAGTCCTAACACCTGAAATTATAAAATGACTTATATATTGCCTACAGTAAATAACTTGTATGCAATCAAACTACTATGATCCTTTTATAGATTAAACATTCCGATATACCTATGCATTTTGATTAAGAAATCAGAAACTAGATTTGCTATCATTGTTGTATTGTATGAACTCTTGAAGAGCTCACAAAAATATCTGTATACCTGAATAAGGATCTTAGAAAAATATAATTTTTATTTTTGCTTACAAATCGAACATCTCCCTAGTGGGATCCTTGTTCATCAATCCTTACACTGAAAAGTCCTGAAGCACTTCAATATGAATAATGTTTGTATCATGCAGATGAAAAGTAGATATATCAAGAGTGAAATAACCAAGTATATTTCACCAAAATTCTTTTACACTCACACGTTCTAGTAGAGCTGTAACATTGACATGCAATAGATACATTCCAATAATAATCTTGCAGATTTATTCATCAAGACGCTACCAATGTTAACATTCAAGAAATTTGGTTTTTGACATCGCTATGCATCAGCTCCAAGACTTTTTCAGTTGACATGCTCAAATCAGGGGGAGCATCAATAAAAAAAAATGATCATATCCTAGAAGGACCTTTACGCATTGTACTCTTTTTCCTTCACCTAGATTTTTTCCCACAGGGTTTTTTCTAGGTAAGGTTTTAATGAGGCTGTATCAAGCGCGTCCATTACCACCACCCTGATTCACCGATACACTATACTCTTTTTCCTTCGATCAGGTTTTATCCCACAGGGTTTTTCTGACAAGGTTTTAACGAGGCAGTTTTCATAAAGCGGCGGGCATCCAAGGAGGAGTGTTGTAAACGTAACAGTTGTAACCGATGGCTGACCGCCGCTTATGTGGCGTCAGTTACACTATCGACATTTACTTTGTAACGGTTCGGCATTTACTTTGTAACGTCCTGATCAAGGGCTATATATATGTGTGTTGATCAATAGAAATATCATCAGATTCAGATTCACAACAAATTTTCCTTTTTCCTCTTAATATTCTAAAATTACGAGAAGAACATTGACGTTGATGTCCACCCCGAATCTGCCACGTGGTACATTCTTTCAGGCCTACAGAAACATGACTGTTTGGCCTACCCCTTGGTGACCTTTACATCAAGAATTAATGGTCAGTAATTTCTAGCTGTTGGATTTGAGTACCACAAAAAATGCTTGAATTCAAGAGCTAGAAATCACCCCATGAAAAATACATAAATCCAATGGCCACAAATCACCAATCAAGATGATTTTTGGCACATAGATCCAATACACATTCATGATTCAATGAACCAGAAAGAGCATGCCACGTTGTAATTTTGCAGTGGACATCAGGATATCAAAGTTTTTTCTCGAAAATTACAAAACCATTGCTTTTAGATTGGAAGACTCTCCATCAGATTCCTTTCTGCTAGACTATAAATAGGGTGTATGTTAACATTAGAAGCATGGTTTAAAAAATGGCCGTTATAACGAAAACAATGACCGTTATTTTCTGAAATGTTTTTTGTGAAAAAAGGCCGTTATTTCCGTTATGTTTTGTTATTTTCCGTTTTTGAAAATTTCAAATTTCAAATTTTGAATTGCAGCGCCATTTTTTTCCGTTTTTGCTCCTAAGCGTTACAATTTGTTATAACAGCTGTTATAACAGAAAAAACGGTAACACCCCCAGTCCGTTATACCGTTATAACGCCCCTTTTAAACCTTGATTAGAAGTATGAATTGCACATGAACAAAATGTACCGAAAATAACCATTTGATTATCATTAGGAGTAAAGCTTGCACGAGATCTGCAGTTCAATGGACTTCGAGGGCAATGCCAAATCAATCGAGGACTACTTGACAGGTACTTTCCTTGGTTTCTTGGACTTCCATTTCCTATTCTTATGTTTGATAATGTTAAAACAATCTATATAACAAAACAGGGAAGTTGTCTCCCCACTTATACCCCCTCTTATCTATTTAGACAAAGAAGGGCTGAGATCTTATCCTCCAAATAGATGGTGGATCTCAGCCATTTACACCCAATTTTGACAAACGCTTTGTTGGAGAGTGCCGTGGGCACTGGCCACCCACTATCTATATAACAAGTGACAGTGGTTGCCTTATACCCCTCTTATCTTATATGGCCTCAATAATGAGTAGCTGAGATCCACTATGCTTCATATCGATGGCTGAGATTAACTCTCACCTAATTTTGACAAACACTTTGTCGGAAAGTACCACGGGCATGGGCCACCCACACATATAACAAGACAACTCAGTTGTATTCTCTTATCTTATCCATCCATCTAATGTGGACGGTTAAATAAAGAGTGGTTGAGATCAAATCCATCAATTTAATGCGGATGGTTAGATTTCAACCACTCAATCCACCTCATTTGACCTCAATTTATTCAAAATTTGAATTGCAACACCTTTATTTTTTGTTATTTCTATTATTTTACTATTTCTCCCTCTGCGCGTTACAATCCGTTATAACTGCCGTTGTAATGGAAAAAACAGTAACGCCCCAGTCCGTTATACCATTTGAGTGCCGAAGGCACCCAATTTTTATAAACACTTTTGTCGGAGAGTGCTGTGGGCATGGGCCATTTACTATTCTATATAACAAAACACATTGGTTGTCTCCCTACTTATACCTCCTCTAATCCTCCCCCAAATGGACGGTGGATCTTCGCCACTCACCTGATTTTGGCAAATTCTTTGTCGAGGAGTGCCAATGGCACGGGGCACCCACTAGTCTATATAACAAAACAGGGAAGTTGTCTCCCCACTTATAACCCCTCTTATAGGTTTCAACAAAGAAGGGCCGAGATCTTATCCCCCAAATGGACGGTGGATCTCAGCCACTCACTAGGATCTATATAACAAAACACAGTGGTTGTCTCCTCACTTATACCCCTTCTTATAGGTTTCAACAACGAAGGGCCGAGATCTTATTTTCTAAATGGACGGTGGATCTCAGTCACTCACATCCGATTTTGGGCAATGCTTTGTCAGAGAGTGCCGAGGGCATGGGCCACCCACTAATATAACAAAACAGCGAAGTTGTCTCCCCCTCTTATAGGCTTCATAAAGAAGGGCCGAGATCTTATCCCCCAACTGGATGGTGGATCTCAGCCACTCACACCCAATTTTGATAAACGCTTTGTCGAGGAGTGCCATGGGCACGGACCACCTATTAGTTGTTAAGACATCATAATGTTTTCAACCGTTAAATACTAAATAACACAACGGGGACAGTGCGTTATTGTTATAGTGGTCGTTATAACGTTGTTTTTTTTAAGTAATTAAGGTTTTAGTTGCTAAAAGAAAAACTATTTTATATTTAGTTAGAAATCATCATCATCACCTTATCTTAGTTATGCATGGTCAGGAACATGTGAATCTTATTTCGCGATACATGCGACTCTATTAAGAGCAATATCTTTTGTCAACGCATGTCTTCAAATATTTTTACTACCTCAGTACTTGTTATTTCGATCTTCCTCTCTTATTTCTAATGAGGATTTTTCAACTCAGGCCATTTGAAAACCACATCCTCAAAAAATATCCCCTTCCCCTCCTCAAATAATTTAACCCACAAGAACACTAAAGCTTTAATTTCTAATACAAGATGCTCTATAAGAATATTCTTCCCTTTAAAACCATGTTGTTCCGCTCTCTCTCCACAATCCCTAGGTACCATGATGTCAATGTCCACGTCCTTTTTCGAAGCAGCACCAAAGATTTACTACCCCAAGCAAAGAAAAGATCTTTCACGGTTTTAGAAATTACAGAAGATATTCTGAACGCTTTTAGCAACTCATTGCAAATAAGCCAAACACATCTATTATGTATAAACAAATGATCTATTGACTCTCCACTACACAAACATAATAGACTATGATCCATGGCGCCAACCCCTCTTCTCCATAGAAAGCCCATAGTGAGTGGTATACTCAAGGTTTTATTAGCCAATGTGCCTTGGTCAATGGAAAATGATTTCAACTGTCTACCCAACTGAATTCAAGTACTACTCTATTTCTATTGCTTTTGAGGGGATTCATAAGAGAAACTCTAACTTCAGGTGGGCATCCCAGATATGGAATAATAAGATTCACCCTAGACTAGCTACATGTGCGTGGGAGCTCCTTTAGGGTATATGTACTACCGATGATATGATAAGAAAAATAGGTTTTTCCATTGCTTCGAGATGCTCCTTGTGCACGAAATAGGAAGAAACGAACCATCATCTTTTCTTTGGATGCAAAGTCGTGAAGAAGTTGTGGAATTGGATAAGCTGGATGTTCAGGTGTCATGGAACATTTAGATGCTCTTCATGGGATGAATGCTTCGGTCTGTATAAAGGTAAGAGCTCTCTAATCGTCGAACTTTGGAGAGCCGCCGTTATTACAACAATGATTGCAATCTAGAAAGTGAGGAATAGAAGACTTTTTATGACATCCAATGGTCTTTGGGTAGAATGATGAGATCAATTATATCGACCATTGTTTATGCTGGAAATCAGTCTAAGAAAGTGATAAATAACACGGTGGATGATCTATTAATATTGAAATCCGTAGGGCTGGGTCCCAAGCCTAGAAAGCCCTTCAGATTGAGTATTTTTTTATAGCTCCTATGCAGGCGGTGATCAAATTGAATTGCGATGGCACATCTAAAGGTAATCCGGGAATGGGAGGGCTGGGTGTAGTCTTAGGAAAGCTGATTGTTGATCAGTCATTGTGTACTAGCAGAAAACTTGGGTATGGTTACGAACTTCACGGCCAAATGTGCTGCTATTGTTCATGTGCTCAAGGGCAGTAGATCGTGGATGGGTCAAAATTTGGATTGAAACAGATTCAGATGTGGCCCTTAAAACTCTTTGCAAAGGCAAATTACCGTGGAAGATTAGAGGGAAATGGGACAACATCAAGGGGAAGATTGAATGGCTGAAGATTAGCTTCATATGGAATCAAACTTTAGTGCCGATAAAGTTACAAATCTGGCCTGCTCTCTCTCCCTTTACCATAGACAATGGTGGGATCACCGACCAGAATTCATTGATTGTATTGAGGATCTTAAGAGATTATACTTTAGATTTGTCTCCTAAGGGTTGAGGAAATTGCACATGATAGATGATCACTAGGGTGCCAACCTAGTTGGGATGCTGGTGATTATGGGGATTGATGCAGGTTCTTTTTTTTCATTGTATAATTGTTTTCCATTTCTTTCTTTTTTTAATACAAGTTTTTTCTTCCCTGGCAAAAAAAAAGTACTGCTCTATTTCTATACTTACAAGTTAACACTACTTATGCAGATGGACAGTAAGGCGCTTTTCTGCGATGAAGACCGAATGAGGTTCCCCCAATTATCAACCTTACTACTTTCAGCAGTCCTTCTAATGGATACCTCATCGACGATGCCTATGTGTTTGGAGCGGAGGTTTTTGTTACCAGAAAGGAAGGCAAAGGCGAGTGTCTGTCAATGATAAAGGAGGCCATTACTTTTAAACTCACTTGGAAGATCATGGAGTTCTTACAGTTCGAAAAGAAAAGTATTTACTCTAAAGCATTCATTGAGGGAAATTACAAATGGTATGTATGATGGTACCTTCTCGTTAAACATTGTCTCCTTTCTTTGCATCATACTATTTGGGATCAACACTTTTTTTTTCTTTCTAACTTTCTCCCCTTTTTCTCCTTGTTTATTTGTTTGTTATAGGATGATTGAACACTTTCCTAAGGGACATCGTGTTGGCGAGGGCAATAGTATTTCTTTATTTTTAACTTTGGCTGATTCGACTTCCCTGCCTCCCAATACCAAATTGTATGCATGTGAAATACATGTTATATTATGTGGAGCCTGATGGTGCTAGAATACTGTACATGAAGGCACGACACCACCACAGCCCAATTTTTTGGGGAGGTCTTTTTCCCTAAAAGATGTTTTCATACTTATACATAGAGATACGGAAACCCTAGTTTCGTCTTGGGGTTATATAAACCTCGGTTGATCAGAGACGATTATTCATTGTATTGTAAGTGTCTCTTTTTTGCCTCAGAGCATAATGGAATCGGTGTGGATCCGTGGACGTACCTCAATCTAGAGGGAACCACGTAAATCTCTGTGTTGTGGGTGATTGCATCTTTGTTCTTTTGACTGTTTATTGTTCTTTCTTCACAAGAATACATCTTGCGCATAGTCGACCAAATCAATTATTAACACCATGAAGAGGAAGGTGAAGTTTCATGCAGTACATTATAACTTGAGCTTTTGTTTGGAAATCTATGTTACTTCTCCTTGTAATTGTACACATAGCACACATGCATGGGAGATATCTGAGTTACAAAAACACCTTGAATTGCTGCATTAATATTATGCTCCAAATGTGCACCATGTGTACAATTGTGTTCTTTGGTGCAGATTAGATTTCCTTACATTTAAACGAGATGTAATTAGAAGTTTTTGATTGTCGTGCAGCTAAGGCTCTATTTAGACCGAGGAATGGGGTTGGAGGAAGTTTGAATGTTGTATATTTCAAAATAAATAAAATTTAGGTTATCTAGTTTTCTTTTGGTTTGCTATATAAACAAAAAGGCTCAGGCTCTGAGGACCCCCTATTTTTTTAACTCCTCTCGGTCTTCACGCGCTCGGCTGTGGATTTCATGAATCCAACAGTGGTTGTCTGCGCAGCCAAAAGTGAAAAAAGTGATGCCAGCTCGGCGCTGACAACTTCTGTTGGATTCTTGAAATCCATGACCCGAGCACCGGACACCAAGAGGGGTCAAAAAAAAGGGGTCCCCTAAGCCCGACCCAAACAAAAATGCCAGTGTGTGGGATGTGCCAAGTATGGTGCACATTCATTAGCATAAAATAGTAATAAACTTGGGCGGGGCGGCGCGTGCATTTGCACATAATACCAAGTTTCTTAAATACTATTTTGAAGGGGCAGTTTTGAAAAGTTTGGTAAGTCAAGGGGTTATATATATTATGAATTCTGGTATGATTTTACTATTAGGGTCTGTTTGGTAACCCGGAATTGAGCCGGAATTGGATTTGTGATTCTTGAAAAATCACAAATCTCTGTGTTTGGGAGGACCGAATTCCGGGAATTATATTTTCAATTCCGTGATTTTCCCGGAATTAGAAGGTTTAGGGGGGAGAAGAAACTTCTAATTCCTGGAATTCTATTTCGGGGTGGAGAAATTCAAAAGAATTTTTATTGGGCTCCAACTCTCACATTCATCCCTAGGTGGACCTATAAATAAAAAATCAGCAAGATTAGTTATTTGAAACCGTTGGATTGGTGTATTTTTTTTTTTTGTTGATTCTTAACCGTGTGATATCTACCATTATTTGGGGTACTTAGATCCAAAGGTTAGAAATTTTTAATCAGCCTGAATTTTAGCATGTAGGTCCACCTACAGATGGGACAAACATCCATATGGTCCATGGTCTCTACTAATGTGCCACGTGGCTTATATTGTGGTCTATCATCAACGGATTACAAATTTGTAACCGTTTGATTGATGTCTTTTATGGGTTGATTTTTAACCGTGGGATGTATAGCATTTGTTGGGGAACAAAGATCCAAGTTGAGAGATAACTAATCAGCCTGATTTTAGTTTGTAAGTCCACCTAGGGATGTATCTAACCGTTGGATTGGTGTATTTTATGAGTTGATTTTTAACCGTTAGATTTCTAGCATTAGTTGGGGTATGAAGATCCAAAGCTTATAAATAACCAACCTACCTTATTTTTAGTATGTAGGTACACTTAGGGTTGGGATAAATACCCATGCGATATTAGTAATTTATAACCATTGGATTCGTGTCTTTTATGGGTTAGTTTTTAACTATGAGATATCTAGCATTATTTGGGGTACTCAATTCTAAAGGTTAGAAATAACTAATCAACATGATTTTTAGTATGTAGGTCCATCTAGGGATGAGATAAACATCACTACGGTCTATTGTCTCTAATAGTGTACCACATGGCGCACTCAGAATGTGGTCTATCAGTAGTGTTGATGATGGACATTTGTATTTGTTACCTCATGTGCCACTTAGGCTTCAGCCATTGATATTTTGATATGGGTTAATCATAGTAAAAAAATTATCAAATAATTTTAATTATTATTTTTAAAAATTTTCTTTAAATTAGCATCGATAACATTTAATTGACGGATGACAAAAATAATAGCAGTCGTTATAACACAAAGTTCATGAGATTATATTTCTCTTATGTAGATGGATAGAAATTTCAATTCTCTTGGATGTCCAAACAAATAAAATTAGAATTCATTGGGAATTCCAAGTAATTTTCACGGTGTAACCAAACACAAGAACTTTCAATTCTTTGAATTCAAATTCTTAGAATTCACAAATCTTGGAATTCTATTTTCAATTCTAAATCCGTGTCTGGTTGCCAAACAGACCCTTAAGGGTTTGTTAAACATGATTCTTGTATGGTGAAGCTCAAGTTTCTGCTCTAAAATAGAAATTTATAAAAATGTAGGGGCTATGCTGGAAATTCGGACAATCATAGATTAATGAATTGAAGCCCATTGCAGTGAAGACTCGAGTTTTCTTTAATTTATGTAGTTTTTTTAAGGAGTTTTGCAAATATGGATGAAATGACATGAGAACTAATTAAGTGGTTAAAAGGTGTTATTTCAAAATGTAATTTAGTTGTTTTCAACATGGTTTAAATAACGGCCTTTATAATGGTAACACTCTGACCCTGTTACGTTATTTTCCATTTAACGCTATCTCGTTATAACGGCCATAACAATCGTTATAACAAAAAAAAATGTAAGTTATTTTTTTTTTCGGTATTTTTGTAGTACCCCTTATAAAATCCTTGATATTTAGGCCTTGCTTGGTTCAATGCAAATCGAATGCAATGCACCCACTTGCCATGGTTTTGGGATTACACCTGATTGGTTGGGGGCATGCAAATGAGTTGATGTGGTTGCGAAGCCCTTGCAAACTCTTTAAGAAAATGGATGCAAGCATGCGCAGCCCAAATACCATGGTAAGTGACTGCAATGCAACTCACCCCATTTGCACTGAAATGCAAAATGTATCCCAGTGCAGCGAACCAAGCAAGGCCTTACTATCAGTTTGTTGTGCCTCCACTTTGATTAACTTTTGCCCTCATGACTGAAATGCCCTCACCTTTCTAAAATTGCCAAAATACCTACTGCTTTTTAGTAACCACCTGACCCGCCATTAATACGGGTTATACTACAGACGGTTCAGATTTTTTTGATGGCCAAGTTCTACCTGGACCACTATATGAGCCACGTGGCACATTCTCAGATACGTTGATGATGGACCACCATATGAGCCACATGGCACACTCTTAGATACCACTGACTGTATGGACGTTTGGTCCATCCCTTAGTGGACCTTCCACTACATACCATAAATAGGTCTGATTAGTGATTCGTAAGCATTGGATTGGAGTCATTTTCATGGGCCGATTTTGAACCAGTGAATTTTCTAGCATTATTTGAAGTATAAAGAGAATGGTTTGAACTCACTAATCAGGTTGATTTTAGGTGATTTCAGACCTTTAGATCTTGTACCAAATCATAGACAGATGTCTCTAGTAGGCTGATTTTAGTGATTTCAAAACCTTTAGATCTTGAGCTTAGAGGTGGGATTAGACGGACGTTGATGAGGGACCATAGTATGAGCCACGTGGCAGACTCTAGAGACAACTAACCTTATGGATGTTTAACCCATCCCTAGATGGACCTACATAGCCCAAATCAGCTTGATTAGTGATTTCAACCTTTGGATTTTTGTACCTCAAATAATGTTAGAATTCAAACGGTTAAAAATTAACCCATGAAAATGACTAAAATCTAATTCTTAAAAATTACTAATCAGACATAACCCTAGAATTCAAGCATTATTTGAGTCATTGGTTCAAATTCAACAGTAACCATTGGATATTTGGCCCATCCCTAGGTGGACCGACATACCAAAATCAACCTATTAGTGATTTCAAACCTTTAGATCTTTTGGACAAACATACCAAAATTAGCCTATTAGTGATTAGATCTTTGGACCGAAATACCAAAATTAGTTAGCCTATTTAGTGATTTCAAACCTTTAGATCTTGTACCGCAAATAATTCTCAAATTCCACAGTTAAAAATCAACCCATGGAAAAGACTCCAATCCAACGCTTTAAATTATCAATAATCAAACTTAATTTTGGTGTCCAGCTACGCTTAAAAACCCCATGTGACATACTCTTAGAGACCAACGATCGTATGGATGTTTAACAATCAGGCTGATTTTTGGTCTGTAGGTCCACCTGGGGATGGCCCAAACATCCATAGGGTCATTGGTCTCTGAGAGTGTTCCACGGATTTATGGATGATTGGTTGTTCCCGTGATTGAGCTACACACCAACAATTGTCATGATTGATGATCTCTAGCCATTTGATCCGATTGCCTAAAAAAAATCTTCAATCAAACAGATAAAATCTCCCAATGAGAAATTAATGCTTAATCCATTGGCTATAGATCACCAATCAGACTGGTTTTTGGTCTGCAAGTCCACTTAGGATAGGACAAACATCCATACAGTCAATAGTCCTTAAGACTGTGCCATGTGTCTCATAATGTAGTCCATCATCAAAGATTATCAATAGCACGTCTACCTAATTGGGGACAAGGGCGAAAAAATGAGAAGAAAAGAGTGTGCCACATGGCAGACTTTGGTTGGTTAAGAAAAGGCTGGTTCAAGAAAATCCAAACCGTCCGTCCATAATAATTGTCAACTATGTGGCAAGAGGGTTTAAATGTAAATAATGAAAAGATGATGCATTAATGACGGGACAGTACTATAGAAAGAAGATACATTTGGTATTTTCGTAAGTTTAAAAAGGTCAAGGTATTTTGGTCCATGGGGAAAGTTAGACAGCCCATTTACGGTCAACGAAAAAAAGAGAGATGCAACAAACTGAAAGTACCAGGGGTACTGCGAATATCAACGATTTTATAGGGATTTATAGGGAGGTACTACAAATTCACCATTTTTATTTATAATGTCCATTATTTTTTGATCTAAAGTCTCACAAAAAACCAGTTAAATCCATTATAAACCCATCCTAACAAGGGTCGGACTCCAAGGACCCCCATTTGTTACCCCCACTTTGGCGTACCCACATAGAAGATGAATCAATGGCTGATTTTCGGTGAGGATGATCTCCTCACCATATAGATCACCCTTACAAAAAATCAGCCCATTCCGAAATTTCTAAACCCATCAAATGTAGTTTTCAAGTATCACGGTAAAAATCAACGGTTCATAATTCTTCAACTTCTAAACCAGTCTATGAATATCAGAATGATTTGAATTTTTGTGAGGATGATCTCACCATAGAGATCATCCTCACCAAAAATCAGCCATTGATTCATCTTCTATATGGGTACGCCATAGTGGGGGTAAAAAATGGGGGTCCCTGGAGTCGAACCCTTCTAACAATACAACGACCACTATTTGTGAATGTAATAGATTACAAAAAAAGAATGTAATCAAACAGCTAGAAATCATCATTTTTGGCTGATTTTTGGTGTTTGGGTCCACCAATGGGTGGACCAAACATTCATGGAATCAGTTGACCTGAAAGAGTGCACATGGCAGTTTGGAAGGTGTCCTTTCAAACTTCCTATGCAAGCAGGACTCTTAACCCTATAGTATTAACCATGTAAATCTTTGTGCCTATGTGATTGTTTCTTTCTTCATTTTTCCTTCAATATTTGTCAATCGTTGATTTCTGCATCAGTAAGTTGTCAAAACTCTGCCGTCTGATTTGCTTAAAAGAACAAGCAAATCTAGTTACTTTTGTTGTAGATATTTATCCGCCTCTGTTAGGTACGGATTGAGCCCGACCCAAGTTGTACTGTTATATTCCGGATATTTTAGTAACACCCCCCTGAAATTTGTAACTAATATGTAACACCCCCTTATACTTTCAAACAATTAGGATTCACCTCCTTGACCTAGTTTAACAGTGGTTGACTGAGTTAAAACGGACTTGAATCACATGTCGTTAGCATTGTAATTGCAATATTATGGTCGTTTCATAGGTGCATTAACAGGCACATGATGAATGTCACATTTTAATGTTAGTCAAATAATGGTTAAAGTAAGTCAAGGGGGGTAATCCTAAAGTTGGAAAGTATAAGGGGGTATTACTAATAACTTTCAAATTTCAAGGGGTGTTACTAAAATACCCTTATATTCCTCATGAACATTTAAGCATGGAATAAAAGCTTTCTTTAATAATAAGAATAGAATGAAAGTTTTCTTTAACACATGGGACTGAACAAAAGCCTTAACTCATGGGAAAGAATAAAAGCTTTCCTTTCCCTATAAAAATAGCAGATCCAAATCTCAATCAGGTGAACTTCTATTAACAATCTTGGGAGGAATACCATGGAAAAGGTCCATTCCACCTCCGAAGTCCAACTCGGTATGTTCCCTTGTCTCATTCTCTTTCGGTCCCACTGACCAATTACTGTTTGGCCCTCCTCTTGCTGGACCTACACATCAAAAAATCAGCATGATTGGTAATTTATAGTGATTGAATTTAAGCATTTTTCATTTGGTAATTTCTAGGTGTTGTGGGTACTCGAATCTAATGGCTAGCATTCACCAATCAGGCTTATTTTTTGTGCCTAGGTCCACCACGGGGTGGACTATAAATGTTATTTTCCAGGAAAATTTTGAATTTTTCCTTGTCATTGCCGAACGTTAATTTTTTTTTCTAGGTTATAACTTTTACAGGAAAAATCATGACCTAGATAAAAAAAGAACTCGGAATCTGAATTTTCTGCAAACCAAATGCAGCTTTAGCGTTGTTAAGACCCAAACCAATAGACCAAAAGCACCTAGGTGATAGAGGTGTGGGAAGTTTAAGTCTTAACTTTTAGGATCATAACATTCCACCACACTTCAAGGCCAACGTCCACGGTGGCCCACTCTGAGGTGGCTTTCACTCCGGTACCCCTATTTTATCACTTTTTGTGAGCGAGCCCCTGGCATTTTTTCCGGTAACCCCCATTTTATTTTATTTTTAAGCGAGCCCCCAGGTAGCCCTTTTCTCAGGTCACCCCTCCCGTGACTTAAACCCAACACATGGAGTTGGCTTTGATAGACCCAAACCAATACACCAAAAGCACCTAGGTGATAGAGGTGTGGGAAGTTTAAGTCTTAACCTTTAGGATCATAACAAACGTTTTTTTAGCAAATAAGGTAATGATGTTAGAGACGTTACATGGTTTTAGCATATACTGTGTAAATTGTTTTTAATTAATTTGTGCTGGATTTTTCTAATTAAGATTATTTATGCTAATGCTGAATGAGATCTCCATTTTTTTATCATTGTAAACTCAATTTAGCTTCTTGTTTAACATACAAATCCTTTTATAGAAAACATCGGTTGAACACCATAAAATTCATTTTCAATTTTTGTCAATTTCCATCGAGTTAGAAAATTGGAATATATTTTTTTTTATAAAAATGATTTTATTGAAAAGTCCGGCCAAAAAGACAAACAAGAACGAAGAGGCTAGGTGGTCGAGAAGACCACCGAATGCTTAAAGGCATCTTAAAGAAATCCAACGAAGAGCGGACATAAAAACAGCAGGTCACTATTCTCCCCTACACAATAAGGAATTTCACTTGAAAATAAAATCTTAAACCGAAAAAAAATAAGAAGGCCTTAATAAAAAAAAATAATAATGTGATGACAATCTCCATCACTACCCTCAAAAACTCTATAGTTTCTCTTTTTTCACAAACCCTACATGATGGCAAATGGAAGCATGCTCCACATATTAACTCTACTACAATTAAGGAATTGGTCTGAACCACACCATCTATATTCCCCGATATACCAAAAAGAATTGGGAATTCCTCCTTGAGTAGAAATTCGCTACACTAACAATTCTTTCAAAAACCGCACTCTATCTTATTTACCTATTCGAAACTTCAAATGCTTGAAAAATGTCGGAAAACATTCATAATACGCCTCCAAATGCTGCAACCATAAGGAGATCAAATCATATTACCCTTTCAAGCTTTATTAATTTAGCACTATTTAACTGCAATCACCCTCCTCCAATACTTTAATATTCCTCCCCAAATCTTCATAACCACTTCCTCCCGCCATCTCTATCATGCCACAGAAAATTCCTCATGATCTTCCTCAACTTCTTAACTATGCTCATCTGATGAAAAATGGAGAGAGAAAAATCAAAACTACCTTACTGACTTGGGAAAGATAACGTAACATCCTTTCGAACCACTCCACCACCAAATCCCATAACGTCTTGGATCTGTAGGCAGCACCTAAAGGTAATCCAAGGTAACTGGATGGAAATGAGTCAATACTGAAGTCCAAGATACAATTCAACAATGTTCTCAACGCTTCCTACTCCAAATACCTTGCTTTATCAAGGTTATCCAAAGCCATGAAGCCGCCTCAAAACAACAAAGCAAGGCTCTCATGAAACACACATCTTATGTGCCGACGTACTTCTAGGGATAATAAAGTGATCTGTAAACTGAAGATGAGAAATAGACAACTCCCTTCCCCCAATCCTAAATTGGCACTACATAACCAACAAATTACCAGTCCTTTCATGAGAGCATAGGCCCCACCAAAGTAGCCAAACACTAAAACTTTTTTTCTTCAAGGAAAAAATAGTTTTCTGCCAGTTTACTATTTTGGTATTTTGAGCTTTTCAACATTGATTCGCTAGTACAGAAGTGCTATCCTAGGAATGCTAGCCCTAGCGCCAGTAGAAAAATTGCATCTCCTCCCCATTATGTTTGAAACGTGTGCATGTAAGGGTGTTTTGGTAATTTAGGGCATGCACATACCTCTCTCGAGGGTGAAAAAAAAGTCGGCCTGGAAAAATGTATCTACCAAAATTCAACTCTTCCACTTGTTTGACATTTTACATGCGAGTGGAGTTTGGTTATATAGATTATAGACAATGGATATTTGTACGACCCTTTGTGGATAACCAAAACACCTTCACATGGACAAGTGTCAAATGTCAGACATGGAGGCGCTTAGATGTTTTTTGAAGATAATCGATGTCTCTCATTTGTGCAAGGGAATCTGGCAGCTCTATCCTCGGGGTTCATCGAAGCTTGGACTCAATCATGTCTCCCTTTGTGTTTGCAATACATGGTGAGGACAAGGTACTCAACCTCTTCTACTGGATAATCAATAAATTACCATGTAATTCAAAATTAGCCTGATTACAAATTAAGGACCCAATAAATTATCTTCCAATAAGTGCGTCCATTAGATAGCGAGAAGAGCCCTATAATAGAGAAAAGTTGTAATAAAGAGAGCATGACACTCTATGAAAGAGATCATAGGGCTCTAAACTCTTTCTTTGTAATTATAGGTTTCAACTAGCTCTTTGTGAACGAATTTTGTGTATCCGATTGGGCAGGACTTCGCCGTAGAGGTTGAGCCACACACTCTCACCATCTTTCTCTATTTCCCTCTCATTTTCTCTTTGTCTCTCATTTTCTTCCCTTTCTACAGGGATGGACACTGTACTCCTCATCTCTTCTATCATAGAGGAAAGTGACGTAGCGAAAGCGTGAAGTTAATCATGAAAGTGAACTAGGAAGAAGAACAACGTCTTCAACCTAAAAGAAACCTTAAATCCACAAGGAAAAGTATAAAATAAGGCTTAAACAATAAACTTAATTAATACCTTCGTCCAACTACAATCATCTTAAATAGGAAAATCACTAAGAAAATTGAAAACCTACTAAAAGTCTAAAACTGCTAAAATAAAAAAATTATAAAAAATAAAAATTCCTACTAAGACTAGAAATGGATAATCGTAGATCCTAGAAACACATCAGAATCGACAGGAAGTGATTCTAATTTCTGAAGCTCAAGTTATTGCTAAAACGAAACTCTACAAAAATAGTCAAGTTGTCGTTTTTGACCCACTAAACAACGGAATTTGGTCAAAATTAGGTGTACATCATAAACCAAGCTGATGACTATTGATTCTCTTGTCATTTCCTTTCAAAGAAGTCCGGCCCCGCGCAATTCCGACACTAAAAATAATTACCTTAATACATAATACGTCCTTTTTAGTGTATCTTTAGCATTGATACCCGTTACGTCCTTTTTAGCATAGTTGGGACTTTTGATGGTCCTAACGCTCCATGAACTCATCTACTACATGTTCTACATCACAAAGGTAGGAAAGTTTAGGCAAAGGAGGCCCGGTTCACACAAGTAGGAGTGAAGTTGGGTGGTCGATTGATGAAATCGCCACTGGTCATAAGAAATTTAACATTAAAAGTATATAACAGTACAACAATCCCCCAGTTATTTTAATTTCGAAGTTAGTCATTTATAGAAGTTATTGGGCATCTAAGAAAGTTTTGTACATAAATGAAGTTGTCTTTCAGACTTGAACCACCACTTAGCGCAAACAAGTCAAAGTTTGTCAAAGAACTTAGTGGATAGAACCTTAAACTAAGAATCCATCTTGACAGATCATACTTATCGCATATACACACATATTTAAAAGGTTGTGTACTTCAAATCTCACCTTTTTTAGGTCTATGCTTAATCCCAGTCTTATATATGCTTTAGAAATAGCCCACATCTCATAAGTGACCAATTTCTACACTTAGATGTGAGTGAACCAAGAGAGATCGTGTACCAACTTTAAACTAAATGAGTTTAATTATATACTTATTAAGAGATAAAATTTCGCCATTCTTGTTATAGGATAATTAAAACTAAAGCACCATAGAATGTGACTACACAAGATCAAACTACTAATTTATAAATAGGCAATGCCATGACGCTACAAGCTGGACACACAGTATATAACTATCGTTGCATTAACAGTATAATCCCCGCAGAATAGTATTTCTACAGAATACAAGTTACTTGACCCAACAAATTGGATGGTCCAATCATGAAGAGAAGTGGAATGGGCCAACTAAATTAAGGAGGTGAGATGGATTTTAAATATAGAGAGAGAGGGATGAAGTGGCATGACCATTAGGGAGAGGAGGATTTTCTTAGGGAGCTGGGGGAGTAAATTGGTGGTTAGTGGAGGAAACTACATATACAAAATTTAATTATTAAAATTTAAATACTCAAACAAGAATATGGACTAGTTTTGTTTACAAGGTTAACTATGCACATCAAAATTTTAGCCCTGCAAGAGGAAACCAAGTCTTTCTAGAGTACATTAGCTCAAAATACATTGGAAAACTGTGTAGGCATGCCTTAAGAACATTTTGTTTCACACTCCACATTTTTGCATTAAGCAGCTTTTACTTTTACATTGAACTGAATAATTGTCTTTTCTTAGAGTGCATTAGACTTTTTATAATTTTAATTAAATCTCTCGTCACGTTTGATATATGAAATCGAATGTTTCTTTCCTTCCATATCTTAATCATATCCCCTTTTTTTCTTGTTTCTAATTCTCTAACATTTTGTAGGACTTTCAAAATCAATTCGAGATGCCCCACCGATTCACTACACATTCAAAATTCAGTCATTTTCATTACTTTCAAAGGCTTCAATAGAAAGATATGACTCAGATATTTTTGAAGTAGGAGGCTACAAATGGTACGTTTGGCTCAATTGAATACCATCCACATGTTAGCGTGGGAGAGTCGTAAAAAATGTTTGGTCATAAATGATAATCGTCATTTGTGTTACATCGAGTTATTTCTTATCTAAGCACATTTTAATTCAATAGATTCATATATGGAAAATTTTTAATTTCTCCGATGTTGACTCAATCAAGTTTCAATACTCTATTGAATTGTTCATAGCTTCCCAATTTTGAAACGGACATGACTCAATTCTAATTTTTGTATCACAGGAATTTGGCTCTCTACCCAAATGGAAACAAGGACAAAAATGGAGAAGATCATATCTCTCTTTTCTTGGTATTGGCAGAGACAAAGTCATTCCCTCCCGGTTGGGAGGTTAATGTGATTTTCACCTTGTTTGCATATGATCAGATTCAAGACAAGTATTTCTATTACCAAGGTAGCCTCTTCGACAACCCATAATGGCCACAAACTGTGCTTCTCTAATATTACCAGCAAGTTAGAGGCCAGTTTAGATAAATTATTTGGTGTTATTTTTCAGATAAATCCAACTGTATGTGGGTATCCTCTTGCATTTGGATTTCAACTATCTGCCCAGCTGAATTCAAGTAGTTCTCATTTCTATACTTACAAGTTAAAACTACTCTACCAAGTTGTAGATGGGAAAGTAACCCGCTTTCATGCTATGAAGACCGAATGTGGTATCACTCAATTCATCAACCTTACTACTTTCAACAGCCCTTCTAATGGATACCTCGTCAACGACACCTGCGTGTTCGGAGTGGAGGTTTTCCTTGCCAAAAGTGAAGGCAAAGGCGAGTGTCTGTCTATGATAAAGCAGGCCATTACTTGTTCCTTTGCTTGGAAAGTGATGAGGTTCTCACAGTTAAAAGATGAACGTATTGAATCTGAAGCATTCATCATGGGAGATTACAAATGGTATATATATATATATGTTTGCACCCTCTACTTAAACATTTTGTCTCCTTCCTTTGATCCTACTATTAGGGATCAACACTTGATTTTACTTGTTTCCCTTTATTTTCCTTGTATATTTGTTTGTTGCAGGAAGATTCGACTCTATCCAAAGGGATATGGCACTGGCATGGGCAATAGTATTTCAATATTTTTAACTTTGGTTGATTCGACTTCCCTTCCCCCTAATACTAAACCATATGTGAAATTAATCCTGCGCGTAATCGACCAAATCAACGGCAAACACATCAAATTTCAAGGTGAAGTTTCATGCAGTACATTATAACTTGAGCTTTTGTTTGGTACTCTAGGTTACTCCTTGTAATTGTACACATAACACCCATGCATGGGAGATATCTGAGTTATAGAGTTAAACACCCTAAATTGTTCCACATTTGATTTCCCTAAGTTCAAAGGAGATGTAATTAGAAGTTTTTGCTTCTCCTACAGACAAGCATCTATTCAGTCCCTCGAGCAAGACTTGGGGTTGGTCGAAGTTCATGGCACTTTGTAAACTCGATGACCCAGACAAGGGTTTCCTATTGAAGAATATTTGCATCATTGAAGCAGATGTTACTGTTCTTGGATTAGTTAAGAAATTTTGATAAACATCGATCACAATGTGGATATAATATCTTATGAAAATTTCAATGGTAGTGAATAGCTGATGAATGTTGATATGACAATCCATATTGTATTAATTCCGTGACTTGGGTTAACTGTCTACCCCATTTAGTCACAAATCTTGTAAAAATAAGCTTACTTAGTGGGAACACCTAATATTTAAATGTAGATGGCAGCTTGCTAAATTGGTAAAGTCTGGTCATAAGTGGGCTTTTGCAAATATGGATGAAATAGCATGGAAAGTAATTAAGTGGTTAAAAGGGGGTTGTATTACAAATATGGATTGAAAATTCCGGATCCATAGATATGCAGGACCTAGAGGGGCTGAATAGGTCTACTAACAATTTAGCAATTAAAACCTAATTATTTGAATTAACCTACTAAGTCACAGTCAACGGAACTAAATCGCATGCATACAATCCTAGTAGATTGATTTTAATTAAAGTGATTAATCTAACTAACTCAGATTAAATATATCTAAGATATATTTAATATCGATTCGTTTATATTAATCTATCAATATAAATCATGGAAACAAAAATCAAATCAGTACACGTGATTTTTAATAGGGCTGCAACTCGGGCGGGTTGGGTCGGGTTGGAGGTCAACCCTAACCCAACCCAACCTTAAAGGCTGTCAACCCTAACCCAACCCAACCCAAGGTCGGGTTAGTCGGGTTGATCGGGTTGGTCAATTTCTCAATTTTTTTATTGGTTGAAAATATTGTTGAATTTTTTCATATTAAAATAATTTATCGGTCAATACAATAGCCGTTGTGCTAACCATTAAACAATTAACTTCATTTCCAAAGCTCGTGAAAGAAAACATGATATTTTCATAATAACGAAAAAGTTCATTAACTCAAACGCATGATAAAAGTCACTAAAGAAATAACCAAAAACAATTGTTAGAGAAAAACACGATATTTTAACTATCAACCGATCACATAAAATGCCAAAATGTAGTTTTAATGACATTTGGTAATATCACACAAAGGTTGTAGTTATTAAGGACAAACATCTGCATTTGCCAAAATGTAGTGTGGATATTTGTCAGTAAAACTAATGGGTTAGGATTGGGGGACATCAATTTCATACAACATTTTTTACAACAAAAATTGGCATCGGCCAATTTGTAAATTAGAAGTATTGGAATGAGATGACTTTTGGCAAGGATGGTCTCTATAGTGAGAGATCATCCTCACAAAAATTCAAATCAATCTGATATTCGTAGACTGGTTTACAAGTTGAAGAATTATGGACCATTTATTTTTATCGTTAACTTGAAAACCACATTTGATGGGGTTAGAAATTTCAGAATAAGCTGATTTTTTGTAGGGGTGATCTATATGATGAGGAGATCATCCTCACCAAAAATCAGCTATTGATTCATCTTCCACGTGGGTACGTCAAAATTGTTGTACGAAATTGTTGTCCCCCGATCCTGACCCAAAACTATATATATATATAGTTCGTAAGTCGGGTCGGGTCGGGTTGGGCCAAGCCTCAAACCAAAACAAACCAACCCTAGTGTCGGGTACAACCCGTTGGGCTCGGGTTGAGCCCGCCCAAGTTGCAGCCCTAATTTTTAATAAGGAAACCCATCACAAGAAAAATCTTGAGACCACGTTCAGATATGAAACGATTATTATGCAAAGTTAACAAAATACAAAAGTTACCACGCAACAACATTAACCATAGCTTCCACTCGAAGCACTCAAGCCACTGTCGTTGCTTCCACGCCTTCGCGAGGCCATGTTCACATATGAAACGATTATTATGCAAAGTTTACAGAATACAAAAGTACCCACGCAACAGCGTTAACCATAGCTTCCACTCGAATCAGTCAAGCCACTGTCATTGCTTCCACACATTCTCGTATCTTCACTCTTCAAGTCCAATGAGAATCTTCGCACGTTCAAACGATCACCAGTTCAATATAGCCCCAAACCACTCACACTCGAATCACATGAGCAAAAACAAACTAAGGAGTGGTTTCTATATCATATCAATTAAATGTAGTTTAGTTGTTTTCCTTGATGGGTACGTAAATTTCCATGCCATATTGATTGAAGTCAAAGTATTTGCTTTAAAATAGTATAGATAATAGATAAATATATAACAGAGGTCAGGCTTAGGTTGGTCAAGTAGCCCAAGGCCTCAACCAAGCCCAATCTGAGCTTTAGTCACGCTCACAAATTTAGGCTTGAAATCAATTCAAGCTCCAAAAATGCCAACTCAAGCCCAGTCGAAAGTGAGGTTGAGCCCATCAGGCTCGGGTAGGGCTTGTCCAAGTTGCATCCTTAACCTACTGTGTTAACCAAGTAAATCTTTGTGCCTCTATGATTGTTTCTTTCTTTGTTTGCCTCTTGTTTCTGTCAATCCTCAATTTTTTCTTCAATAGGTTGTAAAAACTCTATCATTTGGCTTGCTTATAAGAATAAAAGAATCTATTCATTTTCGTTGCGAGTGTTTATCCAACTCTGTCATGTATAGCCCAACCCAAGATGCACCATTATATTCCATAGCGACATTAAGCATGGAATAAAATCTTTCTTTAATACCAAGGATAGAATCAAAGTTTTCCTTTACACAAGAGATAGAATTAAAGCTTTCTTTCCCTACAAATACAGCAAACCCAAAATATGAAATATCTCCATATAAATATTTTATAATAATCATTATGCCCTTATTTTCAAATAATAAAAGAAAAACAAACTCCACTTTGTCTTCCTCAATCCTCTCCTTAACCATTCTCCCTACAAGAGACACAATCACGAACTACAACCTCCAACTCATGGACCACTGTCGCCGATTCTATTTTTTAAAATAATTACATTGCAAAAAATATCGCAACAGATGCACCTTAATTTAACAAGACACCTGGTGTGTTGTTTATGTCCGACACTTGGATCTAATTAATCACTAAAATAATACAATAGATTTAATCCGTCGCAATCACTTTCTACTACGAATCATGTGCCGAATAAAACTTGTCGCAAAGGGCCTTGTACGAGGGATTAATCCGTCGAAGAAAGTCATTTTTTCATTGTACAACTGAAAGATAACTACTTATCTTCAATTCATAAACACAATACTATTCCAAAACAAAGTTGTTATAATTCTTCTACATGCTTTAGACTTTTCATCAAAACCCCATGCTTTGTTGTAAAAATTACTCTCAAATTATTCTTCTGCTTGATTACAAATGATATTGTAAATCTTAAAGAGGATGGCGCTTTATTCTTTCTAAACGAAGCAGAACATAGTTATTGCATATGCATAGACCATTCTGGATCTTTACTAAACAAACTCAACACTTAACACACGACAAGGGCAAATGTGATAAAATACCAATTGTCAGACATTTTTAGGTGGTATTTACCAAACAGTCTAGAACACTTATTTTCAGACCTTAGCAATATTTCAATCAATTTTAGCAAACAATTTATTCAGACATTATATTCAACACTTTAAGATGTCAAGTCTTATATTCAGCACTTTAGGATATCAAACTTTAACATAAGGTTTACCAAACGCTACCTTAAGAATTGTTAGAGTTTTATATCTACTAATGGGTGGCACTTGTGTTTGCACGCGGTTACCAAATTTCTTAAGTATTATTTTAAAGGGGTTGTTTTGAAAAGTTAGGAAACTCAAAGGGGTAATGTTTTTTTTTTAAATTATGGTCGGATTTTATTATTAAAGTTCTGTTAAACATGACATGATTCTTGTGGTGTAGCTCACATTTTTTCTCTAAAATAAAAATTTATAAAAAAAAAAAAAAGTAATGGCTGTAATGGAATTCAGTTAATCAATAGTTATTTTTGGAATTCGACAATTAATGGTCTATTTTAAAATTTTAATTTATGTTAAACAATAGATAAATGAAGCTTGGTGCAGTGAAGCCTTAATATTTATTTTTAATAGCGGAAAGAGGCACATGCATCATGTGCAACTAAAAAAGGAAATAAGAGAATTTGTTGGTAGAAAGAGTCCATAGTGACCAAAATGTCCCTAATTTCTCAACATGTATCATATTTTATATGGCCTTCTTTGGAAAAAACCAAGAATGCAAAAGTAAAAATTTCAACAAATTCAGGGGTAATTTCAGAAAACATGGTTTAAAAATAATTCTTATAACAAAAATAATAAACGTTATAATTGTGACACCCCAACCCTGTTACATTATTTTGAAAATAACACCAAAAAAATGCGTCTTTACAGTTATTGAGGTAAATTTGAAAAAGAAAATCTGCCCATTTTTTACTTCAAAAGTGATTGACGTGAACCGTTGTAACAGTCATAACGGTAATGTTAAGTGACTGATATAACTTTATAAACGGATGATTTAAAACCTTGTTGGAATATTATGAAGGAGAGTTTTTGGAAATTTGAAAATCCAAAAAGCAATTGTACAAGGTTTGATATTTTAAAGTTAGGAGGCAATTTTGAAACTTGTAATAATTATTAAAGTTAGGGGGCAATTTTGTTATATAGATAACTTAATTATTTTAATTTATGGGTAAGGGAATTGTACATTGGGGGTAGGGCTTAGCCTGACCCTAGCCTTACCCTCACTTATAAAGGTCAGGCCCTAGCTCTTAGAGGGGTTAACCGACTATCCCTACCCTCAAGGGCCAAGCCGGATCAGGGTAGGGCCAATATAAAAAAGAATTAGTAAAAAAGTGGCTTTAAAAGGGCAGAGAGGGGCCGGGCCCCCTTACGAGAGGGCCGGATTGCCAAAGTATTTGCTTTAAAATAATCAGGTTGCTTGAGTATCCAAATGCCTCAACCGTGCCCATTTCGAGATAATTTATTTATTTTTTGTTGCTGGTACGGATTGAGCCGGACCCAAGTTTATCCAACTCTATCGGGTACGGATTGAGCCCGACCCAAGTTGCACCATTATATTGTACAGCGACATTAAAGCATGGTATAAAAGCTTTCTCTAATATGAAGGATAGAATGAAAGTTTTCCTTAACGCATAGGATAGAATAAAAGCTTTCTTTCCCTATAAAAACAGCAAACCCAACTCAATTTGCTGAACTTCTATTTACAACAATCTTGGGCTGATACCATGGCAAAGGTTAATTTTACCCCCGGCTGCCAAAACGGTATGTTCCCTTGCTCTTTGGACGGATGATATAACCATCGGAAAAATGGGCTGCACATGCTTGCATCCATTTTCTTAAAGAATTTGTAAGGGCTTGACAACTACTTGCCCACCAACTCATTTTAACACCCCCAACCAATCACTTGTAATCCCAAAACTATGGCAAGTGAGTGCATTGCATCCGATTTGCATTGAACCAACCAAGGCCTTAATTTGAGCTAGATTTTTCTATTTTAAGTTAATTTATGCTAATGTTGAATCAATTTTTTGCTTATTAATTAAATTTGATTTCATTTTCAATACCAGCAAAAAAAATTTTGGTTTTCTTTATTTTCAAAAAAAAATTTCGCTTTTTCATCGTGGTCAGAGATTTGGGATATATCATGACTTGAGATTATTTGAGAAATGTTGTAATGTCATCATTGTGATCATAATGCATTTCTGGAGGGAGACAAATAGAATTATGATACAAATAATTAAAGTTTTTCTTATCTATTACTATTTTAAGCATGGTTTTAAAAAACGGCCGTTTAAATAGTAACGCCCCAAGCCCGTTTCGTTAAAACGCGTTTTGACGCTTTGAATTTAACGGCCGATTTTTTCATTTTAACAGGCGTTAAATTCTGGGAACTTTTGTGAAAAAAACAGCCATTAAATCCGTTAAATTCTGTTAAAATCCGTTATTTTCCATTAAATTCCCTTTTTTCATTTTTTTTTCAAATTTTGAATTTCAGCACCATTTTTTCTGTTTTTTCGTTAAATTCTGTTAAAATCCATTATATATATATATATATATGAGAGAGAGAGAGAGAGAGAGAGAGAGAGAGAGAGAGAGAGAGAGAGAGAGTCCGTCTAGAGCTACACCCATTTCTTACATCTAGTTCTTACACCTGGTGGTAGGGCACACATGGAGATCATGTTGGGCAATCCAACCACACAATGAGTATCTCATAGTATAATTACCTTCCTCACAAAAAATCAGGAAAATTGGACATTCCTAACTTCATGAAAGACCTCGTCTCCGGAACTGAAAACGAAGGAATAAACTGCCTACAAGAAGTAAAAGTGATTATATCCTCGTGAAGCTAGAGCAATGATGATCAACAACAATGCAGATTCCATATATGATAATTAAGGAAATCAAGGATATGTTAATAAAATGAAGATCAAAAGTTAATTTGAAGTGATTGTAGTTTTGCAGAAAAATATAAGATTCTCCTAAAAACATAATAAAATATACTGTTTAAAAAAGAAGAAATAATAATTTTAGTTAAAATAATTGTAAATCCATGGTCTTGTTAGATCTTCTATGGATCCATAACATATTAACCATGAATTATTTAAACTTAAATTTAGAAAACAAAAAATAATAAATTACCATGTTTTCAATCCTTCTCAATTAATTTCAAAAAAAAAAAGATAAATATTACATTTAATAGATAGGCCCATGGATTTGGCAGATCCAATTACAGATATGTATCCAGCAACCATTTTATGCTAAATCTACTATGTTAAAAAGAACATCATTTGAGAAAAGGAAAAGACGAGATTAAAATTGACCTTCTACACCACGTAACAACCTTTACCCAATATTATTTTAATTCAAAAACTAATATGGATATCAGTTGGTATCAACTGATTCAACATTAGAATTGGCTGACACACATATTGCCCTTGGGTTATGTTTTGGGAACCATTACTTGCCAGTTCAAAAACTTTATGTAGGATTAGTTAGTTGAAGTTTTTGGAAAATCCAAAAAAAAAAAAAATTGACACAAACATTTATTTGCAAATTAGACTAAGGAATAGAATAATTTGAATTGACGAGCATAGGGACCAATCTTAATTTCGTGCTGCTCTTGAGAAACCGAATGTTAATACACGATGCATAATGGATTATTGATGTACATTCTACAAAACCATAATAAAAAGGGGGAAAAGCCCCAAAGAAATATACAAGACATAGCGCTGCTATGTCTATCCCAAAGAAAGTCCTTTTTAATGGAAACAATTGTTGTCACCCTCCCACATCTTATAAAAGAAAACCGAGCAGTGAGACTTAATAGGGTGGCCATTCGTTTTGAGTATTTACTATCACTCACCTTAAGTCTATCTCATTTAGGTGGGTTTTTATTATGGCCATGGATAAAGTAATGTATGAAAAATAAAATCCTTCAGCTCAATAATGTGTTCATTTATTCACGGCCAATATTTCTTTCAAAAGGCTTTAGAGAAGGCTTATGACCACGTCAGTTGGAGCTATTTAGAATAACTTCTTCACAGATTGGACTTTAGTTCGAAGTGGAGGTGGTGAATTTGGAAATACGTTCATTGGCTTATTTCTCCATTTTCGTCAATAGGTCTTCTACCAGGCAATTTAGGAGTTCGAGGGGGCTCAGGCAAGGGGATCATTTGTCTCCATATATGTTTATACTAATAGCTAAGGCATTAGGGAGAATGGTCTCCAAAGGAGTGGAGCATGGGGAGTTGGTTGGTTTTCCGTCTGCAATATGCTGATGATACTCTTGTCTTCCCCGGGGCCAAGTCATCACAGATAGCATTTTTGAGTTTTGAGGCACTATCTAGTTTGCGTATTAATTTGAGCAAGAGTATCGTCTTTGGAGTAGGTGAAGTGAGAGAACTTGGCCAGTTTGGCTACTATTTTAGGGTGCGAATTGGGAAGATTTCCCACTCGATATTTGGGCCGTCCTCTATGGACGAGCTAAAGATCTAAATCCCTTTGGGAACTCATAGTGGAGAGATTTGGTCATTGGTTGGCCATGTGGAAGACTAAATACCTCTCCAAAAGAGGCAAACTGGTCCTCATCAAGCATTGTTTCTCCAGTTTGCCCATTTATTTGTCTTTGTTTTTCATCCCTAGAAGTGTGGCTTGTAGTTTGGAGAAGACAATGAGGGATTTCTTATGGAATGGCATGGAGGATAAGGGCAAGTTCCAACTAGTTGATTGGAAGACAATGTGCATCACTAAACCACAAGGCAAGATAAGTTGATCTAGCTTGATTGGGACCAAACCAAGACCCTATGGATGGGAAAGTTCCCTTTGATCCTTGGCCATCTGATTTCACCATGATCAGATTGGTGAAAATCAAATCGGACCCCATGCTTGCACTCTTCATGGGGGACTTTCTCATCTGTATGGTATTGGTTTGGTCCCAATCAAGCTAGATCAAAAGATCAACGACTCGCATTCTCCACAATTGATCTGGTCAGATCTCTTGAGCGGACCTATCAAAATCACTTCTGATGGTATACAGATGTAAAAAGTAGTTATTTTTCACATACATATCATGTTAGTTCTATCCAAATACATCCAGGTCACTCAGAATGAAGATCCACCCTTGATCTAACTTTCTCATCCTTCTAATCACTATAACAGCTTCAATAATTGTCCACTGGTCTTCAAATTTATTTTTATTGGTTAAAATATCAAAACAATAATATGAAGTTTCATATCATTTTGAGCTCCCTTGGATATACTTCCTTTGTAAAATGACAATTTTCCCCTTTTGAAGCTACTACGATGTCTACTTTCTGAAAAGAATATAACCAATCAACTACAAATGAATGGCTAAAATATTTCAAGGAACAAGCACACTAAGTTTCATCTGATTCTGAGTTCATTCAAATGTTCTTCCTTTGTAAAATTGTTACTCTTCCCTACTATGGCCTGCCTTGTTGCTTGATATCATCCCTTACAAATCCCATTTGCATCATTTGGTGATAATTTCTACATCCTGCCACATTTTTGTCTAAGCACGCCACATCGATCCCCTTGCAGATCCCATTGGGTTAGTGTGCAGCACTAAGCCACAAGGCAGGCTAGGGATCAGGAAGATTGTTGTTATGAATGAGACTCTCGTTGGTAAATGGTTGTAGAGGTTTGGTGAGGAGACTTTTAGCCAATAGAGAAAGTCGATGGCAGAAAAATATGAGATTTTGGAGTTTGGTTGGGAGAGGAGATCGGTTGTTACGCTTTTTCGGTGTAGTGTTTGGAGGGGAATTTTTAAAGTGGAGTTTGGGAATAGGATTAGGTTTGGGAGGACAGGTGGTGTGGAGATGAGCCTCTTATTAAGGAATTTCTTGACTTGTTTGTGCTTTCCTACCAGAACTATTCTATCCAGTGTTGCATTGTCCGAGAAGGTGGATATTGGGCTTGGTGTTTCAATTTCAAAAAGAAGTTTAATGATTGGGAGATCGATGTCATGTCCCATTTCTTGTCTCGTTTGCAAGATTGTACTCTTTCTTTTTCTAAGCCGGATAGGTGAGTTTGGAGATGGTCGAAGACCGGGAGTTTTTCGGTTCGTTCCTTTTATGATGCAATTTCGACTCATGGACGGATAATCATCCAATACCTTTCTTTGGGTTCTAAAGTGTCATCTGGGGTCACTTTCTTTCTATGGATGATGTCCTTGAACAAGATTTTGACAGTGGAGCACCTGATCGCCACGAGATATATCGTTGTAGACTATTGCTCGATGTGCAAGCATATAACGGGGAATCGGCCAACCATCTCCTATTACACTATAATGTGGCCACCTGTAGTTTGAGCCAAAAATTTCAGACTTTGAGATGACCTGGGCGATGCCTAGATCCCTGCTCGATCTTCTGTCCAGTTGGCGTACTTCAAATTATTCTTCTAGAGGGTGCGTGTTATGGCGTATGCTTTTGGGTTTGCTGGGGCCTCTAGAAAGAAAGGAATCTCAGAGTTTTCAAAGGGAAGGAGGAAGACCTGGGGTCATAATTCTCATTATTAAGGAGTTGTTTTCTGGTCCAATACCTTTTATGAGTATCGTGGTTTATGTTTTGAGGACTTTGTAATAATTAAAGGGGCAATTTTGGAAACTTTGTAATGATTACAAAGTTGTGTTGAATCATGATATTAGTATTAGAAAAAATTTAGAAGAAATGGCCGTTATAACGAAAATAACGGTCGTTATAATGGATTCGGACCTCCCCCATTACGTTATGGACCGTTAAAACACCCAAAAAAATAACGGCCGTTTTAACGAAAATAACGAACGTTATTTTCTGGAAAAAATCGTGAAAAAAATGGCCTTTTCATTATTTTCCATTTTTTGAAATTTTAATTTTGAATTTCAGCGCCATTTTTTCTCTTTTTTCCATTATTTTCTGTTATTTCCGTTATTTTCCATTTTTCCATCTTTACCCCTGAGCATTTTTTTCATTATAATGAAAAAAATGGTAACGCCCCCAGTCTGTTATACCGTTATAAGGGTCCCCTTTAAACCTTGGATTAAAGTACCTTTATAATAGTGTTGTAGATATTAAGATTATACAGAGGTAATTTTGAAAGATTTAGTTTGTTTAAATTTGGATGAACAAATTTGAAAGTAGTGGCAACGCAATGGACAATTCTAGAAACTTTGTAATGATTATATAAATGAAATTCCAAAAATACCTTGTGCAACATAAAAATAAGTAGTGAAAGTATAGGGGTATTTTCAGAAGAAAAAAATGGCAAAAAGGTCAATTGTCACAAATGATGCTCATTGTTAAGCAAGGTTTAAAGGAGGCCATTTTAACGGTTTAACGGACTGGGGCATTACCGTTAAAACAGCCATTAAAAAGGATTGAAACGGCCCCTCAAAAATGGCAAAATTTTGAAAAAATGGAATTTAACTGATTTTAACGGAAAAAACAGAAAAAGTGGCGCTGAAATTCAAATTTCAAAATTTGAAATTTAAAAGTTTCAAAAAAAAATGGAATTTAATGGGCGGATTTAACGGCCTTTTTCACAAATGTTTTTAGAATTTAACGACTGTTAAAACGATTTTAACAGCCGTTAAAACAAAAAAAAAATGGCCATTAAATTAAAAGCGTCAAAACTTGTTTAAACGGTTTTAACGGAAACGAGCTAGGGGCGTTACCGTTTAAACAGGCCATTTTTAAAACCATGGTTATAAGTAGGCAGCTTTTGCAAATATGGATGAAATGGCATTGGAAGTAATAAGTGGATAAAAGGAACTATTTTGTCAATATAACTTGGTTATTTTCATAGATGGGTAAGTGAATGTCGTGCGGCATTGGGTGAAGCCAAAGTATTTGCTTTAAAATAGTAAAGAGATATATAATGGAGGTCAGGCTCGCGTTGGTTGGGTATCGATCCAAATCCCTTAACCGAGCTAGATCATTTCGAGTTTTAGACTTTTAGTCAGGCTCAAAAATTCAGTCCCGAGACCAACTCGAGCTTCAAAAATGCCACCTCAAACCCGGTTCAAAGTGAGGTTGAGCCTGTCAGGCTCGGGTTGGGCCCATCTAAGTTGCGTCCGGACCCAAGTTATCCGACTCTGTCGGGTACGGATTGAGCCCGACCCAAGTTGCACCATTATATTCTACAGCAGCATTAAAGCATGGTATAAAAGCTTTCTCTAATATCAAGGATAGAATGAAAGTTTTCCTTGACGCATAAGATAGAATAAAAGCTTTCTTTCCCTATAAAAACAGCAAACCCAACTCAATTTGCTGAACTTCTATTTACAACAATCTTGGGGTGATACCATGGCAAACGTTCTGTTTACCTCCTGCTGCCAAAGCGGTATGTTCCCTTGGTAAATTAGCCAAAAATGAGAAGCAATTTGCTCTCTGAGTTGATGTAACCATCCCAAAAATGCTACTTGGCACACTCTTTCGGGCCACTGACCTATGAATGGGCCTGAAAGAGTGTGCCACGTGGGTATAAGGGAACCAAGATCCAGCAGTGATCAATGGTTACAAGCACCCACAAAAAAAAATGCAGTGATCAATGGTTGGAAACCCACCAGTGATGCAACCCAGTTCACATATGAAATTTGATTATATCTTTTAATATTGTTTTTGTTGATTGGAATTGGACTTGCTAATTGTAGCATCTATACTATGTAAATGTTTTGTTACTTAATTTGTGCTAGATTTTTCTAATTTAAGTTAATTTATGCTAATGTTGAATGACGTCTCCATGTTTATCAACGCGAATCATGTTTTTGCTTCTTAATTAAATTCGATTTCCTTTCAATAACAACAAATTTGTTTTTGCTTCTACTTCATTTCAAAAAAAAAAAAAAAAATTCACTTTTCGTCAAGTTCAGAGATTTGGGATTTTATATCATGACTTTAGATTATTTGAGAAATGTTGTAATGTCGATACAGCTAATGGTTCTTTAAAATAAAGACTAGCGTTATTTGCCCGCGCATGCAATAAAAAAAATAAAATATTAATGATAATGTAAAACAAATATAAGTTTGAGAAATAATAATATTCATTTCAATCTATAAAATACCACTTCAATATAGTCAACATATATTGGACGAAGATCTTAATACCTAAAGAGATTGAGAAAGTGAAATTGAACCGACAAATGAAGGTCTCCATATCGATCAAGATTCAAGAATTACAAAACAACAACAAGTCTCAAATTAGCACATGTGATTGATTTGCCTCAAATTTGTTATTCAAAAGTTATTTTGCTCATAATATTTGTAGGAGTACATAGAGGAATGTGGTTTCCGTGTGAATGATTTGGCTCTAATGTTGGTAAAAAAAAGTGCATTTGTTTACAAAAGGAAGGGGATGTTGTCAGTCTTCCAATCCCTTAGCTTGGAGTCGTATGTTAACATCTGTAACGAACCCAACATGATTAAAGTAGCATCTAACAGTGTCATTGATGTTATATGTGATACATACTTGGCCACATAATTAGATCACCCTACTTGCATGTATTAGCCTTGGTCCACACACTTTATTCTGCTAATGCAACTCATTACTCGTTGCTAAGTCTATCTTCGATACAAACTCGCCCATCCTCAAAATGGTGAAACTTTTCTATGTCCATGTCCCTTACAATGATGACTCAGTTCTCAGATCTATGAGATGAAATAGCTTGCGTTGTGACACGCGACAAATCTGAAGTTCATTTGTGAAGCAAATTGGAGTCCCTTGTAATAGGGTTGATGGCCCAAATGCAACAGCTGGCCCCTCACAGTGGTAGTCGTGCACCACTTCTTTCGCTTCACGTTCAATGTCGTGAAGTACGAAATTTGGGGGCATATAACCCAAATACCTTATTGGAGCAGCCAACACTTCTGGGTTAATTGGAATATCCATAGACGGTGGAGAGTAAAAAGTGACGCCCAACATAAGTGGGGTAATTGGAAGATCCAAACTCTGACATACTCTCTATTAGCTTCTCAGCTTCAGAAGTTTTCCTTGCACGGCCAATAAGGTCCAACATACCCGCATAGTGATTGATCGTATTGATGGCACTTCGCTGATTATCAACCATGTGCAAACAGAGGGTAAGTGGTTGTTTTTATTTTTCGTTGTCAGTGCCGCTAGCATTCCTCTTTATAAAAAAAATTGACAATTAGAAAGTTTCGTCAAGAATATGAGTCAAACAAAATTAGGATTATGTAGCCTAGAATATTGAAAATTTCTGTGAAAAAATACTTGGATAACGCCCATTTCTAGTTTTCCGTGGAAAATCTCTTCTAATGCTTATCTACCCTGTAGTCAAACTTTAAAACATGCACTCTGTTTAGAAATTCTAAATTTAAAGCAATTGGATTTTCCGAACAAACCTAATAATGATCGAACGATCTGATCATGGAGTTCATCCTACGGGAAAGGAGGAGTCTGTTCATTGGGCCGATTGGTTAGAAAGTCCAGATTTGTTCGTGGAATTTCTTCATCTGCAAAAGAAAAACAAACAGATTATCATTAAGAGAACTTTAAAAATAACAAAAACTGAGTTTAAAAAGAAACAATCAAAAGTTTGAATTTTGAAGAACGTTTACTGAATTCCCAAAAACACGGTTCTAACGATCCGAGAAAGGATCCTGCGAGTTTTTCTCTTCAAAGTACAGCCAACGGCTTCTCTTTCTGAAGAAACCTTTGATTTTCGAATGCTTTTCTCTAGAGAGGGGATAAGATTGCCAGAATCATCTGATTGCCTTCGCCTAAGACGTCTCCATTAACAACGAAAATAAGTGAGCACACTCTTTGGAAATTATGACAGAATTAAAGAGAGCGAGCGTTGTTAGAAGGAAAATTAAGGAAGGGTTGGTTTATTTGAAAGAGATGTTTATTTTGAAAATATTTTATGAAATAATAAGGGATTTAAGGATATAGAGTAGTGGGAATGAAGAGTGGTAGGAATGTAGTTATAAGCTTGGTTATCGAGGAGATAAAACATCGGAGGATAGACATTAGAGATACTTGCTGATGTGGGGGAGAGAGAACGAAATGAGGGTTTTTTTTTGAAAGAATGAGGGAATTAATTACCGGGAGCTTGAGAGACACACGGGGAGGGGACTTTTGGGGATGCAAAAATGTTTTGGTTATAATGGTTTAAAATACCCTTAAATATTTTACCTACATTACTTAAAGGTTAGAGGTTATTTTTGGGAAACTCAAAAAAGTTGGGGAGAGTGCCACCTTAGCATGGTCGAGCTTTAGTATAGATAATAGATGCCAATAAAGGATCTTTCCTTGTCCAAAGATTAATTGCAACGTGATCTTCTCCACCATCAACTTCCATAAATTCTGGCATGATTTCCTCTTCTAGACTCTTCCTAGAATTGCATGTTGGCGAACGGTCGCAAATACCAAGACTTGTCATGGGCTTGATTAATTTGGGCGTCCCATTAAAATAAATCTTATCATTCCCGCGCCCTTGAAAAATGACATTGTCCTCAAGGCCAATGCCACCATGATCCCAAATCGCATTTGATGTATGTGCATACACTAGGGTCCACGGCACCGTCGTCTTGCGATCGATGGTATGAGTAAGTCAAATCTTGTGTTTGGAGTCAATGAGGTTGTCCACTTCCTGGATTGGATGTCGCTTCATGGGGCTTCGCATTGTCGCCTTAGTCGACTTTTGAGGCGACGCCCTTGTCCCTGGAGAAGTTCTTATCGCAAGTCTTGAACCCTTTATTGTCCTAGCCTTTAACGCTAGCTTTGACTTTTTCTTGATCGTGGGCTTTGACTTACTAGTGGGTTTTGGCTTTGCCACAACCTTCGACTTGGTCGGAGAAGAATTGGGTTTCACCAAACAAAGCTCATTTCGGGCACATTCGAACTGAACAAATTGTTGGCTGGTTCATATGCATGAAATGAGCCTTCATTGTCTCCTCGAACTTCGCAAAACTCTCTCGCATGCTCGTGAAACTAGTGAGCAGTTCGGTTTGCCCAAATCTAGCACTCAAGGATTTGGAGAACTCCGCCCAGTTTGCAAATTCAACAACGGTCTTTACCCACTTGAACCACTGGAGATCTTCTCCTTCAAGGTGAAATGATGCGATTTTCACCTGTTGCGCCACCAGGATTTGGTGATATTCGAAAAATTGTTCTGCACGAAAAATCCAATATGGCAGTTCCTCTCCATTAAACCTAGGAAATTCCAGCCGGATAGTTCATGAGGTAATGGTCTAGTTTGAATATCCACATCTATGATTCGGTTCATGCTCATGAACTGATGTTGACCCATTCGATCAGATCTCATTGACTTCCGCTCTCATGCAATGGACTCTCTCCGATAGGTGATCATACTTTGAGATAAGAGTCAAAAACATCTCTGCAACCTCATGCCATTGCTGTTCTGATCGTTCAGAGAGTCGCCTAATTTCTTGCTCCATCTTTTTTCTTTAGTGTTTAGGTCGCTACCATGCAATGGATCAGACTGCTTTGATACCAATTGATAAGAACGAACTAATTTTGATAAAGAAATTGCAAAAATTATTCCTTTAGAGGGGGACAACCTCCATAGATGCTAGTTGTTATTCCTTTTCTTGATGTCACCTTAGGATATATATATACAACCTGCTTATTTAAAGACTCAAACTTAGCAAATTACAAAATAAAGTAAATAAGGCAAACATAGATAATTACAGAATAAACTAAAAAAGGAAGTTCTTCTATCCAAGGAATAAAGGATCTTTCCCTATCCAAACTTTAATTGCAACACGATCTTCTCCACTATCAACTTCCATAAATTCTAGCACAATTTCCTCTTCTACATCACTCTTCCTAGAATTACAAGTTGGCGAACGGTCGCAAATACCTAGACTCATCATGGGCTTCATTAATTTGGGCTTGATGGGATGGAGATTCGCACAACAAAATGACAAATGGAGGAGACCGCTCCCCACTTGTTCGAGCTTCTAGAAGCCACACTCCACCGACTGGATGAGTTCCAATGTTGTTGGAAGGAAGTTTCTCAACAGTGGCATAGATGGTCGAACCTTTCAATTTCTCCGATATCACTTGTGAAACCCGAAGCGAAGCCCAGATCTGCTCCGACTAATCCGAAGGTTCTGGCAAAGCCAAAACCCACCAACAAGCCGAAGACAAAACTCGCTAACAGACTGAAGTCGTCGACCAAGCAGAAGTCGGAGCCAAAAATAAAAGTTAGAGCAACAAGGGCTTTGAGAAGTGAGACGAGGACATCTCTGGGGAAAACGAAGTCGGCTCCAAAGTCAACGAAGGTGGCTATGCAAAGCCCCATGAAGCGACATCCAAGCCAGCAAACAGACAACCTCGTTGACTCCAGACTCAAGATTCGACTTACTCGTACCACCAATCGTAAGGCAAGGGTGTCTAGTTCCAAGTTACATTGTTGTACACTTTGAGTACAACAGGAAACCTCTCATAATGCATTGTACCTTTAAGATATCTTAGAACTCTGGTCAATTCATTCCAATGAACTTTTTCCAATCCTTGTATGTCTGATCAAATTAGCTAATGCATAGGCAATGTTCGGCATTGCGAATTGCATGGAATACATCTGACTAGCAATCACTTAGGTGTACTTAAGTTGGGTTTCACTCTTGCTTGATTCTTCATAAATTTTATGCTAGAGTGGAATAGAGTAGGAGTTACATTGCACTCAAATTGTTTGAACCATCTGAGAATCTTTTCAATGTAGTCTGGATTGCATCAGAACAAAGTCATCAATCATTTCTGACAATCTTGATTCCCAAGATAACATAGGCTTCTCGTAGATCTTAAATGTTAAATTTGGAAGACAAGAATCCCTTTTTGTCATTGATGTGTTAATCCCAAAGATGAGCATCTTATCCACATAAAGACAAATAATTACGTCATGTTTTATCCAGAGCCTTGGTAGAGATGTGAGTTATAAATGTTTATTTTTTCAATTCTCTGGAGATGGGCCTCCTAGCTCCCAAAGTGAAGATTCATTCAGCTATCGACTTAAGAGTTGTTAGGATGCGAGTTCCAAGTTGCATTGTTGTACCCTTTGAGTACAACAAGAAACCTCTGATAATGCATTGTACCTTTAAGATATCTTAGAACTCTGGTCATGTCATTCCAAAGAACTTTTTCCAATACTTGTATTGCATGGAATACATCAGACTAGCAATCAGACTAGCAATCATTTAGTTCCTCTAAGTCCTTATTCCTTAGGATTGTTCAAGTTATTGGGTAGTTCATCCTGAGCAAAACCAGCCATAAAACATTAGATAACCCAACTTGAGCCCTTTGTGAGGAACTCAATGAAGAATGTGACAAGAGAAATGTTGGGCTTCTTCTCAAAGATTACTAGATCTAGCATATACTCGTACAAGCATGAAATTCATCATCTCGGTTGAGTCTGATTCTTTTTTCAAAGACAACATCTACTCAGGTGTTTTAATAGTAGAAGTCTATTGATGTATTCCATATTCTTCAAAAAAATTGATAATCTTTGTCACAGGGTTTTCACCTCTTCTATCCTTAAGGTCTTAATCTTCATTACATGGGAATTTTAAACTTCCACTTTTTATGCCTTAAACCTATCTGGGCATACGAAATTTAATTATTAAAATTAAAAGACTGTAACAAGAACATGGAGTTGTTTGGTTTACAAGGTTAACTATGTGCTCCGAAATTTCAACGCTACAAGAGAAAAACAAGTATTTTCTAGAGCAGATTAGTGGAAATTACATTCGAAAAAATATATAACATGCGTTAAAAACATTTTGCTCTCCACTCCTAAATTTTGCTTTAAGCAGTTCGTAATTTTACATTACACATCAGTAATTCAATTCTTTTCTAAGAGGAAATTGGACCTTTTGTAATTTTAGCTTAATATTTTGTGATGTTTGATGTATGGAATTTGAATATTTCTTTCCTTCAGTATCTCAATCCCCCTTTTTTCCTTGTTTCCATTTCTCTAACCTTTTGTAGGTCGTCCAAACTCAAGCCGAGATGCCCCACCTACTCACTACACATTCAAAATTCAGTCATTTTCATTACTTTCAGAGGCTTCAATAGAAAGATTCGAGTCAGATGTTTTTGAAGCAGGGGGCTACAAATGGTATTTTGTTTTCTGTTCTCTTCCTTGCCTTTGCTGAGTTAAACCTAGCTACACTACTCACCAATACCAACACTCACTGTGTTTAGAGATAATGTCGAACACGTCCACATATAGAACCTTTGGAAACACCGGTCAATGAATCTTATCAGTCCAATTAAATTTTACCATACAAATGTTGGCCTCAAGAGATTTAAAAATGTTTGTTCAGATTTATATGATCGCCATTTGTATTACATCGAGTTATTTCATGTCTTAGCACATTTGACTCAATCAAGTTTCAAAACCATGTTGAATTGTTCATAGCTTCCTATTTTTTAAATAGACATGACTCGATTCTTTTTTCGGTATCACAGGAACTTGGCTCTCTACCCTAATGGAAACAAGGACAAAAATGGGGAAGATCATATCTCTCTCTTCTTGTCATTGGCAGAGACAAAGTCATTCCCTCCTGGTTGGGAGGTTAATGTGATTTTCACCTTGTTTGTATATGATCAGATTCAAGACAAGTATTTCTATTTCCAAGGTAGCCTCTTCTCCAACCCATGATGGCCACAAACTGTGCTTCTCTAATGTTACCCTAGATAAATCTGCTATGATCAAGGGAAAATGATTTCAACTGCGTACCCACCTGAATTCTAGTAGTAGTCTATTTCTATACTTACAAGTTAACACTAATCTGGCAACATGCAGATGGAAAAATAACGCGCTATCATACATTGAAGACTGAATGGGGCATCGCCCAATTCATCAACCTTTCTACTTTCAACAACCCTTCTAATGGATACCTCGTCAACGACACCTGTGTATTCGGAGCAGAGGTTTTCATTACCAAAAGTGAAGGCAAAGGCGCATGTCTGTCGGTGATAGAGGGGGCTGATATTACTCGTACCTACACTTGGAAAATCAGAGGGTTCTCACAATTGGAAAACGATCCTATTGACTCTAAAGTATTCGTTGCGGGAGATTACAAATGGTATATATGTTTATACCCTCTCATTATATATTGTCTCATTTCTGTCATCGTACTTCAGGAATCAGGATTTATTTTTACTTTCTCCCCTTTTTTCTCCTTGTTGATTTGTTTGTTGCAGGAAAATGCTACTCTATCCTAAGGGATATGGTTCTGGCACTGCTAACAATATTTCTTTAGTTTTAGCTTTGGTTGATTTGAATTCTCTTCCTCCCAATACTAAATTGTATGTGAAATTCAACCTGTGCGTAATCGACCAACGCAGCCACAAACACTTCAAATATGAAGGTGAAGTTACATACAACACTTATAAATTGAGCTTTGGTTTGGAAATCTAAACTACTCATCCTTGTAATTGTACGCATGCATGGGGGATATCGGAGTTACAGAAACACCCTGAATTGCTGCACATTGGTGTTCAAAAGATCTAATTAAAAGTTTTCACTTCTCTTGCAGCTGAGAAACTATTTAGTCTCTCGAATGATGTTTGCAATATGTTGAAGTTCATGTCACTTTATAAACTCAACGAACCAGAAAATGGCTTCCTGAGGAATGATAATTGCATCATCGAAGCAGATGTTATGGTCCTTGGATTAGTTACTAAATTGTCATAAACGCCGATCACAGTGTAGATATAACTTACTAAATTGTGTGGGCGCACATTCATGCACATATTATCAGTCAAGCAACATGATATTGTAGTACCGGATCTATTGACGAGTTGTTGGGCCATGTCTATGGTCTCTTGCATAAGACACTACCTAATTGTATGGTATATATTCTCGTAAAATGGGATAAGATGAACTTAAGTATTTAGTTATAAAAGGACCAAATTGCTAATGTGATATGTTTGTTTTTCCTTAGTTTAGCCAACCTATCATGAAAGTTAAAAAAAGGTATAGGAACCCCATTTTGATTTTCTCTAAGGGCATGTTTGGTACGTGAGAAAAAGAGTTCCAATGGCAAATATTTAGCTTGACGAATATTATCTTGGCTAAATATTTGTGCATATCAATATTTAACAATGTTTGGTATGTGTATTAGTTAGCTTACTTCATTTTCTTTCAATTTGTGTGAGTCCCACATATTAAAGTAAGTCAAATATGGGTTAGGCGAGTGTGGGACCCACATATTAGATCAAATGATAAAAAAAAACTCATTTTTATCTTTTTTTATATATTAAAAAACCTATTTTTATTGAAAATAGTGATTTTCCCACGAGAAAATAAAATTTTCTAACCGAGGCTTATTTGGTATGAAAATATTTACTCAGGGGGGAGAGGTGATCAAATGTTTTCCCGCCACGGCCAGCAAATTTGTGGGCCCAGCTAAATATTCGGCACGGGCAAATGCGTGCCAAACAAGCCCGGACGAATATTAGCACACGCAAATTTTTTATTTTCCCGCCGCGGTGGCTTACCAAACATACCCTAAATTTATGTCCTGTATTTCACCTCGTTTCACTACATGAGAAGCTTATGCACAAAGGCCAAGACGCCTCATGGATGCAATAGCTTGAAAAGTCACAAACATTCATGTAGGTGGGACTATTTGAAAAGATGTGACTATTTGAAGTGAATGGTTACAAACACTTCCAATCTATCTATTTGGAAATGCATTTCCAAGCTATCTATTTTGAAATGCACGAGCGACCATTACTCTTAAAACTGTGACTTTTGGAAAGGTGAGATTTCCAACAAATACTCATTAACCATTTATGCAAGGCATTTTTGCAACCCACTGAAGGTTGAAGGTAATTAGCTAGTAATACCTTCATATACTTTCAAACTTTAGGAATACCCCTTTGACCTAGTTTGATCGTCATTGACTCACATAAAAATACAACTTGCATCACACGCCCGTTAATGCACCTATCAAAGAATCAAATATATGCAAATACAACATCAGTGATGGGTGATGCAAGTCACTTTCTAACACGAGTAATGACCGTTAAACTAGATCAAGGGGGTATTCCTAGAGATGGGCCAAACATCCATATGGGAAGTAGTCTCTAAGAGTGTGCCACGTGGCCCACACAGTTGTCCGTGATCAACGTTGATGATGGACCAGCATAATCAATGCTCTGCTCTGCGTGGGTGAGCGGCGTGCCCCAACCCCGGTTTTGGCTTTAAAGTAGTATAGATATCATTTCTCCATGTTCTTTCCGCATTAAAATCAGTCTTCACCCATTTATCCATGGACCCCCAATCAATTACTTGTCTGCCTATGAGAAGGAAAGAAAATTCACAATCCTTAAACCAAAGGAATCCATGGTCGGTGGCGAATCACTTGATCTAATGGGATGTGTCTGGAACACCCATAAAGTAAGAAAAGAAGAACCCAAAACTTCCAAGAAATTTCTATTAGTTATAAAGCCTTAACCATGATCTAAATGCTTTATTTCAAAGCCTTCAATGAATGCTAGGTAGAAAGACAAAAAGTATGAATCGTATCCTAGTTTTCTATCTTCCCTTTTAATGGAAAGAATTGTTGCCACCCTCCCACATTTGAGAGAAGAAACTTGAGCAGTGAGACTTAATAGGGTGACCATTCTTTTTTAGCAAGGAAATAAATTCGTGAAATTATCGAAATATCTCCATTTTCTGGTTTATGACAAGAATGAGTACATACATAGAAAAAATGTTAAATGTCATGAAAAAATATTAAATTTTGTGAATTTCACACGAAATATTTTGTCATGAATCAAAATATTCTATATGAACAGTAAATTTTGATCAATATCGATAGTGTAAATATGTATTATTTCA
Organism: Euptelea pleiosperma; assembly: GCA_035048495.1. Lineage (NCBI taxonomy): Eukaryota > Viridiplantae > Streptophyta > Magnoliopsida > Ranunculales > Eupteleaceae > Euptelea > Euptelea pleiosperma. The sequence continues at coordinate 7,880,971 of CM068546.1, read as the reverse complement.
GTCAAAATGTTTCGACATGTATGAAAACATTTTAATCGAAGGTAGGAAACATCTCATTCGAGCACAAAACTGCCATAGATCTCAAATTTGATCTTTTGTAAAGAAATAATCAATTGTATAATTCTTAATTTGCGAATATATTGATTGTGAGGATGAATCGAATCCGTTTCGGAGTTTTTTCAAATTCAAAATTAATGTACCTAAGTATAAAAATTTTGCTATTGTTTCTTAATACAAATAGATAGATTAGGTGTAAATGTATCAAATCTAAATCTAAATCTACAAACCTATGATTCATTTATATTGGATTTGTGTAAAGATTGAAGATCATTTATGGTGAAAATTTGAAATTTGGGAAAAACCTAAAATTTATGTAATTTGTATCAATTATAATTTTTTAGTGCACAAGATAGACAAGTGAATGGGTGCCAACTAGGGGTGTCAACAGGTCGGTTCCGGTTCAGTTCCTAAGGTGGCCAGAACCAGAACAATCGATTCTGGTTCTTATCTGTTCGGTTCCTTAACAGTTCCTGTTCTCAAAGTGATGGATCCGGAACCGGAACCGATTATGTATTTCTGTCGGTTCTGGTTTCGGTTTCAAGTATAATGGGCCAAATCTTGAGAATATGAGAATTTTTACACTATATTTTTACATTGGTACCGGTTCTTATTGGTTTCGGTTCCATATTAGACTACCCGGAACCGGAACCATTATTTTTGGTTCAGTTCCTTTTTAATCGGTTCCCAAAAATGTGGATCCGGAACCGGTGATTTCGGTTCCGGTTCCGATTCATTCCGGTTAAACGGGTAAAATTAACACCCCTAGTGCCAACCTAGTTGGGATGTACTCATCAACCCCGAGTCCTAGGCCACGAGCCTGGCCTTACCCGCGCCTCGGGTCGGTCCATCCAGACCCGACGGGCCAAATTGCTAGGCTGACCCACAAGCCACCAGTGACAAAAATAAGGAATTGACCTTAGTGAATGTAATGTTCAAATCATGATTTAAAAAAAAAAACGTTGTTTAAATGGTTTTAACGGCTGTTAAAATGGTAACACCCCAAGCTTTCCCTCTCCGAAAAAGAAAAAAAAAAAAAAAACACCCCAAGCCTATTACGTTAAAAACCATTTTTACACTTACAAAAAAAATGGCCATTTTTTTTGTTTTAACGGCCGTTCAAATCTGGAAAATTTTGTGGAATTAAACGGCTGTTATTTCCATTAAATTCCATTTTTTTTCATTTTTGAAATTTTGAATTTTGAATTTCAGCGCCATTTTTTCTCTGTTAAAATCAGTTAAATTCCATTTTTTTTCATTTTTGCCCCTGTCCATTACAATCTGTTTTAACGGCCATTTTAACGGTAACGCCCCCAATCCGTTATACTGTTAAAACGGCCACTTTTAAACCTTGGTTCAAATGCAAAATGGAGTTCCCCAGATGTTAGAAACCACACTGTATGCTCTTAAACATGATTTTTGGATCTAGGTGCTACCCACGTAATGATGGATCCTGAAGTTGAATTTGCACCACATTTGTGGCACAATGGCAGCTTTTTCCTGTCCTTACTGATTCAGATATCATTCTCTTATTACATCCAATATTTAAAACTTTTTAAGAAAAAGCAACCAAAAATGCCTTACATGTTTGGGACTGATGTGGAGAGGGGTTCTTGGTTTCTTTAACTTTGAGCACTCGATGACCTCAAAGTCGAGATGGGGGTGATGCAGGTCAAATCCTCTCTCAAGATCAAGAGAAGAGTTGGTTGCAGATCAAACTAGTGGGAAGGAGGAAGAAGGAATATGATGGAGTCTCTTACATTTGAACGGCTTGATGTATGGGCATTGATGGTTCGATCGTTGCTTTGAAGGAATGGTCAATTTCCATCTGCAACATTCCCACCCGGTTGGAAAAAACTCTTCCTCGAGTTTGGTAGTTCTTGTTCACTGCCCTACTATCCACACACATACGTCATGTCCCATCTTTCTTCTGAGTCAAAAGTGTCGGAACCACACATGGAGTCATACTCCCGAATTAATCATTTATCAATCAATTCCATCACTTGTCTTTCTAATTCATCACTTTCATTAACATCCATCATGTCTTCCATCAAAGTATTGTCGTCAATTTCCATTTGTCAATATTTCCTTCATTTGACTAGATCTCAAAGTTCTATGGGGAATACAAATCAAGGAATTCCTCCATAACCATCTTTTATTCAACAACTTCTATATTTTCTTCATCTGAATAGTCATTGTAAATTGGAAGAGAAACCCAATCAACAAATTCTTTCTTATCTCTTTCCCTTTCCACTGGTTCTTCGTAACGAGCACGTGCATGGAATGGGTTAAAAACATCCTCGAACACGAGTCCGATTCTTGAAACGTTCCATGAGTTGTTGCACTTGCCTTCATAAATCTTTAACTTCAACATCTTGGATATCACGCCCTCGCAGAAGAGGATCACCACGACCACCTCGACCACGTGCAGGCACCATTGGGTCTCTTTGCAATTTGTTTAAAGAAAATCCCAAAAGAATGAACGATGCATTAAATCCTCTCTCAATATCAAGAGAAGAGTTGATTGCAAGTTAAAAAGTTGGAAGGAGCGGAGGAAGGAAAACTCTAGTTGCAAAACCACCAAGAGAGAAATGTTGGGGAGGCCCCACACTCCTTGCTCTAGTTCTCAATTCAAATTTTATAATCTTCAAAGGTTACATTCTCTTTGCTCCATAGCTATAAATATAGAGACCTCTCGACCCACATTCTCGCATAAGATATTAAACACAAAATACTATTCCCAAACTTGATTAACAACTCCTACAAATTCCAAGTCTAACTTCTAACAATTCCCTAGACTTGTAATAACTTCTAAACATCTTTAACAAATTGTTACAAGTTTCTAAACATTCAAAATGCAAGTACCCAAATTTTACTAACAATTTCTTAAGTCCAAGTTCTCACACTTAGATTAACAACATAAAGGTAATGAACCTTAACATCTTCCAACAACTCAATCTTCTTTTACCCGTGCAACTAACTACAATCTCTCATACATATTAACTACATGGTGGAGTCTCTTTTACTTTCGAATGACATGAAGGATGGGCACTGATGGTCCAATCATTGCTTTGAAGGAATGGTTGATTTGCATTTGCAACATGGGGCAGAGGCTCTTCTTCACCTTTGGCCCCGTCCAAGCCAAAGCCTAAGGAAGCCTTGTCAGCAGACAATTCGGCATAAGATAAGTGTAGTATATGCAAGTTGAAACGGCCGATTGTAGTCTAGTTGCATTTTTTGTGTGATTAAGGGGGCATTTGGCAACATAAAAATAAGTAACTTATTAACTTTTATAAGCCAAAAAGTAAAAAAGTTAGTTTGGATGTCTTACATATTTTAACTTTTGAAATGTTAAAAACTAACTTAAAACTGAATCTAAATTTTTTTTACTTTTAACTTCTAAAAGAAATTACTTCTCAAAAATTAGAAAGCCTCCCAAGCTTTTAATTTATATGAATTTTTGGAGGTACAAAAATTAACTAGTAACTTCTACTACAAGTAGAAGTGCTTTTACTTCTCGTTCCCAAACGCCCCCTAAGAGATCTGAAAATTAAAAAATGACTTAAAATGTTAACCGTTTGCTCACAAGGCTTCCTTAGGCTTCGGCTTAAAAAAATGTTATCCAATAACAAAAAGACGTTCACATAATAGATCTTCTAGGTTTTCAAATGGAATTGGTTCAAACTTTAAAGTATACACAACAAGAAACTCACCATCTACTGAAGAAGGTTTTGAACCTGGAAGAGAAATGGGAAGACTCAACTATGAATAAAGCTCTATTCTCTTCAACAATGTAAGAACTAATTGTTGATCATGAGGCAGAACAAAAGATTCCACTCACAAAAACGGTGAAAGTCGATCTAAAGATCTTCGGCAATTTCCTTGAAAGGGACAAAAGGTTAAGGAGGGGTTCAAGGAAGAAGACGGATGGGGGGAGGTTGAGCAAAAAATGAGACTTTTGTTTTTTAGTGTTTTATTTTAAAAAGGAAACTAATTAGCACAATATTAGTTTAAAGGGATTTTAAATGTTAACTCTGGTTAAGTCGAGTTTAAAAAAGTCAAGATGTGTGGTTCATATTTACCACTCATCCTCTACATCTAAAATTTTTCCACTATTTTAATGCGGTTGTTTTCAAAAGTTTTCTAACTTAAGGGATAATTTTTTTGGAATTACAGTATGATTTTATTTTTAAGGGGTTGTTAAACATGATATTATTTTACAGTGTGATGAAGATCAAGTTTTAGCTTAAATTTATAAAAATCTAAGGGTTGTATCAAAAATTTGGGTAATCAACAGTTATTTTTGAAATTTGGCAATTAATGGACTATTGTAACAAAATTGATGTATATCAAACAATAGATATATAAAGCCTAGAGCAATGAAGCCACTATTTTTATTTTTACTAAAGGAAAGAGGCACATCCACGTGAGACACACGTGCAACTAAAAAAAGAAAATAAGAGGATTTTTTTTGGCAGAAAAATCCATAGTAACCAAAATGTCCCTACTTAATCAATAAATATCATATTTTGTAGGGGCATTTTTGGAGAAATGAAAATTTCAGCAAATTAACAAATAATTTCATAAAACACGTGTGGTTTGAAAACAACTGTTATAATGAAAATATTGGATGTTGTAATGGTAAACCCAACCCTAATATATTATTTTGAAAATAACATCAAAATTAAAAAATAGGATAACATTATAAATGTTGTTATTTTCATTATAACGGCTATTATTTTTGAAAACATGCTTTGTTACTATTATCGAGGTTAGTTTGAAAAACATAATTTTTTCCTACCGTAACAGTTATAGCAGTAATGTTAAGTGATCGATATAACGTTATAACGGATGATTTAAAACCTTTGTGTTCAAATATTATGGAAAAATGCTTTTAGAAATTTGAAAATCCAAAGGGCAATTGTAGAAAGTTTGATATTTTAATAGTTAGAGGGCAGCTTTGAAACTTAAAATAATTTAAGAGGCAATTTTGAAAACTTTGTAATGATTACACAGTTGTGTTATAAATACATAGTTTTTATTGGGTCATAGTACTAATATTTTAATATTTTTTGAAGACTAAAATATATTTATAATAGTGTTGCAGATATTAAATTAGATAGGGATAATTTTGGAAGATTTAGCATTTTTAAATTTGGAGGGACAAATTTGAAAGGATTGTACAAATGAAAATACTAAAGAGCCCTTGTGCCCCATAAAAATAAGTAATGGAAGTACATAGGTATTTTCAGAAAGAAAATGGCAAAAAGGTTAGTCATCACAAACGATGCTCATTGTTATAATTAGTAGGGATTTAAATAGTTATAAGTGGGTTGTTTTGTAAATATAGACGAAATGGCATGGAAAATAATTAAGTGGTTAAAAGGTTTGTATTGCAGATATGGATGAATGGCATAAGAAGTATCAATTGTATAAAGGGGCTATTTTATAAATGTAATTCAGTTATTTTCATTGATGGGTAAGTGAATTGTCAAGCCGTGTTGGATGAAGTCAAAGTATTTGCTTTAAAATAGTATAGATAAATATATAATGGAGGTCTGGCTCGGGTTGGTCGGATAGACTCCACCTCAATAATTCAAGCCCATGACCAACTCGAGCTTCAAAATGTCATCTCAAGGTCAGCCTGAAGTGAGGTTGAGCTGCTCGGATTGGGCTTGTCCAAGTTGCATCCCTAACCTACTGTGTTAACCATGTAAATCTCTGTGCCTTTGTGATTGTTTCTTTCTTTGTTTTTCTCTTGTTTTTTTTCAATCATTGGTTTCTACTCTAGTAAGTTGTCAAAACTCTGTCATTTGGTTTGCTTATAAGAATGAGAGAATCCATTTATTTTTGTTGCGGGTGTTTATCCGATTCTATCATGTACAGATTGAGCTCGACCAAAGTTGCACCTATATTCCACTGTGACATTAAGCATGGAATAAAAGCTTTCTTTAATACTAAGGATAGGAGGAAACTTTTCTTTAACCACGAAATAGAATAAAAGCTTTCTTTCCCTATAAAAACAGCAAACCCAAAATACCAAATTTATCCATGTAAATATTTTATAAAAGTTTAAGGCTACAAAAGGGAACGAGGAAGACCAAAAATTACTTGGAGAGAAGTAGTAGGACAAAATTTGAAGACAGAAGATATAAAAACTCTTTAAGAGTAGAATAGCGAAATAAAATTCATGTATGATGATGATGATGATGATGATGATGATGAAAAAAAGACACAAGGGCACAAGAAAAATAAATGAAAAAATAAAAAACCCCAATCTATTACTATTTTTAAGCCAAAACTTGGGCTGCCACACGACGTTCACCTAGGCACCTATGAGTTCATTAAATGCCCCTCTCTACCAAGAATAAAAGAAGTTCATTCAATTCCATGTTAACGTACTCATCCATTCTCATGCCATTAATTACATTTTTAAATAAAAATCCATAATAAATACCTAATTACTCTTTCTTGCCATCATTATTATTTTCAATATAGCCCCTTGCTAACCACTTAATTACTTACCATGCCATTATTTTCATATTTCCTAAACAATTCCTTAATAACAACTTAATTACTTTCTTTGTCATTTCTTTCATATTTTCAAAACAATTCCTTAATAATTATATATCTATTCTACATAGACGAGTTCAGAATTTTGATTTCATAATTGTGCCCTGTGTTGCCACAATTTACAGATTCACCCCTCCAAACTAATCTTCCAAAAAAAGCCCCTATAATGTTGCACGTGCAGCCCACTAGTTACTAATAAACACTATTCTCTGCGATGATTCTTCATACCTAGAAAGACCTTTTTAACCACTGCAATATCTACCAATAAAACAGATTTTAGGGAAGGGGTTTCTCTCTTTCTATGGTGCAAGGTGGGGGGTTCCATGTGTTTCTAGAAGATGCAAAACTAAAGGGGGACACAATTTTGATTATGTGATTCTCACCTTGTTTATATATGATCAGATTCAAGACAAGTATTTTTATTTCCAAGGTAGCCTCCCTCTTCTACAACACATGATGGTCACAAACTGTGTTTCTCTAATATTACCAAAGATAAATGTGCTTTGATCAAGGGAAAATGATTTCAACTCTGTACCCAGCTGAATTCAAGTAGTGCTCTATTCCTATACTTACAAAACACTACTCTGCCAACATGCAGATGGAAAAATAGTGCGCTATCATGCATTGAAGACTGAATGGGGTGTAGCCCAATACATTAACCTTACTACTTTCAATGACCCTTCTAATGGATACCTCATCGACGACACTTGTGTATTTGGAGCAGAGGTTTTCGTTACTAAAAGTGAAGGCAAAGGCGCGTGTCTGTCACTAATAAAGGGGGCCAATTTTACTCATACCTACACTTGGAAAATCACAGGGTTCTCACAGTTAGAAAATGAACCTATCGGCTCTAAAGTATTCGTCGCCGGAGATTACAAATGGTATATATGTTTGTACCCTCTCATTAAATATTTTGTCTCCTTTCTTTCATCCTACTTTAGAAATCAGAATTTATTTTTACTCTCCCCTTTTTTTCTCCTTGTTTTATTGTTTGTTGCAGGATGCTGGTACTCCATCCTAAGAGATATGCCAACAATATTTCTATATATTTACGTTTGGTTGATTCAGATTTCCTTAGTCCGAATACTAAATTGTATGTGAAATTCATCCTGCGTGTGATCGACCAAATCAACCACAATCACTTTGAATATGAAGGTAAAGTTACATTCAATACGTTGTAACTTGAGCTTTTGTTTGGAAATCTAAACTACTCATCCTTGTTTTCGCTTCTCTTGCAGCTACAGAACTATTTAGTCTCTCGAATTATTATGTTTGGGCTAAGTCGAAGTTCATGTCACTTTATAAACTCAACGACCCAGAAAATGGTTTCCTGCATAATGATAATTGCATCATCGAAGCAGATATCATGGTCCTTGGATTAGTTACTAAATTGTCATAAATGTCGGATCACGGTGTAGATATAACTAAATGTATTCCGTACTTTATTTACTTCAGATTCAGTGTCTGGCGAGTTTTATAATTGCAATGGTTGTGAATAGCCGATGAATGCTGATATGACAATCTATAATTGTATTCCATGACTTGGGTTAATTTTTTACACCTTTTAGTCACAGATCTTGTTAAAAACAGGCTTACCTAGCTAGTGCAAACACCAAGCATTTAAATATAGATTCCAGCTTGCTAGGCTGCTAAAGTCTGGTTCTTGTTGGTAACACAGTCTACATATTCTCCACCCGCTCTATGGTACAGAACTCTCTATCAAAATTGATATTCTCGAGCCGTTCTATGATACAGAACGCTGTATCAAAATTTTGATGCAGAAGTCCCTCAAATTGCCATGTGTCAAACTCTTTGGTACCCGTTATCCCCTTCAAAGCATGGCCCACTTCTTGGTGGATATACACAACAAAAATCAGCATGATTAGAAAATTTTCTAATTAGGGGCTTCATGAACAGACCTATGGACTAGTTCAAAGTCCATGATGAAAAAGTACTCAAATCCAATGAATAGAAATCACCAATCATGCTGATTTTTGGTGTATAGGTCGGCCAAGGTGTTGGCCCAAATTCATGAGGTCAGTAGGCTCAAAAGAGTGTGCCATGTGTCAATTTGAGGGACTTCTGCATCAAAATATTCATACAGAGTTCTGTATCATCGTCGGCTCGAAATTTCATAATGGGCTGATTTTTTGTAGGGGTGATCTATATGGTGAGGAGATCATTGTTGTCAAAAATCAGCCATTTATTTATCTTCCACGTGGGTACACCAAAATTGTGTGTGAAATTGTGTTTGAAAATGTGTGTCCGCTGAGCCTGACCCATTAGTAATACCCAAGGTTTAAAAAACGGCCGTTATAACGGATTCAGACTTACCCCGTTACGTTATGGACCGTTAAAACGCCCAGAAAATAACGGCCATTATAACGAAAATAATGGCCGTTATTTTCCTTTATTTTTCTGTTATAACGAAAATAACGACCGTTATTTTCTGGAAATTTTTGTGAAAAAAAACGGCCGTTATTTTCGTTTTTTTCAGTTATTTTCCGTTATTTTCCATTTTTGAAATTTTGACAGCGCCATTTTTTTCCATTATTTTCCCATTTTTTCCGTTTTTGCCCCTGAATGTTTTTTTCGTTATAACGGAAAAAACGGTAACGCCCCCAGTCCATTATACCGTTATAACGGTCCCCTTTAAACCTTGGTAATACCTTCCTATACTTTCAAACTTTAGGAATATCCCTTTGACCTAGTTTGATCATCATTGACTCCGTTAAACTGAGACTTGCATCACACGCATGTTAGTGGACTTATCAAAGAATCAAATATTACAGATTCAACATGTTTTAACATGAGTCGATAACGGTTAAACTTGGTCAAGGGGTACTCCTAAACTTTGGAAATAAAGAGGGTATTTTACTAATTACCTTCAATTTTCAGGGGGTTGTTGAGAAAATACCTTTTATATACACACTCATTCATAATTTATTTCACTATGGCCATGGCTAAGGTAATGTATGAAAAAAAAAAAAAATCCTTCTCAATAATGTGTTCATGTCTTCAGCCAACATTTCTTTCAAAAGGCTTATGACCACGTTAGTTGAACTCTGTTTGGACTACTTGCTTGACGGATTGAGCTTTGGTTCAAGTAGAGGCGATGGATTTGGAAATACATCTCATTGGCTTATTTCTCCATTTTAGTCAATGGGTCTCCTACTAGGTATTTTAGGAGTTTGGTGGGGCTCATGCAAAGGGATCCTTCGTCTCCATATTTGTTTATAGTGGTAACTAAGGCATTGGGGAGAATCGTCTCCAAAGCAGTAGAGGATGGGGAGCTGGTTGGTTTTGAGGTGGCGGCTGGTGTTCCGAGATTTTCCATCTGCAATTTGCTAATGATACTCATCTTCCTGGGGACCGAGTCATCTCAAATAGCATTTTTGAGAGGTTTGCTTTGTTGTTTTGAGGCGGTATCCGGTTTGCGTATTAATTTGAGCAAGAGTATAGTTTTCGAGGTAGGTGAAGTGGAGAACCTGGCCAATTTGGCTACTAGTTTAGGGTGCAGATTGGGAAGCTTTCCCATTCGGTATTTGGGCCTTCCTCTTGGGGAGAGCTACAGATCTAAAGCCCTTTGGAAACCCTTGGATGAGAGATTTGGTCATCGGTTGGCCATGTTGAAGACTAAATACCCCTCCAAAGGAAGCAAATTGGTCCTCGTCAAGCATTGTTTTTCTAGTTTGCCCATTTATTTTGTCTTTGTTTTTCATTCCTACAAGTGTGTTTGTAGTTTGGAGCATAGTCACAAAAATCTCTGATTTTTTCAAAAAAATAGTCAAAAATCATTGATTTTTTGAATTCACGAATCAATCGTCGATTTTGCCGATTAATAGGCTAAGACCCATTTTTTCCCTTTCTGATTTCAATTTTGTCAATTTTTGAATTTTGATTATGAACGATGAATCATGCTTATGAGTAATGACTTATTATTATAGAATTATAGATGTACTTTTCATCATATAAATGTGCTTTGTTAAAAACAACATTTCTAACTTGAAATATGCCATAATATATTTTTTATAATTTTGTCGATTTTTTTCGAATTTTTCCTACTTGACCCCTTGCCGATTTATTGACAAATACCAACTTTGTGACTATGGTTTGGAGACGACCATGAGAGATTTCTTATGGAATGACATGGAGAATAAGGGCAAGTACCACCTAGTTGATTGGAAGACAGTGTGCAACACTAAGCCATGAGGTAGGCTTGGGATCAGAAAGTTATAAATAACTCCTTGGTAAATGGTTGTAGGGGTTTGGTGAGGAGACTTCTAGCCTATGGAGAAAAGTGATTGCAGGAAAATTTGAGGTTTTGGAGTTTTTTGAGAGGGGAGATTGGTTTTTACGCCTTTTGGGTGCAGTGTTTGGAGGGGAATCATGAAGTTTCCTCAATAAGTTTTCTGAAGGGTTGAATTTTAAAAGTGAGGCTTTGGGACAGGATTAGGTTCTAGGAGGACCGGTGGTGTGGAGATGAGCCTCTTACGAAGGAATTTACTAGCTTGTTTGTGCTTTCCAACAAGGAGACTATTCTATCCAATGCTGCATTGTCCGAATGGATATTGGGCTTGGTGTTTCATTTTGAGAAGGAAGCTGAATGATTAGGAGATAGATGTCGTGTCCCATTTGATGTCTCGTATGCAAGAATGCACTCTTTCTTCTTCTGAGCCAGATATGCGAGTTTGGAGATGGTCGAAGAATGGGAGTTTTTTGGTTAGTTCCTTTTACGACGCAATTTCGACTCATGGACAGGATAGTTATCCGGTACCTTAGTTTGGGTTCTAAAGTGCCACCCAAGATCTCTTTCTTTCTGTGGACGGTGTCTTTGAACGAGATCTTGATAGTGGACAGCCTGATCGCCAGAAGGGTTATCATTATCGACTATTGCTCGATGTGCAAGCATAGCGGGATCGGTCAACCATCTCCTATTACATCGCAATGTGGCTACTGCAGTTTGGGCGGCTTTTTTCAGACTTCGGGATTACTTGGGTGATGCCCCAATCCATGCTTGATCTTCTGTCTAGTTGGCGTACTTCGGCTTTTTCTTCTAGACGGTGTGTCATGGCATATGCTTCCCTTTGCGGTTTGTTGGAGCTTCTAGAAAATTAGGAATCTCAGAGTTTTCAAATGGGAGGAAGACCTAGGGTCCATCATTCTCATTATTAAGGAGTTATTTTTTTGGTCCAAGTCCTTTTATGAGTGCCGTGGTTTATTTTTCGAGGACTTTGTCTGGGGTGGGACATACTATGTTCTAGTGAGGGAACGTAGTTTCCATTTCTTGTTTGTTTTTCTGTTGCTTTTGGTTTTGAAGTTGAGTTCTTAGCAGGTCATCTCGACCTCTTCCTCGGTTTCTGTAATCTTTAGGCTTTTAGCAGTATCCACCATGCACCTATTGCCTTACTAAGACTTAGTACCCATCCAGCGCTCAATGTATGCTTCCAACGCCAACATGCCCGTCCAACACTATTATATCCTTTCTAGCGCTCAATATGCCCTTCCATCATCTCCTCGTCAAAGATCGGTGATGATTCCCGCTATCTAACTTTTGAGGAAGTATTTCTCTATTGTCCCAATCCATCACCAAAATATTCTTCCAGGACTTGTTCGAGACCATCACCAGATGGATTTTCGCTTTCCTTTGCATGTCACAAAAGGATTAGGAGAATTCAGCTGCACTTGCCTGCTTGCTCTTCCAAATGTAGAAGTGATTAATGGATTTGTACCTGCTCTTGCATGTCCTCTACGAGCATGCGAACAACCGTCAAAGTCCATGAAAACCTCAAGCAACCATATAAGATCTACACGAGATAACTACAGAGTGAATCTTTTTATCAAACCCAAGTAAAGATTCAAGGGAAATTATATCTAAGAACAATCCAACAAAAAAGGAACTTGGTCTATTTCCCTATGCAGATTGGACCCGAAACAAACCAGATCCGATCCTCCAGAAGATCAACAATGCCGAATACGGTCCAAGAAAACACAATATGGGCAAATAGCTTTCTAGTGATTCTTTTCTTTCTTACACGAAAAGCTGGTAAAATAAATCCGAAGAATTCTATTACACAAAATCAACACAAAGATTACAATGACCTCTATCAAAATATGAAATTTCAGAAAAGGTTTTTTACAAAACTAGAAGAGAAGGGATAACTCACAGCATTGGTTTTAAGTATAAGTACACTCACAGCTTAGGAAGTGGTCCCAAATCAATTTCAAAGTTTCTTGAAGCATCTCAATAACGGGGCCTATTTCCACCGTCCGATCCTGAAAAGTACAAGAAGGGAATGTTATATTTAACCATGGAGAATGTAGAACACATAAGTCTGCTACTGAAATATAAACTCCACTCTATAATGTTCCCTGAAAGGATGCAATAGATGCCAGTGTGTGAGCAAAGTCAACAAAATTATAATGATTAGATTTACCCTAGACTTCTGATCAGACCACTGAGTCTGTGGTTGACCTCTAGGATAAGCCAAGGCCCCAATTTTTATAATGAACAGATTACCCTAGCTTTCTGATAAGTGGCCTTGTTTGGATTGTAACCCATACTTAAATGCCAGATAAAGCGCTTGATCAGACAATGAGAATTGTCTAATCCTTTCAATTTTAGGATGATAGACCATCCAAGAGGCAACCCACTTATTGAAAGGTCTGGGTCAATGAGGTGGTGGACCGTGGACCGTGGACCATGTGTATAGAATAGGAAGTAGGCTATGTGACAATGACACGAGAACATGACTGTGTCCAACGCAGATACGAGGTATCTGAATAAGCATCTTCAAGAAGCCCAAAATGCAGACATCCACAGACATGTATTATAATTATATATTTTAGTAAAATTTTAAATCAGTTCTTTAAAATAAAAATAAATATATGAAATGCAAAATAAAACATTTCCATGCACCATAAAGTTATGCAATTAAAAATAGAATTATATGGAGGAAGTCTACTAAACAACTATAGATGTGATTAGCAACTTGTGGTGTATGGAGGATGGAACAGGATTCATGCAGCCGACCTCCTACAGTTGGGATAAGGCTTATGATGATGATGAAAGACAGAGGATGGAACTCACCATCCCTCTTACAGAAATCATTTCTCTATTGAAAAAAAAAAGTGACGCTGCCATGCCAGTCAAAATGTGTCGGGACGTGTCAACACATATGCTTCAATGTGTCAATACGGCCAAAGTCCCTAAAAGTGCTGCGTTACATAGGAAGTAGGACAACTAATCTTTTTTTTTTTGATAAGTTTAAACTTTATTAAAACCAAAAAGAGATAGGAGTGATACCCGGATACTTCAAAATGGGTGCCGTATCCGTGTCATATCCGTATCGGATACTCCCATTTTAAGTGTACATACCGTATCCACACCGTATCAGCCCTGTATATTTGCCGTGTCTGCTAACATATAGGACAACTAATCTGTCCTTCAAGGATAACAGTCTTTCCCAACTTTAAGTACATTGCAGTAAGAGTCATTTTGCCTAATGGGGAGAAGGCTCCTAGAGAAAATGCTAAATGCCGTCCTGAATTTCAGAAGTTGAAAGAATGACCTAAGCATGAGGTAATCATAAGAGGAATACTCCACAGAACAGGAAAAGCAATCCTTGCTGATTGTATCATGCAGTGAGCTCAGGACCAATTATTCAATGCTCCCCCCAATGAGATCTAGGTCAGAATTCAAATACGTGTTTGGTACTAAGCATCTGGGCCACAGATTTCCTGAATCATTCAAATTGTTCTGACCATCCCAAAGAATATAATAGATCAGAAAGACAGGATTCGGAAATTACTTTACTCCCAAATAAGTATTGTAGGGGGAAACGATAGGATAACAGGACTGTCCAAAACATAAATTGACCTGCCCAACTATATTGCACCATGTGGCAGGGGCAAACCAGGATAGCTGCTTCTCCTGTTCCCCCATTTTCTCTGAATTCTTCTCATCTTAAAAGGTGGGATCGGGTGAAACCAGTTATCCGGTTCCTCTCTTGCTTTTATGGCTAATGTAATTGGGCCACCAACTTTTCTTCGACAGTCCTTCATTCTAATACTGCTCTTAAAGATTAACCATAATCTTTCCTAAAAAAAATAATACTCACCCTTAACTGTCTGCCTATTCCTGTCATCTTCAGACTAACTTCCTTGGCAACTTCCCCAGTTGAAGTCCTGAAATCAAATCGATCCGCGTGTCTTAACTTGAGCCTCATCGATGAAGTTTTGAAAGCTTTAGATCTGGTGTGCCAAACCCCGACAACACAGTATCTATCTCCAAGAGACTCCTTTCCCAGAGGCCATCTCAGCCCCCCTTTCACATCTGGATCTATGACTGCAGACTTTATTAGATTTCTTAAGCTGTGCTTCTCGTCGTCCTGAAAACATACATGCATCAGCATAGCCACGTATCTTGTTCATCAGTTACAAGGGAAATCTCTGATATTTTGTCTATAATTTTTATAAAACCTCGGGACTATTTAAAGAAAGGGAAAACATATTTACCAACTAGAATTTTGGATAACTTGAACATTAAATTATAAATATCACGATACTGCTACAGGATCGTGAAAATAAAAAACAATCTATAGCAAGAAACTATAAAGTATTACCACTTTTTCTAATTTTCAGAAAATTTAATGAGATAATCAAAAATGTCATAGCCTTGTGACAAGATAGGCGGTTCCTAACGAGAAACTATATGTAAAATCAATTGAAGTCCAATCTAAACACTTGGAGTACATCGCTGAAGTGAACTCACAGTCGGTGCTACCAAGATCCTCTTGGCGGACAGCATAAGCCTCAGATCAAGATTCTTATCGAAGCATGATATGTCTACAACCAGATGACGCACTGGGTTCAGTTCGATCTACAAGATATGACAAAACATGTTTCAGTGTAAGCTGCCAGAAACTTTGAGCATGTTTACATTGAATTTGAACGAAAGAGCAATGTAATATTTTATTTTGTTTTATTTATTATTATTACTATTATTTGTTTTCATTTGTATTTCAGTGAAACACATGTATTATTCATTGTAGGAAGCATAAAGTGGTAAGCAAAATATTATGCATATCTAAAAATTGTGGGGAAGCATAAGACTTGCCTTATGGAGATCAAGCTCTCCACTAACTTCCATTACACTGCATTTGCATGAAATAGTTGCATCTGGTCGGGATTTGTCAAAGACCTAAATGAAATAAGAAAATGTTTCACATATGCATATCGAACTGAGTTAATAACATCCATGAAGTTTTGCAACCATAGAGGTAGTAAGCCAAAGAAAACCTTCACATTGTAGTACTCTTTCTCCTCATCAAAATCAACTCCAATCTTTGGGACAACCACACCCAGAATGGCTTCCATATATGAATTAGGAATATTTGTATAAAATGATCTCTTTACTTCACCCAAAGCGATTTCAGCAGAACTATTGCTGACAGTATCTAGGCTAATAGAAGGGCCCCTACGTCACATAAATTAAGGCTTAAATGAGAAGTCTAAAAATAATATACTACTATTTCAGAAAAATATAATCCATTCCATCTTTTTAGCAGTGTAATCTTTTAGCATTCTAAACTTTATTCAAACTTCAAACATATGTTTTCTTCTCACAGAAAAACATTGTTAGCCATCAAATTTCAAATATGACTAACTATTACTATTGTCTTTACTTCAAGAAAAGGCACAAAAACACAGCCATAGAAGAATGCTCCTTTCAGTGATCACTTTTTTTTGCAGTGTAATATTTTAGCATTCTAAACTTATTCATATGGTTACTACATGAATACTTCTACATTACAATTTACTCATTTTCAATTGTAGCATTGATTATTTTCTTAAATTCATAATAGTTTCCTCGTGTGTTTTGTCAACAAAAATAATTTAATAGTATGTTAATATGTTTAAAAAAATTGTGTCGTAGATAACTTTGGAATATTACAAGTACCTTTAGATGTGGGACGATGTAAATACTAAAAATGATACTTAGATTATAAAACATTAAAAATTAATTGGATGGGATATTTGTATAATGTACCTGCTCCTATGTTTCAGGAAATGATGAGTCTGGAGTTGTATCCCTTTTCCCGTGTCAGTATTCGTATCTGTATATGTGCATCTTCACTCCAAAAACATTAGTATTATTAATTTTAGACCCTAGCAATTTTGTTTATGTCTTCAATAATTTCATAAAGAACGAGCCCTTCGCGGTTTGTTGGGGTCTTTGGAAGGAGAGAAATAACAGATGCTTTAACGGGTAGGAGGAAGAGGTGTTTAATATCATCCTCAACATTAAGAACCTGATGTTTTCTTTGTCTAAGATCTTTCCCGAGTGCCGTGGTCTCTTCTTCGAGGATTTTGTTTTCTGTTGGGAGCTTTTATGTTCCATAGATTGATGTTAGTGGCATTAGTTGCTTGGCTTCCCTGTTAGTTGGTTGTCTTGTCCGGCCGTGTCCTCTGTAGGTCATCTCGGCCTCTTTGGCTGGTCTTGTATTCTTGTTTGGCTTTGCCTTTTATTGCATTATACATTTATCAAAAAAAAAAAAAATAGTACAACTTAGTATTCTGTTTGGTTTTACATATTTCCTTCCGCAGCAAAAGATTAATGTTTTCCTTAAGCTCATGCTGCTCCAACTTTCAAGGTTTAATCAGTATGCATGCATATATAAATAATAAAATGCAAGTTTATTATATTTGTTCACGATTTTGCAGTCCTAAAGTTCATCATACATTATAATTTTTTTTCAAGCAAGGATCTTTTACTTACTAAAAGAAAAAAACATTTCAACATAGAAAAGTCAGGGATGTAACAAACAAACCATCAAATATAAAAAGTTTATTATATTGGTTCACAATTTTGCAGTCCTAAAGTTCATCATACATTATACTTTTTTTCCAAACAAGGATCTTTTACTTACTAAAAGAAAAAGACCTTTCAACATAGAAAAGTCAGGGATGTAACAAACAAACCATCAAAGATAATAATATAAAAAGCATTTTTTTTATAAATATATAAAAAGCATTTTGATTGAAATAAAATAATAACCGTTAAAATAAGCAAACAGGAACTCTTACCCATGAAAGAGAATTTTACCAAATCTAGCTACAAAAGAAGGCTTTACTTCTTCACACTCTTGGAAATCCATTTCGTTTCTCACATTTTGAAAAGAAGCAAGTAGGTCTGGCTGTATTTTCTCTGCTATAGACACCCATGGACTCTTTGCAAAGCTGCCGGTGTCTACTTTCACCTCTACTAAAAAGGATAATAATTACCTTTAAAATGAATAAATGGAACAAAAATAAACCTGATATAAAGATATCTGCAGAAAGATTCAAGTTGGAAGTACAAACCTTTTGGCGGATGGCTACACACTAAAACCAATGGCTTTTCTCCGCTTTTCCGCTCAATGGATTCACAGGAAATCTGCTCCAACCGAATCGAAGTAGGAAGCTGGTCGTCATCTGTCAAACCAAATATAAACCATCTAGAAATTGAGTGTCGCGCATAAATAATCTTTCCACCTTGCAAAGCATGTTTATCTTTCCTCCTCTCTGAATTAGACCTAGAAGGCCTCGGCTTCAAATTTCTCTGGAACTCAGGAACAAGCAAAGAGGGTGTGGGTGAAGGCCTCTCATCATCCTTTAAATGCCTCTTATGTGGAGGGATGTACGCCATAAAGAAAGCTTCAGCTCTATAACACCTCAATGCTTTCTTCTAAAGATGAAGGCAAATTTTTCTGATTAAAAAGGGGGGAAAAAAGGAATCATGACAAAAATTAATACCATGAAATTTACTTGGTCACAATTACGTAACAAAGACACGGACACGTGAATCGGTGTCTAACAGCGATGACAATGATATGAAGTGTCAGACACTCTGAACCCGATAAACCCAATATATTAAAACATCCGTAGAATTTATTCAATATGTTGAAACATATATCATGTTAGGTGTACAATATAGAAAAAATGTATTTAGATAAGTTGATACATATTAAAATCATATAAACAATTGATGAAAACAAAATATTTGAATAAATTGAGATTTGTTTGAAAAACGTGATTACGAATCGGCATATTCTTAGAAAATGGAGTGTCCTTGTTACATAGGTTTTACAAGATTAAATTCTAACACGCGAGAAGAAGGCCAGAAAGGACATGATTTGAGATAGTAAGAAAAGATTTGAACAGTCAAGCTTTAACAAAAGATATGGCTCGAGATAGAATTGAACAGCAGAACAGGATTCATGTTGCTGGAACTAAGTACTTGGAATAATATGCTGCAGATCACTCATTCGAATACGGTAAAAACATTTGTTATACCCAAAGCCACAGGAATTGGGACATGTCTATTACAAAAAAAAATCAACTAAATGAACTTTTTGGCATTTAAACATAATGAAATTAGAACACTGAAACTCTAAACAAGCACAAAAGTTCACAGTTACTTTGGAAGTTAGCCAAACCATGACAACAGATGACATGAAACATATTGAATGACTAAATCAAAAGCAAGTTATAAAGAGTAAATTACAGAAGATCATGGAGGCCCAAAAAATCCCATTTAATTAGTTTATAAAAGCTAATAAAGACCCAAAATCTAGTATAATTCAAATTCAATCAAATTGTTTCAACCAAGATGAGTTGTGATCAATTTAAAATCACTAAAAATGCAAATAATTCAACAGAATCACCCATTGAATCTCATTCTAAAGTTATCTACAATCATAAAAACACATGATCCCAACAATCTGATTAATCACATTGTAATTCATCAGAGATATATAGTCAATCCAAAACCCTAAGATGAAACACGAAATTTACTGATGGGACGAGTGTGTAAAGTTAAACCTTTTTGAAGAGGGATGGAAATTAGGGCCAAATCCTAAGAGTGAGATTCTATTTCTCGACTGAAAGAAGAGAAGAATCGGACGCAGAGCAAAAGCAAGAGTTGCTGCTGCGTAATGCTACATATGGGGTCCATTCTGAACGGTGGACCTTAGCTCCCTATTTTCCACAGGGCGAAGTTGTGGGTCCATGTATAATATCTATATCTACCCGAGTAAAACTTTGATGAGGGCCTGTCATCCAGGCCGATGACAGGGCGCAATATAAGCTACGTGGCACAATCTTAGATGACTATAACCGTATGGATGTTTGGCCAATCTCTAGATGGACCCACAAATCAATAATCATCCCGATTAGTAATTTATAGGCGTTGGATTGGAATTATTAGCCGTGGGAATTTGAGCATTATTGACTATTAATTGAGGTACAAAGATCCAAAGGTTTGAAATCACTAATCAAGCTGATTTTTGGTTTGCAGGTCCACCGAGGGATTGGAAAACCATCCATACGGTCAGAATCCTCTAAGAGTATGCCACGTGGCTCACATTGCGCCCTGTCATCAAAGTTTCACTCTACCCAGCCTGGATAAAAGTCTCTATTAGCTTTTTTCCTAATCTTTATCGGACAACATTTTCTAGCCGCCATGATCGAAGTAGGGTCCACATCGCCGAAAGGACCTTTCCACGTATATTAATCATAATTGACGGACCCACTTTCTAATGGGTTTGTTTGGACCCACCATCGAAATACTGGCCACTATTGAGCTACATTTCGGCGGCTTCGGCCATAGGGGCCGCTGGACCTTAGGTCAGGCTTAGATTCACGAAGTTTTGACCCAGCACAATATGAGCCACGTGGCATATTTGTAGAGGATGCTGATCGTATGGATGTTTGGCCAATCCCTAAGTGGACCTACAAATCAAAAATCAATATGATTAGTGATTTCTAAGCGTTGGATTAGAGTCATTTTCATGAGTACCGTTTTAAGCGTGGGAATTGAGCATTATTTTATTTAGGTACGATGGCGGCTTCTGTGGAACTGGAACAGTACTCTCAAGGCTCAACTCTCAACTCTCAAGTGGGTGAGTTACAAGAAAAAGGAGCAAGACTTGCCTGACCACCCACAATGTAAGCCACGTGGCAATTTATTAGAGGACACTGACCGTATAGATGTTTGACCAATCTGTAAGTGGACCTACAAACCAAAAATCAGTTTGATTAGTGATTTCAAACCGTTGGATCTTTATACGGAAATAATGGTAAATAATTCTCAAATCCCTACAGTTAAAATCAACCAACGAAAATGACTTCAACTAACGCTTAGAAATCACTGATCAGGTTGATTTTGGGTTTGTAGGTCCACCTAGGGATTGGCCAAACATCTATACAGTCAGTGTCCTCTAATAAATTTCCACGTGGCTTATATTGTGGATGGTCAGGTAGCTACCTGACCAGGGGTGGTCAGGCAAGTCTTGCTCCAAGAGTAGAAGATTGATGACGTACCTCCGTCCGGACCACAGAGTGAGCCACGTGCCAAACTCTTGTGACCCCCTCATGTTAACTATAAAGATAGTTTAGCTTTAATTCACAATTAAATTTAACCACCTAATAATTGGATAACGCTTTGAGTGCTAGGAACCATAGACAAAGCCAAGTGGTTTAAAAAAAACGGCTGTTATAACGGAATCAAACCTCCCCCGTTACGTCACATACCATTTTAACATTCAGAAAACAACGGCCATTATAACAAGAATGACGACCATTATTTTATGAAAAAAAATTGTTAAAAAAAAAAAAGGCCCTTTATTTCAGTTATTTTATGTTATAAATTTTACTGAAAATTGAATTTTAGATTCTTTTTTTTTGTTATATTTTTTTTCCCATTTGGTCCCATGCGTTACAATCCATTATAACGGAAAAAACGGTTACATCCCCAATCCGTTATACCAGCCCCTTTTAAACCTTGAGGCCAACCATCAACACAAACCAGCACAAAATTATGTTTCTTGACTGATAATAGGTGCATGAGTTAAAAAGTCTGGAGAAAATGTGCACCAAACTTGTCACACCTCACACACTGACCATTCTTTTAGAAATTTTTATGAATCGAAGTGTTCATACGTACCACCACTAGAAAGACTTAAGAACAAGGATCACATTCCAACACTAAGGATCTTAACATCCAAGAATTCAGTGTTTGACCTCGAGTAACTGTTACTGCAGTTCAATCAATATAGTTCGCAAAATCCAGCAAAATAGTAGCTGGTTGTCCGGCGACCGGTTGCTCTTCATCGTTAAGTTGTATGTTCTAAAGTATGAAGGCACATTGGTCCATTTTGTACACAAAAGTCCTAGATGCTGTAATGAGTTCAAGCTGCATGAGAATGAGAAGCTCTTCCTCCTGTGTAGCAGAATCTTCTCGGTTTCTACTACCATCAAGTCCTACTTTGGTCCCTGCAGATGATGAACTCATCAAAACCAGAACTTAAGGATGACCGAACCGTACAACTAATTCAACAAAAAAAGTTGCACTTCCACTCAAGAAAGAACCAAAACACAATAATACAACAAATCAAGCAAAACAGAGAGAACAACTTCAATATGAGAAACCCCACTTTTGATTCGAACACACAAAAATGGATCCATACGATCAATCAAACAAATGTGAGAACCAACTTCAGATTTGAAGAGTTTGCAACGAAAATCTAGAATTCGATTACCAGATATGAAAAGAGACTTTTTTTCTTGTTCTTTATCTTTATGGGGTCATGCTTTTTCCGTTTCATGTGAGTTTCAGAGAGGATTGAAACCACCTATCTCCAGCTCAATCACAGAGTTTAGTTTCAGCAGAGAGAGAGAGAGAGAAGAAAAATCGAACTCAAATGGGTGAAAAAAAACCTATGAAAGTTTGTATTTAGGTTGGATTGCTTTAGTATTAGTCTTTATCAAATAAAGTCCGGTCTAGATAGACCATTCAACCAGTGGCCCACGTCTTTGATGGGCCATAACCCAAGAAGTCAACTAAATGGGTGATCTCAACTCTCTGATCAAGAAACAGAACAGGTTAATGATCAAGTTTATGGAGCATGCAAGATGCAGTCCATCAACTTTATGGATTGATGGTCATGTGCAGCGACTTTTTTTGTGGTTTGGTCGTATGCAATTACTGGGCAGGGATCTAAGATTATACATACTTCTAGTTTGCGTGAGACACCCATGGAGGACTTCATCCATTGAAACATATGCCAACAGACAATATTCAATCATTTATACAAGGCTGCATAAAATCTTACCAATCGATAAAACTTAGACACTGGGGAGTATACAAAATAAGTAGTCATTGTTGAGGAATATAGTCAGACTGGAGTTCTGAACGCATTTGTTGATGAAGTATTTCCTCAATGGCATCCACAAAGCTTGAAAGATTTTGCCGTGTTTGTACATCCAAGGAGTTCACTGACTCCTAAATCAAAATTGAGCAATAAACATCAAGTTATCAGTTAAAACAACAACAAACAAAAATAAATTAGATTAGAGGAAAGCTTGAGTCAAAATGGGAGAGCAGTAGTAAAAGCATTCTTCCCTGCGTGTGCTCTACACATGCTTCATCGAACAGCTTTTTGGCCAAATAGAAATGAGTGGAAAAAGAGAAACCAATTGATAATAGAAAAAGCATGGTAGAATCATGTTCAAGGACTCGGTGAAACCATGTTTGAATATATATGCATCCAAGTAGATTTTTGTAGAATTTTATCATGCCTCTTGCACCAAACCAAGTGAAATTGAGTGCGTAGCTGGTCGAAGTCAAGTGAATAAAATTGAATTTTTTTAATACCAATGGTGCTACTAAGAGCCTGTGTAGGCAGTATCACTCATAAATTCATAATAGCTTCGGCTGACCTTTTGCTGTGT
Source organism: Euptelea pleiosperma (assembly GCA_035048495.1). Classification (NCBI taxonomy): domain Eukaryota; kingdom Viridiplantae; phylum Streptophyta; class Magnoliopsida; order Ranunculales; family Eupteleaceae; genus Euptelea; species Euptelea pleiosperma. Next base: position 7,857,568 of record CM068546.1, on the reverse strand, counting down.
TCCATTCTCCTATTCACTTGGTCTTCGTGGTGGCTGCAGATTGTTTAGTTCTGGCTAATTATAGTAATGCCAAAATTGATCGTCCATGAATTGCGAAGGCCTGGCTTTCTCCTACTTTTTTCTCACTCACTGAGTTTAACTCATGAGGGGTGTTATCACTTGTGGAAGGAAGCAAATATAGCAGCTAATTGGTTGGCTAGTGTTGCTAGCTGCGATGAGGAGTCTGTGCTCTAGCTCTAGGATTTTCCCCTCTCCTCAAGTGTGTTTTAGGATTGATGCTTTTGGCAATAAATATGAATTACTTGTCTTTCAGTGCCTGGCAGGATCCACCATAACAGAACAATGTTCAGAAGGTCGCTTTTTCTTTTGGAAGATAGGTCCAAACGGTCGCTGATCGACTCCCAAATCTGCTACGTCTACTCAGTTTGGTAAAGGCTCCAAGTATTGAGCCCAGACTCCAATTTGTAAAACTAGACCAAATCAATCATCGGCTTCATCATATTTTATAGAAGATTGCTGAGATTTTCAGTGACTCAGCCAAATTGAACTCAAGAACTGAAATACTAATATCTAAATCGAAGTCTGGGTTTTTGAACTTTAGTGCAATGTCTGTTTTGTACTAATTTAAAATATGTGGTCATTGTCAAAGTGTTAAACAAAACACATTTAAATTCCATACTTTGATAAGCATAAATCAATCAACAAAACCTTAACCCAGCTTCACGAATCATGTTCCACCTTCCCACCAGCTACAGCATGTCTTCCATTAAAAGTGCTTGTTCAAATCTTCTCTCACTACCTCAACCCAAAACCTTTTTGGCCTTCCCCTTGTCCTCTTAGACCCCTCAACCTGCACCCAATGCTTCTTTTTACCAGTGTTGTTGACAGTTTCGCTGCATATGGCCACCATCTCAGTCAACTCTCCTTTATTTAATCACATTTCCGGCTACTAATAGGTTCCCTCGAAAGTGCTCATTTCTAATTGTCTTTCTTATCCCCATCTTGGAAATGCTTGTTCTATGCGCCTATTGCCCAACATTCGGTTCCATAAGAAAGCCAGTTTTGTTGCCATCTCATTATTCATTTAGTCTGATCGATGTGCCTTCAATCACATAAAACTCTAGAAGCACATCTCTACTTCAGCTATCCCAAGGCACCACTCCCTCAATAATTTTATTTTTGCATTTAACCCCCTTTGGTCCCTTCGGCCAACACTATATGCAAATTACAAACACCAGATAACCTCCTCTTAAACATGAGCAATTTATTACATAACCAAGTAAAACAAAAAATTTACTCATGGCCAAACCGTAGTGTAAAGTAACCCACCACAACTAGATAACCAATTTGACTCTCCACCATGTGCTCTCACAATATTAACTGCTCCCTATTAAATGTTCCCAATGAAGTTAATAACTTAATATACATGCTTGGAACTCCTTACCTATGATACCCAGTCGCTTCACAATGGGCGGTATCATATCAGTATCAGATACTTCCATTTTTAAGTGTAAATGATGTATCCAAACCGTATCGGTCCTGTATCCTTTCAATATATGTTTAACATAACTCCTTTCTTCCCAAAAACAACCAAATTATCTCTCCAGGAACTACGTCATAAGCTTTCTCTAAGTTAGTAAAGGCTATGTGAAGATTATTTCTTCTCTCTAAACTTCTCCATCAATTACCTAATTAATACAGATAACCTAATGGTTGACATTCTTGGCATGACACCAAATTGATTTTCTGATATCCGTGTTCTCGTCTTAATCTCCATTCCACCACTCTCTCCTGTAGTTCAATTATATGGCTCATATCCTTGTACACTTTTCTCTGTCCCTTTGTTCATAAAAATACATACCATAAATTGACCCAAAATTTTCTTTGTCGTCAAAATCTTATTGAAAAGCTTAGTCAAGTAGGACAGCCCAACTTCCCTCAAGCATTTTCACACCTATGAAAATATCATTTGATCCTATAGCCTTTACGATCTTCATCCTTTTCAGAGCTTCTATCATTTATCACCCTGATTCTACTACAGTATGAATACCATCTAGTCCCCCTCGAAGAAGCATCTCCTAGTTTTAACACCTCCCAACCGCCAAAAAAAAATATACATATAGTCTTCATTTAACAGTTTTCAAAAACAGCGCCTTTACCTATTCTTTATCTCATCATATCCTTCATTGAGATCCTTTAATTGCCACTCTTCATGAAACAAACATAATCAAAGTCTCTATGTTTCCTTTCAATCTTGCAAGTTTGTAACCATCTTTCTCCTCCTCTCTTGTGTCCAACTTATAGTCGCATATGCCTTATGCTTAGCCTCACTTTCTACTTCTTCGTTTCCTTCTTAACACTTTTACACTTTTCGATGTTTTCTCATTTAGAGTTCCATGCCAAACCTTGTAGCAAGACCTCCTTTTAACTAGCCTTCTAAACCTCAGCACTCCACCAAGTGTCTTTATGTACCCATTTTTCCCTCTAGACTCTCCAATAAGCTTTTTTGCCACTCTTTTAATTCAACTTGCTATCCGCTTCCAAATTATATTCCCCCCTCTGTTGATTTACCTCTCATGGTGACCACTTTTTACCCTTTACATTCTGCCACATTATTCTTGGGCACCTTTTTTTCGAAAAGTTTATTCTCGAGCCCCTTTTATTTTTCTTTCCTCTTCCATCTCTTAATACAAACATCTAGGACTATTATCCAATCTTGTGTGGGCAGACTCTCTCCTAGATTAACTTTACAATCTTTACATGTCAATCACCCCTTCCTCACTAAGGAGGAAAAGTTTAACTAGCTTACATTTGATCCATGCTTGACAATCGTCAAATCATCTGACGCAGGCGGAGTTTGACTCAACGCACTGCTAAAGTTTTCTTAGAAAGAAAACCTCTAAACAACTTCTGCAGGTTGATAATCCAAGTAATCCCAAGAGTTCACAAAGGAACCAAAAACGACAAATTTCATTCAATTATCAGTAGTCTTCATTAGAATACTCTCTTAATGACTACTTATAAGAATATAAAAACCCTAAAAAGCTAACTTAAGGACTAAGAAACTAATATGAACCATTGATCTAAAATAACTTAAATCTAACTTTTAAAATGACTAAATTACCCTTAAATCACATCACCGCCATTACATGCAGATTTCTAACACGGTTTTGAAGCCCAGAACATCAAAATGTTCACAGCTGTGAGATAGGTGTTAGAGACCTTAAAAAAGCTTTCCAACGCATTCAAAATCTCAAAAGCATCATTAGCACCCTAAGACGACATCCTCAAATCTTTATTCAAAATCTTCCGAGGAATGACTTGCCATGATACCACTTGACGAAGGAGGAGTTTGACTCAACACGCTTTTAAGGCATTCTTAAATAGAAAATCCCTAAGAAGCCCCTGCAGGGTGCTAATCCAAGCAATCCCATGAGTTCACAAAGGAACCAAATAAAGCCTAAAGGCAAATTTCATTTAATAATCAAAATTCTATACAATAAATTAGGGACAAGAGAGGGTAAGAAAGATGTCTACAAACTTGCACGAACAAGAAAGAAAAAAACTAGAGACTTAGATCATATTAACTGCATTAAGGCGATGACGAGATTCAAGAAAGGTGGGGGACTCATTTCCATAAATTATTAAATGAGGGTAACATAGGAGACTTAGGACCAAATAAAGATGCTAAGGGGAATAGAGAATGCCTATACTTTCGTAGCATTAGGGTATCAGAGGTGAAAGTATCTTTAAGCAAATATGTAAATAGATATGGCCTTAAGACCAGATGATAGCGGTACAGAAATGCATGGAAAAACTAGATTGTCGTGGCTTACTAAGGGGGCGTTTGGCAACACACAAAAAAGTAACTTATTGACTTTTATACGCCAAAAAGTTAAAAAGTTAGTTTGGTTTTATTTCATATTTTAACTTTTGAAAAGTTAATGACTAACTTAAAACTGAAGCTAATTTTTTAGCTTTTAACTTCTAAGAGAAATTACTTCTCAAAAATTAGAACGCCTCCGACGCTTTTAATTTCTGACTTTTTTGGAGGTAAAAATCAACTAGTAACTTCTACTACAAGTAGAAGTGCTTTTACTTCTCGTTCCCAAATGCCCCCAAGTTAGTCGATGGTGTATTGAAGACTAAGAAAATGCCAGATGAATAGAGAAGTACTGTAATGACAAAGGTGACATACAGAGCTACACAAACTATGCATCAACTTATGGGCCACACTATGAAATTGTGGGAGAAAGTGGTGAGCAAAGATTAAGACAAATGACAAGGATATCTAAAAACCAATTTGGTTTTATGCCAAGGTCAACCATCGAGGCAATCTTCTTAGACAAATAATGGAAAAGTTCAGAAAAAAAGAACAATCTCAACATGATCTTTATCGACTTAGAAGAAGTATACGATTGAGTGCTTAGATAATTAATTTGGTGGGCATTGGGAAAGGAGTCCCAAATGCATACATTGACATTATTAGAGATATTGTGATGGAGCAGTAATTAGTATGAGAACAATTGGTGGTGAAACAAGTGAGTTTCCAATCATAGTGGGTTTACACCAAAGATCAACCCTAAGTCTATATCTTTTTCCTTTAGCAATAGATTAAGTAATTGCTCATACCCAAGATAAAGTCCCATGGTGTATGTTATTTGCAAATGACAAATGATTAGTTAGCGAGACTAGAGAGAAGGTAAATGCAAACTAAGACTCTGGAGGAACGCTTTGGAGTCCAAGGGTTTTAAAATAAGTCAAACCAAGACAGAATATGTAGTGCAATTTTAGTAAGGATGCACAGAGATGATCTGTCGATTAAAATTGATAACCAAAAGGTATCCAGAAGTGACCAATTTCGTTACCTTGATTCTATTATACATAAGGACGGAGAGATTAAGGAAGACATTGCCCATAAAATTAGAGTTGGGTGACTAAAGTGAAGTGCTTCTAGAGTGCTATGTGATCGACGCGTACCAATCAAACTAAAAGCAATTTTTATAAGACGGCAATAACCAACGATGCTATGAAGATGTTGACATGGATGTGCGGAAAGATTACGAAAGAGAAAATTAGAATGATAGCATTCGTGAAAACATAGGAGTAGCCCCAATAGGTGACAAAATAAGGAAAATTGATTGAGATGGTTTGACCAAGTACAACAAAGACCACTGACAACACCAATGAGGAGGAATGTCCAACTCGAAGGATCTAAAATGCGAAGGGAAGGTCAAAACCAATGTCGATTGAGGTTTTGAGAAAAGATTTTAAGTAACGTGCCTTAGATAAAGAACTGGCTTTAGACATAATTGAATGGACAAACAAGAATCGAGTAGCCGACCCCATATCGTTGGGATAAGGCTAATGATGATGACGATGAATTAAAAGCCTTCTTTACAATGCTCTCTTATGACTATTTATAAGAAGAAGAAAAACCCTAAAAGCTAACTTAAGGACGAAGAAACTATAATGAACCATTGATCTAGAACGACTTAAGTCTAATAGTTAATATGACAAAAATGCCCTTAAATCGTGCCACTACCATTATATCAAGATTTCTAACATAGATTTGATGCCCAAAACATCACAATCTTGACAAAATCCATGAGATAGGTGTTGTAGACCTTAGAAAAAACTTTCCAATGCAATGATTTCTCAAATCAAAAGTGAATTAAATGTGATACCTCCTGGAAGCTGACTGCATCATTAATTCTTAGTATAGGTATTTGCTATTAAAAATCATAGGCCATGGCAAACTCAAGATTCTCATGCCAAATCTCATTTCTTTCTTCAAAACCTTGTCCTCCATGCACCCTCTCACATCCTCTGCATCTTTCCCTACACGATCATTATGTCCCCCCATCATATTTAAGTAAAAAAATTAATATCATCTATTAGGGTCATGATATTCTAACACGGATTTTTTGACACGAAGTTTTACACAGTTCTATGGAGGCCACATGGAGATGAATCAAGAGCTATGTTTTGTGAGGATGATCCCATTATAAAATTTCTAACCCTATCAAATAAGGACTTAAAGTTAATGGCGAAATGGACAGTCCAAAATTTTTCAACTTGTAATCCAAATTTCATAGGGATAGAAATATTGGAATGGGCTAATTTTTTGTGAGGATGATCTCCATGGTAAGAGATCACGCTCACCAAAAATCAGCCTTTGAGGCATCTCCATGAGGGCCCCACATACCCGTTTCTAAATTCACGTAAGCATATCTCAACCCCTTACATTAATATCTCAACTCTGAGTTTTTGAGAACACTACTTTACCACTCAAGCAACCAGATCCGCTCCCAATTCACAAAAGTAAAAGGTCTACAGTTATACTACAGTATCAAACAATATATTCTAAAGTAAATAGGAGGTTACTGCAACATGGCACATATAAACAATCCAAATATAATGGATATGTATCAGAAATATGCAAAATAATACAAGCTTTTCCCATGTTTGGGACCAAATGACAGCATGGGTAGTAAAAGGCAACTTTCAAAGTATCAATTTTGAGATTACTGAATTTTATTATGTACGGATTTTATAGTCCATTTTCTTAGTAATAACTAACTACAAACACAACTCACCTCGACCTTGCAGAGAAAGCTCAATGAAATTCCCTTTGAATGATTATCTGGGCCCTTGAGAGAAATCAACTTTAATGCGGAATTTAATATTGGCCAACTTTGAGGTATCTTTATGAAAGCATCAATTCCCCCAACCATATGAGCTGTTATTGTCTCATCTCTATCAGAGTACTCAAATGAATGCCTACAGCAGAAGACAGTGTTATTGTGTACAAAGACTTAAAATACGTCGTCAGTATAGAAACATAGTATCCTAAAAAGAATGTCCTGATTCGTGAAGAATACTAGTGTCAAGATGGGAGCATGGAAAGAAGCCACATCTGCCGTTATTTGTCATACATGCACACAGAGTGGCCGGTTTCCACCTATGAAATCTCCTATTCCAAAAAGTTGACCCGATCAGATAACCCTAACTATCTGACCTATTGCCTTCTCTTTTACTATTAGAAAAAATTGGTGACTAATCCAGAAAAATCTCTATAGATCAGATCAGACAATTGAGACCATCTAATATGGTCAACCTTTGACAAAGAAGATCTCTTTGGTGGAACCCATCAAATGGTCAATCCTATTTACATGTGTCCCTAGTGTTAAAGAAGCAGGGAGGACCTGACACAAGTATTCTTCTTGATTCATAGCATGGAACAGTTAATGTTAAAAACAAGTACAAGAATAGTTAAGGGAACAGATCTCACATGCAAAAATCTAACCAATACCAGAATAGAAGCTTCAGAAATTAGACTGATTTAGTAGAATTGCATAGCTCTGCAAATCTTCATGGACAATAAAGGCACTATATACCAAGGTTAAAATAACAAAACAATGGGTGTGATCTCCATACAACTTGATGGCTTTTTGTTGTTGTAAAAGTCTGTTTTTTCCTAAGTTATATTTTTAATATTAAATAAAATGAATTAAACTTCATATTAGAAAAACTATTAAGAAGCCATTAACATGTCCTATAATCCCTGGCACTAAAACTTCAATATTTCAATGGGCCTTGACGGACTCCAAACCTCTCTGAAATAAATTTCCCATTGAAATTTATTAAATGTATTCCATCTAAAAACACCTCTCCCACAAGTTGCCTCTAAGGTTCATATTGAAAAATGCAGTCACCTATTCGTTTTCTTGTATTATACTATTATGTATGAGTTTAGGTGAGTTAAAAATCACAGAATCTCCATTTCTAATATTGCGTAAGATCGAAATCAAACAAAACTAAAACCTATGACTAAGACCAAGAAACAAAAACTACTAAAGAACTTCTTAGTTGTTACCAACAAAGTTCAATAAACCAACAATTGTCCAGAAATATAAACAACCAGAGAAGAACTAGCGAGCAACAAAATATCAAAAACCAAACAAATTTCAATAGACCAACAATTACCTAGAACATTGCAAATCCAACTCATCAAAAAATATCCACACCTTCAAAAACCCCAATCCCCAGAAAATATCCCTGTTTTGTCAACCGAACCCCTTGATTTCTCCATTATTTGAACTAGGCAAAGAATGCCTAAAAGAGAACATAAGAAAGAAGAATAGAGCAACAGTGCAAATCAATTGAAGGTATTAAATTTTCTCAAGGAGAAGAAACTGAGCAAATCTTGATCAGGGTTTGTGGAGAAACAGGTGTCAATCACCTATGCTCGAAGACGAAGCCAAAGCAGAGGTGCTCTCTTAATGGAACCACAGCCTCTGATAAACGTATGGATTTACAGGCAAAACACATCCCATAACATCTATTAGAGCAAATGAAGATTAAAGAACAAAAAGGGGGTGAACCTCGGATAGTGCGTATGAGAGAGAGAGAGAGAGAGAGAGAGAGAGATGTTGAAGACACTAGACCTGTTGAGATGAGGAACTAGAGAGTGTTAGGGGAACCCAATATTTGAGAGAAGATTTCTCCACGGAAAAATCTTTGGCAACAATTATTGGAATAATTTTCCGCAAAAAGCAAATTTTCCAGCACACCAAGCACTGGAAAATATTTCCTCACCCCTTTTGCCTTGGAATCACACAGCCAACAGAGCGTAGAAAGAGTGTCAATACTACTTTCAGCCTTTTTGGCTAGAGATTGGACCAAATACCTTTATATGCACGCAACATGTATATGCATGTTTACAAATAGTACAGCCCAAAATGCCCTTAATAACATACTTGAAGCAGTCTTTTACAACTAACCTTCAAGCTAGAAAGCAAGTCCCGCGTCCAACCTTGCTCATGGAGATTAAAATTTTATCTTTTCCAAATGCCTTGGGAAGAATATCCAGAAATTGTGATAAATTGATCCGTCCATGGGACACTCCCTAACAAAGCAACAGTCAACCACGACATGTTACAGCAAAACTGATACATGTGTAGCACTTTGATTGTCATGAAATAAGTTTATTGTCACAATCACAAAGTTTCACTAGTGTAATCCATGTGCGACTTGTGTAGCACATCAAAGCCATAGTGAGTCGGCCAACAATATCTTGTCCTAATTGGGTCAAGGCACTAAGCCTGCATAATATTGTTGCTAAGACTTTTGATGGATACATAGACCAATTTTCAAGGAGCGTCTTGAGTTAGGTTAAAAATAACTTGCACAACAGAAACAAGAGTATATGGAAAAGCCTGAACCAATGTTAAGACTTTAAAAGTTTAATCCATGATTACGGACACTTCATAGCCACAACCAATGTTACCTAAGCACATATAAGAATGTCTCTTTTGACAAGTTTAATGGTTACTTAGCCACACCCACCTCCAAAGAAGAGGGCACTCAAGTGTGACTATGTATATACATATACTAAGAAAACTTTGATATGTTTAAAGAGTATCATATAAGTGATATATAAGAAAAAAGTAAAATAGTGTAAGATTACATGAATTTTTGAATATTGGAGTTCGAAGGTTGTGATGAAATTAGTTAACAATAAAAAATGGCATCCCTTTTGAAATGGTTATAGGCTTATAGCATGGACACAGTGTCCTAGATGTTCCAGGACCAAATATGTGTCAAACATGGACACATTACTCGAAATAGGGTGTCTGGGTAACATAGCCTACAATAAGTTTCATCTATAAGTTCTTTTATGCACAACTATTCACTAGCATGAAGCTATAGCCCAGCATTCTTCTTTACCACTGAAGCTATAGCCCAGTATTCAACTTTACCACTAAATCTTGATGTATTCTCATGCTTCTACCTTTCAAATGGATTGGCTTCCTACCAATTAGACTAGGTCCACAATTGAATTTCTTGAACCTGGGTCTTATGTGTTGAAAAACCATTTACCCAAAAAGATCGACCTAGTAGGAGATGTTAGATTCTAGCATCATTCACCCCAGCATGAGCCCATATTCGTCGCCAGTATTATTGGTTCGAAAAAAGATGGATTGTGGCGGATGTGTGTTGATTATCGGACGCTCAACAAAATCATCATCAAAGACAAATTTCCCATACCCATCATCGATGAGTTATTGGACGAATTACATGGGTCCCGTTATTTTTTGAAACTAGATCTACAGTCAAGGTATCATCAAATTCGAGTTCATAAACTGGACATTCCTAAGACAGACTTCCAAACACATGAGGGTCAATACGAATTCCTCATAATGCCCTTTGGATTGTGTAATGCACCTTCAACCTTCCAGAGTCTTATGAATAAGGTATTTCGGCCTTATCTTCGCAAATTTATCTTGGTGTTTTTTACGATATTCATATATACAGCTCTAGTTTGGAATCTCATATTCAAGTTGCATTAGAAGTACTTCGTAAACATGAGCTGTGTGTAAAGCTCTCTAAGTGCCTTTTCGGTCAAACCAAATTGGAATACCTAAGACACATCATATCCAAAGGAGTGGCAGCTGACCCATAGAAGATTGCAAGCATGATCGATTAGCCGAGACCGGCCACCATCATAGGATTACATGGATTTCTCGGTCTCACCGGTCACTACCAGAAATTTGTCAATGATTATGCTCGCATAGGTGCCCCTCTCACGGCCCTATTAAAAAGGAAGCATTCCAATGGTGAGACGATGCAAACAAAGCCTTTGTGAACCTTAAAGCACCCATGAATACCACACCGGTGCTTGCCCTACCAGACTTCACAAAAACATTTATTATCGATTGTGATGCTTCAGGGACAGGTATTGGGGTTGTTTTTATGCTAGATAATCGATCCATCGCCTTCACAAGCAAAGCACTATCCAGAAAAAACATTGCATTGTCTACTTATGAGAAAGAGATGCTCGCTATCGTTCATGCCATCACCAAGTGGCAACCCTACCTTCTTAGCCAACACTCTAAGGTCCGTACAGACCATCGCAGCCTTAAATACCTCTTGGATCAACAGATGACAATGACGCAACAACAAAAATGGTTTTCTAAACTCTTGGGATACAACTACAAGATCATCTACCGGTCAGGTGCCACAAACGGTGTAGCCAATGCTTTATCTCACCAATACGAATGTAGCAACCAGTTCATGGCTATTTCGCAACCAATCAGTGCATGGCTGGACCGATTGAAATTGGAATGCACTACACATCCCAATTTACGCACGTTAGTTGAAGACCTTCAAGCCGACTCAGCATCCCATCAAAAATACACCTTCGTTAATGGTGAACTGCTATATAAAGGACGGCTAGTGGTGGCACTCCAATCTTCCTTAGCGTCAGAAATCATGGTAGACTTCCACTCTACACCCATTGCGGGTCATTGAAAACATACAAGAGAGCCTCTCGTTCATTCTTTTGGCATGGTATGAAAAAAGAAATTGAATCATTTGTAGCAGAATGTGATGTGTGCCAACGCCAAAAGGGTAAAACAGTGGCATCCTCAGGAACATTACAGTCGTTGCCCATTCCTGATCGCATATGTACATACCTTTCAATGGATTTTATCAACGGTATGCCTACGTCACATGGGAAGACAATAGTCATGATGGTTGTCGACCGGCTAACCTAAGGTGTCCACTTTATCTCACTTAGCCATCCGTATACGGCCTAATTGGTTACTCAAGCCTTCATGGATAACGTTTTCAAGGGCTACGATATGCCCAAGTCCATCATCAATGATCTTGATACTGTTTTTACCTCTCAATTTTGGTCTGAATTATTCCGATTACAAGGGACGTAGATGAAAATGAGCTCAACCTACCACCCACAAACGGATGGTCAGACCGAGATTGTCAACAAATGTTTAGAAACATACTTAAGGTGTCCGATGGTTACCACTAGCCAAATGGTGATTCAACACATCCTACCATTCTGCAACTAAACTGACCCCATACGAAGCTAGTTTTGGCCAACCTCCCTTAACTTTAAGTGACTATACAGAGGTTGCAATTGTGGATGCTTCTCTAGAGGCTCGCAATTCTATTCTCCGTATTCTTAAAGAAAACCTCCAACATGCCCAAAATCGCATGAAGCAATTCACGGATCGTCATGATACGGAACGGCAATTTCAAGTTGATGATATGGTTTTCCTACGTCTTCTTCCTTATCGCCAAACCACAATCAAGGGAAGAGGATCCATGAAGTTGTCACCGAAGTTCTATGGGCCATTTAGGGTGGTTCAAAGGATAGGTCAAGTTGCCTACAAGTTGCTCCTACCAGAGGATTCCCGCATCCACCATGTTTTTCATGTTTCGTGTTTAAAGAAAAAGTTGAGTCATCAAACCACTTCGATTATGAATTTACCCGAGATGACGGAAGATGGAATCATCATGGAAGTACCTATCGCCATCCTCGACCGCTGCTCCGTCAAGTGTCAAAGCCGAGTTGTTACTGAAGTACTGGTTCAATGGTCGAACATGACACCTGAAGATGCCACGTGAGAAGTGTGGCATAGTGGCATACCCTCCAAGAACGGTTCCCTGATCTGAACCATGATGACAAGGTTCCTCTTTAAGAGGGGTGAAATGTTACACCCTTGAAGACTCAGTTGTTATTATCATGATTGTATGGACTATGGGGGTAAACTTGTCTTTTGCATGCATACTTATTAGTCCGCGTAGGTGCATTTGAATTGGGATTAGTTAGCTTTTAAATTGGGATGGGATGGGATAGGAATAGATTAAGGGATTATTCTTATGTATAGGAGGAGATTTGGGAAGTCATTAAGGGATTATGCTTATGTCTAGGAGGATATTTGGGAAGTCAGTTGTGATGTTATTATTTAATGAAGTCATGTAGTGTGAGAAAGTAAGGAATTTTACAATCAAATCGTCTCTTCTCTACGTCTCCAAAAGGTTTTCTCCCCTTAGTGAGAACGATTGAGTTTGTGTAGTGGAGGTCATTACACTAAGCCCCAGGTGAGCTCTAGCAATGAGCTAACTAGGCAGTCGATACTGACAGCTTAAGTAGTTCAAGGCAAGGAGCTAGATCCCAGCTCTACATAGAAGTGGGTGCCTAAGAGCTTGGCAGCAGTTTGACAAATACAGCCCCAATTGAATCTTCAATTATTTTTTGGCTACTACATGGTTTGAAACCCTTCAATATGCTAACTGTACATATCCATAGCGGAGTGCCAAGTTGAGGATGGTTGGGTTGCCCAAGTAAGAGATGATTACCAAGGGAATCATTGCCCCAATGTTAGTGTGATTAAGAAGATATGTCTATTCTTTTTGGTCTTGTATAGCTTCTCCTATTCAATTAAATTTTGCCATTTAGATCAAGAGAATTAAATTCTTACCAAGTATACTCCAATGAATCAAGGAGACTAATTCATATAAACAGGTCAAGTTTACTCCGTTTAAGAAAAAACACAAGAAGAACTAAAACATAGAGACAATAAGATAAATTTATCAATACTAAACTCAATATATAACTTTAGAAAATTTAAACTATATTAACATGCCGGAAGAATAACAATCTCACCTTGATTTGGTTGCATCTTTTACTAGTAATCGCCTTAGAGTGCATAAAATAATTCGATGTTGCACTTTCCTTACAAACCATTCCAAGAAAGACCTCGTCTCCGGAACTGAAAACGAAGGAATAAACTGCCTACAAGAAGTAAAAGTGATTATATCCTCGTGAAGCTAGAGCAATGATGATCAACAACAATGCAGATTCCATATATGATAATTAAGGAAATCAAGGATATGTTAATAAAATGAAGATCAAAAGTTAATTTGAAGTGATTGTAGTTTTGCAGAAAAATATAAGATTCTCCTAAAAACATAATAAAATATACTGTTTAAAAAAGAAGAAATAATAATTTTAGTTAAAATAATTGTAAATCCATGGTCTTGTTAGATCTTCTATGGATCCATAACATATTAACCATGAATTATTTAAACTTAAATTTAGAAAACAAAAAATAATAAATTACCATGTTTTCAATCCTTCTCAATTAATTTCAAAAAAAAAAGATAAATATTACATTTAATAGATAGGCCCATGGATTTGGCAGATCCATTACAGATATGTATCCAGCAACCATTTTATGCTAAATCTACTATGTTAAAAAGAACATCATTTGAGAAAAGGAAAAGACGAGATTAAAATTGACCTTCTACACCACGTAACAACCTTTACCCAATATTATTTTAATTCGAAAACTAATATGGATATCAGTTGGTATCAACTGATTCAACATTAGAATTGGCTGACACACATATTGCCCTTGGGTTATGTTTTGGGAACCATTACTTGCCAGTTCAAAAACTTTATGTAGGATTAGTTAGTTGAAGTTTCTGGAAAATCCAAAAAAAAAAAAAATTGACACAAACATTTATTTGCAAATTAGACTAAGGAATAGAATAATTTGAATTGACGAGCATAGGGACCAATCTTAATTTCGTGCTGCTCTTGAGAAACCGAATGTTAATACACGATGCATAATGGATTATTGATGTACATTCTACAAAACCATAATAAAAAGGGGGAAAAGCCCCAAAGAAATATACAAGACATAGCGCTGCTGCACCAGCAAGGACCTCACTAGCATCAATAAAAACTATACAGGACCTGCATTTTTTTTTTTTTGCTAGGCTACACTAGACCTGCATTGGCATACCCTTCAGCTATAAAGAAAGGCCCAAAAACCAAGACAGGCCACAAAACTAACAACAGCCTAGAACTAGCTCCTCCCATTGGAACACAAAGTCCTCAAAAAGACAACCATTAATTCTTTGAAAGAGGATGACCAAAAATATAACAGACTGAGGTTATGACTTCAAAAGAAATTATCAAAGAAACAAACCTTAAAGACTTTGCAGCATCAATAATTTCACCTATGCATACGTCATTTGGGAAAATCTGGAAGCGTTAAACAGCACATTTAATAACCGTCCAGAAAAAAAGAGAACAAGTAAAATTAATCCTATATTAACGTTTGGAAGCAAAGATCTGTTTCATCTAAACAAGAAACATACCACAAAACGCAAATCACATTCATAGTGACAGTGGAATCTTCATACAGATACATGAAAACAACTAAAAAAAGAAACCCTAATCCATGATCACAGACAGTATACGTTGAAGGGAAAAAATTACAAATTCCTCTGGTAGCAAATTAGACCTACTGAAAGAGGTTTGCCTTGCCTTCCATCAGGTATGACAACTTATGCAAGACAAATTTTGAAGTTTCAATATATATGTTCATACCAGGAAAATGAGAAAAAAACAGTACAGAAACAGAGGTAGAGGTGAGGGTACCCAAGAAACCTAATCGAAATTAATGCAACAACTCCACTACATAAGAGTTCAACCTTCCTAACTCCATGATAAGTAAGCTAGCAACCTAGTGTTAGAATATGTCCTTATTTGTTATTATTAGGTTGTCAGGGGTGTCTCTGCTATTATTGTATTCTTCAGTGGTCTATTTGTAATTTTCAATAGTTAATAAAATAAAAAGAGATGGATTAAGAGATACACACGATTCTCCCTTCTATTTTCTTCATCTTCTTCTCTCTTCAAGTAACAAACCCTAGGTTTGTAACACTAAAAATAACAAACCTAACGTTTGTAACATGGTATCAAAGCATTAGATATTGTTCATCAGGTTACTGTTCATCGGGGTACTGTCCATCGCGCCTGCTATTTTGTGGATCTAGGGCAGCCAAACCTGCTGGTTTGGGGTTTTAACACAGCCACACCCCTCTAAAGGGAATTCTAGTGCTTTAAGGAGGATTCTAGGGCAGCCGAACTTGATAGTTTGAGGTTCTATGGCAATCGCACCCCTCCAATGGGGATTCTAGTGCTTCCACACAAATTTTTTAACCTGCCGCAGACCTTAAGTATATTCCGAAAACCAGAGCAATTGAGAAGTACCAAGACCTTATTTGAAAACACCCAAATGACTCCGAACACATCTAGAAACTGATTACAAATGCATAAAGTGACCTTGCAATGTATCAAGAGATGATCCACTAACTCGCTTGCTTCTTTGCATATAAAACAAGTGATCGGCTTCTGTAGTCAAGGTGCGCGCCTCAGGCGCAGGGCACACCTAAAGCGCCTTAGAAGGGTCAAGGCAAGGCACGTTTAGTAAGGCACGCGCCTTATGCTCAAGGCGCGCGCCTCAAACCAGGCTCCAGGCGCATCAGGCGAGCGCCTCACTAAAATACATATTTTTTTATAAATTTTTTGTTCTTTGGCCTATTATATTAAACATTGGTATGATAGGAGAGATACAATTGAACCTATCTCATTGAAAGACATTGATAAAAGCAATGAATGACTACTTGGGGAGATGGAAACAAAAGGTGGATTAGCAGAAGATGAATTGGTATTTGAGGATGATAGCTTGACAAGGAGTGTTGTTGCGAGTGTTGCTGGAGTTGGTGAATCAACATCAAATACTAGATCACAATCAAGGTCAAGAGTAAGAGCAAGGGCTTAAAGGGAGCCGGAAGAGGAAGATGCCAATTCGGTGGAGATAGAAGAAGAAGAATATATTGAGGCTAACACATCTGATGATGATGGAATGAAGCTAATGATTGTATTTTAAATGATGACGATGTTAACTAAAACTAATTGTGGGCTATTTGAAATTTTGAACATTTGCTATCTTTTATGTTTTATGGCTTTTTGATTACTTGTTTTGTATTTAGATAATGACAATGTTAACTAGAACTGCGTTTGGGTTACTTGAGATTTTCGACATTTGCTATATTTTATGTTTTATAGCCTAATGATTACTTATTTTGTTATTTTATGATGTTATTTTTATTTATTTTTTTATATTTATTATAATTTTTAATATTGCGCCTCACTTCAATCAGGCGCGTGCCTCGCCTTGCGCCTCAGGCGCTAGAGGTCCTAGCGCCTTAAGTGCGCCTTGCGCCTTTAACTACCTTGTTTTCTTCTTCTTTTTTTCTGTACTTTTCTTTTTTCTTGGCCAAGATTTTTTCTATTTTTGGGAATTATATGGGCATCGTGTATCACAACGCTTATGCATGTGTGATGCTTCATATCTGATTGGTGTAAAGCTAGGTAACTTAATCAATCAGTTTTCTTCATTATTTATTGGATTTTACTCAAAGATCGAGGTTTCCAATGAGATGGAATGAGTTGACTAGAGTAACTATAGTGCAGTATAGTAATCACTACATAATTGCCACGATGTAGCTATAGTATCCATATTGCTCTTCTTTTGTTTTTTTTATTTTCGACGCTCGGAACTATTTAAGTATTGAATCAGGCATCCAAGAAAGTAAGTAGTCATTACAAAAACTTTACATTTTTAAGCATTTAAATTAGATATACCTCCACATTTTTTAGTTCCATAGTCCCATCCATAACTTCTATTAACAACTCATGATCCACTGCAGATGGCTCTACAGCATATTCCATCTTTTGTTGACATAATAAGCCCTCCAAAGATGGAATGAATGTCTTCAGTGACAACCTAAGGCAATTTCCTTCAAATTCAATGACTTTTAGACCCGTCAGTGTATCTTCAATCTGCCCAATAGCTTCAACCCTAAAATACATGACAAAATGTAAATTACTGTAATAAAATCATGAAAATAAAACATAGGACATATGAATACTAAAGTCTCTAGACTCTCTACACAGAAAAATTACCTTTTAAAAATATAATCAAGATCCTGCAAAGAGCTCAAAATAACTTTGTTCTTCTCAATTTGATGATCAAGCTCCAAGACCTGAAATGTATAGCATTAACAGAAATACAATCTTATAAAATGGTCTACGATGCCATAAACCGATAGCTCCAAAAAAACAATTCCAACAAAATGAAATCCTTCTAGAACCAAAACATGACAAGCTAGCAAATACATGTGGGACAGAAATTTCAGCCTACAAATTCAAATTGGACTGGATAAAAAAATAAAAAAGGTACATCATCATAAGGCATTTGCAGAAACATGCATGAGACTTCATACTGCTATTGTAAGGTTTAAGAGTTTGTAAGAGTTCTGATTCAGAATTTTCAAGAGAATTAGATACATGTTAAGTTCGAGATTCATGTATTCTAAATTAAATAAAATACTTTGAGGAAGCAAACAACGTCATATATAAGGAAATTTAAAAAATAAATAAAAAATTGGACCTCAAAGTTATAGTCTTCATGTGCATTCATCAAACTCCCTTGATTTTCCGTGGATATGGAGCATGCACCTATCTGTAATTTGTCCAGACCCTACAACATGAGTATGAAATCATCAGTCAATGAGGACACAAGTGCTTTGTTAATAAACCGTGAACTTGTCTGAGAATATGGAAAAAATATATATAAAGAGAAAACTAAGCAGACAAGCGAAAAAGGAAAACAAACTGCAACTTTATCCCATCACACATGTACAAATATTAGCAATTCTATATATAGTTTGGAGTTATTGGCAAGTGCTTACTCGTCAGTTTGATATATGTTATTTTTGGAAATATTATTTATATATATAAGAAACTATGGCGCAAATGATCAAAACACCTTTTGGATGAAACCATTTGAAAAGCCAAACATTCCTAAGAGGTGCGACTATTTGGAAAGGTGAAACTCTTTAAAATAGCAGTTGCCAATAGGCCCAATACTCCTAAAGAGGTGATTTTTGTAAAGGTTAGACCATCAGGAAATGAATGGTTGCCACCAAGTACTTGTTCACAATCTATATAAGCAGTGAACAGAAAGGTCTAACTAATTCAGAATCCAATTCTAGTGATTCTTCTTGTTCTCTAAGGAGCTTTTTGTGTCTATATTTTCAAGGCGTTCTCTCTCCTTCTGAAGTTCAAGCTGTTTACAGGTTTTGCAAATTATGTATATAGTAACAGTCAAGGAAATAAATTTCGCGAAATATTTCCTATTTTTAGTTTACCGAAAGGAAAGAATACATACACGAAATGTTTCCATACAAGTCGAAATATTTTGCGTAAACCGTAAATTTCGATCAATTGACAGTGTAAATAGGTATTATTTCAGTTGAAATGTTTCGAAATCTATGGAAACATTTCTATTGAAGGTAGGAAACATCTTATTTGAGCTCAAAACCACCACAAATCCCCATATTTGATCCATTTAACCCATTTCCATATATTTATTTTATAAAAATGATCAATCCATTGTAGATTTCTTGGTTCACGGATTGATCGTGAGGATGATTTGAATCCCATTTGGAGTTTTTTTTAAATTCGAAATGTACTTTAAGTATAAAATTCCTTACTATCATTTCTTGCTACAAATAGATAGTTTAGGTGTAAATGCATCAAATCTATGATGCATTTACACTTGATTGTCCACAGATTGAAGATCATTTAGGGTGAAAATTTGAAATTTAGGGGAAACCCCAATTTCATTGGTTTTTACCCTAAACATCCATGCTTGTGCATAAATTGATTATATGTTGCATTACTCAACCCATCTACAAGTTGGTTAGGTTAAAGTTTTTTCCTAAAATTATTTGAACATTCAAAAAATTAAGTAAATGTAATAAGATAATAGTAAATAGGTTCTCTAAAATTATACATAATATTAAGACATTAATGTAAGTGAATAAAGATTTGTTAATCCCTTGATTTATGACTTTTTTATAATAAATAATTGAACATGGCAATCACCTCAGCAGATTGGCAGTTGTCCTTCAAACTATGCCTAGTCAAACTAAGGAATTGTTAACTGATTTCCAAGTTGAGATCAATTTTTGGTCATTGTACACAAACCATCAAAGGATTGCAAGAATGGACTAATTCCTACAAAATAATATAGACCACCAACAGTTGTTAAGCATTAAATTAGTCCTTCAAGAGAATCTAATCAAATTATGATATGAGAGCGTCTTTGAGTCTGAATACTAAGATAGAAAATGTTCGTCCTCAAGAAAAATATCTCAACATGTGTCTCATGTATATTGGTCAGGAGTCAGGACCCACCATTGAATGGGCACCGTGTAAGAGATTTCCTAGTACAAAAATCAGCATGATTAGATGATTTAACTATCTAATCTGTAAACCTTTTTTTTAGCTTTTACTATAATATTTTTATCATCCAGAGGAATAGTATAATACTGAATGGTTGATCTCCTACAATCATATTAACTTTCGGCCTTGTGAACTCTTAGGTGGGAGCCATTAAATGTTGGGGTCTTAATCATATGCATGCCAGCTAAGTGTCTACATATTGCACTTAAGGACGCTGATCGAGAGTCTGAGTACTTGGACTCTAGATTTCCCACATGATATTACTTCATAATTTCCTGAATTTTTGAACAGCTTCCCAACAGATAGATCCTCAAAACACTAACCTGTGACTCAACAAACTTCAATGAATAATTCAAACTCTCAAGATCACTCTCCAATCGGGTAGAATCTGCATATATGAAAACCACCAGGTTACCACAACAAACACCGTACAAAATCGCCCACAATATTATGACCACACACCTTCTATATATGTTCTTGTAAGAACCTCAATTTCATTAGAGATCTTCGAGTTCTCGGCCTCAACTAAGTTGAGCTCCTCCTTTGCATGTTCCAAGTAGGCATCTATATCAATACATAAAACAAATTGAACTAATGAAAACAATGTTTTAAATCTCAGATTAAAACTCAATTTCAGTCAAACAAAATCCCAAATTTTCTTCAAAATTTTGACAAAATGCTGTAAGTTTTGTATCAGACTTGGCCAACATTGGTCCAAATATTTCAAAATTGCCTGCAATCGGAACGAAATTTCGTTGAAATTTAAAACCTTAGCGACAGATAATCACAAAAAAGACAATGGGTAATCAAAATAGAGAATGCTTACCCAAATCATCGGGCCCTAAGGAGCCAAAATTTGAAAACTCCGACGTAATCTGTTTGATTCTGCTCTGTAAATGAAAACAGAATGGGATTAAATCATTGAAAGGGCATATTTAATGATTAAACGTCAATGAACAATCAGTAAACTAATCGAAATGCAGAGCTTACGTCGAAATCAAGAATGCAGTCTTTAAGTAATT
This sequence comes from Euptelea pleiosperma, assembly GCA_035048495.1. NCBI lineage: Eukaryota > Viridiplantae > Streptophyta > Magnoliopsida > Ranunculales > Eupteleaceae > Euptelea > Euptelea pleiosperma. The sequence continues at coordinate 7,836,568 of CM068546.1, read as the reverse complement.
TCTCAGACTCGGATGGGGATAATTCGGAGAAAACTTTGGAACTACTGTGAATGTCAGAGAGCTCTCTAATCCGGCTGAAAATATAAATAAACAAACAAACAGTAAATTTTAAAAAATTAATCAAAAATAAATAAAAGTGTTTGTGTGTGCGAGCGTAAACGAAGAACTGGAAGGATTCGAAGTTATCATCAGACCTGCGAATGGTCTCGAGATCGAGCGGTTCGGAGGAGGGAAGAGTTTCCCGCTGGTCTCCCATCTCTCTCTCTCTCTCTCTCTCTCTCTCTCTCTCAAATGTCCCGCCTTTTTTTCTAAATGCGAGCTTGAACTCCAAATGAGTGCTGCCCTACGGGCCCACTGACCTGATGGATGTTTAGCCCAAAATTTTTGATGCGGAGAACTTTCGATGCAGTCGATGTAGAGGGCTCCCGTGGCCCCACAGATCTGATATTTTTTGGGCCTACTAACCGTATGGATGTTTTACCCACCCCTTGGTTGATTTACATACTAAAAATCAGTATGATTGATAATTTCTAGACGTTGGATTAAGTACCCAAAAATATGCAAAAAAAATGATTGTATCCAACGGCTAGAATTAATATTAAAAAGTGCTAAAATCTATGGCTACAAAAAACCATCAGACTGATTTTTGGTCTGTATATCCACCAACAGGTGGGCTAAACATTCATGCGGTTAGTGGGCTCCAAATATTGAAGTATGTAGGGCCACGAGAGCCCCTCTGCATCGACTGCATCCGAAGTCCTCTGCATCTAAAATTTTTGCCACCCCTTCTTTATGAGTAAGACTTGCATGACCACCCGTGGTCGGTAGCTACCTGACCACCCACAATATAAGCCATGTGGCAATTTATTAGAGGACACTGACCATGTAGATGTTTGACCAATCCATTAGTGGACCTACAAACCAACGAAAATGACTTCAACTAACGCTTAGAAATCACTGATCAGGTTGATTTTGGGTTTGTAGGTCCATCTAGGGACTGGCCAAACATCTATACGATGATCAGTGTCCTCTAATAAATATTGTGGGTGGTCAGGTAGCTACCTCACCACGGGTGGTCTGGCAAGTCTCTACTCCTCCTTTATACACACACCAAAAATCACCCTGGTCATTAATGAGAAACTTTGATGACAGTGGGCTGCCATCGAGGCCAATGACAGCCCACGATCTGAGCCACGTGGCCTTGATTACAGTCCGCCGTCGTCAAAGTTCTGCTCGTCATTTCTAGCCATTATATTTTCATTTAGTACGTTTTAAGTATGATTCTAGCCATTAGATCCGACCATATTTTTTTTTGAGTACTAAAACCAATAGTTAAAAATCATCAAGCAAGCTGGTTTTTGGTATGAATGTCTACCCCCTTGGTATGAATGTCTACCAAGGGTGGGCCCAGATGGCAGCACATAATATATATGCCTTACTACCAATACAGCTTCGCTATCCACTGTGAAGCTGTGACAACCGACAATATGAGAACCAAAAATCAGCCTGATTAGTGATTTCAAACCTTTGGATCCTTGTACCCCAAATAATGGTCAATAATTCTCAAATCCCCACGGTTAAAATCAAACCCATGAAAATGACTCCAAACCAACGCTGAGAAATCACTAATCAAGTTGATTTTTGGTTTGTAGGTCCACCTAGGGACCGGCCAAACATTCATTTGGTTAGTATTTTCTGAAAATAAGCCACTTAGAGCATCTCCAACCATGTTCTATTTCTCCAAAATGGAGAGTTGTCGAGTGGAATCTACCCTCCAACCTTTCATGCTGTCAGGGCTCTCCATTTTGAGTCTCCAAATTTGGAGACCCTAGATGGATCTCTAAAAGGGGTCTCTTTCACTATTCATGCTATATAATTCATATTTTAACATTTTTTGTATCATATTAATTTTAATACCAGTTGTATCCTTGTTACTGTTCAAAGGAATAGTGTTTTAGAAATAAAAATGGAGATGCTGATTAGAGTTGACGTTGTAACCAAGGTGTTGTCCTTGCTTATTAAAAATAAAGGCACTCATTTACAAGAAAATCTAATATGCAAACGTTCCTGATGCACGAAACCTACATGTTACTTTTTATTAACTCAAACGACCGACACAAAAATAAAAGCTGCATGCAATTCTTTGAAGATGGACGTCGCGTTATGAGCCACATTGCACTATCTCGAGACCATTGATCGTGTCGATGTTTGGTCCCTCCTTAGGTGGACCTACAGATAAAAAATCATCCCGATTAGTGTTTTATAAGTATTGATTTAAGTCTTTTCATGGGTTAATTTCCAACAATGAGATTCAAGCATTATTTGGGAGTACTTAGATCCAAAGGTTAGAAATAACTAATCATGTTGAATTTTGTAGGTAGATCCAACTAGGGATGGGACAAACGTCCGCACGGTCAGTAGTCATTATTTGCCATGTAGCTCGTACTGTGGTCCATCATCAACGTTGGTGAGGGATGTCCGTCATCCAAGAATTTCTCTTAATGTTTTGTGTTAGGATGCATTACTATCTAGACATATTGTATTTATTACACCTCCATGTATGGTAGAGCCTTCCTTCAACAACCCCATATCTTATCCCAACTAGTGGGAGCATGAACATGTGTCCATAAAAAAAGGGTATTACCAAAATATCCTCACATTGGCCACATGTTCAACAAAAACGGCGAGTTAATACTTTTAGGTACTTGCTCAAGTGCTATCAACATTATTTTGTTGGAGATGTTAAGGATACACATAATGTCGATGACGCGTTAAAGGAAAGCAAATCGTCCGAAAGGTTGTTTAATCTCCAAGCGGAGCTACACTTGCATCTCAATGATATATAGAAAGCTTTGAACTCTACTTTTCTAAAGTCCAGAGTGTTGCCATGGATGAGGAGATCAATCATACGCAACAAAATCAAGTCAATGAGCTCATTAAGGTATAAATGAATTGTAAATAGTTAGATTTTGAATATCAACCAAAATAAAATAGATTAGTTGACTAATTTAAGGTGAGATTTATGACAAGAGTTTACACAGATCAAGAGATTAAGCCAAATAAATCATTTCTTCCCTTGTTGAAAGTGAAATATTCCCTACAATGGTAGATGTTAACCTAAGGGTGGGTAATTAGGTATTTAAAAATAAATTATGCAATTAGCAACTTAATTCGAATCTATACTAAAGCAGAGAAGCTAGCATCAATTTTCTCTCTCATCCACATCAAGTTGACATGACACTCTCTACATGCAGCGTGTCATATTAGCAACCTAAGCTACTCTCTTTCCATCCCTTTCCCAAAACGTTTAATCCTTAAATAGCTATGATTTATTTTCGTAATTAAATTTCTTACACATTCATATTCTATTTTTTTAATTACATTCAAAAATGAATATTATTTTTTATTTCTATTTCTAATTATATCACATTTCTAATATACTAATTATATCCATTTTTTTTGTATTTATTGTTCCATCTTAATAATTTCTTAAATACTTATTAGGTCCTTATTTTTGTATTTATTGTGTCATCTTATTTAAATTTTTTTAGGGAAGAAAATATTTATTGATTTCGATTTCTATTTACAGTTATGTCAAATTCCCTAAAAACTTATTAGGCCATTTAATTCTTCATTTATCGTGTAATCTTAAGTAATTTTTTAAATGAATAACTTTTTATAGTCTATTGTTTCATTATTAGTTAAGTATTGTTTTTAAAAATGCACTCACAAAAACAACATAAATGTAGTCTTTGCAATTGACTGGTTTTAGTAGCTTCAAAGCTAAAACCTTCTATTATCCAAACCAACCGATATTGATCTCAAGTTATTTCTATAAGTTTAAGAGAAGGCCATTTAGACAACCAAAAGAAAAAAAATAAATTAAAAAATGGTCGTGTTTTCAACTACTCTTATAAAAAATACAAAAATAAAAAACATCTTCCAAAAAAGGTAAGAGCAAAAAATAATTTATTTTTGAAATAATTGTTAATATTTTTATTATTTATTTCTTCGTCCGTGCTTTAGCATGGGCCAATAACACTAGTTATTGATCTAAATTCAAGGGTACTTAATCACATGCAATATCTAAGGATTGATTAAGAATGCGATTACCTCAACTAATTGATATTTAATATATCAGAGATATATTATTCCTTAATCGTTTGATGTAATCTATAACAAGTGCAGAAATAAATAATTTAATTTACGTAGAAACTTTTTTCAAGGAAAATCCACAGGACCACATCCAGTCGATAAAGTATCACTAACAGAAAGTTACTGAGTTATAGAGGTTACCTATACAACACCATTTGCTGCAGCATACAACCCAATTCCATCCCTCGAGCCATAGTAGTGATGATGCGTTGAGGAGAAACAAATCATCTAAAATGATGATTAATGTCCAAAATGGGCTACACTTGCATCTCCATGACCAAGTAGACTCTTCGGTTCCTATAGAGTTTTCTTCCATTTAAATGGATGAGATATAAGACCTCTAGAGTTAACCCAGTTAGCGAGTTGTCCCTGCTTATTAAACATAAAAACACTCATTTACAGGAAAATCTAGTCTGAAAGCGTTCATAAAGCACGATATGTGTAAGTTACTTTTTATTAACTAAAGCAACGGGTGCAAAAATAAAAAATAATTATTTGTTGGACATTGCGTTATGAGCCACATTACACTATCTCAGAGACCACTGATCGTGTGGATGTTCGGTCCATCCTTAGGTGGACTTACAAATAAAAAAGCATTCTGATTAGTGTTTTATAACCATTGATTTAAGTATTTTCACAGGTTAATTTCCAACAATGAGATTCAAGCATTATTTGGGAGTACTTAGATCCAAAGGTTAGAATTAACTAATCATGTTGAATTTTGTAGATAGATCCAACTAGGATGGGATAAACATCCGTACGGTCAATAGTTATGAAAAGTTGCCATGTAGTTCATACTATGGTCCATCGTCAATGTTGGTGAGGGACATCTGTCATCCAAGGATTTCTCTTCATGTGTTTATGTTGGGATGCATGAGTTTCTCTAACACGTTTTGGCGCAATCACACACACGACTTTAATTCAAAGCGTGACTATCGAGATAGTTTGTCTATTACACTACGCCAATGCGTTGCATGCGAGCATTCCTCTTGCAATAAATACTTCATTATCTTAAGAAGAAACACTAGCATACAACGCAAGGACTACCTTAGTTGCATATATGCAATGCACAAAATACAAAGAACATTTACATTTTTTAATACAATCCGTGGTTTTTGTATAGTAGTTTCAGTGCATTACATATATTCAATGCATTAAATGCATCTCAATAAATCTTACCTCCATATATAGTTGAGACTTCCCTCAACAACCCATCTATCCTACCCCAACTAGTGGGAGCATGGATATGTGTCCATAAAAAGGGTATTAGCAAAATATCATCACATGTTCAACAAAACGGTGAGTTAATGCTTTTAGGTACTTGCTCAAGTGCTATCAACATTATTCTGTTGAAGATGATAAGGTTACACATATGACCCTGCTTGGTTCATTAATGCAAATCGGATGCAATGCACTCATTTGCCACAGTTTTGGGATTACAAGTGATTTGTGTGTGTGTGTGTGTTGGGGGGGGGGGCGCATGAACTGGCGTGCAAGTAGTTAGCAAGCCCTTACAAACTCTTTAAGAAAATGGATGCAAGCATGTGCAACCCAAAAACTGTGGTAAAGGACTGCAATGCAACTCACCGCATTTGCACTGGTGTGCAAAATGCATCGTAGTGTAGCGAACCAAGCAGGGCCATAGTATCGATGCCGCGTTAGAGGGAAACAAATCGTCCGAAAGATTGTTTAATCTCTAAGGGGAGTTACACTTGCATCTTAATGATTTATGGAAAGCTTTGAACTCTACTTTTCTCAAGTCTAAAGTGTTGCCATGGACGAAGAGATCAACCATACGCTAAAATCAAGTCAAGAGTGTTGCCATGGATGAGGAGATCAATCATTAGCAACAAAATCAAATCAAGGAGCTCATTAAGGTGTGAATGAATTGTAAATAATTAGATTTTGAATATCAACCAAAATAAAAATTGATTAGTTGACTAATTTAAGAGGGATTAGACCAAATAAACCCTTCATTTGCTTGTTGTATGTTTCTCTTCCATTTGAATGGATGAGTCATTAGACCCCTAGACTCATCACCATCAAGATCTGTTAGAACATCTCCACCGCGTCCTCATCTTTGTTCTCTGAGCCACAGTTGAGAGAAAACCCCCCTAAATTCGTCCTTCATTAGGGTCGCTAACTTCCTCTCTATTTTGAGGGTTAGCTAAAAACACTCTGCACCCCTGCCAATGTTAGCGAAATTCCTCATTTGTCATATATTTTCGCCATTTAAAATCTTACCATTTTACCCTTTTGCAAATGCATATACGTGCAATGATCCAAAGTAGTCTTATAATTTTACTAAATCTCTTGGTCATTCTTTTGAAGAAACAAATGCAGATGACAAATTTTTGTTAAAGTTCTTATTGGTAAAAGGGGTTGATTGTTATCTAAATATGACGAAAGGGAAGAGGACTTGCTGGAGATGCTCTTAGTTTAGTAGTAGACTCCATGTTTTTTTATTTGGCGCCTTTACCATTTAAATTGTATTATTCGTGCAATTAAAGGCACCAAATAAAAAAAGTCTTTAATTCAAGGCATGACTTTCTAGATAGTTTATCTTTATTACATCGCATCCATCCAATGCATTGCATGCTAGCATTCCTATTGTAATAAATTATTGGGTAATTTAGTTCTACCCCCTCCGAGACCCTAAAATAATTCGTATTACCCCCTCATCTTTACAATTGTTGTATTACCCCCTTTAACAAGTCCTACGTTGTTGATTCACGGCGAAATACACGTGGACGTTGCTATGGAGTTAAAATGGCAAAATTGCCCTTATCTTCTTCTCTACTTTAACTTCTCTTTGCCACGTGGAACACAGATTAAACCAGGCGAAGAATCTCAAATGTAAGTCAGAACTACAATATGCTTCTGTTTTTATTTGATCTTTGTTTTCTCTGACTCTATGGAAGATTAACCTTAGCGTTTGTTCTAATCGGAGCTTCGATTCGAGCCTATTAGGATTTTTCTTAACCGGTTCATTGATTTTCATCATGTGTGGCTACATTTGAACTCTTTTCTGGATGATTTAACCAAGATCAAATTTTAGAAGCGAACCATTTCTGTGAGATACCAGCAGTTACAGATATCAAACAGTATCATTAGAAGAAGTAAATTGACTGAGAAACGAAGAAATTTGGGTTTTTGTAGTTCTAAATAACTAAAATTCCTCTTTTCCATGAATTAGGTTAAATTTACAGTGGTTAATCTTTGAAAATGTAAAAAAATAAACCAAAAATTTAAAGCGGTCAATGAAGAAAAAATCGTTAAAAAATTGAGAGAGATAGAAAGAGCCTTAAAAAGTTATGCATGACCATTAGAGGAGCTTCAAAGAGACCATTAAAGGGGTTTCAAAGAGACTATCGCCTGTCTCTATGAAGAAACCAACATTCTCTTCAAATTTGTCATTAAAGTAAATTTTTTTCTTTTGTTATTATCTTCAATAATACAGCTTGTGATCCGTTGAATAAGAATGCAAAGTCATTCGTTGAAGTGGACCGGATGGGATGTATGGTAGGAACATCGATTTGTTGGGTACCGGAACAGTGAAGATCGAAGTTGTACCGGGTGTTTGATCAAGGGAAGGGATAGAGTGGCTTGGAATTAGATCTGGTTGAGAAGTTTCTGCTATGACCGGTTGATTGATCGGTTATTTTCGAAGGTCCAGTTGCTTCTTAAATTGAAGAACGCTAACATCTTCGTCCTCTAATGTGTGGATTCGACGGAGGAGGAATAGAGAGAGATGAGAAGAGAGTCGGTTTGGAAAAGAAAAGGGCTACTTTGTCCTTTTAACTTAATAGCAACAGCCACGTGTATTGCAACGTGAAGTAACCACATGGGATCCAGTCAAAGGGGGTAATGCACTAGTTGCAAAGATGAGGGGGGTAGTACGAGTTACTTCTGGGTCTTAGGGGGGTAGCACTAAATTATTCTTCATTATTTTAAGAAGAAATAGCATGCAACGCATGCACTACCTTAGTTGCATATATACAATGCGCAAAGTGCAAGAAAAAAATATTATTTAATGCAATTAATGGTTTTTGCAATAGTTTTAGTGTAGGGTTTCTATTTTTTTAGTGCTTCCTTGATCTCCTTTAAAGATCAAAGGTTTTGTTCTTGAATTTAGGCAAAAATAACTTTGCTTGTGCCTTTTAATAATTATAAATCTTGTGTTTTGATGACATACTTCATGGATTCTACATGACTAATATGAGAAGATTACTTTTAGTTTTTAGTTTTTTATTTGTTTATTTGAATCGTTGAACTTTGATACGAGGGTTTTATTTTTCAAATGCCTATGTACCACAATTCAGGAGTGTAATTCCCAAGGTTTAAAAGGGGTGGCGTTAATCGCACACACCTTTTTTGTAGTAGCACACACCTGTTGGTGTGTGCAAAGAAGTTAAAAAAAACCCACCGAGAGAGAAGAAGAAGAGGAGGTGATGATACCATAGACCTGGGTTCAAAACCCGCATTCATTGAGTTACTGATCTCTTTAAAAACAGGCTTAACTACCACAAAAAAAAGAAGAAGAGGAGGAGGACCGCCACCAAGTACGTCTCCTTTCCTCTCTTTCTCTCTCTCTCACGTACCTGGTGGTGGGCGGCAAGCCTCCTCTTCTTCTCCAGGCGGCGGGCCTCCTTTTCTTCTTCCTTCATTTCTCTCTCTCTCTCTCTGCTTAAAAAAAATCTTGCGCATATCGACAAGCCAAGGTGAACATGACTTTGACAATATCGGTAGGCAATAGTTGACATGGCTTTGATATGAGCGAGAATTTTTATTGAAGAGAGAGAGAGAGAGAAGTGCGGTGGTGGTGCAGTAATTGTGGCGGCGGTGGTGGAAGAAGAAGAAGGTGATGGTGGAGGTGTGGTTGTGGTGATGGTGTGGTGGTAGTGAAGAAGAAGAGGACAGTGGTGGTGGGTTCCTCTTCTTCGTTCGTTCGGTTTTTTTTTATTTTCTCTTCAACTTCGGGTATGTGTAGGTAAGTTGTGGGTGTCACTACAAAGAAAGTGTGTGTAAACAATGCCACCCTTTAAAAGGGGCCATTATAACGGATTTGGGGTGTTACTGTTTTTTCCGTTATAACGAATTGTGACGATCATGGGCAAAAACAGAAAATAACAAAAAAAATGGCACTGAAATTCAAAATGTAAAATTTGAAATTCAAATTTTTTAAAATCGGAAAGATAACCGATGTTTTTTTTTTCACAAAATTTTCCAAAAATTAACGGTCATTATTTTCGTTATAGCGGATTCGGAAAATACAGCCGTTATTTTTAAAGCATTTTAACAGTACATAACGTAACAGGGGAGGTCTGAATTCGTTATAACAGCCATTATTTTCGTTATAACAGCTGTTTTTAAAACCATGCATGGTAATTCCATCTGAAGAGAGTTGATCAGTGGAGTAAGTAGGCCACTTAAGATATTTTGGCCTTTTATGGTGACAGCAAAAAAGTTTTCTAAATACCATTTTTAGGTCAAAAAAGTTTTGATCCAGAAAATCTTTTACAAACATAAATGGGCAGAACTTTTCCTAGGGCAACCATAAACGAGGCCTTTATTAGTGAAAAAATAAAGTAAGAGAAAGACGAGAAACTCTTCAAAAAGTTGCCATGTCTCTCCTGGTCCACATGTCACAACATGATAAATGTTGAGGGCAAGCCTAAAGGTGGGTGAGACCAAGGTTTAAAGGAGGCCGTTTTAACGGACTGGGGGTGTTACCGTTAAAAAGGATTGAAACGGCCAGAGGCAAAATTGGAAAAATATATTTTAAAGGAAAAAAACGGAATAAATGGTGCTGAAATTCAAAATTTTTAAAAAAGAAAAAGAAAAAGAATTTAACGGATGTTAAAACGATTTTAACGGCCGTTTAAACAAAAAAAAAATGGCAGTTAAATTTAAAGCGTCAAAACATGTTTAAACGGCTTTAACGGAAACAGGCTTGGGGCGTTACCATTTAAACGCCCGTTTTTAAAACCATGGGTGAAACTACGGTTAGCAAAATGTGAAATGTCAAAAACTTCTGAAAAATATGAGTTTAAAATGATTTAAGTTGAGAAAATGAGTCAAGAAGGTCAAAGACAGGAACATCAAAAGATGGATAAGTCAGGATTTCAAGCTTAATATTTTTTTTAATTCAAAATTGCACTAAAAAAAAACGTGTCTATGGGTCAGGATCAGGGGACAAAAATTTTGACAACAATTTTGGCGTACCCACCTAGAAGATGAATCATTGGTTGATTTTTTTTTTTGTGAAGATGATCATCCCTACAAAAAAATCAGCCCATTCTGAAAATTTTGACGGTAAAAATAGACGGTCCAGAATTCTTCAGCTTCTAAACTACAAATATCGGAATGATTTGAATTTTAACGGGGATGATCTTCTCACCATAGAGACCATCCTCGCCAAAAATCATCCCATTCCAAAACTTGTAATTTTTATATTGGTCCATGCCCATTTTTTGTTGTCAAAATTTTTGTTCCCCCCCCCGATCCTGACCACCCTAATATAAATATAAGGGTCAGGCTCCAGTTATCACCCTAAAATGACAGGATACGCATGCTCTTAGAGGACTATGACCGTATAGATGTTTGACCAATCCATAAGTGAACCTACAAACCAAAATCAGCCTGATTAGTGATTTATAGGCGTTGGATTGGACTTATTTTCATGGGTTGATCCCAACTGTGAAATTTGGATTAGTATTGGAGGTACAAAGATCCAACGCCTAGAAATCACTAATCAGGCTGAATTTTGGTTTATACATCCACTTAGGGATTGGCCAGACATCCATACGGTTAAAGTCCTCTAATAATATGCCACGTGGCTCATATTGTGTCCTGTAACCGGAGCCTATTATTTTAGGGCGGTAACTCGAGCCCGACCCTAAATATAATAGTACCAAAACTATGTGACGCTTCCTTTAAATCTAGTAACGTAATCTTTAATGTAAAAAATGGTTATTATAACGAAACTAACGGCTGTTATAATGGTAACACCCCTACCCGTTACTGTGTTTTACCATTTAACTCCTAAAACTGTGAAAAACAGAATATCTGTTATAACGGCTGTTATTTATTTTTATTTTTTTACGATTATTGATATTTAAAATTAAAATATATAATAAATAGTAATTTTCTGACCTTTTTTTTTTTGACTCAGATGTGACCTAAAATGGCAAATTGGATAATTAGTTTTAAACGAGTGGCATTTGCTTTCTTTCATGTCCTCGGTCCTATCGACCGTAGTACATACAAAACTCCACAAAACCAACAGGAGAGAGAGAGAGAGAGAGCGAGCGAGCGAGCGAGAGTTGTAGAACAACTTATTTCTGTGGTTCGAGAGGGAGAAGGAAGAGTGGGAGAGATGTTGTTGAAGGGATGCAATGCAGCGGATCAGCTCCAAACCCTAACCCATCATCGATTCCTCGCCTCCCCCAAAGCTTCCCTCGCTCGCCGAGCTGTCTCGGTCGTCTCATGCTCTTCCTCCTCACGGGCACCCTCCGATCTCGTCGTCTCCGACCCTGTAGCGGGTTCAAGCCGAGCTGTGAACCATTCCACCACCGGTTCGTTTAGCTTGGCGGACCGGCTCCGTCTCGGAAGCTTGACTGAAGATGGGCTGTCTTATAAGGAGAATTTCATAGTGAGGTGTTACGAAGTCGGGATTAATAAGACCGCCACTGTGGAAACCATTGCGAATCTCTTGCAGGTAATTTATCTACAGTCCAGATGTTTGATTTGTGTTCCCTGAGAATTCTCGTTCTGTTTGAAGTAAATTTATTGAGTTTGCTTGTTTGTTAGTGTTACTGGGTTCTGTTCCAATGCACTATTTATTTGACGTTTAATTATGAAAACGTGAGACCAATTTGAAATCTAAAAATTGGGTTTTATTAAGTTTACTACAATAAACAATGGGTTGTTTTTATTTTCTGGAAAATTTTCCAGTTTTGATTATAGAGGAAACCGTAGATTGCATATATCTAAGAGAAATGGTGGTAATTTCTGGATGATTCTTGGCTTATTTGATTCGAATTGGCAATAAAAACTGGCACTTATGTTCTCTTTGCTGTTTTAAATTCCTTAATTATATATTTTTTTGGGATTCATCCAATGTAGGAAGTTGCATGCAATCATGCTCAGAGTGTTGGGTTTTCCACGGACGGCTTTGCAACAACCCTCACCATGAGAAAGATGCATCTCATATGGGTGACTTCTCGTATGCACATTGAAGTGTACAAGTACCCGGCTTGGTGAGTTCTTCACCTATTTTTACCTTAAAATGTCGATTTAAGATTTTGGGGTTTATCGAAATTTATCTTGTAAAATATGGCTGGATAGGGGTGATGTGGTTGAGATCGAAACGTGGTGCCAAAGCGAAGGACGAATTGGGACAAGACGGGATTGGATTCTCAAGGATTTTGCTACTGGTACGGTTATCGGGAGAGCTACAAGGTAATTACTAAGTTATAGCTTTTTTTCTTTTCTTTGTAGCTTGAATTAAAAGAATGAGATTGAATAGACAGAGTGAAACTAAAGAGTCAAAATTTTGTGTGAATCTCTCTCTCTCTCTCACACACACACGCGCGTGCACACACACAACACATGCTCATGCACTAAGTAAATGTATGCACAAACACATAATAGCATCACAGAGGTGCTTGCATATATTGCTAGTGACGTATATCTGGATCTCACCCATAATAGCACTCGATACCTTTCTTTGCCCAACATGCAAATACATCCCATAGTAGCACCGATACCTTTTTTGCCCAACATGCCAATAACAAGTGTAATATTTTCAGAGGCTGATGAGACACTGTTTAAGGTTGTTTTGAAACATCTCTGAAGTGTGCTTCATTGTTCAAGGAACTCTATCTTTGGAAGCTATTAGTTATTAATTTTATAACTACTCTAGAATCAGAAAATAATGAAAAAATTACTTACAAAAAAAAATAATGAAAAAAATTCTATGATTCCCTTTCAGAATAATTTATAGAGTACATTGTATATGACTAAAAAGTCTAAAATTAAAGGTGGAGTCATTATCAAGCATGGTTTACCATCCTCACAGTCATGCAGTGTGAATGTGAGGGGTGGGATGCATTGAGGGGTCCACCTAGGAGTTTTTCAATCTGAAAACCTTAGGATGTGTGTTTGTAGTTGTAGATCAGAAATTCTATAACGGGCCGCTATAAAAATACACAAATTATTTATCAATAAGGTACCAGCAATGTACCAGTGCTTATACCAATGTGTTATTATCAATACCTTACGCAGTCACGTACATTTAGGTTCCAAAAGTGTACCCAATAACATATGAAGTGAACTTTACTTGAAACATCTTTTAAGCCAGTACAGTGCTTGGTAACTTTGTCTGTCTCCCTCATAGTGTTTCCAGTGAGAAATGGATCTGGGAAACAGAAAATAAGAAAGTTCGGTATTTGTAAGGGGAATGAGTTTCTTGGAAACAAATTGATGTGAGCCACACCTTGTTTTACAACATATTTTACTGTAGATACCCTTGTGGGAGAAGAGGGGGATCTTTTTTATGGGAGATGGTTTTATTGGTGACTATTATCTTATCCAGTCATTTTGTGCTGATCAAAACTAGAAGAGGACCACAGGCCACTAAAGAGTCAAGACAGGAGTGGAGGGTGTGAAGAAGCCGTTTCCCCCCATCAATACTGTGTGCTTTTTGTGCATTTGGTATTGGGAATCACCATATGTTGGGTCCTATCTAGGAATCTAGGATATGTCCTAGGCCAAAAGTTCTCCTGATTGGAACATTTTAAGTTCTGAACCATGCTTGCCATGGATACTTTGTTTGTCCATCTGTCCTATCCTTTCTGACTATCCATAGGAATGTGATATATTGTTAAGATTTCAATGGAATCATTTTTTAGCCTCAAAGATTGCCTACCAATTGAATGGAGTATCCATCCCTCTGTGAGCATGCAACATTTACTTCATGGGATAGATGTTTTCATGTAAATACATCCATGATGGTACTGTTCTGATGTGTTGGATGTGCTATATTCCATGCCTGAAAGGGAATCGGTTATACTGTTATAGTATCTTCTTCTGTTATTTTCTTCTCACATTTGGCTTCATAAGTGTTTTTTGGCTGCAGCAAGTGGGTGATGATGAACCAGGACACAAGACGACTTCAGAAAGTAACTGACGATGTGCGGGATGAATATCTAATTTATTGTCCACGAACACCCCGGTAGGCTGCTTCGGTTTTGGGTCTTGACCCATTTGTCAATCTTTTTGATTCATAGATATTTAACTAGTTATTTGATGAGGTGGATACCTAGCAAAAGTTTGATTCTATTATGACCACAATTCATAAGGTAATATGTTGTTAATTCATGAAATAGCTTCCCCAGGAAAAGAATTGGCCCTTTTACTGGTCAGAAATTCATAGATAAACATAGAACTCTACTGAGTCAAACTGGTTTAGCTTGGTTCTGAGTTTTGAGTAAAAATATCGATTTTGTCATAAATGGCCTCATTGATGATTGCTTCCAACTATTTATAAAACAGCGGTCTTTTGTTGACTTGTTCTAGAGTTAGTATTGAAAATTAAAGCTTTTCTTTACATCTGGTCTTCCCTCTCCCCTAAGATCAGAGGTTGGTTTTTTGAATCTTTGTATTTAGATGGTTTTTTGAATCTTTTGTATTTAGATGGGAGGAGTTGTTAGCGATTCTATGCCTCCTTGATTGAGAAGCTAGATGTGCCTTTGTGTATGTTCTCGGTGGGATTTTCCCCCTTTATATGATACTTATTTACCGATAAAAAAAAAATCAGTTATCTTTGACATTGCGTCATATGAACACCTTAATATTTTTTTTAAAAACCTGCCATAAGTCAAGCTCTGACGGATGATGTTAAACTTATCAGTTAAAGAAGAGACTTGATTGACCCCATTAACACTCTCCCACAACCCACCCGAGCTCTGACTGATTTTAATGGGATTAATGCATTAAAACTTCCCAACAACCTACAGTGTGGTCTCTTAGATGATTGATAACACCAACTATTTATAAAAACAACAGTTTTTTGTTGGCTTGGCCGAGTTAAATTGAGAATTAAAAGACTTGTCTGAGTCAAATTTGAGTTACTAAACATTGGATTCAATGTGGAATGTGAGGTGTAATGTTACATCACATCTAATGCTGTATTAGTTAGCTTTGATTTTGTATCATGTGACACCTTAATAAATTGTTGAAACCTGCCATAAAAGACAAGATGAGCCTCTAACTGATATTATCAAAATTAGGGACTACAAAAGAGACTGGATTAACCCCCATAACAAATAACACTCCCCCACAAACCACCCAAGCTGGGAATGACGCTATGACTGATTTTAATGGGATTAATCCGTTAACACTTCCCAACAATCCACACACTGAGCCACCCAATCACCACTTCATTTTCTCCTGTTCTAATCTGTAATCTTTCATGTTTGAAGAAGTTAAACAATTATAAATTTAATGCCATTCAGATTAGCATTTCCGGAGGAGGATAACAGCAGCCTGAAGAAAATTCCCAAGCTTGAAGATTCTGCACAATATTCCAAACTAGGACTTGTGGTACATCATTTGGTTGATCTAAAGATTAAACTCTTCAATGTGTAATGGGCCTCTTTGGTTCTAGATTTTATCAAAGCTCTCTTTAAATTCTTAATCTGCCTTTGAATTTGCAGCCTAGAAGAGCTGATTTTGACATGAACCAGCATGTAAACAATGTCACCTATATTGGATGGGTACTCGAGGTCAGTAAAAATGCCACTATCTGTTCTCGAAGTCCATGTTATGCTCTTGTTTGATTTAAACAAGTCCCATTTTTGTTCCTTTTCTCTTGGCAATGTTTGTGTTCTGAGCCTTGTAGGTTACAATAACAATCAATAAACATACATACAAAAGGGGAAAAAGTCAATAAACACATTTTCAGGGCATCTGAAACACATGCTTGGAGTCAGAACCCGCCATTTGAATCCTTTGATGGGTCTCAACCAGGAGATCTTCTCAACTCAAATTCCATGCAATTGGTTGATCTAAACCAGTTGATCTATTGCATTCTTTTAGATGATCAAAAGCAAAATTTTGTGAATTGTCTGGAGAATTCTGTAGAATGGTGTATTCTGATGGGATCAGGAAACATTGAATGGTGGGTCCTGACTCCTAACCAGAGCATGTGCACTATATTTTCTGATATTCTGTTCGGATGGTGATACCGAGATTAAGATTCACCCTTCTCTGTTTCATTAATGTCGAAGGACTTGAATGTTCTGCTTATATGTTTGATCACCAATGCTCATGTTTTTGTATAAAGTTTCATTTGAATATGGCCTTCAGTTGTTGTTCTTGTTAGCTAAAGATTTACAAGTTCTCTCTCTGTGACAGAGCATCCCTCAAGAAGTCATTGATACCCATGAGCTGCAAAAGATCACATTGGATTATAGAAGAGAATGCCAACATGACGACATGGTTGATTCCCTCACTAGTCCTGAATTGGTGGAGGGTATAGAGGCGGTTTCTGTGCTTCAAGGGTCGAATGGGTCTGCCACTGCAAGGAAAGATGAACAAGACCGCCGTCAGTTCTTGCATTTCTTGAGATTATGTGGTGATGGGCTTGAAATAAACCGGGGCCGAACTGAGTGGAGAAGGAAACTTGCGAGATAAGGTGACAATTCAGTTCATTGTACCTTCTCTTTTCTGTTCTTACTTTGTCACCAGCTTTGAGGGTTTTTTTCTTTTTTCTTTCTATTTGGGACTTCCATCTCTGCATGATGTCTTCATTAGGAGTTATATCAGTTGTTAGAAAATATATCGATCTTTGTTTTTACATTTCCGAGCATTTAAATTGTGTTGAAGAGCTTTAGTTTACTAGAGCTTAGCAAGATTAAGAGAGAGATGTTATGTTTCAGTATGAAGTTGAGACAATCACTCTAAACTCCATAAATGAAGTTGCATTTTATTCATTTTTATCTTCCAGTTCTTGTTCATAATTGCCATTTTCTTCAAACAAAGCATTACACTTGGATAGGATCCTAGCCACATCCAATTCACCGGTCGATATTGCATTGGTCAGATGGTTAAATTATTGGAATGCTGGACTTTTTCGTAGCCTAATGCTTGGACGCTCTAGATTGATGTCCATGTGTCAGATGTAAATAAAACCCTTAGGTGCAGACAGAGAACCCTGGTTTGTACTTTGGGCTCCCTCTTGAGGAATACCAGATAGAGTATGCAGTGGTTTGTGTACAGCCAAAACCATACGGAGTGTTGACGATTCCAGCACCGGCAACTCTGCAATGCAGTTCATATTGGACCAGTTGATGTGTCTTTTGCAGTGCTTATCAAGTAGAACATTGGGCTTAGATGGTACCCAAATAAAGGTACCACCATCTTGGGCTATCAATGGATCTGGTCGCTTCGAAGATCTGATTCAGTAATATAGGGTCTGGATCTGAAACCGTGTAATTCAATATGCTATCGAATCAGTTCTTGATCAATCTTGAACAGATCTGTAAGGACTTAATCCATCTTTAATGAAATATAAAATATTATATATTTATATAAATTAATGAAATAAATTATATGAGCAAAGTGTATGCTGGTAAAATAACTTTTATTTTCTTTAAATTAAATTTAACAGGTTTATCAATCAGATTCACTAAATGTTTGGTTGCCCTGATTTGATCATAGTCTAGATATGAGAATCGTGATCCAATTAGCTATTAGATCAGTTCTGCATCAATCTTGATCCAATTCGAACCTGATCCATTTACATCCCTACCACCATCCGTACTTGGCTGGTGTAATAAAATTCTCGAAGTTGTAGTTTTTGGAGTGTAAACAAAAGGGCTGTTATAACGGACTGGGGGCGTTATCATTTTTTCTGTTATAACGGATTGAAACGTACAGGGGCAAAAAGCAGAAAAAGTGGAAAAAAATAGTGCTAAAATTTCAATAAAATTTAGGGCTTTTTTGCTTTACCCCCTTACTTTATTGATGCAATTTGCATCTCACCCAATGTTTTCAAAATATTTGCCTCTCACCCTTTGACCATGGTCAAAGTTTTGGTCAACGATGGACATCCAATATTTTTTAAATGACAATGACCTTGGGTGAGACAAATATTTTAAAAACATTGGGTGTGATGCAAATTGCATCAATAACTAAGGGGGGCAAGCTAAAGATCTTTATTTTTTTTTTGAGGATTCTGAACTATAAAAGGCAAGGTTTAAACTTTAAAGGAGGCCGTTTTAAGGGTTAAACGGACTGGGGGCGTTACCATTAAAATGGATTGAAACAAGTCGGGCAAAAATGGAAAAAATAGAATTTAACGGATTTGACGGCTGTTTTTTTCACAAAATTTTTCAGAATTAAACGGCTGTTTAAACGATTTAAACGGCTGTTGAATAAAACGATAAAACGTGTTTAAGCTGTTTTAATGGAAACGGGCTTGGGCCGTGGTCTTTTTTAAAACCATGATAAAAGGTACTCACCTTCACAGGTTGTTAAGCACGGTAATGTCCCTCATCAATGATGACGAAGGACCACAATATGGGCCACGTGGCACACTCTTAGAGGTCACTAACTGTATGGATGTTGGGCCCATCGCTAGGTGGAGCTACATACCAAATATCAGCCTGATTAGTGATTTCAAACCATTGGATCTTTGTACCCCAAATAATGTTCAAATTCTACGGATAAAATCAACCCAGGAAAATGACTCTAATCAATGCTTAAAAAGTAACAATGAGATTAATTTTTGGTCTGTAGGTCCACCTACGGTTGTGCCAAAAGTAAATGAAGAAAGGTTTTGAGCTCACAATCTTCAAAAAAATAATAAAAAGCCCTTGATAAAAAAGGATCTTTTGCTTGTCCCCCTTACTTTATTGATGCAATTTGCATCACACCCAACGTTTTTAAAATATTTGCGTCTCATCCAAGGTCATTATAGTCATTTAAAAAATATTGGGATGTCCATCCGACTATGGTCAAGGACGTTGACTATGGTCAAAGGGTGAAATGCAAATATTTTGAAAACATTGGGTGAGATGCAAATTGCATCAATAAAGTAAGGGGGTAAAGCAAAAAAGCACTAAAATTTATAACGAAAAATAATGGAAGTAACGGGCTTTTGGTGGGGATGATCTCTATGGTGAGGCGATCATCCTCACAAAAATTCAAATCATTCTGATATTCATACTGGTTTAGAAGCTGAAGAATTATGGAACGTCAATTTTTACCGTGTAACTTGAAAACCACATTTGATAGGGTTACAAATTTCAGAATGGGCTGATTTTTTTTTGGGGTGATCTATATGGTGAGATCATCCCCACCAAAAATCAGCCATTGATTTATGTTCTATGTGGGTCTGCCAATATGGGTGTCAAAAATGGGGGTCCCCTGAGCCCGACCCATAATATTAATATAGCAGTGATATTGCACAATTTAACAGAGAATTTTTTACATTCCCCCATGGTATCTTTGAAATTTGACATACTCCACAATTTGGAAAAGCTGACATACCCCTATGACTTGGTCCACTGTCATTTGACCAGTGTTGACTTAAGTTGACTATCTAATTTTTTATTAATAGACAAAAATAAAAACTTCTCTTCATTCCAAACCCCAAATCAAACGGTTGTGGTAGATGGCCAGCCACGAGATTCCAATAAGTTGGCCGCCCAACCCTATGGATGTTTGATCCATCTAGGGTGGACCTAAGTAACAAAAATGGCCTGTGATATCTAACCTTTGAATCTGAGTACACCAAATACTGTTAAAATTATACCATGAAAAAGACTAATCTAACGGATAGGATTTCTGTTAAAATTAAACCATGGAAAAGACTAATCTAACGGATAGAAATTATTAATCAGGATGAATATGCCATGTGTAAGGTGCTGCCATGTGTGGCGTTACCTAGTAAAATAGAAAAATCACACACACACACACACCGATCCTTTAACCTCATAACCTGCAAAACAATTATGTCAAACATACATAAAAAACCAAAAAAGGAAAGGAAAACTTAAGAGTTAGTCATTGGAGAAAGACGTTTTAGTTTTAGATGGTCTATTATAATGGTCCCTTAACGTTACCATCAACTTGTCACATGTCAACCTTGATAATGATTATTTTTTTTCAAAAATAACACCCATAGTTTCCCGACCTTTTTTTTTTTTTGGAGGCATTATTTCCAAAATAACGTAACCGGGTTGGAGCATTATCACGGTCATTGTTTTCATTACAACGGCCATTACAACGGATTCAGACCTACCCGTTACGTTATGTACCATTAAAATGCTCAAACGGCTGTTAGTTTTTCATGATTTTTAACCGTAGATTTTGAGCAATATTTGGTCTACTCAGATCCTAAGGTTAGAAATCACTAATCAGGCTGATTTTTGGTATGGTTTTCACCTAGGGTCGTGATGTAACAAGGTATACCTGAGATCTTTTCAAATGCGGAAGCGGCATTTTTGTTTAGTCCACCCCTCAGTAGACATTCATACCAAAAATCAGCTTGTTTGATGAATTTTACCCGTTGGTTTTAGTACTAAGAAAATGGTAGCAATCAACGGTTATAAAAACGCCTTAAAAGTGTAATGGATATAGATTACCAATCAGGGTGATTTTTGGTGTGTATATATATCCACAAGGGGTGGGATAAACATCCATGCGGTCAGTGAGCCCAGACGACAAGATGAGTAACAAAACTCGTGATTCCGTAGTTCAAATAGTTTCAGGCATACCTTGTTACTTCTTTTCCCTTCCACCTATTGCACCAAACATCCATGTCAGAATCCTCCTACATGGCAATTTTCTTCCATATGTAAAGAGTAAACTTTTTTATTAGGTTCCTTTTTGTCCTCTACATCCATATCTCGCTAATTAAGCTTTTTTATTGTACTTTTTTGAGTAATTTTTTTGTTTTTTGGATTGTTGCATGTGGAAACAGAGGTGAGCATGTCCCCGAGAGACCTGAAAAAATGTCCCTTGGAAACCAAAAGGCAACCCTTGTTGAAAGAAAACAAAAACGAAAACAAAAACTGTGCCAAGTAAAATAGATTCAAAGAAACTTATAATGGTAAATGGGCAGGTTCGGATGACCAAAAAAAGTTCACGTTTTTCTCGGTCGTGGATCCCAAGTGTCTAACAGTGGTTAATAGTGCCGAGCTGGCTTCACTTGTAAAAGCAAAACCACCCTTGAATTCTCGAGATCCACGACCCAAGAAGAAAAACTTTTTTGGTTCATTCCATCCCAAGTTTTTTGATATATAATAGTATAATAATAAGGGTCGGGCTCAGAGGGCCCCCAGATATCCTCACCAAAAATCAGCCATTGATTCATCTTCTCTGTGGGTACCCCCCAAAATGGGGGTCCCCCGAGCCAAACTTAACCTAATAGGTATTATCAGAGAACCCATTCTTTCGACACGATTGCCCATACATTTTTGTCACTAAGGGCCTGTTTGGTAACGCACCGCGGCGGGCAAATAAAATATTTAGCCGCGCAAATATTTGCCCGGCTGTGTTTGGCAGCCACCCGCCCTTGGCGAATATTTAGCCAGGCCCACATATTTGCCCTCCGCGGCGGGAAAACATTTGATCACCCCCCCCCTGTGAAAATATTTTCACGCCGATTATGCCTTGGTGAGAAAATTTTATTTTCTCGCCGGAAAATCAGTATTTTCAATAAAAATTAATTTTTTAATATATAAAAAAGATAAAAATGAATTTTTTTTATTCTTTGACATAATATGTGGTTCCCGCACTGACCCAACTTATTTTTGACTTACTTTGATATGTAGGACCCACTCAAATTGAAAGAAAATGAAGTAAGCTGAAGTGTGCTAGCTCGTACACGTACCAAACATTGTTAAATATTGCTATGAGCAAATATTTAGCCAAGATAATATTCGCCTGGCTAAATATTCGACGTCGGAACTCTTTTTCTCACGTACCAAACAGGCCATAAAAGTTTTATCAACTTTAATGTAGCAACCCTATTAAGCATTGTCCCTTTCAATCACTTTAGACGTATAATACAGCTCTCTATAGCTTGGCGAAGTTCCTTTTTTACCTTAACAGGGTATCTTTAGTGCCCTTTAAATGATGGGCAGAAGCCAATCGAGAAAGTTTTGCAGAATAAGGATTTGTATGTTCAAAAGCTCTGATACAGAAAAAGTTGACATTTATATGCAAATATAGTTTCTAGATAACTTGTTCAGAGCAACCATACAGTGCCTAAGTGTGTATTTATCCTGGCTCTGGTTCTCTCTACTCAAGTGAACTTACTTGGGAAATTGGTAGGGATGTCTGAATCGTACTTGAAAGGAAGTCAACAGTACCATCCCAACATCCCAGAAGCACGATCAGAAGTGGATCCCCACTCAACAGCAAAATCCCGGTTGAGAGTGGGACCGTAACCCAATATCAATGATTCTCCGAACCACCGAGATGGGCAGCTATGTAGTTCAGGTGGAGGGGCTCGATCCACCACCTGTGGACTTCTCTTTTCAAACACAATATGTAAGCATTCAAATAAAAGGATGAGAAAAATGAAGAAACTATAAGCCTATATTATATGAGAATCAGGATTTTTTAGCCAACAATGCCTCCAATGCTCCAATAGTGACAGCATAAGAATAACTGAAAGATTGGACGAGCAAGACCAACTGTTAAAATTAGAAATTTCTAACATCACCTAGCATATTTGACATGTAATTTCATGGTTAAATCAAGAAAGCTTGAGATAGAGCTTCATGTCCATCCCATTCTTCTTTACCCAAAATGCTGCAGACCAGTTCCCTTGTTTAAGCCTCTGATATCTATGTGAAGGGTTAAAATTGCCTGCCTGTAATAAAGGGAATACCTATACTTCAGAGGGCAAAAAATATGAACTAATAACAACTGACTCATATTTCCTCTCATCAATCAAGCTATAAACAAGTGAAGGTCACAGAGTGACCGAAAAATGATCAAATTTGTAAAAGCCATCAGCTATCAATTTGGCGTACAGAAAAAGAAATGCACATGAGAAGTTTTCTTATTTTTGATAAAAAGCGAGACCAACTTACATAAGGTATTAGGCTTGGCTCAACTGGTGGAAGGAAGGTACACCCTGATGGTGTCTTTTGCAGTGAGCTTTCGCCTACAGGTAGGGCATTTACTCTGGGCCGCTATGGCAGCCTTAATACATTTCTTACAGAAGATGTGACCACACTTTGTTGACATCTCCTCAACCAGCGGGCCCATGCAAACTGGGCAGCTGAAGGTGGGTTCCTTTGGTGGTGGTACACTCTGGGACGGTTCTGGAGGCTTCGTGCCGTTCTTTCTCTGCCACTGCAATGATTTAAGGGTTAATTTCTTCTTAAACCTTCAATAATCTGTGCAAGGGGCCAGATGTATATAGAGATACCCTACAATGTCTTACTAGAATAAGTAACCTAGAATGTAAAATCTCAAGATGTGTTTTCTCAAAAGAGTTTCAAGAATTCGGAAAACAACACTGAAGTCCTAACACAATTGGAAAGTGTCAAAGCTATGATAAGTAAAAAATGTCTCTGCATGCATGCAGGTCTGACAACCTTTGAAACATGGATAGGCTCATCATGAATGCACAAGATGTGTATGCGGGCTTACAAAATATGCATGAGTGAAAATCATGTAAACTATCAATCAGTGTATTCATGAATGTATCCTAATATTTGCAAGGCATGCCATGAAAATGCATTTAGCGTCACATGCACAAAGCAGAAAATCTGCTTTTCGGCATGGTGGAAATACCATTGCTGACCAGTTTATACAGCGATCCCGAGTTCATGTATTACCGGGCCGACCCGCATACCTTATGAATTCACCTTTCTGTCCAACCTCCACAATCGATTTCTTCAAAGAAAAAGATGCAACAGGTATGAAAGGTGAAAAACTTAAAACGATAAAAAAAAATAAGGAGAGCTTTGGCATGCATCTAGTAAAGCGAGAAATCAAGGACTACAAGACAGGAGTTCCGATTAATGGGCCAATTTATTAAGTATAGTTGTTGCAAGACTTTTGTGGTGGTATAATCATAATCTTGGGTTCATGTAACTAAAACACTGAATTTTAAAAATTGTTGACTTGCTACCAAACCAAAAACTATTTGGAGAGAAAAAAGAATTAGCAAAATAACAGCTGTGAAAAATGAAACTGAAAGGCGAACATTCTGCTACTTTTGGGTAGTATCAGTAGGTTCCATAAGTAAAATCTTAAGAAGGATCGCATGGGTGCAAAATGCATAAAATCCCAAGCTATAGCCTATAGGTATATGCATTGTTGCTAAACATGTAGGGGTTCTAGATAAACAGATTCTAAGGCAAACAAGTAATTTATATAACAAAAAGATCTACAGCATCAAAGACGTAAAGAACTATTTCTAACAGTAGGAAGAGTTGAACCCATGACTTGAATGTTGCTGAGAAACTTCATAACACTCACCTAAGCTTTTAAATCAATGAATGCTGGCAGAGAAACTTCATCCCGCTCACCTAAGCTTTTAAATCTATGAAGTCATGGCCAAGAGTTCCCAGAAAATTATACATCAGAAGATACATGATTGATGTATTTTTTGGACTACACCCACAAGAAGTGTGCTCGTTGATTGAATAAATGATGGTAAGCATGTGCACCACATTTACGGTCTGAATCCCGTGCTATTATAATACAAGAGCCCTGGGTGGGCAGCCCATATCCACTTTTACTGCACCGATTGCCACAAAATGCATCCTCATAATTTGCTAAACTGAGAAAAGCATACAAAGGTTCCAAACCCAGCCAAAACTCACAAGATGATTGCAATGAAGCATCTTAATGGCTGAACTGACATTCAACTCAAAGTGCATACATCCATTCACCCCTTTAATTAATTTGCTCAGAACTGACATCCAACTCAAAGTGCATACATCCAATCTCCCTTTTAATTAATTTACTCACATCCAAGAACCACTGGCATGCGGAAGATTCCATTTCAGGGTGCCTTAGTAACTCCTAATTTTCAATCACTACCAACCAATCTACCTTCTACCCAACCATGGAAAACAAATGCCTCCTGGAAGAGTAGTCTTCCTATAATGCTTTCCTGAAAAATACTCTTTAACCACAACATAACCAAATGACTAGCTTCAGGTAAATAAACATTATGTAATTCCATCCTTTTCCAGTAAACCTAATGAACTATTCCTCATACAATCATCTTGAAAAAAAAGGTCATTTTCAATAATGATGAGCATATTTAGAACAAAAAAATGTTTGAAAGAAAAAATTTGGAAATTGGAAGCTCTAAACAAAATAAACAAATACAGAGAAACATGGAAGTAATAACATATACACACGGCAGAAGTATCATTGAAATGATAAATGAAACATAAACTGTTCTCAACCTAGACAGCATAAAAAACCAAGTGAACTTAAAAAATCAAACGAATATGTTTAAAGCAAGAATGTAGTATATATACAATATTAGATATTTTCATGATCATTACCTTGGCACTGTTACTGCCTTCCAAGTTTACGTAAAGCTCACAATTGATAATGGTCTGATTTGGTGGAACTCTTCTACGCTTGTTGAAGCTATTGAGAGACAACATAGTTACTGACTCCTCTATAATAGTTCCCATGGAAAGAAAGTGTTAGGTGGGCCATGAAAAATGCAAGAACAAAAATGTAGTGAATAAAAAATGAACACTAGTCTACTTGGGTAGCAAAAATAACAGCCAAAACAACACCCGAACCTCCCAAAGCATGTCAGAACTTGTTAACAAAAAGTTGGGAACAACAATTTCATCCAACAATGTCCCCTCCACCGGGACTAATAAAGAAACCCACACACTGGTTGCTCAACCAACTAACAATTAAAATAGTTATCATACAGATTGCATCCACGCAATAAGAACAACGATAATTTTCTGAAGTAAACGTAGTATAGTCAAGGTCCCTTAACCACCCAAGCCCAAGTTTGAAAATTCTTGAGTACAGATTGAGCACGTATGTTTTCTCAAGAAGTGCTAAAACAAGATTTTTTGTGTTACTATCACTTTTTAGGTGTTTGGTTGCAGCTGTAAGTTTGTTCTGAATAGACTAACACCTCCAAAAGAGTTATTCCGCCATCTAGTCTGAAAAGGAATATGGGTGTCTGCGCTATGCATTTACTTCAAAAGGCCCATTTCTGCTCACTTTCTAGTGATTAATGGATTTTTAAGAAGGTCCATGCCTACCTCCAATAACTTTTCTCCACACTCCAGGCCCAGGCTTAGTTCATTATTTCGTAATATTTAGTCCACCAATCTGGTATGTCATTCACACTATCTTCACTCAACGAAGAAGTTATGCAGTATTTTTCACCACCATATTTTAACTCGTCTTGTAGTTATTGAGACCAACTTCACCTCAACCTTGGGTGGTTCAAATAAGAAAAGTAATCAACTATTTGAGTTGAATGATTTTAGTTTTCTTCAATTCATGAATGAAACTCAATCATACTGTGGTTTTCAAATGAACTAGTTGTGTCGTGGGTCCAATTCAAGTAGACTCAATAAATATAATTGAAGCTACATGTGTAAGTTCGCAATCTCAACACAACATACAACTAAAGCAGTTGTCTGAGCTTGCTTCTTACTGAACAGGTAGAAGCTTAAGAAGTGACACTCAGTAGGAAATACAAGACATTATGATTTACAAATAGGTGCAAGATTCTATAAAGTGTTGCTTCACATAGAACTTTACATGATTTGAGAGTTCCTTTATAACTAAACAAGGTATAACTTAGTTACGAAATATCAGAGGCAATGTTGACTGCAAAAGGATGACACAATCATTATGCGAGAAAGGAAGATATCTGAGATCAAATTTTAAATGAACCCCGTTTCTTTCATTTTGTTGATGACTCTCTAACGAAGGCAGTGTCGTAAAGAGCAACGGAACTAGATAATATGCTGCTAATCCACATCAAAGAGATAGTAAACAGTCAAAGCAAGATTAGATTAAACAGGACACCATTTATAAATGTTGGAACTTGGAATGTCCAATCTCATCATCCACTGCACGGTGGAGTCTCAGTAAGGGTACAAGAAAAGGAGGCACTCAGGTCTTTTCAAATGGCACACTATTGTCATTTCTTTTCCTTTACTCAATAATAAATAAAAGAGATGCCGAGTAACCAAACTCCACGACTATATAAGTAACCAGCCAGTAACACAGCTTTCCAAGAAAGTTCTCAGTGAACTACATGAGTTTTATCTTAAGTTTCCCTGTAACCTTGGAATAGATGATAATTATAATCATTAAAAGTGTGTTACCCAACATTCCATCAATTCTATTACGAGCTATATCAAATCTTTTCTTACTACCTCACCCCACATCCTTTTTGGCCTTCCTCTAGCACTTAAGAGTCTTCAGCCCGCAACAAAGCATTCCTTCTCAAATGTGCATCATTGGTCTTTGGTGAACAGACCCAAACCATCTCAATGGACTTTTCCTTTATTTTATCTTCTCTTAGGGCTACTCCAAACATGCCAATTTCAGATTTTGTACTTAGATAAGTATAGAATAAGTGCCTGCAACAAAGTATTCCGTCTCAAATGTGCCATCATTGGTCTTTGGTGTACAAACCCAAACCATCTCAATGGACTTTCCTTTCTTTTATCTTCTCAAGGGGCTACTCCAAACATGCCAATTTCAGATTTTGTTCTTAGATAAGTATAGAATAAGCATCCTTTAATCGTTGTTTAGAAGCTTCCAACTGAGGCAAGCACTTGGTGTGAACATGGAAAAAGCTGGTAAAACATGTATCTAGGAAAAGAGGGATAACAACTTCCAACCCCACTTAGCTACACTGGTGCTTCCTTAAGCTACCAGCCTCGAGGAATGGAAGGTTCAAATTTTCTTTAACACCAAACAAAAATTCTCCTAACTTCTAAGGATTATATCCGAGATTTAAAATATCGTAATGTCTCATTGTCTTGGTAAACTGATGGAAAGAGATGTCTTGACCGTGACAAAAGATACACCTCGATAAGATTAAATCATTTTTAATAGTAATCAAGCTTTCTTGTATGTCTATTATTAATTAAACATACTATAAAAATGAAGTTCTAACCAGCTTTAATGCTTAAATTAGGGTTTTGATACAGACAGAGATGAGACTATATCCTGTGAAACAACAAAACAATAATATGGAGATGGAAAAAATAATAACTAAAATAAACAAACAACCTGAGTGGCCTTGGTGGACTTGTGAATCTTCATCAAGCACAACTGTCACCCCATGGGTCCTTCTGGATTTGTTCCTAGCCTAACAGGAGAGAGAGAAATCCAAAATTAGTCACAATCCAAGTAAACCCAATGAAAACACAATGTAGCATAAATAAATAACCAGGTAAAGACATCGTACTTCAGCAAAGCTCCTCGGAGAGGAGATGATGACTTCGTCGTCGATGGCCTCGAGATCAATTGTAGCAGGTGGTGGTAAAATCCCTCCTCCTGCTTGCCCGCTACTTTGCACTTCCTCCGTACCGGAGGCATGAGTGGAGGTCTCCTCCAGA
Organism: Euptelea pleiosperma; assembly: GCA_035048495.1. NCBI lineage: Eukaryota > Viridiplantae > Streptophyta > Magnoliopsida > Ranunculales > Eupteleaceae > Euptelea > Euptelea pleiosperma. Next base: position 7,807,799 of record CM068546.1, on the reverse strand, counting down.
GCCGCCGCCCGGTACTCACCCGGAGGTACATCGTTGAGGTCCACGTCTAGTCCCATCTTCCTCCGCCGACTATCCCTCACGTAACCTTTCAGAGGTTGCCTCAGCCTGCGTGTGCTCATGCTATATATCTATATATGTGAGCCGTCGGTCTAGGTCTACGCGTCGCAACCTAGAAACCCTAATCAAGAGATCGACAGGAGAATCAAACCGTAGAAACCAGAAAACTACCGATCGAATGCATTATAACGAAGAAATAAAAGACAAATTGAAAACCTAGAAACCAACCAACCGTCGAATAGAAAACGAAATTGACAAAATCAACAGCACAGAAAAAAACGAAACCCTAATCAATCGATCGACAAGAACACCAATTCCAGTAAAAGAAGATCATACCTTATGATCAAGTTCGAGCTAGGGTTTCTTTTAACGAAGGACGCGTTCGTTCTGGTGAAGGAGGGATGGAGCCTAGGGCTTTTATAAATAAGAGAGAAGAGAGAGAGAGGAGATCTTTTACGAATCTCTCTCCTAGTTTCTCACTTTCTCTACCTTCGTTTCGGCAAGTCGGTGAAAGTGTGAAACCAGAAAACTGTCCACGCTTTTCTAGCACGTGTGAGAAGTGGAAGTGCAACGGTTGGATGGCTTGTACACGTACGAACACATGCCATGAGTAGAACTTTGCTAATATGTGTCGGTCAACCAATTTGCCGACCGACTACAATATAAGACACGTGGAATATTTTTAGAAATTATGACCGTATGGATGTTTGTTCCAACCCTATATGGACATGCAAAACAAAAATTGACCTGATTAGTGATTTTTAAGCGTTGGATGGTGGTCTTTTTCATGGATTGATTTTTAACCGTGTAATTTGAGCGTTATTGACCATTATTTGGGTACATTGATCCAAAGGTATGTAATCAGTAATTAGGCAGATTTTTTGTTCCCAGATCCACCTAGGAATTGTACAAACATCCATACGGTCATCATCCTCTAATATTGTTCCACGTGGCTCATATTGTGGTCAGTCAGCAAAGTTCTAATAAATACCATATATACGAATTTTTTTAACTGCACTTGGATCTCTTTGCAGCTTCCTCTTGAAAATGCACCACGTGGTACATTTTTTAGGCCCACTCCTTGGTGGACCAACTAACTGAAATTCACCTCGATTGGTGATCTGAGTATGCAAAAAAAAAAAAATGAAACCAACGGCTAAAATTCATTCCAAGAAAAATCTTGAATCCAACGGCTAGTTAAAACCAATTAGGCTATTCTTCGTCTAGGTCAATCGAGGGGAGGGTAATCTTCCATGGGTGGGCCCAAAGTGGAGTAAAACTTCCATCACACGAAATTGTAAATCACACAAAACACAGCCAATGAGTTCTCGGCACGTACACAGGTGCTTTTGCAACGTACCATGTGCTTTGCTTTTTAGGTGTACGTGCCGAGAACTCATTGGCTGTGTTTTGTGTGATTTTCAATCCCATTGTGACAGAAGTTTTACTCCCCAAAGTGCCTTTTCTAGAGACCCGCAAAAGCTGTAACGAGAACGAACTGCATGAAAAATTAAATAAATAAAATAGTCCCGCTTATACTTGGGTAGTTGGGTGTATCGTGCATGCATCATTATTTACGTGAGCAATCCGAGGAATAAGACTTGCCTGGCCACCCACAATATAACCCATGTGGCAATTTATTAGAGGACGCTAACCGTATAGATGTTTGACCAATCCGTAAGTGGACCTACAAACCAAAAAACAGCCTGATTAGTGATTTGAAACCTTTGGATCTATGTACGGAAATAATGGTAAATAATGCTCAAATTTCTACGGTTAAAATCAACCAATGAAAATGACTTCAACATACGCTTATAAATCACTGATCAGGTTGCTTTTGGGTTTGTAGGTCCACCTAGGGATTGGACAAACATCTATACGGTCAGTGTCTCCTAATAAATTGCCACGTAGCTTATATTGTGGGTAGTCAGGTAGCTACCTCACCACGGATGGTTAGGCAAGTCTTCCTCCAAACCAAGCCACATATGCGTCACGACTCACGAAGGATATGACGGGATTTACATGTTTGACACATGTCTAAGTTCCGAATTTTTGAAATGGCCCCACCCCGTGGAGTTGTAGGTCGTGTAAAATGGGTTCGGAGAATACTGATGGTATGGATGTTCCTTTGATGGATCTACATATCAAAATTCGGCTTGATGGATAATTTATAGCTGTTAGATTTTAGTACCCCAAAATAAAGCTCGAATCCATGGCTATAAATTAACCATGAAAAATATTTGAATCTAACTGTTAGAAGTCACCAATCAGGATGATTTTTTGTTTACAGGTCTAGCTAACCACGTGCCAAAAATCCGTACGGTTAGTAATCTCAAAGTATGTACCACGTGGCACGTTTTTATGCGACCAACAATATAGCCCACAACAAGACCCGTTTAAAGTTAACAATACCGGTTTGACGCGTGTCCAATGTTTCCCAAAGATTCGTTGACAGCATGTTTTTATACGTTTGACAAGTGTCCAAATTATTAAAGAAGCCCCTCGTGTCTCATTTGCATTGGATAAATTGTACCTCAGGCTCCTCACAAGCCAATACAAGTACACTCTACATGGTGTGAGTGAAGCCGATCACAGCACACAATACGAGCCATGTGGCACATTCTCAGAGAGCGCTGACCGTGTGGATATTTGGCAAATCACTAGGTGGACCTACAAACCGAAAATAAGCCTGATCAGAGCGTTATTTCGGAGTAAAGATCCAAAGGTTGTAAATCACTGATCAGGCTGATTTTTGGTTTGCAGGTCCACCGAGGGACCGACTAAACATCCATACGGTCAGCGCTCTCTAAGAGTGTGCCATGTGGCTCGTATTGTGTGATGTGATCGGCTTCGCTCACATCGTTTAGTGGGCGAAGGTTTACTCCTATAGGGGCCCTCCTTCAGGGCTGGCAATGAATGGGGTTCGAGTCGGATTGGTACTGATTTGGTACCGATCCGATAAGAGTTCCAATCGATCCAGACCCCATCAAATAAATCAATAAAATACAGTTCCATAACCGATCAGATATGATTGGATCGGTTCCAGGTCCAATCCGATTCGATGTGCTAAAACAATTTGTTATTGATCGGAGAAAGAAAAAAAAAAGAAATAATGTTTTTGACATTATTTCATTCTTTTTGGCAGACAAAAATGGAAAATACATGACCACTTCTGGTTTAGATAGGCAGGTCTTGACACGGGATGTTGATAAAAAGCATGGAAGCCAAATGAGAATTTTTTGGCTGTTATGGATATTGTGGGAATCTTTTGTTCCTTCATCTATGAAATCTCCTACATAAACGCAAACAATCTGTATTGGACTACACATTGGATGAAGATAGTGATGATCAAATGGGCTTGCTTTCAAAGGTTGAAGTTGAACCACGCAAAATAAGCTTCTCGTAAGAAATTGTATTATGTTGCTGTAAGAATGGTGATAGAATAACAATGAAAATAAGAGAAAATAGGACATACCAGCACCGTCCTCTACAGTCCACGCACTCCTCCAAAGCTCCAACGATCAAAAAGAGTAGAGAAGAAAATAGAGAAGGAGAAGAAGTGTAGAAGATGAACAAACCCTAGAAGAGAAAAGAAAATTAAAGATATTTTAGAATTAATTAAATTCTAACTAGCTACCTAAACCTAGGGAAATATTTAAGGAAATTAAATATTTTGGTTTAAATTTTGAAATCCACATTTAGTTAAACTATAATTTTAAGAAATTGTGAAATCATAGTCGTCAACTTGCCAATTAAAAGAAAAAAGTTCCTTTAAATATATTCCAACATAATATATATATATAATATCAGATCGGAACAAGGTTGATCCGGTACCGATCCGATAACGAAAAATAAGGATTTGGACCCAATTTTTTCGGATTGGAGCTTTGGGTTGACCCGGTCCATCCCTACTCCTTCTGAATCACCCATCTTAAAGAAATTGCGAAACTAAACCATTTTTTTTTTCGATAAGTAGGTTTAGTATGTGGGTTTTGTTTGCTTGTCTTTTAGTTTTATTTGGTCAAAGTCATTAGAAAGATATTTTTGTCATTTAAAAAGTTTTATTAAAGATTTACTGGTCATTTAGAATTTGTATTGGAGGAAAATAGATAAATTTTAGGTGTTTAAAAGGTTTCACTCAACTTTTAGAAACTTTTTCCCACATAATCTATAAGCCAAATTTTAATGGCTTTTGCTTAATGGTCAACCAAGAAGTTCTTGTATCGAGTGGTTTATAAGCATTTAGGATGGTTGGATCTAAAACTATACTTTTGACCAATAAAAGTGAATCCATCAGTGTGAAGAAAGGGTTTACTAAGTACCATTAATTTTAAGTTATATTCTATTTTGACCAAAGAGTTAGTTCATGAACGAATCTTGTGGTTTGGAGAGCTGGTGGTCCACTTGATTATTATACGGTAGCTAGAGACCTTTATGTTATTGTTTCCCATAAGATATTGTAGTGTGTAATCCCCTTGTAGACGTCGGATCAATCTTTCCTTGATTACGTTTTCTTTTCCCTCTATTTTGTTTTCCGAACGTATAACGTACAATACTTAAAGTGTTACTGTTATTTATGTATATCTTAGTTTTGTTTCAAGAAAAATATATATGAATATTAAATAGGGGTCCAGATCGTGGATAGTGGATCTATTTAAAATCTCTTAAATTTCTATAATACTCTTTAGACCTTGATTTTGATCATTTATTGATTCGGGAGATGACAACGTTGACCCTAATGACCTTGTAGAAACCATTATAGGTTTTAGAACTTACGTTATGTAATTGTCGCCTAATTCATAAATATGAAAATTGAAGGTTCCATAATCTTTGTCGCGACCCGAACCCGGGACCCATGACCCGACCCAGAAGAGTATGGATCGAATCTGGTATCCGAGGCTAAAACACGATGTGCGGATTAAAATAATGTTAATGAAATAATGAGCATGTATCTAAGTCAATACACCAATCAAAATGAATCAATCTCATAATGATAATTTCATAAACGTAAATCCGAAACTTGTTTCCGATTACATTTCAAATGTCAAATAACAATCTACCGAGATAACTAGGAATTCAAATAATTAGAAGCAAAACCTAAACATAATTTCTAAAAAAGCAATAAAAGTGCTAGAATCCTCTGGTTCCTATCACTGAGCCACTGTTTCATCTGGTATCTTTATAAAAAATGTTAGAAAATAGGCATGAGTTATCAACAACTCAGTCGGTTCACTCCATCACCCATACTTAATTCTATGGGGATGAGCGGTTAAAACATGGTAAAAACCATACAATGATCAAAGTGTGCATCAATAATATCGATAATCAAATAATCGGACTCATTGGATAAATTTCAAAACCCAAATGAGTCAAAATATAACTGAGAATGTAAGAGTGGCTAAACACGTAGCTTTCTTAATGGGGAGCCATGTCGTTGATTCCACCACAAGGATCCAGAGATGTTTCAGGTCTTTCACCATTGGGAGCAAAATGTTCTCGTTGCTCTTTAGGCTTACTCTCAGAATTCAAGATAGCATCCAAAGAGTCAAGATCTCAACCGATCAAATTGAACCCAACCAAATAATAAATAATGAAATCAATACCGTGAGCCTCAATGCATCTCTAATAATAATAATCAATAATCCGGGATAATATCCAAAATAACAATGTCTCAATAAATTGCAGATAAATCAACAAAAATACATAAGAATCAATATACATGTTTTTCAACATAAACTGAAACAAGGTTTTCTATTTTAAACACGTGCAATTAATAATATAATAATTTTAAAATTCAACCATAGAATTAAGAGATCGGGAACAGAATCTTACTTTTGTTTCATTATCAAAATTTATCTCAATTCTTCAAGTTGGTTCTCTTCTTCACGTAGATCCGATATCAAAGTTTTAGTTTTAGGATCTTCAATGACCATACTTGTAAGTTAGATGTAAACTAATTAAAATAATTTCCTGAAACTCATAATGGGTTATTAGAGTTTGGTGTTAACAAATTGGAACTGACATTGAGCGCTAGCTATGTCATAACTATCCGACGAGATTTGAGTTAACTTATATATTGGAGTAGGGGCTTATATGATTGGCTGCCATGGATTTGGCATTCCAACAGCAGCCTTACATAATTGGGCCTAACCTGATCCTAAGGGCTTGAAATTTATATAAAAGCCCTCATTTTAGGGCTCTCAAAGGGCAGAACTGGACCATGCCCCCTTACAAGAGGGCCAGATTGAAATCCCTACCAATCAAACTATTTTTTTGGTGCATAGGTCCACCAAGAGGTGGACCAATCATTCATGGATCAGTGGGGCTAAAAGAGTGTGCCATGTTGCACGATTTTATGAGTCCCAAACATCCGTAACAAAAACGTCTCTCACAAACAAAATTTCTGCTCTCTTTTCAGACATATTATTATCGTAGTATCGTGGTTTTAAAAAAATGGTTATTATAAGTTATAACGAAAAATGGTCGTTATAATGGTAACGCCGTAACCTCGTTATGTTGTTGTAAAACCTCGAAAACCCTAAAAGGGTATTTTGGTCTATTTTGAATTTTGAAGACATTTTTTCGCATGTTTATCTTCATTAAATAGCATGAGCTAAGCATCAGAACATCTGTGGGAAGTTTCGGCCAATTCTGAGAAAAATGATTTTTTCATGATTTTCATGGCCATTTCATGCGGGTCCATACGGACTTAGTGGGACCCACAAAAGTTTTAGACGATTTGAATCCCTTAAGTATTAACTAATATTTAAATAGGATTAGGATAATTTTTAATAAGTCATGAATTTATAATCTATGCCTACATCAATTTAAGTGCATGCGTGTGCATTATACACATAATGCGGGTACATGTGTGTGCGTGTACGTGACATATATACCCTATGGCCCTAAGTACACTGTTATCAATTATTATAACCTAAGTTGATTATTCTTTAACAAGATATGTCTCCTACACATATAAGCTATGGTAATTAGTTAATTAGTAAGTATTTAATTAAGTTTCCTTAGTAAAGAGATTATACCTTGGTATGCAAGTAAATGGGCTTTGGCCCAAAACCCAACTATAAGCCCATCATAACACCATACCATCTTAGTTAACCTATTTTACCTTAATCAAACTCATTGACTAACCTATTTTCTTTCAATCATACCTTAACAAAATCCATCAAATACTCATTATTCACAAAACCCATATACAGCTTTTACTACTCTTCAATTGTATATTTTAGTTTTTATTTAATTATTATCTTTTTATCTATTCATTACTCTTTTCCTATGCCCAATAGGACTCTAGGAAACACCTAAGCCTATTGAAGTCAAAACCCTAATACCACCATTGAACATCTTCCCCTGACCCTATATATACAAACCTCATGGATCGACTCACACCCTCATCCTTTAACAACTTTTTCTTGATCAAGAATCCCCACAATTCTTTCCTTGTCGACCATCCACATCCTTCTATAGTTGTTATATCTGATATGTCTCTCCTCCATTTTACTCCATCTTCAATCACGTGCAGACCAAGGCGTGTTGACCCACAGAAGCTTGTAACCGGATTGATCATCTAAGAATCTCCACCTGCAAAAGTGCAGTCATCCTCCATTCGCACAGCCTCTTCACCTTATCGGACAGCCATTTTTCAAGGTAACCATCACATGCGTTCTCTGATTTTGTCTTGATGAATCATCATCTATTTTGTCTTTCTTTCAAGGTTAAATTTCACGTTTTCTTTTTTACTTCCTATTGTAAGATCTAAATTCCTAACATCTCATTACTTGATGTAGCACCTCCTTCATCATTACAAAATACATCACCAAAAACTTCTAATTTCCTCTCTGTTTCTTTTTTCCATTCTCACTATGTTGTATAGTAATCCTCTTTTCTAGTTAGTACATTCCTTTTGAAAATACGTGAACCTCTGCGTTGTAGGACTTCTTCCTCATAAACTTCCCCACAAAAAAACTATTGGTAGTCCTCTTCGAAGCCCAGTTCTTGTGATATAAAGTATCGTCTTCGTTATCAACATCATTGTATTCCCCATCCAACACACTCCTCTTTGGAAAAGTGTGAAACCTTATGAACTGGCTTAAATGTCAACATCATTATCCGTTCCCGTTGAGTATGCACTTCCTTCCAAGATTTTGTTTCTTGAACTTCTTAAACCCATTCTTTTCAAGAATGCTAAAGCTATTCATAGATTGGAAAAAAATATAAATTTATAGGTAAAACATAAAGTTGTGTTTTGACCTTGCTAAGAATCATCTCTTTTAAAGATGAACAACCTCCCATGGTTCTAATTGAAATCTTATTTGAAAACAAATTGAAAGTTTTATACATTGAGTTAATAGTGGGTCTTGTCCATATCTATCGGCATTGTTAACCACACGGTCAATTACAATCCATTAGACACATCTAGGAGTTATTATATACTTTACAAGTGATTAGAAATTTACTTTACATATAATCATCGACATTATTGAAGGTGGGATCACATTCAATTTGGATCTACACGAAGATGAGAACTGACTTGAGAAATTAAAGTCAATTGGATAATAAGTTAAGGTATGATTCTGTTCCCGATCTCTTACTTCTATGGTTCTATTTTAAAATTATTATATTATTAATTACATATGTTTAAAATAGAAAATCTTATTTCAGTTTATATTGAAAAACATGTATATCGATTTTTATGCATTTCCGTTGATTTATCTGCATGTATTGAGATATTGTTATTTTGGATATTATCCTGGATTATTGATTATTATTATTAGAGATGCATTGAGGCTCATTGTATTTATTTCGTTATTTATTATTCGGTTGGGTTCGATTTGATCGGTTGAGATCTTGACCCCTTGGATGCTCTTTCGAATTCCGAGAGCAAGCTTAAAGAGCAACTGGGACATTCTGCTCCCAATGGTGAAAGACCTGAAACATCCCTGGATCCTTATGGTGGAATTAACGGCATGACCCGCTCGTAAGAAAGCCACGTGTTTAGCCACTCCTTGCATTCTCAGTTATATTTTGACTTATTGGAGTTTTGAAATTTATCCGATGAATCCGATTATTTGATTACCGATATTATTGATGCGCATTTGATAATTATATAGTTTTTATCATGTTTAATCGCTCAACCTCATAGAAATATGCGTGGTGGAGCGAACCGACTGAGTTGTTAATAACTCATGCCTATATTCTAATATTTTTTACAGAGATACCGGATGGACCAGCGGCTCAGTGATAGGAGCAAGATGATTCTAGCACTTTTATTGTTTTCTTAAAAACTATGTTTAGGTTTTGCTTCTAATTATTTGAATTCATAGTTATTTCAGTAGGTTGTTATTTGACATTTGAAATGTAATCAGAAACAAGTTTTAGATTTACGTTTATGAAATTATCATTATGAGATTGATTCATTTTGATTAGTGTATTGACTTAGATACATGCTCACTATTTCATTCACATTATTTTAATCCGTATCTCGTGCCTTAGCCTCGGATACCAGGTTCGATCCATACTCTTCTGGGTCGGGTCATAGGTCCCGGATTCGGGTCACGACAGTTATTTTAAAAATAATGCTTAAAATCGAAAAAATGGGCCCAACATTATAACAAAATAAAACCCATTATTTTGAAAACAAACCATTATTTTACTATTATTGGGGTTATTTTTTAAAAAATAATAAAAATAATAATTGTCTGATATTTTCAAACCCAGATATATGATTGACATGACCTATTATAACTAATTCCGTTATAATGTTATAAAAGACCTTTTAAAAACCTTTCTCAGTGGTTTGTACCGTGGCTTAAAAATGGCAGTTATAATGAAAATAAGGGCCGTTGTAATGGTAACGCCCCAACCCTGTTATGTTTTCTCCCATTATAACACCCAAGACAAAAAATTGGATATCAATGGCAGTTATTTTGGAAAAGAAAACATGGATGTTATTTTAGAATTTTCTTTTTACCATGGTGTTTTCCTTGAGAAATAAAAAAAAATAAAAATAATAGTATTTGTGTTTAATAAATAATTGCTTCAAAAATTTCGAATTAAAATATCGTGGGGACAAAATAACAATCCTTAAATCATTTTCATGTGGGTCCCATCATTGTGTGTCATTTAGTGTGTCAAAAAAGTCAAGTCAATCCTTGACTCTAGGTGACATGTCTATGTGAGGCTAACATGAAAGATGAGTCAAATACTGATTTTTGGTGAGGAGGATTATTCCAATATTTCCATCCCTATGGAAAAATGGACTTGAAATGTTATAAACTGTCCATTTCACCACTAGTTTTAAGTCTCCACATCAGCCTCATATTCATATATGTGACAAGTGACATGTTAAACTCGAGTTATATGGGCCAAAGTTTAAACGGGGTGTTGTAACGGTGTAACAGACTGGGGGTGTTACTATTTTTTCCCGTTATAACGAATTGTAATGCTCAGGGAGCAAAAATATGGAAACAAGGAAAAAGAAAACAGCACTAAAATCAAAATTCAAAATTTGAGTTTCAAACTTCCAATAAAAAAACAACGGAATATAAGAAAAAATAACATAAAATAACGGGTGTTTTTCCACAATCTCAGAAAATAACGGTCGTTATTTTGTTACAGTGGAAAAATAATGGAATGGGGAGGTCCGAATCCGTTATAACGGCCGTATTTTAGAATTTAGACCATGATATGGGCTGCCGTCATTTTGACATGCCTTATGTAGGGCCCATTTGGAGATGATTCAAGATCCATGAGTAAAACTTCAGCCACAAGGGTTGTGACCGAAGCCGGTTATAACCCCAATAAGAGCCAGGTGGCATACTATTAGAGGATGCTGACCCTATGGATGTTTGGCCAATCCTTTGGTGGCCCTATAACCAAAAATCAGTCTGATTAGTGATTTACAACCTTTGGATCTTTGAACCCAAATAACGCTCAATAATGCTCAATTCCTATGGTTAAAATCATTCCATGAAAATAACTTCAATCCAACGCTTAGAAATCATTAATCAGGCTGATTGTTAGTTTTCAGGTCCACCAAGGGACTGGCCAAACATCCATACGGTCAGCACCCTCTAATAATGTGCCACGTGGCTCTTATTGTGGGTAATAACTGGCTTCGGTCACAATTGTGACCGAAGTTTTACTCCACCAAGGGAAAATGTTTGTGTTGTGTTGTCCATAGGATGATGCTGTACCCGAATTTTCTTCGAGATTTGTGTGGTGCAACTCATGAGTTTGGCATGATGGTAACACTAGAAGACTGCCCTTCCAAGATAAGTTTGGGGAGATGGTGGTGACACTGCCCTTTCAAGAAAAGTTTTGAGGAAATATCTATGATACCTACTTCTGTATCAATTTTTTTTATGCAGAAGTCCCTCAGTTTGCCACCTAGTGGACTCTTTCAGGCCCACTGTCCCCCTGAATGTTTGGTCCACATCTTGGTGGACCCACACACCAAAAAAAATAAATGTGATTATTGATTCCTAGCCACTGGATTTGAGCACTTTTTCATCATGGGCTTGGAACAAACTGATAGATCTGTTCATAAAGCCCATGATGAATAGTGCTCAAATCCTAGGGCTAGAAATCACCAATCACGCTGATTTTTGGTGTGTAGGTATATCATAGTGTGGGCCAGATATTCAATAGGCAAGTGGGCCCGAACGAGTCTACTACATCACAATTTGAGGGACTTCTGCATCAAAGAACATCCCAAGTTTTGATGATGGTCCTTTTTGCCTGTAGGGTGCATAAAAAGACATCACATCCACGTGGCACTCTTCCGCGCCCACTGACCCCATGAATGATTGATCCGCTCCTGGATGAACCTGTGTGGCTGTGCACCAGGGATCTCTAATGTTAGATTCGATCATTTTTTGGTTACTGAGATTGAATGGCTAGATATCACCAATAAGGATGATTTTTGGTGCATAGGTTGATCAAGAGGTGGGCCAATCATTCATGGGGTGCTTGGGTTTATTTTTGGTCAAGGGCATTTGCGGCCAAAAGCACCACCCAAATGGGGTGCTTATGGAATTTGTGGGGTGCAAATAAAATTTTCCTTATGAGTCCCAACGCCTTGGCAAATTTGCCCCCTCACAAAAAAATTTCCTCCTTAGTACCGGTTTAAAAAGAGTAAAACTTCTATCACAATGAAAATCACAGGCCACGTGGTACACTCTCAGTGGACGCTGACCGTATGGGTGTTTGGCCAGGCCCTCAATGGACCTCTGAACCAAAAATAGCCTGATTAGTGATTCCCAAGGATTCGATTGAAGTTATTTTCATGGGTTTATTTTAACGGTAAGAATTCGAGCATTATTTGGGTGCAAAGATCCAAAGGTTGTAAATCACTAATCATGCTGATTTTTGGTTTAGAGGTCAACTGAGGGACTGGCCAAACATCCATGCGGTTATCGTTCACTAACGTTAAAGGCCTGTTAATTACACACAAAAAAAAAAAAAAAACGTTAAAGGGCTGTTTACCGTTATAACGGACCATTTAAAACCTTGGTTAGTACGTCTAATAGGCGAGGCAAGTGGTCCCACGTTACACGTGTTCAGCTGCCACGCACGCAAGAATAAGGAACGAAGACTGGTAGACTGTCCAAACTGCTCTGGTTAACTTGTACCTCTCCGCGCCGGGTAGAACATACAAAACCCTTCCCTCCCCTCTTCCCTGCGCAAATTCTCTCCCTCGCTCTCGCTCTGGCTCTCCTTTCAGAAAGGAGAAAAAAATGCTAGGATTTCGACGTAGGCTTGAATGTTCGGTGGTTCTTGCTTCGATTCTTCTTCAGCTCGCAGTCTCGGCAGAGTTGTTCTTCAAGCCTTTCAACGTGAGCTACGACCACAGAGCTCTGATCATCGATGGAAAGCGACGCATGCTCATTTCTTCTGGAATCCACTACCCTCGTGCTACCCCTCAGGTGCCAATCCAATCCAAATCCCATCAATTTAAATTCAACTCTTTCTCAGAAATTTTAAGGATCATCATTTTGATTCATGTAGTTTTTTCTAATTCAATTCTCGCACTCTATGTTGCTTCAATTGTGTTTGTGAGCTCGCTTTATTTGATTTCCCATAGACTCGTGGCACACCTGCAAGAGTTCGGGACTCACCGTTCTCTAGATTTTTTCTGGTCCATCCAGAAGAATGAATGAATGAGCTGGATTATTGAGGTCATCAGATTTTGTTGAATGGTGGTTTTGATAGATTGTCGCTTCATGCGTTTGTATTTTTTTTTTTTTTTTAATCATGGTTTAAGAAACGGCCGTTATAACAATGGCCGTTACAACGGATTCGTACCTACCCTGTACGTTATGAACCATTTTAACGCTCATAAAATAACGGCCTTAATTTTCCTTATAACGAAATTAGCCACCGTTGTTTTATGAAAAAAATTGTTAAAAAAACGACTGTTATTTCCGTTATCAATTTTATTGAAAATTTGAAATTCAAAATTTGATGAAAAAAATTGTTAAAAAAAACGACTGTTATTTTCGTTATCAATTTTATTGAAAATTTGAATTTTAGTGCCGTTTTTTCCTTTTTTTTTCTCCATCATTTTCCCTTTTCCCCTTTTTGCCCCATGTGTGTTACAATTCGTTATAACGGCCATTATAACGGAAAAACCGGTAATGCTCCCCAGTCCATTTAAACCTTGCTCTATACTAGAAGTGTATGTAGTTTTGGTTGATGAATTCCTGCTTTAAGTTCAAATGCATTTCAAAATCTCTGTTGGATTTGTGTCTATTTGCAGTTGAATGCTGTTAGGGTAATTTTACTTACTATTTTGTGTGTTTTTTTTTTAAAATTGTTTATGTATCTTAGAAGTCATGTTTAGAGGGGATTTGCTTGCGCGTTTGCTCACGAACCTTTTTCGAATGATCGGATCTTTTGTTTTTGTTTTCTTTTTCTTTTTTCCCTCAAATTGTTTAAATGGTTTAAATGATTTTTGTTTTCCTACATTAGGTTTTCTGGGTATAAGGGAATGATAAACCCCCAGAAGCTTCTTAAATTATTCATGGAAAGGTTCCTTTTGAAGGGCATTTTCGTTACTTCGAATGTTATTTTTAGTTAATCAACCACTTTTTAAATGACAAAAAATGCCCTTCAAAAGGGAATATCTTTGTGGATTATTAAAAAGCTTATGTGTATTTAACATTTTCCTTGATGAATTGTATGTTTCTGTCTTATGGAGTGTTGGTTACTAACAAGCTGCAAGGTATTTTGTGTACTTGTTTGGATCCATGTACTGCTTATCGAGTCACTTTTAGTCTTATATGTTTAAGATGATGCCAGATGTGGCCTGATCTGATTGCCAAGATCAAGGAAGGTGGGGCAGATGTGGTCCAAAGTTATGCATTTTGGAATGGGCATGAGCCAATAAAAGGACAGGTGTAGTAACTTTTTGACTCTGTTTAGTCTCAGGTGGTAGCTGTGCATGCTCATCTGTCATAAGATTTATCTATTTCTACTAAAATATTCCTTGCACTTCTGATGTTCTCTACTCAGTATTATTTTGAAGGAAGATACGATATCGTCAAGTTTGTGAAGCTGGTCGGGTCGAGTGGACTCTATTTCCATCTCCGTATAGGCCCTTATGTGTGTGCAGAGTGGAATTTCGGGTCTCCCCCTCCTCTCCATTTAATTTTACTTCACTGTATACCATTATATTCCATCCATGAAAGATGCCACCATGTTGTTACCGTCAAAGCTTGTTTTATTGTTATGTGATTAAGGAAAGCATTTTCATGGCTTCACTTATCTCTTTCAGCATCGCTGTTTCGACAAGTAGATTTTGTGCAAAATCTCTTGGTAGTTGCTATCTGCCAATGTAACTTAAGTAGAGAAATGAGGTGCCTAACAAGGTGAAGCCAGGAAATCTGATAGCCGACACTTTCATATAGTTTAGATGAGAATATTGGAAGGTACACTACTATTTAATATTAGTTTACACAAGTAGAAAAAACTGAAATATACATAAATATATAAACATGAACAAAGTGGAGTAACATACAATAGCTAGAAGCAAGAATAGCAAATAAAAATTAAGATTTCTCTTTGTAAGCGTGTTAATATGTGTCCAACATACTCATCATCATCATCATCATCATCATTCACAACGGCTTATCCCATCTATTTGCGGTCGGCAACATGAATCCTTTTTGCCATTCAATTTTATCTAGAGTTGTATCCTAAGTTAAGGCACGTGTCTTCAAATTTTGTTTTACTACCTCAATCCACGTAATATTTGGTCGTCCCCTTGGCCATTTAGGGCCTTCAACTTGCACCAAAGCGCTCATCACTGGCGCTATTATTTGTCTTTGTTGTACATGCCCAAATCATCTCAATCAACTTTTCTTATTATATCCCTTGCTAGCACTAATATTAGATCCCCTTAGATGTTCATTTATGATTTCGTCTTTACTAGTCTTTTCATTCATCCATCATAACTTCTTGATTGCCCAACATTCTAGTCCATAAAAGCACAACTGGTTATTGTTGTTTTATAAATTTTCCTTTGTGTGAGTGGTACACAATTGGTCACATAGCACTTCGGAAGTGCATCTCCACTATTGACACCTATCTCTAATTTTTGGGCAACACCCTCCTCAATCTCTTCCTTTTTATGGATATGAACCTAGATAACTAAAATGGTCGCTTAGGGGTATATCTTGCCTATCAATTTTAACTAACAACTCATCCCTTTGCATGCCTTTATGAAAGTTATATTGCATATACCCCGCTTTGGTCCCACTTACTTTGAAATCCCTAGCTTCCTAGGCATCTCTCCATAGTTTCTAGTTTTACATTTATTTCTCTAGTCTCACTTGGCAACATTACATCATCTACAAATAACATACACCTTGGGAACTCCCCTTGAATATAAGCAGTTAATTCATCCATGAGTAGTGCAAAAAGATACGGACTTAGGGCTTGGAAACTCAATAGTCTCACTGTGAACTGTTCTCACACTAGTTATAGTTGAAATGGTATTCTAGGGTTAGGGTTTCAAAGATGCAAGAAGAAGAGAAGAGAGAGAGGAGAAGAAAAGGATGTCATGCTTAACTCACATGACTCCCAAAAGTATTATTTATGTGAAGACCATACAAAGGCAAAAATACCCCTCATACAGAGAGGTATTTACAAAGCTACCCTTTACATGTAGAATACGTATATGATACACTCCCCTTCAAGTTGGTGCATAGATATCTCGCATGCTCAACTTGCTAAGACACCGGTGAAGTTGCCAACTAGGGACCCCCTTGGTAAATACATCGGCAACTTGCTCATCTGTTTGCACGAAAGGAGTGCACACCTCCCCGATACTCGATCTAGCAACCACATGTTTCTTGCTTCGCTAGCTAACCAAATTGCCTCCAACAAAGGTACAATAGCCTGAGGTAGATCTCCTGTCATCTTTGGCACCTGCCCAATCTGCATCAGTATATATGACTATCTGCATGTGGCCATTTTTCTTAAAGAGTAGGCCTTTACCCAGGGCAGACTTGAGATACCTCAAGATCCTGTGAGATGCCTCTAGGTGAATGTCCCCGGATGAGTGCATGTACTGATTATAACACTCACGGCATAAGCAATATCTGGTATAGTCAGGGAGGGATAGATCAATCTCCCAATTAGTCTCTAAAAACTCCCTACATCTTGAAGGAGTTCACCACCATCATTACCCAACTTGTGATTTTGCTCTATAGGAGTTTCCACTGGCTTCCTCTCTTTTTAGAAAGAGAGAGGAGAGAGAAAATAGAGAGAATTTGGAGAAAAATGCTGGCAAAGGGTCTTGAACCTTGGTCTTTAACTTGGTCTTTTGCATGCTTTATCAACTGAGCAAGCCCTCGTCTTGTGTTAGTTGATTGAGCTTTAATCTCGTAATATTACCTTTTATCACAATTTTATTCTTAAATATCGTGCATGATGTTTAGGTAGTATCAAAAAAATGTTTAGTTAGTATTGTATTAACTTACACCGGGAATAGAATGTTAGTGTCTTCTATTAAATGGCGTTAAGTGGGTCAAGAAGTGACAGATAAGGATGAAGGGCTCGGAAATAATATCTTGTAAAGACGAGTAGGTTAAGGGATGCTTTACACGTGACTCTTTTGATATTGGCGTCGTCCTCTTGGTAAGTACTATACTCAACTGGAAAATACACTTAAAAATCTTTTTTACTTTGTCCAGTGTTTATCTTGTGGTGTACCAACCTCGGGTGCTCCAGCTTGTCCGATCCGAGTTGTTCTCTTGGCCAGATTATTTGGCGATTGATCTTGAGATTTTAAACCATGCTCGTGGTTAACCTCCTTGGTATTAAGCCAGATTGGTACTTTGATATTCTTGTTTCTTATCTTAATGTTTGCTTCATCACTCTATCCCATAGTTTTATAATATAGCCAATAAGTTTGATCTCACTATAGTTAGTGCAATTTTGTATCTCTTCCTTATTTTGTAAATGGGTACTATACTACTTTTTCTCCATTCATTTGACTCTTCTAAGCTCAAGTAATTACTGAAAATAGCCCATATGTAGCTTCATTTAGTAATTTCTAAAAATAGCCTCTCAACTTTTCCTTTATGAAACTAGCCCATATGTTCTTTGCCCTTATAAAGATTCTCAAGTCACTGCCCTTAGTGCATTTTACTTTATCTAAGTTTCTCGGTTACTCTTTCTCTCTCTATATCTTATTGACCCTTGCATTCTTGCAAGTCTATAGATATCTTTCTCACTCTACCGCTTGTACGAGTCATTAATATTCGTCTTATATTTTGCCTCATTGCTTTCTTTGATTTTTTTTCAAACACATCTTTCAAAGTTTTCTTTGCTTTTTTGTTTGTTGTCAAATCTTGTATTTGAACCTTGTTTGGATCTCATCAAAGCACCACCAAGTTTCTTTTTGCGAGTGACTTTTCTCCCTTGATTTCCTTCGTCTATTGATTTGTCTCTAAAAGATATTGCCTTTTCCCCCTTTAGATTCCGCCACCTTATTCTTGGGTACCTATTAGTTTTCAATCTTCTTTTCCAGCTCTTAATGCAAACATTCAAAACCATTGGACACATTCTAAATATGTAATAATAATGCAAGATCTTGATCGTTGATCATTTGATTTCTAGAGGGTTTGTTAGTGTCGACTATTGCAGCATGTGTATGCATAGTGGGGATATTGTAGACAATTTGTTGCTACATTGTGATGTTGCTTGGGAATTCAAGGGTTTTGTGGTGTATTGGGTTATGCCGGGATCGATCATGAATCTTCTTCTTTGTTGGTGTCCTCCAACTTTCTTTAAAAGAGGGCATATCCTTTGGAAGCTACTTCCGTTTATGATCTTGTGGGGGCTTTGGAAGGAAAGAAACAAGCAGATCTTTGAAGGCAAGAGTGAAGAATTGCCATCGATCGTCCTCAACATGTGAATTGTTTACTGATTGTAATGGGCTGTTTTTTGAAGATTTTGTTTTCCGCCAGGACCTCCTTTGTCTTGGAGATGATTGTTAGCTGGAGGTTCCTCAGTTCTTTTTCTCCCTTGTTCGGTATTTAGCTTAGTGCAGGTCTTCTCGACCTCACAAGCTGCGCCTTTTGTTTTCCCCTTTGTTTTGTTTTAATATAATTTTACACTTATCAAAATTTTTCTTTTTCTTTTTACTCGTTAATGAATCCACTGTATAAACATAGTTTGATAAATAATAAATTGTCCTTCCTATTTTATAGACAGACGAATTGGTTCGATATTCAATGGTCCTTTTTTCGAGGTTGCTGATGGTCACGGGTTGTATGACTTCTGTTTATCTATAGCATGAATGCTCAACATATTCAGTTGCATAAATTTTGTTTCTTACTAACACGAGGGACATCTCAAATATTCTCACATTTATACTATGGATGACTTTAAATTAGAAATAGAGATGCAAAGTTTAATTAAGAAATTAGACTATATGAGGAGATCATCCTTACCAAGAATCAGTCTTTAACTCATCTCCATGCGGGCCCCACGACCATATATCATTTTACGCGTTACAAAAGTGTGTCATTTTATCCCAACACCACTCACACACACACAAAGGACACACACAAAGGACACTTGGAAGTAATTACACACACACACACACGTGTATTGTTATAGTGTTCATTACTTATACTACTTAATCTTGTTCATCTTGAGAACGAAATCCAAGGTTATGGTCCCACTAGTGTGTTAAAATCCAAATTGGTCATTGAACTGCTGAACTAGATGGTTTGCTGGTTCAACCGATTGGTTAAACGGGTGAATTGTCTCGGTTTTTCCGATTTCTTAGAGAAATTTAAAAATTTGGACTGATGGTCACGCAGACCATATTTGGGTATGGTTGACTGGTTCAACCAGTCAGTTTGGTCTAGGTTTTTTTCACTATATCCCTCTATGCATACTCCGTGTAGATTTCATAGTAGGGCTGCAACTTGGGCAGACTCATCTTGATTTGGGCTTGGCATCTTCAGTACTCGGGCCTGGTTTTGGTTTAGGCTGGGGGTAAGGACAACTCATGGCAAGGATAACTCAATGTATGGTTGGATTGTCCAACATGATCTCCATGCGGGTCCCACCATCGGGAGTAAGAACTTAATGTAAGAAATGGGTGTAGCTCTAGACAGACTCTTAATATATATGTGTGTGTTATAATGTAATAGTAAAATACTTAAATACGTTAGCAGCCTGATCTCTCCCCTTTCTCTAATTCTACACTCCTCCGTCCTTCTCGCCGTTGTCCTCCATCGTCACAACTGTCCTAACATCCTCCACCATCGATACCGTTATCTACTTCTCGGGTAAATTCAGTTGAATTGATGAATTAGGGTTAGATTTAGGTCTAGGGTTTCATAGCAGCTTTCCATCTAGGTTGCGCCAACCCTTCTGCCACGGAAGAAAGAATAAGAATAGTGGAAACAGAGGTGACAAAAGCTTTATACGAGGGAGACAAAGCATCATAGGAGACAAAGTGACTCAAAGGATGTTGAGTACAACTCTTGATTCCTTTTCTTAAAGCAATGGGAAAATCAGAAGCATCAGTAGAAGAAGAAATGACAGGTATAGAGAGGGAGGAAGGATTACTTTGATCCAAGGATGATACCACTGGTATTTGATCAGCTGTGGCTTTCTCCCTTCTGCTATAGACTTTGAGCTCATTCTGAGCGCTAGGAGCACTATTAGTCGTAGTAGCAGGTGGAGTAGTCTGAGGCCTCTCAAATTCTAGAGCAGGGGATAGGAATATAGTAGGAAAATGAACATTACACCTCTCTTCACTACAACTCTCCCCCCTGAAGAGAGGCGGAGGAGAAAAAAGACAGTTCCTCAAGAAATGTGACATCCATAGACACAAATTTCTTCCCTGTGGAAGGATGGTAACACTTATACCCTTTATGGGTAGAAGAGTAACCTGGAAAGACACATTTAAGCGCTTTGGGATTTAGCTTGGTACGATGGCGACCTAGGATGTGTACATAGCATACACACCCAAAGATATGAGGAGGAATTGCGAATAAAAAAGTAGTAGGATCAAGGACTTGTAGAGGGGACTGGAAGTTGGGGACAGGAGATGGCATTTTGTTAGTCAAATAGGCAGCAGTCAACACAACATCAGACCAATAGGATTTGGGGACTTAGAAGCCGATCAAAAGAGATCGAGCTACCTCAGGCAAATGACGCATTTTCCTTTTAGCTACACCATTTTGTTGATGGGTGTAGCTGCAGGAATTTTGGTGACAAATCCCATGGTCTAAAAAATACTGTTGTAGACCTCCATACATATATTCTCCACCCTGGTCAGAATGAAGGACCTTGATGGAGGCACCATACTGGGTTTGTATCATCTTATGAAAACCTTTAAAGATGGAACGAACCTCATCTTTAGTTTTCGTAAGATATACCCAAGTGCACCTAGTATGGTCATCAACAAAAGTAACAAAATAACGGAATCTAAAGATAGAATTAACAGGGGCAGGACCCCACACATCAGAATGCACAAGATCAAAGGAAACCAAATTTCAATTGCCTCTGGAAGGATAAGTAGATCAATAGTGTTTCGATAGCTCACATGTCTCACAATGCAAGTCAGATAACAAAACAGAAACAAATAAAGCTAAAAATAATTATTTGAGATACTGAAAAGAGACATGCCCCAGACGGGCATGCCAACATAAAACAGAGTCTATCCTACTCCTACTACTGGTAGGAGATGACTGCAGTGCTGTGGGCTCAGAAGATCGTCCATTTAGAAGGTACCGGGCGTCAGCCTCACGTCCAGTGCCAATCGTCCTCCTCGTTTCTAGGTCTTGAAAGCTACAGTACGAAGGAAAGAAAGTCACACTGCAGTTCAAATTTCTGGTTAGTGCACTGGCGGATAATAGGTTAGATGTAAATTTAGGGACATGTAAGACAGATGCAAGCGGAAGTTTAGGTGAGGGAAGAACATTCCCTTAACCTAGACACAAGATAAGTTGCCATCTGTAGTTTTGACCTTATCCCGGCCAGAACAAATAGAATAAGTAGAAAATATAGAAGACATACCCGTCATGTGTTCCGAAGCTCCTGAATCAATGATCCAGGTTGGACTAGAAGGGGGAATGGACACATGATGGGCATATCTAATGCACCGACTGAGCAAATGAGGAGGTGGTAGGAGGACCATCCAGCTGTGAGAGCAACCGTCGGAGCCCTGCAAGCTCATAAGCGGCCAAAGGCCTAGTAGAAGGCAGCGGAGAAGAACTCTAAAGAGACTGGCCCTGCGAGGGTGCATAAGTGTCCATGCTAGCAGAATGGGTACCAGAAGATCTGGACTGGTTGGAGCGAGAGGCAGAAGACTGGGGTCGACCATGTAATTTCCAACAAGTCTCTCTCACATGTCCAAGTCGACCACAAAAGTCGCACTTGGGCCTCTCCTTGGAGGAGGATGTTCAGCTAGTAGAAGGAGCAGGGAACTGTGGCGGCTTATTCCGCTGAAGCTGCTGAGGCTGAGAAGCAGATGCAAAGGTAGACCGATCAGGAGTGGGTGAGGATGTAGCAAGCGCCGATCGCTCGTGCACATGAAACTCATCCTGGAGAGATAGTCTGTGGCTCACTCTGTACACATGAGTAGACCTCACTGAGAGTATGCAGAGAGGTCCGACTGCTAAGGATCTGAATCCTGGCCAACTCATATGAAGGATTGAGTCCACAAAGGAACTCAAATATCTTACCCTCCTCAACGTGCTTTTGGTACTAGACCACTTCAGCTGGGGTAGGAGGATGGTAGGAATAATAATAGTCGAGCTCCTCCCACATACTCCGGAGCGTTGCAAAATAGTCAGATAGGGACCTGTCGCTCTGGCGAAGGTGTGAAATGCTCTGCTTCAACTGGTAAGCTCTACCAGTGTTCTATTGCTAGGAGTAGGTATTCTGCGCTGTTTCCCAAACATCTTGGGCTCTCCGCATGAAGAGAAATCCCCGACTGATGTGAGGCTCCATGGAATTGAGAAGCCAAGACTGAATTGCGAGGTTCTCGGTTTTCCATTTCTCAAACATGGGATCATCCTCAGAAGGCTCTGTAGTGCGCTCTGTGCAATGTCTCATCTTCCCATGGTCTCCAATGAACAACCGTGTGGCCCTAGCCCACTCCAGATAATTTGTCCCATTGAGTTTGACTGAAGTAATCTGTAACCCGGGGTTCTCATACATCACTTGTTGCACCATAGCTCCTCCAGCTCCTCTGGAGATAGAATCTGTGTTAACATCGGACCCTGAGGGAATTCTCAGGATAGGCGGAGTCTCCATAGCGAATCAATTAGCAAGGAAAGATTGCAACAGCCCTACAATACTCACACTGGAGGTATCTAAGAGCAAATAAGGCCTAATAATAACAGTCGGTGATAGAAATACCCAATCCGGACCTCCAAAATGCATCAAAAGTGGGTTGTTGAGAGGCTCTTCACATCGAAGAGCCATGGCAGCAGCCTACGGATGGCTGGAAGTACCCTAGATCCAATAGGAACCATTGAAAGAGGTCTAGAGTGAAGTTGGGGAGATAAAAGACCCAACCGATAGTCCTATAGGAATGAAAATCGTTACCTACGGTAACTATAAAGCATAGAACTCGTCCCACACTCTCCAAAAACACATGAACCCATCCGAATGTGGTATGCACATGCAGGGGACAATGAGAGGGATTAAAGCGAAGCAACAAATCCCCCCCAAAAAGCCTCTAAGGATCCAAGAACAAGGTTGGTTCGAAAAATTGATTTTTCGAATAATAGAGAAAAATGGATAAAAAGCTATCCAAACTAATCCAAAACATTCGGCAAAAATCACCAAAAAAAGAGGATAAATTATACTCTATTAAGATATGGAATTTCAGGTCGATCGGAAAACCTTGTCCGTACGATTGCTGACGTCAGTCGTACGGCTTTGATGATGTCATGGTCCTCCTGGTTGCTCTCTGATCTTTGCTCTTGTGAAAGAAATTGAGGTTGGCTCTGATACCAAGTTTGATCCAAATGGTGTTCTGTGCCCACATAAACTATTCTCTTGGTATATGCACTATACCGATCAAGATTTCTGTTTTCCTGTAGAAATACCTACAAACTTCTGCTTCTTCCCCATATTTGTTTCTCTCACTGTGTTAACCATAGTAGTGATTGTTTTAAGATGAAGGATTTCTGCATCAGTTTCTCCGATTGTTTCCCACATCTGTTTCTAAGTTTTGATAACCGTAGTCACATTGTTCTCTTGAATTTTGGCGAGGAAGATTTTCTTTGTCGGATGCATTGTTCTCAGGCAATTTTGTGCTACTATACTGCTTTACACTACATTTTTGTGAGATCTTTTATTTTGGTTGATAATCTTGCAGCGGTTTCCCAGTGTGGTTGCGTGATGTCCCTGGCATAGAGTTCCGAACTGATAATGCACCATTTAAGGTATTGCATGTTTATGGGTATGCATATCCAATGTGCACATCTATGTTGCATGTGCCATCATAATTATCTGGAAGCCCATTTAATGGAATTACTAATTTATATTGTGTGTTTCTAAAATAGATTTTTTTTACTATTTTTTCTTCTAATTTGTTTTTTACACGGAGAGGTTAACATTTTGGTAAATATTTTTCTGGTTTGGTACTTAGCTTGTGGATAAACTTGTTGCAAGGAAAGTAAGTCTTGCGATATTAGCTTTTAGATACACTTGCTCCAAGGAAAGTAAGTCTCGAGATTACACAAGTGATAAGCCCCTACCCAGTGTCATGATGTAATGTTGAGTAGTGAGTCCATACCACAGTAGTTTTACTCTTTTTAGCTAATGAATCCCATAGTGTTGAGTTGATGACACTCAGCTGATGGTTAAATTTGAAATTTTTACTGGTGGTTCTGGCTAGCATTCTGATGATATCTTCACTTCTTTCCAGGAGGAGATGCAGAGGTTTGTTAAAAAGATGGTGGATCTGATGCAAGAGGAAATGCTTTTTTCTTGGCAAGGTGGTCCCATCATATTGTTGCAGGTTGTAAGAGCATTTCTGAAGTTCAGTTTAAACATGAAATATATTGATTAGCAGGTTTGAATTTTATAATACATTATGGTTATTCCAATAATATATGTCTTTCTATTTATTGGTTTAATCTAATTTAAGCAATAAACTAAGCTACTTATAAACTTGGAGCTGTCCACTAAGTTTAGTTTCGGCACTTCTAGCTTGCCCTCAGTTTATTTGGAGTTATGAATCACACATTTTACAATGTCTGCTCAATATTTGAAATAACTTGAAGCAAATTTAGCAGATTGAAAATGAATATGGGAATATGGAAAGCTCATACGGTCAGAGGGGGAAGGACTATGTTAAGTGGGCTGCAAGAATGGCACTTGGACTTGGCGCTGGTGTTCCGTGGGTTATGTGCAAACAGACTGATGCCCCAGAAGATATTGTAAAGTCTTCACCTTAAATAGTTCTACTGGAAAGTGTTACAATATCAATAAAGAGCAACCTAGATGGTGGTTACCATGTGTTTTTTGTTTTCTATTGACTTTATATGTAAAAATCCATGTTTTGGACTATTAAAGTGTCATTCTTCTTATTTCTTCCACAGATAGATGCTTGCAATGGATTTTATTGTGATGGTTTCAGGCCAAACTCGTACAAGAAACCAGCTCTTTGGACAGAGAATTGGAATGGATGGTATGCTGATGCCCTGTGACTTCATGTGGTTTACTTCATTCCTGTCCTCTGAATTTATTTTTAATGCATCTTACCAAGATGGCTCATCTCACTTTGATTCCATAGGCTGATGGTTATTACAATTTCTTTTGCCCCAATACTAGAGGATTTCAGGGTGCAGTGAACTCTCTCTGAGGACAAGTTTATAAATAATCGTAGCCGAGCCTGGGGATTTCTTCCAGGGTTGGAATAGGTTTTCTTGTTCTGTCATAAATGCGTTTGCCGTATTTCCCCTCATTTTCAGCAGAGCAGAGGTATTGAAAGGGGACTTACTTTTTTATCAATGCGTGATTAAACACATAAGAACAGAAGTTCTAGAAATTATTCAAATATTTTGTTCAAACAAATCAAATTGTGGAAGTCGATTTATTGAAATTTTTAACGATCATATTCTAGCTGTCAAAAAAGTAATAGTATTTAGGATCTATGGTTTTCCTTCTCATGTTGATACCATGATTACGTCAAGCTCAACATTCACAAACTGGTAACCCAGATCTGGTCCTGCCAATGTCGTGGTTGTTCTTGATGGCCATGTGCTACATCTGTCAACACATGCAGACTGTTAGAGTTCGGGATCCTATTCCTTCCTCGAGTAGTTAGATCCCGTTTCTTTGTATATATGAGGGTCTTCCCCTGTTTATAATACATATACACTTATAAAAAAAAAGTTTATGTTTATGTAGAGTGTTGGGCCCACAGCTTAAGTTATGATCTATTAATGTAAGTGGGCCCACACCACTTCAGTTTCACTATATATTCGGCTGAGTTAACACTGGAGGTCTTGACATTGGACCATCCCCAGATTCTGCCTCGTTACAACAACATATGGGCTCTTATAGTCGACGGACTTCAAAATTTACAAACAGGAATGAAATTCGAATTTGAGACCTTTCGAATCCGGGATTAACAACACACCTAAAGTAAATAAACAGTACAAACATGACTTAAAATAAAGTGTACCCAAACAGTATAGACATAACTTAAAGGTGTTGGAAGGAGTCTAGTCACTGTGATCATAGTCTGACCAGTCAATAAAGGGTGTGACATCTGGCTCAAAGTAATCTGTGTGCTTTGGTGGTCCATGATTCTCGAGATACGACAAAAGATGTTCATACAGCCTAGTTGAAAGTGGATGCTCAATGGCTTGTGGTGGAATGGTAGCAAAATCTACATCGTTCATTCTACTCATCATTCACTGGAAAAAAGCATCGTTCTTTGGAATCTTGATTGAGTCGGAGCATGTGATCATGCCAAATCCAAGATTGAATCTGTGCTTTAGGGCAATGGACAAAATAATTATCTTCATTGTCCAATATGAAATCTGTTGGACGATGAAAAGTGATAGTTAAGTTCTTTGTGTGGACTGCTCTGAGGAACAAGATCCTTACTTTTGATCATCTGATCAGTAGAGGTATACAATTACCGAACAGATGTGTGTTGTGCAAGTCGAAAGCCGAGTCGGTCGATCACTTATTTCTTCATTGTAGTTTTGCTTCCGACGGGCAGTCATTCTTGGGTTTATTTGGGAAACCTTATGTGTGTCCTCAGCAGGTGAGCGACTTGTTCCAACTAACAAACAGAAGGTCTGTAGAACCTGAACCAAGGTTCGGAGGGTTCCTCGAGGCACTTTGGGAGGTGTGGTTAGGGTAGAAGTGCCCTGGGAACCTTGGTTTCCAAAATAGAAGAAAATCCAAAAAATCAAAAATCATTATTCAAAAATCGGATCCTGGCCAAACGCTAGGCGATTTTTTCAAATTGGAGATCTGACGATCAGAAAAATCCCAAACGAATCTCCGTAGATCCCAGATAATCCACAGGGAGGTGCGGCTAGGGTACAGAGCCCAAGCAGTGCGCGAATCTCGAGAAGATAAAAACCTGAAATCTGAGCTGGGGATCCCAATTTTAGAACTGGAGATCTGGTGATCCAAAAATCTTGAAATAAGTTTTTGTGGAACCCTACTAGCCCTATGAGAGGTGCGGCTAAGGTATAGAGCTCAAAAATGACATGAATCTCGAGGAAAATCAAAACCCAAAAACCTGGATATACGCGTTCCTCAGAAAAATTGATAAAAAATCCTGAAGAATGGGGATAGAGTGGATCTCTGACGACTGATAACAGGCAATACACAAGGAATGATAGATCTCTAGTTTTCTTGCTTCAGAAACGACCCAAGAACTTCGCAGGAGGACCATCTGCTATTTGCTCAGAAATTGCCCGGACTTCGGATGCCCACATATAAGATCTTTGTGGAAACTCTAGGGGACAATGATTTAGGCCCTAGAGTAACCATGCTCTGATACTATGTTGAATAACCACTTCACTCTAAAAACTTAAGCTATTAGAGGGAGGCGTAACTTTGTATATCAAAGGGTCCATGGGTCTAACAAAGGCGGAGTGCTGACCACACAACCAAACAACACACTCCAATAATGTGTTGGATTCTATGTACACCCACGTGGGGGTGCACTTAGTGGGCTACGTCCCACTACCCCACTTTGGGTTTATTTTCCATTATATAGAGGTTAATTGGTGGGTCCACCCACTTAACCTACAATCGCTTTATTTTATGTTAGTGGGTTAAGTGGTGGGTCCCCACTTGACCCACACGATTTCTCTTTTACTTGTAGAAGGGGTTTCCCCAACTTATATATATCATTTATGGGAGATTGAATATTCACTTCATTTTCTCTCTCAATCTTAAGCATATTGGTGACAACCTCAAACAACAACATGGTATCAGAGCAGGAGGTCCCAGTACGTCACGGGTTCGAGTCTCGGCAAAGTCCTTATGGGGCATGTTATTGGAGTGTGTTGTTTGGTTGTGTGGCCAGCACTCCGCCTCTGTTAGACCAGTGGACCCTTTGATATACAAAGTTACTCCTCCCAGCGTAAATTTTTAGAGTAAAAATGGTTATTCAACAGGAAGGATTAGGGTTCATAAATGATGGTAATGAGGAAAGGAAGGATTATGTAACTGGTTTGAAAATAGGGTTAGGTTCACGAAGATGCAATTATTTTGTCTACTCAGATTGTTCATTTTAGTTGTTTTGAATATGATACTAGTTGTAGGATCTTTCATCTCAACTGATATCTTGAGTGCACTCTTTTTTTTTATCATTGATACTTGCATGCTCATATACTACTAAGAATTTCATAAGCATTACCTTCACCTTTTTTGGTTGATCTTTTGAAGGTATACATCATGGGGTGGAAGAGTGCCTCATAGGCCTGCTGAAGACATTGCATTTGCTGTTGCTCGTTTTTTCCAGCGTGGAGGGAGCTATCAGAACTATTATATGGTATAATAGATATCCATCCAAGCCACAAAGCTGCTTTAATTTTGAATTGAGTAGAACTACATCAAAATAAAAATAAAAGAAAATAAATAGAGCGATACTCTCCAGAACTTTTATATGGTATAATATATCTCGATATCCAAGACACACGGAGCTGCTTTAATTTTGAATATAGCAGAACTACATTTTATCTTATTTAAAACTGTTATTAGTTTAGGACACCCATCCGCAGTGGTGTAATATAGAATTTCTTATGCTCCAAAAGGCTATTTGCTCTTTATATGCTCTTAGGTAATTTGATCATTGTCAATAAAACTTACACTTATAAAAAAAAAGTTAATTTGATCATTATATAATGATGGTTATGTGATGGGATTGAATGGCATGTTTATTAGCTGTTGTTTTTTGTTATGTTATTTCTTGATAACCATATCATTCTAAATGGGATGGGATATTGGCACCCCTCTTTTTACTCAAGAAACCCACTTAACCAAAAAAAATTACAAAAATGTCCCTTCTTTTTCACTCACACCACCCACAAACAAAAACCCTAAAAAATAGAAAAGAAGAAGAAGAGGAGGAGGCCACCGCTGCTGTCGCCACCGCAGGTACCTCTCTTTCCCCCTCTCTTTCTCTCTTTCTCTCCTTCTCTGTGTTTTTTTTTGGTGGGTGGGTGGGTGGGTGTGAAGAGTTAGGGGTCAATTTTAGTTGGGTTTATTGAGTGAATGGGTTTACTGAGCGAAATCGCGGGTGCCAATATCCCATCCCTTCTAAATTTATGTTTTTTTGAGGTGGTTGTTGGGAAACATCCTGAAGTAATTCAGTAACTGAATCTTGTATGTTATTTAGGTTAACCATCCAACATTGAATGATATGTACATCTCATGTACCCGTTGTGAAATTCAATTCACAATTTCTTGTTAAATGATTGCAGTACTTTGGCGGGACAAACTTTGGCCGGACATCTGGGGGCCCATTCTACATAACTAGTTATGATTATGATGCTCCAATTGATGAATATGGTACATAAAACTATTGTTGTGTTTAGATAGTTTAATTTCTTAGTTGCCACCCAATGTTCCCTCTCAATTATTAGAAACTTTCCAATTGCTATTTATTCCTTAGGTTCAATATAACTTTAGTACACTAATTTAGTATCTGATATACTAATAGCATCTTTTCTTCTCTTTAGGCCTGTTGAGCCAACCTAAGTGGAGGCATTTGAAGGATCTGCATGCAGCTATAAAACTTTGTGAACCTGCTCTAGTTGCTGTTGATGACTCACCTCAATATATACGATTGGGACCAAAGCAGGAGGTTTGCATTGAGTTAAATATCGTCATTTGTTCATGACACACCCCAGTGTTTAAATATGAGATTCTTATGTGAATGTAGATGGTCTTTTTTTGTTTGGATGTTGAGCAATGGCATCTTATGCCTAGTTCATTTTAAGAAGAAACTAAACAGGAAATCATCACCAGAGTTGTTTTATTTGATCCACTATAAGGGAAACTCACTTAGGTTTTTGGATCTAAATATGCTAATTGGTGTGGCGATGAGTCTCAACCTCTATGTCACACCCCGAATCCAATGGTACAAATCTCGAGCCATAACATTGGGCTTCCCATTGAATGGCCCCCTAGGATGATTTACTCAATCATCCAAGTTTTCACAAACCACGAATACATCAGATGAAGTAGCAGCGGAAAAACAAGACTTTATTTATAAGAACCATGTCTCAACAACCACCTTCACGTGGCATAATATAAAAGTCAAACAGCATCATAAGTGCCTCAACAACTACTAACATAATGTTTAAAATCCCAACAATAAAGAAAGCAATTAGGTCTAGTAACTTCCATGTGCATCAACTAAATCCGTCCAACCGATCAGTTTCTATATTAAGAGCTGCTGCCTAAAAAAGGATGGTCAACCATGGGGTGAGCATGACCAGCTCAGTAAGAACTTTTAACATGTGTCATATCTCCTATTTTATATAGATGTACTAGTTGAATAGAAAGGCAATGAAAAAGAGATGTAGGAATAGAATAGGCAACAATTGGAGATATAACACTAATTTGCAGTTGGCCCCAACCGGTTGGAATGATTTGTCAATATAAGAACTTATGCAATTAACTTGGAACATTCAATCACATAGAGTCCATTTTGCTGCAGTAGAACCAAACTTGCACCCATCTACAACACTGGTGAGTAATCATATTTTGACATTAGCTAGGAATAGGCTTCCCTAACAATGTCACTTGATCAGGGTGTTCTAGCGTCTTCCATCCGAGGAGCGTAGGGTCGTATAATTTATAGAATTTAGGGTTCGCAACCCAAAGTGAAGGCCTACAGAACAATTTCTTTTAGGGACATGAACCTAGGGATTTTGTTATGCATAGTCGTTCTGCCTTAGGGACTTTAACTCATGGACGAAGTCATATTTTATTTATGATTTAGGGACTTTAACCTAGGGACGTAGATAGATTATCCCCGACAATGTGTTATGATATTCCAGTTCATGATGAAGCTTAGAAAAACATAATAACATGTACGAATACTGTTAGCAGATGGTGTTTGAGCACGTGTTGTGTTGGCCCGACGACTTGTTGGTATATATCGTTTTTTCACCTTTCCCCAAAATAGGTCGATCTTTTGGGGTAAATGGTTGTTTAATATGGTATCAGAGCCTTAAGGCTTGGGAGGTTGCAGGTTCAAGTCTCCAGCGGAGTGTATTCCCGCTGAGGAGGCGTGTTAGCGGATGGTGTGTTCCCAACTTCCTGCGCACGTGTTTTGTTGGCCCGACGATTCTTTGATAGACATAGTTGTTTCACCTTTCCTCAACAAGTTGATCTTTAGGGGTAAATGGTTCTTTAATAAATACAATTACCAAACTTTTCTTAAGGTAATTGCGCAAGTACATGGCATAACTTCGACCTTCACCCATGGTGCACGTCTCTTTAAAGGCCCAACACTCATGGTCTACAACAACATAATAACATAATAACATGATAAAGCTTAGAAAAACATAATAACATGTACGACTACAATTACCAAATTTTTCTTAAGGTAACTGCCGCAAGTACACGGCATGACTTCGACCTTAACCCATGGTGCACGTCTCTGTAAAGGGTCAACACTCATGGTCTACAACAACATAATAACATAATAACATGATGAAGCTTAGAAAAACATAATAACATGTACGACTACAATTACGAAACTTTTCTTAAGGCAACTGCTGCAAGTACACGGCATGACTTCGACCTTCACCCATGGTCCACGTCTCTTTAAAGGGTCAACACTCATGGTCTACAACAACAATTCGAATATCAAGAATTACTTCACAACATAACTATACTATAGTCACTCATACTCTATGATTTACCATGATTTAATCACCCTATGAGAAAATCACATCTTAACTAGGGACCTACGTGCCACATGGATTGCAAAAATCGTAACTCACTGAAAACCCTCGTGGATGACTCGATACTTTATGGAATTGATCCAAACCACTCATGGTTCAAAGTACACAAGATCGTTCATGGGTGATACCGAAACGTATTAGAATTATCGTTCGGTTTCAGACGAAACTTCGTGTAGCCAAATTGGTATGGCCACCGAAACGATACAAGCGAAAACTCCAGAAATATCAGATCTGGATTATTCTTAGAAATTTTCTGGATTTTCACAAGAAATGTCACAGAATCTTGAATACTTCACCAAAAAACGTGAGACATGGCTAATTTTTTTCTCTAAAATCAGGCTCTACCGGAAACTAAAGTCTCTAACCCATGAGGGTGACGCATGGCCGTACGACTGCTGACATCAATCCTACGGACAATGATGTCAGCAGTTCTTCTTTGCTTCAGACTCTCAACGCGTAGGTCTGGATCACCCTTGCTCTGATACCAAGTTGTTTTATGTAGATCTAGGGTTAATAGAAGAAGAGGAAAAAGCAGAGAAGAGAAGAAAAGAGATTAGAAAGAGGAAAAGAGATGAATGAATATTATTAACTCTCCCACACCCTAATCTCTTATATTAATAATACGGGATTCCCATAGTACCCTTAAGGATTACAACACAAAATAAAAAAGCACAAAAAACAACAACAAATTTGCCCTCATAGGAGGAAGGACAAACAAGCACTCATTTACAACAATATATTGAGTACTTGGAATATTGGTTTACAAGACAGACTTTGGTTTAGCTCGATAGTACTATAAGTCACTCTTTTTTACCCTAAATCAGTTATATGATATATTATTTAATAAAACTTTGTTTCATATACTCATTTCTGATTTTCTTAATATTTTTTCAGATTTTTTGGGAGTTTTCCGATATGGTTTCGTCTGTTTCATTTTGGTTTCACTTAGTTTCGGACCAAAACCATTGCAATCCAGAACGAAACCTGCACCTTTGAATCATTGGGGAGGAAGAGGAGGTGGAAAAGTTATTCATGGTCTGGAAAGAAAGGAACCTATGATAGGGTTGGTTGGTTGGCTTGACACATGCTGATCAACTATAAAACAGTCAAGAAGTGAGAACTTTTCGTAGTAGTTTGGTGGGAGAAAGTAGTGACTCGATGAGGGGGAGAAGTTAGTAGCAGGAGAAGACTAGAAGTGTTAGAAAGTGTGGGGTGTTCTCCAAATAGGTGAATAATGAAAATCCTATTGTGGAACGTGAGAGGTTTGGGAATCATGAATAATAAAAATCTTATTTTTCACCATTTTCAACTTTGTAGAGAACTCCTTTACTAAAATTGTCGAATTGTTTCATAATTACATTCCGCACATCTATCCCATACTATGAGCAGCATCTCTATGATCACAGTCCCAATTTCACCTCCCAAATTTATGCGCAATGCCACTAATCCAAAGAGGACATTCTTCCTATCCAAACCTCCACAGCCATTAAGGTTAAATAATCAAACATTGCTCGAAGTACCATAAAAATGTATTTTCTAGAATTTCTTTTGAGCAGTTAATAGAAAATGTCCAAAGCTCAACACTGAATTTTTTTTGGTTCTCCACAGATTTTTGTTGTCAAAAACAATATTATACTTTCAGATATTCTTATTTGTCCCTTTTTATATGTTTGTTCTACTTTGAGTTTTTCTATTAGCATCTATTGTCGTGGACATTTTCAGGCACATGTTTATCGTCAACCCACTGGAACTGAATACCTGAACTCAAGTCATTTAGGAAATGGGATCAGTTGCTCAGCGTTTCTTGCAAATATCGATGAACATAACACAGAAACTGTAACATTCCTTGATCGAGTGTATACTTTACCACCTTGGTCAGTGAGTATATTACCAGATTGTAAGAACGTGGCTTTCAATACAGCCAAGGTAAGATTCTAATCTTTTGATCTAGATGTTCTACATCTGTTCGTACCTTTGCAAGTTTCTGTTGAAGTGAAAAAGGCTGTGCATTATTGTCCTACATTTACTCTTATAGTTAGCTTATCAGGATGCTAATAGCATAACATTATACCAAAAAATTGAAAATGTGGGAAACGAGAGATGACTTAAGAACTGCTCAAGCACTGCGAAAATGGAAATGGGATTAGTTGTCAAATGACATGAGAAACATATGGGAATTTCTCAGAAAGCTTGTTTTAGAACTTACCTTGACGTTTGTACGGGTTTGGAAACTCAATATTGGAAGTTAGGATTTTCCAATTTGTGAAATAGTTAGTTAAATTTCAAATGGAAAAAAACAGGGAAAACATGAATGTTCCTGTATGGGGTAGTTAGAAATTTCTACAACTGGTTGCCCAAGTATTAATTTCTACCATGAACACTGTTTTTACCTTCTAAAAAGAATTAATGTGATACAATGCATCTTTATGTTTTAAATGTGTTACTCTACTTGCTTAATCTAGGCATATCATTTATTCTTTTATTTTATTAGATGTCAAAAGTCTGTGATGTTATTTCTCCATTGATGTTTCCATGACCAGTACCATATTCCATACTTTCAATGTATTGTATGTGATATGGTATTTGTGCAGTGGTGCTTTTGCAAATTGTACCTTACATCATTCCCTCCATCAAATTTAGTATGGTAAATGAGAGATGACTTAAGAACTGCTCAAGCACTATGGTATTGATGCATGCTTGGTTGGGAAAATTCCAAGGTTACACCAAAACTGATGAAGATCAAAATAAAGCAACCCAACTAAGAATCCAACAACAAGAAGAGAGGAAATCCATGCTTTTTGCAGATTGTTAGTGGACTTCTATGCAAATCCATGCAAATAGAGTTCACGTGTTCCTTTGGATTTCTTCTCCAAGAAGAGCAAGCGAATTCTTCAATTCAATAATAGCCAAAAATATTTTCCACAATTCTCATATTGTTACCAACTAAAGCATGTTTCCTACTTGCACAGTTACTAAAACTAAGAAGCAAATAATAGTAAAAAATTAAATATTGTCTTTGTAAGTAAAACAGAAAAAACAAGCAACTAATTAAATCTGGAAAGCTGGCCATGATATCTTGCCACAATCATGTGCCACGATCATGGTCATGCCTAGTCGTATGTGTCTCACATGCACACACCACTACGTCATCATCCTCGGGGGTTGGGAAAAATTTGACCACATGTTTTAAGCGTGAAACTCCTGGTATGGATTTAACTCATGGAAATTAACATTTGAAATCCAAATACTGTCAGTGGGTGGGTGTCCTTGTTATTGAACAAGATATGGCAAATAAGATCCTTAATGCGTATAGGGCTCATGAATAACAATTGCATTAGCAGTCGTGTCCTTGGTATCTCCTTGATTTAAAACCGAATTCTTTCTCGTGGATTGTCATTTGGAACAACACCATGAAATTTCAATAACTCGAAAATGTTGCAAGTACGGGAGATGTTATTTTCTGGTGGCAATTGAACTTCAAAAGAAACGTCATTGAACTTCTTGACAATCTTATATGCCCCAATTTTCTTCATCTTCAACTTTGTGAAATAGATGAATCTAGGGTTAGAGAGGAGAAGTGAAGGGAAGAGATAGAGAGAAAGAGAGAGAGAGACGAACTAGGGTTGCTCGGCCTCTTCCTTGAAAGAAGTACAATACCCTGATGTAGATCGCTTATCACCTGGGGCTCCTGCCCAATCCGCATCTGTGAAACCCTCCACACGCATGTGGCCCTGATGACTGAATAGTAGGACACGACCTGGGGAAGATTTTAAATACCTCAAAATCCTGTAGGCAGCTTCTAAATGTGGAGAACGAGGAGAATGCATATACTGACTAACTACACTCACTGCATATGCAATGTCAGGGCGAGTATGTGCTAGGTATGTAAGTCTCCCTACCAATCGCTGGAAGCTACTTACATCCTCCAAAGGCTCTCCGGACTGACCATCAAGTTTATGATTTGCCTCAATGGGGGTATCGATAGGCCGAGCCCCTAGCATACCAGTATCCTGTAGTAGGTCCAACACATATTTCCTCTGGGAGATGAAGATTCCTTTGCTAGATCTTGCAACTTCTATCGCCAGAAAGTACTTGAACGTGCCCAGATGCTTGATTTCAAATTCCAATGCAAAGAACTCCTTCAACCGGGTAATTTTTGCAACACAATTACCCGTAACAATGATATCATCGACATATACAATCAGAATTGTGACATCCTCCCTATCACGTCTGATGAACAGAGTATCATCAGCTTGGCTCTGACTATACCCCATTCGCTTGACTGCCCCACTAAAGCGTTCGAATCACGCTCTTGGAGACTGCTTCAAACCATACAAAGTTTTATGAAGCTTGCATACTTTCCGTTTATCCTTAGAAAGTTGAAAACCAGGAGGGGCAGCATATACACGTCTTGTTATCAGATGCGTATTTTATATGTATTGGGTTATTATGTAAATAACCCTTGATGTGAGGGGTATACTTGTTTTTGTCTATTCTTTTTCATATAAATAAGATTTACGGAGTCATTGTGACCTAATCACAATAGACATCCTTTCTCTTCTCTCTTTTCTCTTCACTCTTCTCCAAACCTAACCCTAACCCTAATCCTTTAATTCAACTTGGTATCAGAGCTATCTGCCGTCGAGGCTTGCCGGAGTATCTTTGGGGACAAACCAGAGGCAACCTGACGTCATCAGACCGTAGGCTGAGCTCTATGGACACGGAAATCGAGGTTTGTTGAAACCTTTGCCATTTGATAGAGAATATTTTTTTTTTCTGTTTTTTGGTTATTTTTGGGGAATTTTCTAGATCCATTTAAGGGTTTTTTTTTGCCATTCTTCGAGTTTTTTTTTCGAAAAACTCAGTTTGTAAACCAACCTGTTTCTCAGGGATTGCACGGTCACTAGGGAAGGGGACTGCTCGTGGAACTTGGGCCTAAGAAGGAATCTAAACGATTGGGAGGTCGACGCTCTAGCATCCCTGATTGAAAGGGTGGGAGTCAACCCTTGTCTCGGGGAGGAATCTGATGAGAGGATATGGAGGTGGGATCCCAAAGGAAAGTTCTCTGTCAGCTCTTTCTTTAGCCATTGCTCTTCGAGGACCGTCGAGTCTTTTCCAGCCTCAACAGTATGGGGTTACCCTTTACCTTCGAAGGTGAAATTCTTTGCGTGGACAGCATTCCATGACAAGATTTTAACGGTGGATCATCTTATCAGTAGGGGCATGGTGATCCCCAACAGATGCAGTTTGTGCAAAGAAGTAGGAGAGTCGGTCGACCACGTCCTCATCCACTGTCGCTTCTCCTTTGCAGTGTGGCAGACTTTTTTCGCCTTGTTCGAGCATCCCTATGTAGTCCCTCTCCATGTGAGTGATCTACTTCGAGGATGGACGGAGGAAGGAATGTTAGGGAAAGGCAAGCTCCTTTGGCAGCTGTTACCCTTTGCGGTTTTATGGGCAATTTGGAAAGAAAGGAACTGTAGGATCTTTGAAGACGAAGTTAAAGACTTAAAGGGGGTGATTATGGAAGTTAAATCCCTCTTGTTTTTGTGGACTTCGTATTCCCCTCTTTTTAGAGGATGTTTTTTCAATTCCTTCGTTTTTCGATGGGAGGAGCTGCTTAGGGAGCATGTTCCCTCGAGTAGTTAGCTCCCGTCTTTGTGTACATATGAGGGTTTTCCCCTATTTATAATACAAAAACACATTTATCAAAAAAAAAAAACCCTTAGTGAACTTTTTGGGGGGGTTTGTTGCTTCGATCTAGCCCCCCCCAATCCCAGCAACATGTGGACACCTCATTTGAGAGGTTTCATCAAGGATTGAAGGCTGTGTGGTGTTATCTCCACCCACTAGTTACCGTCGGCGACTTTAATAGCCTTTTTAGGCTGTCGGTTTGACCTTAATCCTCCTCCTTTTGTTCTCAGATCTAGCTGCAATGCTTTCTAGTGGTTCTAGGATGTTTGTAACCATCCACATGTTATTTTTCTTTGCCATTAGCCCCTCTAGGATGCTTATTTGAGGTCCGTTTGGGTGTTTCTTGATCACCAACCCTACTTCCGGGTCTTATTTCCCTTCGGTTCACTCTTTTTTGGGAATTAGAGACTTATGGTAGGTATCCTTGGGTTCTATTTATTTTTTGGGGCTTCATCAGACGTGTTTATGGCCTTCGGTGTGGTTGTTTGACCCTATTCTGGCTATTTATTTGATCTTCAGCACCTCCTTGTGGTTTTCTTGTGCCGTTTTAGTGTTCCTTTGGCTGTAGTTCTTCATGGCAGAACCTCCACCTCCCGTGGTTACTCCGCCCTCCTCGGCTTCTCCTTGCGCGTCAGACGTGAGCACAGAAATTCCCTCCACTGGTATTGGAGGCCCTATGGTGTGTCACTTGGCGTATGAGAACCCCAGCTTACAGATCACCTCAGTGAAGTTAAATGGCAAGAACTACTTACGTTTGGCCCAGGTTGCACGGTTGTTCATTGGGGGCCGCGGGAAACTTGGTCACACAACGGGGCATACAGTTGAGCCTCCCAGGACTGATTCCCTATATCGACAGTGGGAGACAGATGATCTTACTGTTATGTCATGGCTGCTCAACTCTATAGAGCCAGACATCAGCCATAGTTTCTTATTCATGCGCACTGCTCGAGAGGTTTGGGGGATTACACGAAAGACCTACTTAGAGCAGTAGAATGCTAGAAGGGCTTTTCAGTTGAGGCAGAGTATCTCTCACTTTAGACAGGGGGAGCAGTCCATTTCTCAGTATTATACCGCTCTTTGCACCATGTGGCAGGAGCTCGATCATTACTATTCTTATCAGCCTTTTCATCCAGGAGAG
Organism: Euptelea pleiosperma; assembly: GCA_035048495.1. Taxonomy (NCBI): domain Eukaryota; kingdom Viridiplantae; phylum Streptophyta; class Magnoliopsida; order Ranunculales; family Eupteleaceae; genus Euptelea; species Euptelea pleiosperma. The sequence goes on along the minus strand of CM068546.1, from coordinate 7,768,949 downwards.
ATAGCTCCCTACCAGCGGTATATGGAAGAGGGTCGGATTTTTGATATTCTTGCTGGACTCCATTCATCTTATGAACTTGCTCGTGTTCAGATCTTGAGCAGCATGATGGATCTTCCCTCTCTCAGCGAGGTGTATACATATCTTCAGAGCGAGGAGAGCCGCCGGATTTCCCTCTAGGATGAGCATCCAGTTTCCGAGCAATCAACGCTTGCCAGTTCCTCTGCTCCTCGTATCTTCCAGCATCAGTAGTCTTAGAAGGGTCGCTCTTCTCAGCCTCCTTCTACGACTGTGTCTTATGTTCCTACTGGTACAACTTTAGGGAAGTCTTCTTCGAGGGAAAGGCCCAAGTGTGATTATTGTGGTAAGCTGGGGCATGTGAGAGATAGGTGCTGGAAGCTTCATGGTCGCCCTAGCCAGCCAGAATCCTCTGGAGCCCATTATGCTCAGTTGGATGCTCTTATGCTTTTTCAAGATTCACAACCTAGTCCTTTGGTAGCTCCAGGTGGTATTTCTACTGTTGATTGCTGTTCTCCGACGGTTGCTGAGTCAGCTAGACGGTCCTTCTGCCACCCCTTCAACCTCCTTTGCCTAGTCAGGTAACATTAGACCTGCCCATCATGTGTCCATATCCTCTCCTAGTTTCCCTTGGATCATTGATTCAGGGGCTTCGGAACACATGACGGGTACGTCTTCCCTTTTTTCCACATAGTCTATTTGTTCTGGTAGAGATAAGGTTAAAACTGTAGATGGTACCTTATCTTCTATCTCTGGGAAATGGAATATCCTCCCTTTCCCTCATTTACCTTTATCCTCTGTTTTGCATGTTCCTACTTTTATTTCTAACCTATTGTCTGTGAGTTCCCTTACTCGTCAGGCGTCAGCTAAACTGCAGTGTGACTTTTTTTCCTTCCTCTTGTGTCTTTCAGGATTTGGAAACGAGGATGATTGGCATTGGACGTGAAGCCGATGGCCTCTATCTTCTAGATGGACGTATCTCTGAGCCCATAGCACTACAGTCTCATAGTAGTCTTAGTAGTAGTTTATCTTCTATTCTATGTTGGCATGCCCGTTTGGGGCATGTCTCTTTTCGGTACTTGAAACACTCATTTCCTGCTTTATTTAATTAAGTTTCTTTTCGAGTTACATTGTGAGGCGTGTGAGCTCTCCAAACATTGTAGATCCACTTATCCATCCAGAGGTAATAAAAGCTCAAGTTCTTTTGATATTGTGCATTTTGATGTGTGGGGTCCTTTCCATGTTACCTTTATTTTTGGCTTCTGCTACTTTGTTTCTTTCGTTGATGACCATACACGGTGTACTTGGGTTTATCTCATGAAAACCAAAGATGAAGTCCATTCCATCTTCAAGGGTTTTCATAAGATGATCCACACATAGTATGGTGCCTCCATCAAGGTCGTTCGATCTGACCAAGGTGGAGAGTACATGTTTGGAGGTCTCAAGTAGTATTTTTTTGATCATGGGATTTGCCATCAGAATTCTTGCAGCTACACCCCTCAGCAGAATGGTGTGGCTGAACGAAAAATGCGTCATCTGACAGAGGTCGCTCGTTCTCTTTTGATCGGTGCCCATGTCCCAAGCTCTTACTGGTCCGATGCTGTTTTAACCGCTGCTTACCTGACTAACCGGGTGCCTTCACGTGGGCTCAACTTCCAGTCTTCGGTTCAGGTTCTTGCTCCTAGCTCGTCTTTATTCCCTGTCACGCCTCGCATCTTTGGGTGTGTCTGCTTTGCTCACATTCTGGGTTTACATCGTAACAAGTTGGATCCTAAAGCTCTTAAGTGTGTCTTCCTTGGTTACTCTTCTTCTCACAAGGGGTACAAGTGTTATCACCCCTCGACAGGCAAGAAGTTTGTTTCTATGGATGTCACCTTTCGCGATGAGACATTATTTTTCTCCCCTACGTCTCTTCAAGGGGAGAGAAGTAGTGAAGAGAGGTCGTCTGATCTTTGTCCTCTTCCTACTGTATCTATGTCTCATCCATTCCCGTTGGTTGTTGAGCAACCTGCTCAGCCTACTATGGTGTCTGATAGTGCTCTTGGAGCACAGGGGGAGCTTCAGGTCTATCGCAGAAGAGGGAAGGCCATTGTTGATCCAGTACCAGTGGTTCCATCCTCGAATCCAGGTAACCTATCTTCTACCTCTGTTCCTGTCATTTCTTCTTCCACTGATGTGTGTGCTCTTGATCTTCCCATTGCTTTACAAAAGGGCACTCGTAGTTGTACTCAACATCCTTGAGCAACTTTGTCTCCTACGATGCCTTGTCTCCTTCCTACAAGGCGTTCATTACTTCTGTAGCCACTATCCCTATTCCTACTTCTGTGGCAGAATGATTGGCACATCCTAGATGGAAAACTGCTATAGTCGAGGAGATGCGTGCCTTAGACAAGAATAAGACATGGGAGCTTGTTGATTTGCCAAGAGGCAAGAAGCCAGTTGGGTGCAGATGGATATTCACAGTAAAGTATCAGGCAGATGGGTCAGTTGAGAAGTACAAGGCTAGATTGGTAGCCAAGGGGTATACTTAGACCTACGGGATTGACTACGTGGAGACCTTTGCACCTGTAGCAAAGATGAACTCTATCAGGGTGTTGTTGTCTTTAGCAGCAAACCAATAATGGCCTTTGCATCAGCTGGATGTAAAGAATGCTTTCCTACATGGTGATCTACACGAAGAAGTCTATATGGTACCTCCACCAGGATTCATCGCCCCAGGGGATGGCAGCAAGGTGTGTCTACTGAGAAAAGCCCTCTATGGGCTTAAGTAGTCTCCCAGAGCTTGGTTCGAGAGGTTCACTCTAGTAGTAAAGAAGCTGGGGTATACTCAAAGCCAAGCCGATCATACCTTATTTGTGAAGCATCTAGGGAAGAGCACTACTGCCCTCATCGTTTACGTGGAGACAGGGAATGATGCAGAAGAGGTGACCAAGCTAAAGAATCATCTGAAAGGGGAATTTGAGACTAAGGGTCTGGGGCTTCTCAAGTACTTTCTCGGTATAGAGGTACAAGATCCAGTCAAGGGACTTCATCTCACAAAGGAAGTACGTCCTAGACCTATTGTAGGACTCTGGCAAGCTGGGAGCTAAGCTAGTTGAGACTCCCATAGAGCAGAATCACCAGTTGGCTGACTCGAACAGTGAGCCCTCACAGGATGTGGGGGGTTTTCAGCGGCTGGTTGGGAGATTGATCTATCTCTCCCTGACTCTACCAGACATTGCCTATGCGGTCAATGTTATCAGCCGGTACATGCATTCTCCTAGGGAGATCCATTTAGAGGCAACACACAGGATTCTGAGATATCTCAAGTCTGTCCCTGGCAAAGGCCTTCTCTTCCAGAAGAATGACTACATGAGAGTTGAGTTATATACTGATGCAGACTGGGCAGGGGCTAAGGATGATAAGCGATCTACTTCAGGCTATTGCACCTTTGTTGGGGGCAATTTAGTTACTTGGAGGAGCAAGAAGCAACCTATTGTTGCCAGATCTAGTGCAGAGGCAGAATTCAGGGCAATGGCCCATGGCTTGTGCGAGTTGCTCTGGTTGAAGATGTTGGTTTCTGAGCTTGGTTTTTCAGTCTTGGGGTCGGTGAGCTTGTATTGCGACAACAAAGCTGTTATCAGTATTGCTCATAACCCGGTACAACATGATTGGGCCAAGCACATTGAAGTGGATCGTCACTTCATAAGGGAGAAGATTGTATCTCGAGAAGTTTGCACTCCCTTTGTGAAGACCAATGAGCAAGTAGCGGGTGTCTTCACGAAAGGAGTTCCTAGTTGGCAGCTTCACAGATGCTTATGCAAGTTGGGCATGCGAGATATCTATGCACCAACTTGAGGGGGAGTGGTATCATATGCGTATTTTATACGTATTGGGTTATTACGTAAATACCCTTTGATGTGAGGGGTATACTTGTCTTTGTCTATTCCTTTTCATATAAATAAGATTTACGGAGTCATTGTGACCTAAGCACAATAGACATCCTTTCTCTTCTCTCTTCACTCTTCACTTTTCTCCAAACCTAACCCTAACCCTAATCCTTTAATTCAACTCTTCTTCCTTCAAATCTCCATGAAGAAAAGCATTCTTGACGTCGAGTTGACATAGTGGCCAAGACTGGTTTGCGGCAAGAGAAAGAATAACCCTGATGGACTTGAGCTTAGCTACAGGATTGAATGTCTCCTCTCACCAAATGTCTCCTTGTAGTCTATCCTATAAGTCTGAGAGTAACCTATAAGTCTGAGAGTAACTTTTTGCCACAAATCTTGCTTTGTACCGATCCACTGAACCATCAGGCTTGCATTTCACAGTGTGAACCGATTTGCATCCAACGGGTTTCTTGCCTCTTGGTAAGTCTACCAACTCCCAAGTGCTATTTTTTTTTCAACGCATCCATTTCTTCATACATTGCTTCTTTCCACTTGGGATGCTTCAGAGAGCTTCTATGATAGATGAATGAAGAGCAACAAAAGACAACGAGGTAACAAAGGATTTATATGGCGGAGATAGATTATCATACGAAACAAAGTTAGCAATCGGATGTTGGGTACAAGATCTCTTTCCCTTCCTATGGGCAATAGGAAGGTCAGAGCTACTATCACAAGAAGAGGGAGGAGGAACAAAGCTGGAGGTGAGGTTACCTGGATCCAATGTGGATGATTGTTGGCCCTGGAGTTCAGTGGTGATCTGTTTTCCTAGTCGCGCCTTGAGTACACCTGCAACTCCCCCTGTTTGCCAGTACCCCTGTCAATAGTATCAATCATAGTCGGATTGGGACCACTGTTAGGAGCATCCATAGCCAATGGCAAAGAAACATAATCAGATGAGACGTGCCTTTCCTCACTACTAAGAAGCTCCTCTGAGGAAAGGCGGGAGTGGTACCGGGAAAATAAGAGGCCGACTCCAAAAAAGTGACATCTATGGTGATGAACCGCTTACAGGAGGGGGGGTGGAAACATTTATAGCCTTTATGGGTTGAGGAGTACCCCAAAAAAACACACTTCAAAGCTTTCGGATCCAGCTTGGTGTGGTGCGGACCAAGGATGGGAGCATAACACACGCAACCAAAGATCTTCGGGGGAACCAGAAAATGAGGATTCACAGGACGCAACAAGTGGTACGGAGTACGAAACTAGAGAGACCGAGACGGCATACGATTAATGAGGTAGTGGGCAAGAAGAACTGCATCGGACCAATAGGTTTTAGGAACATGGTGCCATAGTAGAAGTGCACGAGCCACTTCCAAGTTCCAACATGTGTCTATTTTTTCATTCAGCAACTCCATTTTGTTGTGGAGTGAAGGCACATGAATTTTGATGTTCAATGCCATGTTCAGCCAAGTACGACTGCATACCCCCATACATGTACTCACCCCCTTGATCATATCAGAGGATTTTAATGCATGTCCCAAATTGAGTAAGAACCATTTTGCGAAACCGTTTGAAGATAGAGTAAACTTCATCTTTTGACTTCATGACAAATTTCCATGTGCAACGAGAAAAATCATCCGCAAAAGAAACAAAATATCGATAGCCAAAGAAAGAAGTAACATGGGATGGCTCCCAAACATGATCTTCCGTTTGAGAGTTGATATGGTTGAGGAATCTTCTCTGGGAGATTAGAATTTGCAGTTGGTCTCCTTATTCCTCTGTTTTGTGATAATCAAATAGTTGTCCAAGAGATATGATACTCTCTTGAGGAGATGAAGGTGCTAGTGGAGGCGAAAGCCTTTGAATTTTCCCTGATTAGTAAAGGTGGAAGTTCTTTGATCCGCATAAGGGAAGAAGGTAGAAGATGGGTGGAAGAGGCAGATGTCCCAGTTGAGCTCGGGTATTGGTTGGTGAACCTGGTCAAGGAGGCGATTAACGCTGAGCTGTCGAAGAACATATGGAGGAAGAGGAAGACGGTGTTGAAGTGCAGGACCTTTATAGCTGAAGGTAGGAGAAATCGGAGAAGTAATTTTATCCATCTGGCAGAGTTCACGGCTAGAGGTAGGAATTTGGTTTTCTGCTTTCTAGAGGGGTCCAAATGCGCAGGTTGGAAGATGGTGCGGGACTGCCTTTCCCATATTCTTCATTACTCGGCTGCTCGGCCGGAGGTCAAGAAGGCATCTCTTCTAGAGGGGAGAAGAGGGAGGGAACAATCGATTTCGGCGGAGAAGCCTTTTCAGGATACGTTACCCAATAGCATCACCACTGCTGGTAACGACAGGTGGACGAAGGAGAGGTGGTCTAATGCAGTGATCTGCGAGTCATCAGCTAGAGTTCCAATTGGGAGCATGGTTTAAAATTTCGGAATGTTTCGTAATGTTTCGTATGTTTCGTTTCGTTTCGTAAGGAAACCGAAACGAAACATTGAATGCTTTGTATGTTTCGCTTCGTTTCGCAATGTTTCGTAATGTTTCGGTTTGTTTCGCCGAGACAAACCGAGACAATCCAAAAAAATAAAAATAAATAAATAATATAATTTAATGATTTTGAATAATATTTCGTAATGTTTCGTAATGTTTTGTAATATTTCGTAATGTTTCGTAAATGTTTCGTAATTTTTCGGAAATATTCCGGAAATTTCGTTTTTCAATGTTTCGTGAATGTTTCGTTTCGTTTCGTAGTTTGTCTCGGTTTTTCACTTGACCGAGACATTCTTCCGAAACGATATTTTAAACCTTGATTGGGAGGATATCGCAGTAGCGCTGACATGGATCTCAGGAGCTATGGACCTCTTTTTTCTCATTCCATGCGGAGAAAAGAGTAGACTCCTCTTCGTGGAAGATCGGGAAACCTTAGCCTTTTTATGCGATCTCGTGTCGATTAGGGTGGGTCACAATATCATCTACCTGAGCAGATGGTGGCCCTCATTCAACTCCATATCCATGAATTGGGTATCTTCTCTGGTTTGGATCTTAGTTCAGGGGCTGCCCTTTCACCTATGGAATCAATAGAGTTTTGAATACATCGAAGGGAGGCTGGGAGGTCTGGTGGAGGTAGATTATGTTTTTTTAGAAGGTACGGACTATAGTGCTCTCCGTTTGAAGGTTGGAGGCAAGGCGGAGGATATTCCGAGGACCACCGTTGTCTACGATGGCGACATTGCTTACACAGTCAGCCTTCACATCCTTCTTGAGAGGGATACGCCTACTTTTTGGCCGCGGGATAGAGAAAGGGATAATTTTCTGGATCTGCAAGGAGATTGGAACCCCAGTAGTATATGGGAGGTCGGGAGCGGTGGAAGAGGGAGAGCGCCGTCGAGAGCGGAGGAGTTCCCTAACAGAGAACCGCCAGAGGGTATAGCCGTACATCCTAGGGCAGGCCTCGCAAGGGAGATAGAGGTTGAACCAATTGAGGGTAGCCATAGACCTATTCTTGGCAGGGTAAAGTCAGTTGGCAGGGGGAAGCCAGCGCATTTGAGGTTTAAAACCCAAACTGCTGCTAGGGCATTCGATAAAACGAGTGGGAGCTTTCCTCGTCCATACACGTGGAGGGGCCATCTGACGGGTTATAAAGCGTCTTGAACAGAAAGAGAGGCAATGTGGGCCCTCATCGGTTTAGAGATCGGGGCGGTCCAGCTTAGAGGGACTGGGAGAAATTTCAAGAAGCGGGTTAACGGAGCCGGGTCGTCGGGTCGAAAGCGTCCCCAGCAATTTATTAAGGACATACCCACACACACAGTAGCTTCTTCGCACTATATCCCTCCAGAAAAACTCAAAGTGTTGTCAGGCTCCCATTTCCCCCTGCAACTACCTGGAGGTACAAGGAGGAAGCCAACCAACGCAGCGGAAAGGATCGAGACGAAAGATCACTACAAAGGTAAGAAGCCTGTTTATAATTCTTCTGTTCCCCCTCCTATCTCTTCTGGGTTTTCTTTGGTTTCGCCTGCTCACTTCGAGGGTAGTTTGCAATTTGGGGTTTGGGAGAAAGGTTCTAGCAGTGTCCTCATTTCGGAGAAGGGTGGGGGGAGTTCAGGGACCGGCAACCAGGAAAGTTTGGTGAGCTGAGATCAGACCGGAATGCACTAGTCAATCTAGTAAGGGGGTTTCTGAGAAGATTACGGGGGGCCTCATTCAGTCGGACAAAGATCCAGGGGCTTCATTGTCGGGCGGCTTATCTAATTCGAACCTTGCTCAGGTCATTCCTGTTGGAGAACAGGGGGGTTTGCGGTTATTGCTCAACACGATCGGAAATAATGTGATTACAAGACCTATCGCCTCGTGTAACTCTTTGGAATTCGACCTCAATTCTTGGTTCAACCGCAACATTCTTACTCTGGGGGAAATTCTAGGTTTATCTTTCAAAAGACACGGAGAAGAGGTTAAAAGTCTTTTGCTATCCATCATGGGTGTTACCAAGGAGTCGGGTAGAACCCCGAATACAAATAAACTTCTTTCGTCGGAAGAAGGCCACAGTTCTACCCCAGCAGAGGAGTCTGATGTGGGGAATGGGATAAGAGGAGTAGATCTGACAAAGGCTAAGTCAGGGAATGACGGTTCGGCGAGTAGGGATGAGCCTCTGCCTTTGGTGAAGTCTGACAAAGTGCCTCGAGAGATTAAGAACTTGGCGTGTCCCTTCAACTCTGGAGAACCTAGTGGGAGGAAGCAAAAAGTTATCAAATGAAGCTAAATATTATGTCATGGAATGTCTGGGGGCTGGGGAATAGAGAAAGAAGAATTGTAGCCAAGAGTCTGTTCAAAAGATGGGGCGCGAAGGTGATTATCATTCAAGAATCGAACCTGGACAAGGTCGAGGATAGTGATATCAACGAAATCTGTGGTATGGGGGATTTTGGGTGGCAGGCTCAGCCAGCTGTTGGAACCTCTGGAGGCATTATTATTATTTGGGATAGGAGATGTCTTGAGGTGGAAGAGACTCTTATCGGAGCCTTCTAGGTCTCTATTAAATGTAGATGCGTGGGTGAGCAGTTCTGGTGGATCCTCACGGGAGTTTATGGCCCTTCAAACAGTAGCGGTAGAGATCAATTTTGGGAGGAGTTGGAAGACATAGCAGGCCTCTGGGATGATCCGTGGTGTATAGGCGGAGACTTTTACGTTGTCAGGTTCCCGCATGAAAAGAACGGGGGAGGGAGGTTTACCAAAAGCATAGAGATTTTGGGGATTTTATCAAAAGGAATGCCCTCATGGAGCTTCCTATGGGAGGAGCCAAATACACGTGGACCAACAATCAAGTTTGCCCCACTCTTTGCAAATTGGATAGGTTCCTAGTGTCTCCTGATTGGGAAGATCACTTTCAAGAGGTTTCTCTGGTTGCAATCCCGAGACCGGCGTCGGATCGTACACTTTTGTTGCTAGGGTGCGGGGGTTTTAGATCAAGACCGGCTCCTTTTCGGTTTGAAAATATGTGGTTGAATAATCCCCAATTCAAGGCCAAGGTGGGAGAGTAGTGGACCTCCTTTTCCTCTGATGGGAAGGCGGGGAAGTCTTTCAGGTGCAAACTTAAGGCCCTTAAAGAAAAAATCAAGACTTGGAACCGAGAGGTGTTTGGCCGAGTGGACCACAAGATTGGCTTAGTGCTTGAAAAGATTGCTTTGATTTATAAGAAAGAGGAAGACACCAACCTCTTGTTGGAAGAGCAGATGGAGAGAACTAATTTGAAGGGGGAATATCAACAATTGGTGAAGATGGAAGAGATCAGTTGGAAACAGAAGTCTAGGGTCAGGTTGCTTAAGGAGGGGGACCATAATACTAAGTTCTTCCATAAGGTGGCCAATGCCAACAGGAGGAGGAATTTCATCTCCCGTCTTCGGATTAAGGGAGACATCAAGGAAGAAGAAGAGAGCATTAGACAGGGCGTGGTTGAGTTCTACTCTGACATGTACATTGAGCCGGCCACCTTTAGACCCCTCTTGGAGGGCCTCCAATTTGATCAGATCAGTATGGAGGATAGAGATCAGTTGGAAAGACCAATTTCGGAGGAGGAGGTGATGCATGTTTTATCAATTCTGGCCCACGATAAGGCTCCAGGGCCCGATGGTTTCACCATAGCCTTTTATAAACAGTGTTGGGAGATCATCGGCGCTGATTTCATGAAGATGGTGGAGGAATTTCAGGAAGAAGGTTTTTTGGACTTCCCCTCTAACAGCACCTTTATCACCATGATTCCTAAGGTTACAGGAGCAGAGGATATCTCGGAGTACCACCCCATTAGTTTGGTAGGTAGCGCCTATAAAATCTTAGCCAAGGTTCTCGCTTTGAGATTTAGAGAAGTTCTATCCTCAGTGATTTCACCTAACCAAGGGGCGTTTGTGAGAGGGCGTTAAATTCTTGACGGAGTGCTGATTGCTAATGAATGCATCGATTCAAGAATTAAGGCGGGTCAACCTGGGATTGTTTGTAAGATTGATATGGAGAAGGCATATGACCACGTCAATTGGGGCTTTCTCGATTACCTTCTTGGCAGAATGGGTTTTGGGTTCAGGTGGAGAAAGTGGATTTGGAAGTGCATATCGTCGGCTTACTTCTCTATCCTGATTAACGGTTCTCTAACGGGCTATTTCTAGAGTTCAAGAGGGTTGTGCCAAGGCGATCCTTTATCTCCTTTGGGCGAATGATATCTAAAGCTGTTTCTTTGAGAGAGATGGAGGGGTTTGTAGTAACCACGGGGACTCCCACCATCTCCCATCTCTAGTTCGCCGATGATATCCTCATCTTCCTAGCTCCTGAATTATCGCAGTTGAGATTTCTCATAGGAACCCTTTTCTGTTTTGAGGCGGTGTTGGGTCTTCGGGTAAATCTCAACAAAAGTAAATTGTTTGGTGTGGGAGAGGTCGAAGACTTGGAGGGCTTGGCCAATATTCTGAACTGCAGCATCGACAAATTCCCGACAACTTATCTAGGCCTTCCTTTGGGGGCAGCATATAGGTCCAAGGAGCTTTGGAGGCCGGTCATCGACAGCTTTGGCAGGAGACTAGCTAGTTGGAAGGCCAGATACTTATCCAAAGGGGGCAGATTGGTGTTGATTAATAGTTCTCCCTCGAGTTTACCCATCTACTATATGTCCCTCTTCCTGATGCCGAATAGTGTGTTCCTCACCTTGGATAGGATTATGAGAGACTTCTTGTGGGATGGGAGCTCAGATAATCACAAGATTCATTTGGTCAGGTGGGATAGGGTGTGTAAAGCCAAGGCCATCGGTGGTCTGGGGATCAAGCATCTTAAGTCCATGAACTCTGCTCTCCTGGGCAAGTGGTTATGGAGATTTGGGGAGGAGACAACCAGCTTGTGGAGGATTGTCATGGCGGGCAAATACGGAGTCTCTTCCTTTGGTTGAAAAAGTCTCCAAGTCAGAAACCCCTACGGTTGTAGTGTATGGAGAGGCATCCTGAAGGTGACATTTTGACAAAGGGGTCCGGTTCGAGGTAGGAGCTGGTGTTAGAATCAGCTTCTGGGAAGATACCTGGTGTGGTGATAAGCCGCTGAGAGAGGATTACCCGGAGTTGTATTCTATTTCGGAGAGGAAAGGAGGGTCGATTCAGGCATGCTACAGATATGAAGGGGAGACAGGAGGGTGGAATTTGGGTTTCAGAAGGAACTTGAATGATTGGGAGATTGATCCGTTTTCCAGTCTTATGTCGAGGCTGCAGGATGTCATCCTTAGACTGCTGGTGTAGGATAGAAGAGTGTGGTCCTAGAACAAATGGAAGGCATTTACGGTGAAGTCCTTTTATGTGGAACTTAATAGATCCGAAGGCACTACTTTTCCAATGTCCTCGGTATGGAAACCCAAGATACCCTCTAAAGTATCTTTCTTTGCCTGGGAAGCTTCTCTGGACAAGATCCTAACCACTGACCACTTGATGGCTAGAGGTTTTAGCTTGGTGCATTATTGCTGGATGTGCAAAACCAAGGGGGAATCCGTAGACCATCTTCTTCATTGTGAGACGGCTACAAAGATATGGAGTGCTTTCTTGTTGGACTTCGGGGTGTGTTGGGTTATGCCGGCTTCTCTTATGGCTCTTCTTATGAGTTGGAAGTCTGAAGCGTTCTCATCTAGAGGGAATGTGCTATGGAAAATGACCCCTCTAGCGATCATCTGGGGCATTTGGAGGGAAAGGAACCAGAGGGTTTTTGAAGATAAAGAATTGGAAGTGCATGCTATAATCCTTAACATTAAGGGGCTGATGTTTTTGTGGTCGAAGGCGGTCTTGGAGTGTAGGGGCTTATTCTTTGAAAACTTTGTGTTCCGTCGGAAGAGCATATGTTCTAGGGAAGGGAGTTAAGGGGGTTTGGTCTTTTCTGTGTTCTTGCCGGGGCTTTGTGTAGGTCATCTCGACCTGCCTCTCTCTGGCTGGTTGTATCTTTTGGCTTCGGCCTTTTAATATATTTTCACTTATAAAAAAAAAAAACATCAATGTGAACAATGTCAAAAATAGATAAACTTTTATTACTATTAGAGTTTCTCTATGTAACGTGTGGGTGTGTGGTTGTGATAGGTGGGTGTAACTAAAGCTTTTTAATTACACCCACTTAAGTGGGATACATATATATAATAAGAGGAGGCCGAACTACCAAGTTCGACTCCAACTCTTATTCTTGTTATCAGGGACCTACTTGTAATATCTTATATTCTACAGGGGGCTCTTGTAATATTGTAAAACTTCACGTAATATATATATATAGGGTCAGGATCGGGGGACAACAATTTCAAACAATATTTTTGACAACAAAAATTGGTGCCGGCCAATTTATAAATTAGAAGTATTAAAATGAGATGATTTTTGGCGAGGATGGTCTCTATGGTGAGGAGATCATCCTCACAAAAATTCAAATCATTCTAATATTCGTAGACTAGTTTACAAGTTGAAGAATTATGGACCATTTATTTTTATCGTTAACTTGAAAATCACATTTGATGGGGTTAGAAATTTCAGAATAGGCTGATTTTTTGTAGGGGTGATCTATATGGTGAAGAAATCATCCTCACCAAAAATCAACCATTGATTCATCTTCCATGTGGGTATGCCAAAATTGTTGTATGAAATTGTTATCCCCCGATCCTGACCCATATATATATATATATATATATATATATATATATTGGGAGAAATCGTGTAGGCTAATACTTATAAAAAAAAAAAAAAAACGTGTAGGCTATTCTAAGCTTTACACGATTTCTCCTCTTCCCCCAATTCTCTTCTCTCCTCTCTTCCATCTCTCTAACCCTAATCTCTTATTCTGGTTACGATCCAAGATTGCAACATGGTATCAGAGCATGGTTATGTAACCATGGCTCAATCCTAGAGGTTTGAAGAACCCTAGGGATTGTGGAATCCGATGCGAAGGGTTCCAAAGAAGGCGATCATCTCCGATGGATAGCCGCATGCTTTAGAAGAGTCTGAAATCCCAGCCGCCCTAGAATACTCCGAGTAATTGTTCCAGCCAACTTGGTAGTGATAATTTGCAAACTAGGATTCTCAAACGACATTGGGGCTGAAATGGTAGTCCTGGCAGGCCCGATGGACACATCTGATGCCCTAGACTCATTCAAAGTCGACATACAAGTTGTAATGGAGATTTAGGGTTAGGGTTAGGTTAAGGTTAGGGTTTCAATTGTAGAGAAGAGAGAGAATCGAGAAGAGAAGGATGTCATGTTCTTAGGTCACATGACTCCATACTTCTTATTTATATGGAGAGAACATTACAAAGACAAGTAAACTTCTCACACCAAGGGGTATTTATAGAACTACCCTTTACATGGAAATACCTCTAAAATACGTGTATGATAACAATACCCGCTCCAAATAACCAAACAACGGTAACAAGAAGCACAATAAACCACAAAGAACCAAGAATTATAACCTAGAAACCAACCTGAAGGCACATGGAGCCGCTGGTGGGAGCGATGAAGGAGAAAATATGGCCGTCGATGCAAAGAACAACTTCTAAAAGGCCCCACAGAGCAAGGGGAACACCACGCAACACTCAAATAGCATCCAAACATGATCAAAGATGCTGTAAGGGATCCACAACTCTCAAATCTTCAAGGATCCAAGAGAAATGAGTATGGATTTGTAGATGGGAAAGGAAGGGACCAAAATGAAGCAATAATCCCTTGAACAAATAGCCAAATAGTTCCACAGTTGTCGGTGAAGGTAAAAACGAGTTTTTTTTTTTTTTTTTCTGAATATCAGCCCAAAACCATCGAACTAGAGCTAAACAAATCCGCTAAAAATCACCAAAAATCGAGATCTATTAGGGGGTGGATTTTCAGGTCACCATGTGTACCCTGTCCGTACGGTTGATGACGTCAGCCGTACGGTTGGATGACGGCAGCGAGGACGTTTACACTAGCGACAACTCTAGGGTTCTTCCAAGGCTCCCACGATCTCTCACGGAGGTCCTGACACTAATTCGATGATGATTCGCTCTGATACCAAGTAGAAAAAGCTAGTACAGTAGAGAGAGAAGAGAGATGGGTTATGTGTGTTAACCCTACACACACCCCAATAAATCTTATTTATATTAATAAGTGTGGGCCCTTACATAATTGAGAAATAAAGACACAAAGACACCAAACAATAAATAATAACAGAGACATCCTTCAACATTGAACCCAATGTTTATTCGACATCTCAATGATTGGGATAGTTTGCTCAGCCTGCTTGCTAGATTGGAAGAAGTCCGATCCAAGAGAACGGGGAAGATAGGCATATTTGGAAGTGCGATCCCCAAAATGTTTTCTACAACTCTTATACTTACCAACTAAAGCAAGCTTCTGACTTCCGAGCAACTACTAAAACTAACCAAATAAATTGGTCTTTCTAAAAGCAACAAAGAAAATAAACAACTAATTAAATATTGATAGGTGGGCACAATATTTTGTCCAAGATCATGCACCGCGATCATGAGCAAATAGAAAATTGAATTTTGAAATTTTTTCCAACTCACCTGGTCGTATGGTCCCCAGTCAAGCACCACTAGGTCCAAATCGTATTTTCATTCACTACGAATCTTCATAATATAGCTACGCTGATTCTAAAAGTTGATGGAAAACTGAATGTAAAATTATATTCTCCAAAAAGAAAATAGTCTGACCATTAACAATTATAATCTTGTCTTTTGATCCAGTGTCAATTGTGCTGCCTGTCAGAAACAAAATATAATATTGGGAACTGATTAAAGATTCTAAAGATATTGTTCTAGGCTTCTAGCTATGTGCAGTTGATCTCTGAATTTCCAACCACCAGCATGCAAACAAAGGTCCCTTTTATTGTACATTCCTTGATAACGTGAAACTGGAACTCAGTTTGAAGCTATGTTACCCGGATACAGCAAGGACACAGGACCGACACGGGGAGGATACGGCATTTACACTCAAAATGGAAGTATCCGACACGGATACGGCACCCATTTTGAAGTATCCGGGTATCATAGGTTTGAAGAGCTCCTCTACTTCAATTTTCCGATGATGGCAAGGTTTGAGGATCCCCAAACCCACTGTCCATTTTTGCTGCCGCAGAGGAAGTCAATTTACATTGCTTTTATCCTCTTGAAGTTTGCTAAAAAATGCCAATCTCTAGATATCAGCTTGTTTATTGTTATGGTTCTGAACGCTGATTTCTATCCATAGATTCAGTTGAAGATGATTATATGAATAAGCTGTGATTAGGCCAGTTGTTTTCACCTCTTTACTTCCGACTAGTTTCAGTCTATCCATAGTTCTTTCATTCTTTCACTTAGTATGTCTTACTGTCAATGATTAAAGCTGTTTCTATAGCTCATTCTATCTGCTTCTTGGACTAAAATGTGAGAATAAGTATGACCTCTTCATTTCACAATCAGTTTCAGAGGGTTTATTCTTCCTTTGCATGTTTATGCCAGGTTGGGTCGCAGATTTCCATCAAATCCTTAGAGTTTGGTTTGCCTTATTTTTCAAATATAACAGAACCGGAACACTTATTGCTTCATTATGAAGTTTCATTTATCTCAAAGGCCTGGATGACAGTTAAAGAGCCGGTTGGTGCATGGGGTGAGAACAATTTCACTGTCCAAGGAATATTGGAGCATTTAAATGTGACAAAGGACACCACTGATTATCTGTGGTATATCACCAGGTACTTCATTTTCTAAATTTCTAAATTTGATTTATTCGTATAATAAGTGCATAACAAAGTATTTTATCCTGCAACTCTCTGCATATAGTTCAGTTTGATAGGCTCACTGAGTGTATCAAGCCACTTTCACTTTCTTTATGTACTTGTTCTAATGAATCAAACAGATTCTGTTCGTGTAAAGTTACTATTTACTTCGGTAAGCAGGAAAAATTTTATTTGGCAAAGGAAAAGAAAAATTACAAACTTATTAGGGACGAGAAACCCTTGTGTACAAAAATTTCCAATTTTTCATTTCGACAAGTAAAGAGAAGTTTATACCTTACATATTCATATGGAAAATAAGGCGAGAGCAGCCCGTGTATACAATGTTAACCACCCTTCCCCAATGAGTTAGTGATACCATTAGTGTTAAACAACCATTTACCCCAAAAGATCGACCTGTTGGGGAGAGGCGAAACAACTATATATGTATACCAACGGGTTGTTGGGCCAACACAACACGTTATCATATACGTATTTCTATACGTATCTCTACGCATTTTCATGTATTAGGGGTAGTTTTGTAAATACTCCCCTTGAGGGGTATACTTGTCTATTTGTATTTCCCTTTTACATAAATAAGAATTATGGAGTCATTGTAACCTAATCACATGACATCCTTTTCTCCTCTTTTGACTGCCGAACCCTAACCCTAACCCTAATCACCATTCCAATTTGGTATCAGAGCTTGGATTTAAGCTCAACAGCCGGACAAGATCGCCGGAGGAGTTCTAATGTCCCACTATACCGTACGGTTGACATCATAGGTTGTATTGACACTTTTCGAGGTTTGGACACGGATTTCGAGGTCTGTCAGAAACTTCTGAAACTCCTATTTTTGATAGATCTCTATTTTTAGAGTTTTTTGGTGATTTTTGGAGGATTTTTTGAGTTCATCTGGTGGTTGTTTTGTTTTTTTCTCTTGAATATTGGAGAAAAACGTGTTTTTCGAACCAGCAGATTTTTCAGGCTCTTAACAACTTTTTTTTGGGGTTTATCTCTTGTTTTTGATCCCCTACAACCAAACCTACATGAGGATACCTCATTTATGCAAATCCATCGCCGATTGAAGTTTGCGTGAGGTGTTTTCCACCCTCTAGTTACTGTCGGTGACGTCAATATGCCCTATAGGACAATCGGTTCGGCCCCAAACCTCCTCAAATTGATTCCAAACCTTATTCACAGTTATTTGATGGCCCTAGAATGCTTTTGTACATCCCTATGCTGCTCCCCTCCTTTATGTTGCCACTTATAATCCCTTTCCAAGGTTCGTATGGGTGTTTTTCACTCACCGGCTATCATTGAGTCTCTTTTTCCCTCTTGAATACTTTCTTTTTGGCTTTGTTTAACATTCTTTCCTCTCATCTCTCCTTGTTTATTCGGTCTGGAGACCTCGCCTATCCCAGGTAATCCCTCAGGATCCGATGTTAGCACAGATTCTACCTCCAGAGGAGCTAGAGGACTGAGGACCTGTGATGCAACAAGTGATGTATGATAAACACGGGTTGCAGATTACATCTGTTAAACTCAATGGCACTAACTACTTGGAGTGGGCTAGAGCAACACGGTTGTTCATTGGAGGCCGTGGGAAGATGGGGCATTGTAGTAAAGAGCCAAAGGAGGATGATCCCAAGTTTGAGAAATGGGAAGCTGAGAACCTCACGGTTCAGTCCTGGCTTGTCAACTCCATGGAGCCTCACATTAGTCGTGGCTTCCTCTTCATGCATACAGCCCAAAATATGTGGGAAACTGCCAAGAAGACCTACTCACAGTAGTAGAGCACGGGTAGAGCATACCAGTTGAAGCAGAGCATCTCTTGACTTCGTCAGGGTGACAAGTCCCTCTCCGATTACTTTGCGATGCTTCAGAGTATGTGGGAGGAGTTAGACTACTACTATTCCTACCATCATCTTACTCCAGATGAAGTAGTCACGTACCAGAAGCACGTTGAGGAGGGTAAGATATTTAAGATCTTCTCTGGACTCAATCCTTCATATGAGTTGGCCAGGGTTCAGCTTCTTTGTAGCCGAGCCCCTCTACCTACTCTCAGCAAGGTCTACTCATATCTCCAGAGTGAGGAGAGCCGCCGACTATCTATTCAAGATGTGTCTCCCGTTCACGAGCGATCAACGCTTGTCACCTCTTCACCAGCTCCTGCCTTTGCATCGGCTTCTCAGCCTCAATAGCTTCAGGGGACTCAATCCTTCATATGAGTTGGCCAGGGTTCAGCTTCTTTGTAGCCGAGCCCCTCTACCTACTCTTAGCAAGGTCTACTCATATCTCCAGAGTGAGGAGAGCCGCCGACTATCTATTCAGGATGTGTCTCCCGTTCACGAGCGATCAACGCTTGTCATCTCTTCACCAGCTCTTGCCTTTGCATCGGCTTCTCAGCCTCAACAGCTTCAGGGGAGTCGCCCCCCTCAGTTCTCTACACCTTCAGCTAGCCGACCTTCCTCCAAGGAGAGGCTCAAGTGTGACTTCTGTGGTCGCCTTGGACATGTGCGAGCATTTGCTGGAAGCTGCATGGTTGCTCCCAGTCTTCTGCTCCTCGTTCCAATTAGTCAGGATCTTCTGGTGCCCATACTGCCAGTATGGATAAGTCGACATCCTTTCCAGCCTAGTCTCCCCTAAGTTCTTCGTAGCCTCTATGGGTCCTTTTGCTGCTTCGGAGTTTACAGGGTTTCGCCGGTTGCTCTCACAGCTGGATGGTCCTTCTGGCACATCCTCATTTGCTCAGTCAGGTATCATCAGATCTGCCCATCATGTATCCATTTCCCCTTCCAATCCTACATGGATCATTGATTCAAGGGCTTTGGAGCACATGACGGGTATATCCTCATTATTTTCGAGTTATTCCATTTGTTTTGGCCGCGATAAGGTTAGAACTGCAGATGGGACATTATCTTCTGTCTTTGGGAAAGGGGCAGTTCTCCCTTTTCCTAATCTTCCTCTTGCATCTGTTTTACATGTCCCAAATTTCACATCTAACCTATTATCTGTTGGAGCTCTTATTAAATCTTTGAACTGCAGTGTGACTTTCTTTCCTTCATACTGTGTCTATCAAGACCTCGAGACGAGGAGGACGATTGGCACTGTACATGAAGCTGACGGCCTGTACCTTCTTGATGGATGGCCTTCTGAGCGCACAACACTGCAGTCATCTCCTAGTAATAGTAAGAATATGATAAATTCTGTTTTATGTTGGCATGCCCGTCTGGGGCATGTATCTTTTCAGTACCTCAAAACTATTATTTCCAACTTTATTTGTTATGTTTTGTTATCTGTCTTGCATTGTGAGACATGCGAGCTTTCGAACACTGTCGATCTACTTATCCTTCAATAGGTAATCGAAGTGTTGTTATCTTTGATCTTGTGCATTCTGATGTGTGGGTCCTTCCCCTGTAGTTTCTATCTTTGGCTTCCGCTATTTTGTTACTTTTGTTGATGACTATACTAGGTGCACATGGGTTTATCCTATGAAAACCGAAGATGAGGTTCATTCCATCTTTAAGAGTTTTCATAAGATGATCCTAACTCAATATGGTGCCTCCATCAATGTCCTTCATTCTGACCAAGGTAGGGAGTATATGTATGGGGGACTCCAACAATATTTTTTAGACCGTGGGATTTGTCACAAAATTCTTGCAGTTATACCCCTCAACAAAATGGTGTAGCTGAAAGAAAGATGCGTCGTATGATTGAGGTAGCTCGATCTCTTCTGATCGGTTTCAAAGTCCCCAAATCCTATTGGTCAGATGCTGTTTTGACTGCCGCTTATTTGACTAAGAGAATGCCCTCCCGTGTTCTCAACTTCAAGTCCCCTCTACAGGTTCTTACTCCTACTACTTCCTTATTTGCGGTCTCTCCTCGTATTTTTGGGTGTGTATGCTATGTGCACATCCTCGTTCCTCATCGTACCAAACTTGATCCCAAAGCGCTTAAATGTGTCTTTCTGGGTTACTCTTATTCCCATAAAGGATATAAGTGTTACCATCCTTCTACAGTGAAGAAGTTTGGGTCTATGGATGTCACATTTCGAGAGGACCTATCTTTTTTCTCCTCCTCCTCTCTTAAGGGGGAGCATAATAGTGAAGAGAGGTGTGATGTTCCTCTTCCTGCTATATTACTCTCTCCTCCCTCTTTTGAGTTTGAGAGGCGTCAGACTACTCCACCTGCTACTGTGATCGATAGTGTCCCTGGTGCTCAGAAGGAGCTCAGAGTCTATCACAGAAGGGAGAAAGTCACAGCTGATCTAGTGCCAGTTGTACCATCCTCGGATCTAGGTAATCCTTATTCTCTCTCTATACATATCATTTCTTTTTCTACTGATGCTTCTGATCTTCCCATTGCTCAACGAAAAGGAGTTTGGAGTTGCACTTAGCATCGTTTGAGCCACTTTGTCTCATATGGTGCCTTTGTCACATCCCTTTCCACTATTCCTATTCCTATTTCCGCGGCAGAAGGGCTGCCTCAACCCAGGTGGAAAGCTGCTTTGATAGAGGAAATGAGAGCTCTGAACAAGAATGAGACATGGGAGCTTATTGACTTGCCAATTGGCAAGAAACCTGTGGGTTGCAGATGGGTGTTCACAGTTAAATACAAGGCAAACGGGTCAGTTGAGAAGTACAAGGCGAGATTAATAGCCAAGGGGTACACTCAGACCTATGGGATTGACTACGTGGAGACCTTTGCGCTGGTGGCAAAGATGAACTCCATCAGGGTGTTGTTGTCCTTGGCAGCAAACCAAGCTTGGCCTTTGCACCAGTTGGATGTGAAGAATACATTTCTTCATAGTGACCTACATGAAGAAGTATATATGGTGCCTCCTCCTGGATTCACTCCACTAGGAAATAATAGCAAGGTGTGTCGACTGAAGAAAACCCTCTATGGGCTGAAGCAATCTCCAAGAACATGGTTCGAGAGATTCACCTTAGCAATGAAGAAGCTGGGTTACACTCAAAGTCAAGCAGATCACACCCTATTTGTGAAGCATCAAGGGAAGAACACCACTGCCCTCATTGTTTATGTTGATGACATCATTCTCACAGGGAATGATGTAGAAGAGGTGGCTAAGCTAAAGGAGTGCTTTGACTCTCAATACCAGCTCAGAGACGGAGACGTCTAACTCTTAAAAAATGCGGGAGTTTCTTTCCATCCAGATGGTCCATATGATAGCAAAAGGAAGGATACGCCAAAGGTATCTCCCTCTATCGACAAAAGTGTCCGATGATCCCCCTTGGAAAAGATCGCTCACGTGTTGTGGGACCATGGAGGAGATATCAAATAGCTTGAAAAATACTAGCCACACCGTGTTGGTACATCTATAATGAATAAAAACACAATCCATGGACTCTGCATTGGACTTGCATAGAATGCATCTGTTTGGCAACATCACCCCCCCTACTAATTAGGTGGTCCACTGTTAAGATCTTATCGAGGATGGCAATCGAAACGAAGAACTTCACTCTCAACGGAATGGGAGCCCCCCAAACGAAAAATGCTGGAGAACACTCGGTACCTATGGGAGAGCAGTGCAAGAAGAAAGTTCTAATAGAAAAAGTACCCTTCGGGTCCCACCTCCAGGGCCTCCTATCTGACTCCATGGAAGAAGGAATAGGGGCATCACCTACCGGAACCAAGAGGGAAGCCAGACTATCCACCTCCCAGTCATTCAAGTTCCTTCTGAAGCCAAAATTCCAAGCATTGTGACCATCTCCTCTGACAATACAATCCCGGATCAAAGCACCTTGGCAGTCCGATAAAGAGTATAGATTAGGGAAGGAGACGTGGAGAGAATCGTCCTTGCACCATGGATCTTCCTAGAAGCGAATCTTGTCTCCCTTTCCCACCAACAAGAGAATACCTTTACCAAATTTCGTGTTCGTGTTGACGATGTCACGCCACATGCTAACACCATAGGAAGATAGAACAGGGAGACTACACCACCCATCTAGAATAACTCCATATTTGCCATCGATAACAATGCACCACAGAGACTGATCTTCCGTGCCGAATCTCCATAGCCACTTCCCAAGAAGCGCCACATTCATATCACGAAGGTGACTGAAATCCAAACCTCCTGATTCTCTGGGTATGTAGATGAGATCCCACTTAACAAGATGAAACCTATGAGCACCCGCTTTCATTGTCTAGAGAAACTCTCTCATAAGGTTTCCAGACTAAGAGCAACACTAGCCGAGATACTGAAAAGAGAGAGAGTGGATAGGAAGACTGGAGAGGGTACTCTTGATGAGAGTGATTCTCCCACCTTTCGACAAATACCTCTTCTTCTACCCGGCAAGCCTTATCCCAAATCTCTCCACCACAGGGCCCTAGATAAATTTGCTCTTGTACCTAGCCCCTAAAGGAAGTCCAAGATAGGTGGTGGGGAGCCGCCTGACCTTGCAACCCAAGCTAGTCGCCAACTCACTCAAGATGGGGATATTGCCCACCCTTGGGACCTGACTTTTGGAGAGATTGACCTAGAGACCTGAAGTAGCCTCAAAAAACTTCAAAATGCATGTGAGATATCTAAGCTATGGGAAGCATAAAAAACGAACACTGTGTCACAAGCAAATTGATGAAAGATGGAAGGCCCATTGTTTCTAGCTTGAAACCCTTCCAAAAACCCTCTGTCCACAACCTTGCTAGTCATTCTGCTAAGAGCTTCGACTACTAACACGAACAAAAAAGGGTAGAGAGGTTCTCCTTGCCTTAAGCTCCTAGAGCTAGTGAAGTACCCCGCAGGAGAACCATTCGCAAGAACAGAGAAAGGGGTAGAAGAAACACAAGTCCAGGTCTATGTTCTCTATTTCACCCCCAAACCCATCCTTCGCATCATATGAACTAAAAAATGCCAGTTCACGTGGTCAAAAGCGTTCTCCATATCGATCTTACAAAGGATACCACCCTTCTTATCTCGAACTCCGGAATCGATGCATTCATTGGCAATCAGAACACCATCATGGTGTTGTCTACCCCTCACAAAAGCACCTTGAAAGGGGGAAATAACCAAAATCAAAACTTCTTTCATTCTCGAGGCTAGCAGGTTGGCTAAGATCTTATAAGAGTTGTTGACGAGACTAATAGGCCGGAAATCACTTAAAGATTCATCCCCTTCCTTCTTAGGAATAAGAGTGACAAACGTGTTATTGGAACACTTGTCAAGATACGAAATGAGACGTATCAGTCGAGATGAAACTAGATAATTGAAAAAACACTATCTCGATACGGTGAAACCATTTTTAATGCTTACTTAGATTATAAATTTATTTTTTTAGCATTATATGTGAAATAAAAGTACATATACCTTAAAAATAAGTTTATAAACCACTTTTACTAAAGTTTTTAGCATGAGGCAATACATTCCCCTGTGTATCGTCTTAGTTCCTTACTGCAATGAGACCAAACGAGATTTGGAACCATGCATTAATGTCTCAAAGAGCATGACTATTCCGAAAATTCTGATCCTAGAAATCCACAATTTGGTCAAGCAAATTGATAATCCTCCACGGACCTTTAGATGGGTCTAAGGCCTAATAAAGAATCTCCTACAAGTTGCAACTTCAAGAGTGCCCTCATAATGTGAGAAAAGTAACTTTTAAGCCTTCCATAAGAGCCATGCTTCTGGCCCTCTGAGTTGAAATATTCGAGGGTTAATGGAGAAAACCCTAGAATAGAATAAGAGAGAGAGGAGTGAGGAGAGAGAAGGAAGAATTGCTGAAGAGTGTTAACCGTGCACACTCTAAAGAAATGTTTTTATATTAATTATTGTGGGCCCTTACATAAAATAAGAAAATAAAAGATATAGACGTAACAAATAGTGAAATAGCAAGTGCATCCTTCAACACTCCCGTCAAGTTGGCACATAAATATCAATCATGCTCAACTTGCTCAAGCATTCATGAAAAGAAGCTGATGCAACACTCTTCGTAAGGATATCCGCTACCTGATCAGCTGGAGGGACAAAGGGTGTACAAATTACTCTAGATGTGACCTTCTCACGAATAAAATGACAATCCACTTCCATATGCATGGTGTTGTCGTGCTGAACTGGATTGTGAGCAATACTTATTGCAGCCTTATTGTCACAATACAATGACATGGATCCTTCTACCGAAGAACCAAGCCCTCCAAGTAACACTCTGAGCCATAGTAGCTCACATACACCATGAGCCATAGATCTGAACTCTGCTTCAGCACTTGAGCGAGCTACAACATGTTTCTTGCTTTGCCAAGTAACCAGATTACCTTTGTGGTTGTGTTTTTGGTGAGAATGCTCACCTCCAATCGATTGGATTGACGAACCGAGAAATTTTAGAAGATTTCTATTTCGGGTTCTCTCTATTTGGGAAACCCTAAATTTGTCTTTGGGGGTTATTTAAGTGCCTAATTGGTCATTATATTGAATGTGAGAGATTGGTGTGAGAACCAATAGAGTTCTTGTGAGAGGTTGTACGAGAGATTGAGAGAACAATCTTTGTATTTTGTTGATTCATAGTGAAGATCCGATTATTATCGTCCGTGGACGTATGTTTTGACCGAACTATGTAAATCGCTTGTGTCATTGTTTGCTTTATTTTATTTCTGTGTGTGGCGTGTGTTTATTGGCGGCCAGTTGTTACTCTAGGGATCGCTTGGGGTTTTACCGCAACAACAGTTTCCCGAAGTAGATCGTCTATCATCTTAGGCTCCCGCCCAGTCAGCATCTGTAAAGCCCTCAACATGCATATGGCCGTAACACCTTAACAACAAACCATGACCTGGTTATGACTTCAAATATCTCAATATTCTGTGAGCAACTTCTAGATGAGCCGCACAAGGAGCATGCATGTACTGGCTCACTACACTCCCTGCATATGCAATATCAAGTCGTGTATGAGCTAAATATATAAGCCTCCCCATCAGCCTCTAAAAACTACCCACATCCTCTAAAGGCTCCCCTGACTAACCATCAAGTTTGTGATTTGCTTCAATAGGAGTATTGACTGATCGCTTCCTTAACATACCTGTTTCTTGTAATAGGTCTAGCACATATTTCCTTTAAGAGATAAAGATTCCTTTAGCAAATCTTGCAAGCTCAATCCCCAGAAAGTAATTCAATGTACCTAGATCTTTGATTTCAAATTCTGATGCCAAAAACTCTTTCAATCGAGTAATCTCTTCAGCACAATTACCCGTAACTATGATATCGTCCACATACACAATCAAGACTGTCATATGCCCTTCGGCACGTCTCATAAACAAGGTATGATCTGCTTGACTCTGACTGTACCCCAGTCGCTTCACTGCCCCACTGAACCATTCGAACCACGCCCTTGGTGGCTGCTTCAATCCATACAAGGATTTTTTTAGCTTACACACTTTCTATTCACCCCAAGAGAGTTGAAAGCCAGTATGGGGCAACAAGCCAATAGGGGGCAACATAGACTTCTTCCTTCAGATCCCCATGAAGGAAGGCATTCTTGACATGAAGCTGAAATAAGGGCCAAGAATGGTTCGCTGCAAGGGAAATAATACTCTGATGGAATTGAGCTTGGCCACAGGAGCAAATGTCTCCTCGGAGTCAATCCCATATGTCTGAGAGTAGCCCTTTGCAACCAATCTTGCCTTATGACTGTTGGAGTTTATGTAATACACCCACGTGGGTGTCTCAAGTGGGCTGCGTCCCACTTCCCATGTGGGGCCTCTTTTGGGTTTTTCACTATTCACGTGAATAGTATCGCGTGAATAGTGTCCCGTGAATAGTACTACGTGAATAGTACCACGTGAATAGTGTCACGTGAATAGTGTTCTCTTTTGTAGGGTTTCTCCCCATCATATATATATATATATAGTGTGTGAGAGAGAATGAATTAACAATTCATTCTCTCCTCTTCCCACAACTTCTCTCTCTAATCCTAATCTCCTTTTCCACCTTCCGCCTCCATTGTACTTTTTCCCTCTTCTATCTACAACCTTTATCTATTGGTTACAACCTTAATTACAACATGGTATCAGAGCATGGTAGCTCTAGGGCATGTGTCTTTGTCCCCTAGAGACTCCATTCCGATCTAAGACCGGTTATGTGAGCATCCGGAGCCGAGGAGAACTTTTGAGGAAATCGCAGAGATCATTCCTGCGCTATCCGGCGATTAATCCTAAGGCAAAACACCAGAGGCTCTTATTTTCTGGTTAGTTTTTTCCTTCAGCTGCATTAGAGATCCAGTTTGTCTTCTTCTCAAGCTTCTTCAGCATTTTTCCGGCCAACACGTTTTTGGAGGATTTTTGGGTTTTTATTTTCTTGAGATCTGCACCACGATAGGGTTTTCTACCCTAGCCGCCCCTTCCAGTAGTCACCTAGGGACTGTCAGAAAGTCGCATCGCATTTTCCCGACTGTCGGATCATCAGTTTCCAAAAATCGGCCCGATTTTCAGATATTTTGGGTTTTGGATTTTTGTGATATTTGGGCAATAGCAGGCCCCTCTGACCTTGCCGCCCCTTTCAGCATTGCTCGTGGAACAGTTCGAAACTTGATTCGACGAATTCTGACCGTCAGAACCCTAGTTTCCAAAAATCACCCGGATCCCCCAGCTACTTTTTGGGTTTTGATTTTTTTTCAAAATCAGACCTCTCTGGGCCCTCCTGTCTTAGGCGCACCACTCATTGGGCCTTTAGGGATCTTCTAGACCTCGCTTCGATTTTCTAGGAGCCTCCGGTACACTACCTGCTATTTTTGGTGGTCCTGCTCCGATGAGTTCCCCCGAGGCCATATCTGTGATTTCTAGCACTTTCTCTGAGGATCGTCCTGTGACTCATGGCTCTCATGGAGATCACAACCCTCAGCTCTGCATCACCACTGTGAAGCTCGATGGCACCAACTTCCTAGAATGGAAGACTTCCGTTCTCATGTACATTGGGGGCAGTGGCTACAGTGAGTATCTGATAGGTGCTATTAAAGAATCAAATCCGAAGGACAAATCTCATCGGATTTAGGTTATGGAGAACCTGACTGTCATGTCCTGGCTTCTTCACTCGATGCAAACCCAGATCAGCAAAGGGTTTATGTTCCTACCAGCGGCCAAAGATGTTTGGGATGCCGTATCTCAGACATACTCCCAGGTGGGCAATTTCGCTAAGCTTTATGAACTAGAACAAGAGATATCTTGTTTTCGTCAGGGGGAGATGAAGCTTGGTACATATTATGCTTCCCTTCGAAGCAAATGGGAGGAGATCGATCACTACCAGAGTTACTCCCCTAAGTGCGCAGATGACGTCAAGTTCTTCAAGGCGATGGTTGAACGTTCCCGGATCTTCCAGTTTCTCTCCGGCCTTCATCCGAGCTTTGAGGGAGCTTGTGTTCAGATCCTTAGTAGGGATCTTGCTCCTACCTCTCTAGCCCAGGTCTATGGTTACATTCAGGGGGAGGACAGCCGCCGCTCTGCCATGCAACTCCGCAGTGGGAGTGATACTCAGGACCGCTCTGCCCTGGCTGCTACCAATCAAAAGGGCCAGACATCCAGTCCGAAGGATTTTGGGGACCGACCTAGACCCAAGTGTGATCATTGCGGTCGCATGGGCCATATCCAGGCCACTTGCTGGAAGCTCCATGGATGTCCCCCAGGACAGGCCCCGACTTCCCGTCAGCGTTAATCAGCAAAACAGGGACCTCACTCAGCGTACTCAGTCACACAGGACACCGCACCACCAGTGTCTACCTCCGCTTGGGACACAGACTCGTTCTCTCCTGCAGATTTTGAGCGACTTCGCCGCACAATGGCCCAACTCAATGGCCAGGTCTCCACTTCTACGTCTGCATTTGCTCACACAGGTACTAGGACTGCTTTTTCCGCCTCTACTGTACATTCCAGCCCTTCTTGGATCATTGATTCAGGGGCATCTGATCACATAAGTTGTATGTCCTCCGTTTTCTCTAGTTATGGTATTTGCTCTGGTCGTGAGAAAGTTCAGATAGCTGATGGCACCTATTCCTCTATCTCTGGAAAATGGGATGTTCATGCCACACCAGCTTTCTCTTTGTCTTCTGTTTTGCATGTTCCGCAATTCACCGCTAATTTACTATCCGTCAGTAGTCTTACCAAAAGTCTTAACTCCAGTGTAACGATTTTTCCTTCTTGCTGTGTGTTTCAGGATCTGGAGTCGAGGCGGACGATTGGCAGTGGTTGTGAGGACGGTGGCTTATACATTCTAGATTCTTCGGTTTCTGCATCTGCACGCTAGTTTAGCATCAGTAGTAATAGTAGAGTCAATAAAGACCAGTTAATGCTTTGGCGTAACCGGTTAGGTCATGTACCCGTGTCAGTCTTAAAGCGTGTCTTTCCTGCTTTCTCTTCTGTTTCTGCAGTTCCCTTTCATTGTGAAACATGTGACCTGGCCAAACATTGTCGTTTTGTTTTTCCCATTAATGAGAATAAAAGTACTATTTTTTCTATTGTGCATTCTGATGTGTGGGGCCCTGCGCCCGTGACTTCTTTGTTTGGATATCGGTACTTTGTTACCTTTGTAGATGACTTTAGTGGTTGTACCTGGGTGTACCTTATGCGAACCAAAGATGCTGTATTCTCCATTTTCCAAGAGTTCCATAAGATGGATACCACTCAATTCCATACCACTCTTAAGATTCTTCGCTCTGACAATGGGGGGGAATACCTAGATGGGGTTTGGAATCCTATTTTGCTTCACATGCCATTGTTCATCAGACCTCGTGCCCTTCAACACCTCAACAGAATGGGACCGCTGAGAGAAAAAATCGTCACTTTCTTGAAGTTGAGCGTGCTCTCCGGTTAGGCATGCAGGTTCCTAAACACTATTGGTCCGAGTCTGTCTTACTTGTTGCTTACCTCATCAATCGTATGTCCTCTCGGGTTCTCGGATTTCAGACTCCCCTATCTCTCCTGGTTCCTGACCGGCTGGCTTTCGTTGTTCCTCTAAAGGTCTTTGGGTGTGTTTGTTATGTCCATATTCATCGTTCTTCGAGGGACAAGTTAGATCCGCGGGCCTTGAAGTGCGTTTTCTTGGGGTACCCCTCTAATAAAAAAGGGTACAAATGTTATCATCCTGCTACCCGTTGTCGCTTCATCTCTATGGATGTCACCTTCGCTGAGTCCATCCCCTTCTTTGGTGAGCAGACCTCTCTTCAGGGGGAGCATGATGTTGCAGAAGAGAGTGTCCCTAGCCCTCTGCCTGTCTCTATTCCTATGCCGGGGCCTCAGTCTAGTGATAAGGACACTTCCACTACTGCAGTTGATGTGCGTGTATATGTTAGAACCAAGAAGAAAGGACAAGCCACTATCCCTGCGCCTACATCTGCAAGTCTCCCCTCGGATCTAGTTCTAAGTATTGCTTCTGTCCCTGCCTTAGTTCGTATTTTTGTTCTTGAGCCACATGCATCTCCTACTTCTGATGATCATATGTGCACTGATATTGATCTCCCTATTGCACTTCGGAAGGGTGTACGTACTTGTACGGAACACCCTATCTCACATTTTGTCTCGTATTAGTCTCTGTCTCCGTCATATCAGAATTTTGTCAGTATTGCCTCCTCTGTTTCTTTGCCTTCCAGTGTTGCAGATGCACTTAGTCACCCAAAGTGGAAAGAAGCTATGATGGATGAAATGCAGGCTCTTGAGAAGAACAAAACATGGGAACTTGTTCAACTACCCAGAGGAAAGAAACCTGTGGGGTGCAAATGGGTCTTTACAGTGAAACATAAAGCTGACGGGTCAGTCGAACGATACAAGGCACGACTCGTAGCCAAGGGATTCACTCAGACATATGGGATAGACTATCATGAGACTTTTGCACCTGTGGCCAAGATGAACTCAGTCAGAGTTCTTCTATCCTTAGCTACCAACCTATCCTGGCCATTGCATCAACTAGATGTGAAGAATGCCTTTCTGCATGGACATCTGACAGAAGAGGTGTACATGAAACTACCACCCGGGTTGACACTTGTTGGAAGTGACGACAAGGTGTGCAAGTTAGGGAAAGCCTTGTATGGGCTAAAGCAATCTCCAAGGGCATGGTTCGAGCGATTTAGCAGTGCGATCAGACGAGTGGGCTATAAGCAGAGTCAGGCCGATCACACGTTGTTTGTGAAGCACTAGCAGACTAGTACCACGGCACTGATCGTCTATGTTGATGACATTGTCATCACTGGGAATGATCCTAAGGAGATAAAGCAGTTGAAGACCTTCTTGTCCTCGGAGTTTGAGACAAAGGATTTGGGGCCACTGAAATATTTCTTCGGAATTGAAGTTGCTCGGTCTCAGAAGGGCATCTTCATTTCTCAACGGAAGTATGTATTGGACCTTCTGGATGAGACTGGGTATTTGGGAGCTCGACCAGTAGAGACTCTAATTGATCAGAACCATCGGCTGAATTCTGAGGAGGGTGACACCCTTAAGGATGTCGCTACGTTTCAGCTATTGGTTGGCAGGCTGATCTACTTGGCACACACTCGTCCGGATATTGCTTACGCTGTTAGTGTTATCAGTTAGTTTATGCATGCACCACGGTCATCACATCTTGAGGCAGTTCACCGTGTTCTTCGGTACCTCAAGGGCTCTCCAGGTCGTGGAATACTGCTCGGGTAACATGGGCACTTTAGAGTGGAAGCATATACTAATGCAGATTGGGCAGGTTCAGTTACTGATCGTCGGTCTACGTCAGGATACCGTACCCTTGTTGGAGGAAATCTTGTCTCTTGGCAAAGTAAGAAGTAGCCAGTTGTAGCTTGATCCAGTGCAGAGGCAGAATTTCGCTCTATGGCACATGGTGTGTGCGAACTCCTTTGGTTGAGGACCATGCTTGAGGAACTGGGATTCCAGGTGACAGAGCCAATGAGCCTCTACTGTTACAACAAAGCTGCCATTAGCATTGTTCACAACCCTGTCCAGCATGATAGGACCAAGCATATTGAAGTTGATCATCACTTCATTAAAGAAAAACTTCAACAAGGATTGATTTGTACTCCGTATGTGAGAACACAGTAACAGGTTGCCGACATACTCACAAAAGGGGTGAACAAGTCTATTATTCATACCTTGACTGGCAAGCTAGGCATAATGGATATCTTCGCACCAACTTGAGGGGGAGTGTTGGAGTTTATGTAATACACCCACGTGGGTGTCTCAAGTGGGCTACGTCCCACTTCCCACGTGGGCCTCTTTTGGGTTTTTCACTATTCACGTGAATAGTGTTGCGTGAATAGTGTTATCTTTTGTAGGGTTTCTCCCCATCATATATATATATATACAGTGTGTGAGAGAGAATGAATTAACAATTCATTCTCTCCTCTTCCCACAACTTCGCTCTCTAATCCTAATCTCCTTCTCCACCTTCTGCCTCT
The DNA here is from genome assembly GCA_035048495.1 of Euptelea pleiosperma. Classification (NCBI taxonomy): domain Eukaryota; kingdom Viridiplantae; phylum Streptophyta; class Magnoliopsida; order Ranunculales; family Eupteleaceae; genus Euptelea; species Euptelea pleiosperma. Next base: position 7,737,483 of record CM068546.1, on the reverse strand, counting down.
ATTACACTTTTTCCATCTTCTATCTACAACCTTTATCTATTGGTTACAACCTTATTTACAACAATAACGATCCACTGAGCCGTCTGGTTTACAGTATAAACCCACTTGCATCCAACAGGTTTCTTGCCTCTTGGCAAGTCCACTAACTCTCACTTGTTTTTTTTTTCCAATGCATTCATTTCTTCATACATTGCTTCTTTCCACCTAGAGTGCTTCAGAGCTTCTGTAACAGACGAAAGAAGTGCAGCAGAGGACAAGGAAGTAACAAAGGACTTGTAGGATGAAGACAGATTGTCATGTGAAACAAAGCTAGTATTAGGATATTGAGTACACGATCTCTTTCCCTTATGAGCAATAGGAAGATTAGAGTCACAGGGAGCAGAAATAGAAATGGGATTACCTGAGTCCATCGAGGATGACCGTTGGCCCTAGTGTTTAGTGGCGGTTTGTTTCCCTTTCAGCCGACGCCATGTGTACACTTGTAGGCCCCCTTGCTTGCTAGTGCTCATATCCATAGCTAATGGCAAGGGAACAGGTTGCCGTTGCCTTTCCTCGCAACAATTCTCCCCCCCAAGGAAAGGCAGCACAAGAACCTAGAAAGTAAGAGACCGACTCAAGGAAGGTGACATCCATGGTGATGAACTGCTTACGAGTGGGAGAATGGAAACGTTTGTAGCCCATATGAGTCGATGAATATAAAAAAAAACACACTTCAATGCTTTCAGATCCAATTTCGTGCAATGCGGACCAAGGATATAAACAAAGCAGACGCAACCAAAAAAATTTGGTTGGACCAAGAATAGAGGACTCGTAGGATGCAACGACTAGTATGGAGTACGGAACTGGAGAGATCGAGACATCATCCGATTTATTAGGTGAGATGCTAGGAGCACCGCATCAGATCAATATGTGTTTGGCACATGGTGCCAGAAAAGGAGTGTTCCAACAAGTGTCGATTTTTTCTTTCGGCAACTCAGTTTGGTTGTGGAGTAAAAACACGAATTCTGATGCTCAATCCCATGGTTAGCCAGGTAGGACTGTGAACCCCCATACATGTACTCTCCCCCTTGATCAGATAGAAGGATTTTTGTACATTTCCCAAATTGAGTAAGAACCATTTTGTGAAATTGTTGAAAAATAGAGTAGACTTCATCCTTCGACTTCATAACAAAGATCCATCTACAACGGGGAAAATCATCCACAAACGAAACGAAGTAGCGATAACAAAAGACAGAGGTAACCGGGGATGGACCCCAAACATCAGTGTGAACAATATCAAAAGCAAACAAACTTTTATTACCACGTGATGGAAAAACTGTTCAACAATGTTTCGACACAGCACCCACTTCACAATGAATATCCGAAGTGGTCACCGACTTAAACAACTCAGGAAATAACAAACGCAAATATGGTAAAGAAACATGACCTAGACGAGCATGCCAAGACATAATATGCTCCTTATTGACCTTATTGCTATGACTACTAGACTGAAAAGCTGCAGAAATGGTAGGAGCCGCATCCAAGAGATAGAGAGCACCCACTTCATGCCCAGTGGCGATCGTCTTCCTCGTGGCCAAGTTTTAAAACACATAATAAGAAGGGAAAAAGATAGCACAACAGTGAATGTTTTTGGTTAGAGAACTGACGGACAACAAATTAGTAGAAAATTTAGGAACATGAAGAATAGAAGATAAAGAGAGGCCAGAAGTGATAGTGACACGACCTTTCCCTGAAATAGAGGAAAGTGTGCCATCAGCAATGCGGACTTTATCCGCCCCCGAACACACGAAATATGAAGAAAATGAAGATGACATACCAGTCATATGCTTTGAAGCACCTGAATCAATGATCTAGGGTGTGCTAGAAGCGGAAGAGGAAGCAGAGACATGGTGGGCAAAACTGATGATACCTAACTAAGCAAACGCAGAAGTAGCAGAAGCAACAGAAGGACCACCAAGCTGAGCCACAAACCACCGCAAGTACTCAATCTCATCGCTGGAGAAAGGAACTGTGGAAGAAGACGTGTTGGGAGGCTGGGATGCTGCAATAGACGGGGGTGGGGCAATGGTGGTCGTCCAAAAATATTCTAGCACTTCTCTTTGCTGTGCCCTTTCTTGGCACACCCTCACAAACATGTAACTTCCAGCATCGATCCTTGGTGTGGCCCTTCTTGCCACAATCAGTACACGTAGGTGGAGGACCCCTTTGCCACTACTGGAAGATGTTTGGACTTTGTTTTTTGGGGGGAAAGCTGCCAAGGTTGACTTCTCATGTCCAATTGATGGAGACATAACATCACGGTGGCTGTCCTCACTCTGAAGATAAGCATAAACCTGGCTGAACGAGGGTAAAGTATCACGACTAAATAACTGCACGCGGGCTAACTCAAAATCCGCATTCAATTCCGCTAGGAACTCATATATACGATTCTGCTCAACCAATGTACAGTACTGCAGACCATCCGCAGGAAAGCCATGCATAAAAACCTGATAGTAATCTAGTTCTTCCCACATGCTATGAAACGTAGCAAAATAATCAGCCAAAGAAGAGTATCCTTGACGAAGAGTAGCAATGCTCTGGTGTAATTGATAAATCAAGGCGCCATTTTTCTGCTGAGAGTAAATTTGGGCCACTGAATCCCATATTTCCTTAGCCATAGAAAGAAACATGAACCCTCGACTGATGTGGGAATCCATGGAGTTAAGGAGCCAAGACATGATTGTCAGATTGCCTATTTCCCATTTTTCAAAGGATGGGTCTGTTTTCGCAGGTGCCTGCAATCGTCCAGTAATATACCCTTGTTTCCCGCGACCTCCAATGAACATCTTGGCGACTCTAGACCATTCCAGGTAGCTTTTTCCGGTCAACTTTGTAGTAGTAATCTGCATTCGGGATTTTCCAAGGGTGTAGTTGTTGGACTATGAGAAGTGTTGAAGAACTAGGTATTGAATGACCAGTAGGTCCTGAGGACACATCGGAGTCGTTTCACGTCAACATAGGCACGTCAAATCACCAAATAATTACCAAAAACAATCAAAACAAGACCTTGAAAGTCAAACAACATAACAATAGCACCGAAGTGCATCAAAACCATCAAAAACACCTGTGGGTGGATTACCCACAAAAAAAGCATGTCAAAAACCCCAATAATAGCCGTTGGCGGTAACTTTTGGGTGGAGAAGACGAGCCACAACCCTTAAATCGTCACATAATCGCAAGGAAGGATGTAGATTTGTTGATACACTTTAGGTGGACCAAAACGAAGCAACAATCACAAGAAACAAACCTCAGAAGGTTGCACAAATCGAGCCGAACCAGATCGTGCTTTTTTTTTTTCCGAATGACAACCATAAAACGATCAAGGAATGCTCAAACAATTCCCCCCAAATCACCAAAAATCCTGAAAAATCAAGCTTCACTGGATAGGGAAGAATCCATACATCATCCTCACCCTGCTTGTACGGTTGATGACGTCAGCGATGATATGAACACTCCAAGGTTCTACGTAGGGTGCCCAATGGTTTGGTTATGTCTGGTGAAGCTTCAAACCCTTTGTGCTCTGATACTAAGTTGAAAGATTCTAGGGTTATTGGAGAAAACCCTAGAATAGAAGGAGAGAGAAGAGATTGAAGAGAAGAATTGCTAGAGAGTGTTAACTGTACACACTCCAAAGAAATACTTTTATATTAATTATTGTGGGCCCTTACATAGAAAAAAGAAAATAAAAGTTAAAGACATAACAAATAGTGAAATAGCAAGCACATCCTTCAACACTCTGCTGCTAATCTTTTTTCTCCAACAAGACCCAAGTTGAGGATGAGCCTGTTTATTTTTTATAACTCCCCCACTGCCAACTGGTTTGGGTTTCCCTAATGAGTAACTCTCAAAATTGAGGTGTAACTAGGGGTGGTAATGAGTCGGGCTTGGACTGGGCCTAGCTCTGCCCAATCCTGACATGAGATACAGTTAGACAGGTCCAAGCCCGGCATGGTCCATTACAAGCACTACATTTAGGCCCAAGATCGACCCAGTAAGAGATATAACATGCTGGGCCTTCAACAAAATGGAAACAACAACTAAGTATGGCTCTTGGCCCAGACAACGTCCTAGGCGTAGGGGAGATCGGAGCAACAGGGAACGCTTAGACGACGACGCCCGTCCTGGGTTGTCGACTATCAAAGGAAAGGCCGGTTCGAACTTGTGATTTCGATAGGAACGATCCGAAAAGCTTCTACAGGAAGAGGGGATTTCTCTAGAGACCAGTGAGCAGAGGAGTAGAAAAGTAGGGGGTGGAATATTTGAGTTTTTAGTAATTTTGTGAAATGTTAAGCCCAATCCCGACTCATTTATCTATCGGGCTTAAATTGATATTAGGTTGGGCCCATTGGGCCTATAAAATGTAGCCTAAGCCAGGAACCATTAGTGCCAGCCTAAAAGCCCATCATGCCCATTAACACCCCTAGGTGTAACCTCCCTTGAGAGGGAGGCTTCTATAGATTTTTGGATTTTTTTAAAGATGATTAGGCTTCCATAAGTATCTCAATGTGAGTAGCGGTCTCGTGGATGATGGTGTCTCAACTGGAAAGAAGTTCATCTCCTTCTTTTCTTTGATATCTTTGAGAGGGGAGGACCAATAGAACAAAGAGGCTTTAACTCTAGTGATTATTCTTTTAAGGTAAAAATATCAAAGAGTTCGGTGCCAAGAGAGAAATTTATGGAAAGAGCTTCAGTACATTACTGATCTTGATGTAAGGTTCTTGCTAGTTGCATACTTTATTTTCGAACACCTTGTTCATGTGCGTTGGGGGTTGCTCAAGTACAAAATTTTAGTCATTCACTTGTTTGGCTTACATTTTTCCTCCAGGGTTATCAAGGTACCATCCTTGGTTGAAAAGAACTTGCACTAGCGGCTCAAGTTTTCCAGAAGTCTATACTTGCCTAGTGCGAGTGAATATAATGGAAAACTAGATGAATCAAATGAATGTAGATGAAGAGCGTGAGGAGTTTTAAGATGGGAATGAGTGCGAGGAGTTTTAAGACCTCGATGTAGGTTGAATAGAGATGAAGGAAAATAGAAAGATAATACTAGGGGCCAGGATATGGTATCAAGCTGAGAATGTTCGATTGTTGGCGAGCTTGGAATGGTTCTTTTGCCTCGAGTAGGTTTCAAAAAGCTTCGAACCTTGATGGAGTTCCTTGGTAGTTCCCTCCACTTAGAAAAAGAGTTGCTGATAGAGAAAGGGTAGACTCCGGTCTTCGACATGGTGGTTCTACACAGCATCCCTTCCAGTCTTATGGATTTGCTATTCTCCATTGGAAAACCTATCGGAAGAGATTTCGGTATCTTTGTTGCGCCGGATTACCAGGGGGTTGAAGAAAGGTTAAGTTTCTTGTAGACTTGCTTGATGGGTCATTTTGACGAGGAGCATGGTGATTTGAATTATGTACCGCTGCGGGTTGATAAAAATCGGAAGGTCCCAGCCGGCGTCAAGGTGAGACGGTTGTGAATGGACCTCTATCTTTTCATCCTACCCTCTAAACATGAAGTGGAGAGAATATTGAGGGTAGGAAAAGGAAATTTGTGTTGTCAGGGACCTACTTGTAATATCTTATATTCTACAGGGGGCCCTTGTAATATTGTAAAACTTCACTTAATATATATATTGGGTGAAATCGTGTAGGCTATTCTAAGCTCTACACGATTTCTCCTCCTCGCCCAATTCTCTTCTCCTCTCCTCTCTTCCATCTCTAACCCTAATCTCTTATTCTGGTTACGATCCAAGATTACAACATGGTATCAGAGCATGGTAATGTAACCATGGCTCAATCCTAGAAGTCTGAAGAACCCTAGGAATTGCGAAATTCGATGCGAAGGGCTTTCCAAAGAAGGAGATCATCTCCCATGGATAGCCGTAGGCTTTAGAAGAGTCTGAAACCCTAGCCGCCCACTCCAAAAGGTTGGAGAAGTTCTCCCAGGCCTAGCCGCCCACTCCAGAAGCCTGGAGAAGAGCCACCAAGCCTAGCCGCCCCTTCCAAAAGGTCAGAGAAGACCCTTTGGACCTAGCCGCAGGTCTCGGAGGAGTCCAGAACCTCTCCCTAGTGCTACTGCACTTATCCAGGAACCTTTTTTAGGTTCTCGGAACCATTCACAAGTTTCCCGCAGGTGGTTTTTTCTCCAATAGAAAATTTATAAAGGAGTTGTTCCAAAAAGGCCTGAATCCTGCGAGCAACGTGAGCAGGAGGCTTTAAAAATAAAAAGAAGGTGATTTGAACCTCCGCAGCAGCAGTTCGGGTGATTTCTTATCAAAAAAGTCTTCTCTACTACCATGAGTACATCTGAGGAGTCATCTTCTGCCAAGTCAGAGATTATTGTTGCCCCACCCAGTCTGAGAAGTCATGGTGATCACAGCCCGGGCCTACAGATCACTACGGTGAAACTCGACGGGACCAACTACCTCGCATGGTCTCAATCTGCCAAGATGTACATCACCGGACGAGGCAAAGCCGGCTATATCACTAGACGTGTCACTGCACCTGATTCCTCCGATGCTGCGTTTGAGAAGTGGGAAGCGGAAAACTCGATGGTCATGTCATGGCTGCTTCACTCCATGCATCCATCGATCAGCACAGGCTTCCTCTTTCTCCCGACTGCCAAGGATATATGGGACACTGCATCTCAGACCTACTCCCAAGATGGGAATTTTGCTAGGATGTATGAACTTCAGCAGGAGATAGCACATTTGAAGCAAGGCGATCTTCCTTTGGGATCATACTACGCTGCGTTACGCAGCAAGTGGGAAGAGGTAGATCACTACCAGACCTACACCCCTGCATGTACCAAGGATGCTACGGAGTTCCGGAAGATGATTGTGCGCGGACGCATATTCGAGTTTCTTGGCGGCTTGAACCATAGTTATGAACAGGTTCGAGCAAACATCTTGGGCAGAGATCCACCGCCGTCGACCATTGCACAGGTCTACTCCTACATCCATTGCGAGGACAGCAGGAGGAGAGCCATGAGCTCTAAGACAGATGCTGATGTTCCTTTATCAGAGAAGTCTGCCTTGGCCACTCAGAAATTGAGCAAACCCACATCCAAGAAAGATGGGGATCTTGATGATCGTGATCGACTCAGATGTGATCACTGTGGCAAGCGTCGCCATACTCGGGAGACCTGCTGGAGTCTTCATGGTCGTCCCGCACAGTTCTCTGGGGGGAAGCAAGGCTCCTCAAAGAAGCCCTCTGGTAGCAAACATGGAACCTCAGCTGCTCATGCCACCAGTCAAGATTCCTTTGATTTGACCCCTTCCTCTAGGCAGTCCAACACCTTCTCTAGCATGGACATTGACAGGCTTTGACAATTACTTACTCAGCTTGATGGCCCTTCCCCACCTACATCATCCTTTGCTCAGACAGGTACATCCCATTCAGCCCACCATGTGTCTATGGCACCCATTGTTCCTTCCTGGATCATTGATTCTGGTGCCTCCGATCATATGACTGGTATGCCATCCCTTTTCTCCACCTATAATATCTGCTCGGGTAAGGACAAGGTCCGTGTGGCCGATGGCACCTTCTCCTCTATCTCAGGGAAGGGCACTATCTCTGCCACACCTACTTTGTCTTTATCCTCTGTACTTCATGTTCCTGAATTCACCACTAACCTGCTTTCTGTTAGCCATCTTGCTAAGAGCCTAAACTGCAGTGTTACCTTTTTTCCTACTCACTGTGTTTTTCAGGACTTGGAGACGAGGCGGATGATTGGCGATGGTCGTGAGGATGGTGGATTGTATCTGCTCGATAGCCAGCCAACTTCATATTTTGTTGCACATCAGTCTAGTGCCAATGTCAGTAGTTCTAGCGTTAATAAAGACCTGTTAATGCGATGGCATAACAGGCTAGGTCATTTACCGCTTTCAGTCATGAAGAGTCTGTTACCTCAGTTTGCGTCTATTCCATTTTTTGAGTTCAACTGTGAAACTTGTGTACTTGCAAAACAATGTCGGGTGTCTTTTCCGACCAGTAATAAAAAAAGTACGTTTCCTTTACAGCTTGTGCACTCTGATGTTTGGGGACCCAATCCCACCACTTCTATCTTTGGTTTTCGCTACTTTGTGGTTTTTGTGGATGACTACAGCCGTTACACTTGGATCTACCTTATGAAATCAAAAAATGAGGTGCATACTATCTTTCAGACCTTCTATAAAATGGTGTGCAATCAATTGGGCACCACCCTAAAAGTCTTACGCACTGACAATGGGAGGGAATACATGTGCCTTGCCTCCTACTTTGAAGAGCATGGAATTCTTCAATAGACTTCATGTGCCGATACACCTCAACAAAATGGGACCGCTGAGCGAAAGCATCGCCATGTCTTGGAGGTTGCTAGGGCACTTCTTCTTGGTACTCGGGTACCCAAGGGTTATTGGGCTGACGCTGTGTTGACGGCATCCTACTTGATAAATCGGATGCCCTCTCGTGTCTTGGGGTCAAAGTCTCCCCTTTCACTCCTGTTTCCTTCCTGTCCTGTGTTCTCCATTCCCCCTAAGGTCTTTGGTTGTGTTTGCTATGTTCATGCCCATCACAGGAAGGACAAGTTAGATCCAAAAGCCGTTCGATGTGTGTTCCTTGGCTATTCGTCCACTCAGAAGGGGTATCGGTGTTTCCATCCCTCTACCCGTCGTCGGTTTGTTTCTCTAGATGTTACATTTTTTGAGAGTCTTCCCTTCTTCTTAGTTGATCGGACTTCTCTTCAGGGGGAGCTTGGGAGTATTGACGAGAGTCCGATACCTCCACAGGGGGAGATTCCTCAACCAGTACCCCTTGATTTGCTTGATGAGTCTCCTGTACCCTTGTCCTTATCTCCTACTGACACTGTGCCACAGGATCCGCAGCTGAAGACATATGCCAGACGACGTCAAAAAGAAAAACAGTCCACTATCCAAGCTCACTGCTAGGAAATCCAACTCGATCCAGGTAATCGTGTCCTCAGTGATCCTCATGATGATATGTCTGTTGCTCCTACTATCCTTCCCATAGACATTGATGTACCTATTGCTCATCGGAAGGGTGTTCGGAACTGTGTTACCAAGCACCCTATCTCTCACTTTGTTTCCTATCAACAGCTCTCACCATCCTACAGGGCATTTGCTACTTTCCTATCTAGTGTCGCTCTGCCATCCGGTGTGTCAGATGCCCTCAGCCAGCCTCAGTGGAAAGCAGCCATGCTAGAGGAGATGACAGCTCTAGAAAAGAATGGTACTTGGGATTTGGTTCCATTACCTAGAGGAAAGAAACCTGTGGGGTGCAAGTGGGTATATACAGTGAAATGCAAAGCAGATGGAAGCATCGACAGGTACAAGGCCCGTCTCGTTGCAAAAGGGTACACACAGACTTATGGGATTGACTACCAGGAGACGTTTGCTCCAGTGGCCAAGATGAACTCAGTTCGAGTTCTGTTATCTCTCGCGGCAAATTTTTCTTGGCCCATCCAGCAGTTGGATGTCAAGAATGCCTTCCTCCATGGTGATCTAGAGGAAGAGGTCTACATGACAGGTCCTCCAGGGTTCAGTCCGACTGGGAGTAAGGAACTTGTATGGAGACTGAAGAAAGCCTTGTATGGGCTTAAACAGTCACCAAGGGCTTGGTTCGAAAGGTTCAGTTCCGCAGTCAAGATGATTGGCTACTCGCAGAGTCAGGCGGACCACACTCTCTTCATTAAGAGAAGTCAAAGTCATCTTACTGCTCTTATTGTATATGTGGATGATATCGTGGTCACAGGAGATGACCCAGATGAGGTTTGTAAATTGAAAAAATACCTCGGCACAGAGTTCGAAATCAAGGATTTGGGAACCTTGAGATACTTTCTGGGCATTGAGGTTGCTAGGTCAAAGCAGGGTGTGTTTATTTCACAGAGAAAGTATGTACTTGATCTCCTTCGAGAGTCAGGAAACTTGGGAGCTAAACCAGCCGATACGCCTATAGAGCAGCAACATCGGCTGAATCCTCTTGATGGGGATCCCATTGCTGATGCAGGCTAGTTCCAGAGACTTGTTGGGCGTCTCATCTACCTTTCGCTGACACGACCAGATATTGCATACGCAGTCAGTGTCATCAGTCAGTTCATGCATGCCCCTCGCTCTCCACATCTTGAGGCAGTACACTGAGTGTTACGCTATCTTAAGGGGGCTCCAGGGAAGGGTCTCCTGTTTAGTAAGAATGGACACCTGCGAGTTGAAGCTTATACAGATGCTGACTGGGCAGGTTCAGTCACTGACAGACGTTCCATATCAGGGTACTGCACGTATGTGGGAGGTAATCTGGTGTCATGGCGCAGCAAGAAGCAACAAGTTGTCGCCCGCTCCAGCGCCGAAGCAGAGTACCGTTCTATGGCTCATGGTGTATGTGAGCTTCTATGGTTGAAGACTATGCTCAGTGAGCTCGGATATTCTGTCAAAGGGTCTATGCAACTGTATTGTGACAATAAAGCAGCCATCAGCATTGCTCATAATCCAGTTCAACATGACAGGACAAAGCACATTGAGGTAGACCGTCACTTCATCAAAGAGAAACTTGGTCAGGGACTTATTTGCACACCGTATGTCCATATTGCTGATCAAGTTGCAGATGTGTTAACTAAAGGTGTTACTAAAGGGATCTTAGAGCACCTGTTATCCAAGCTGGGCATGATAGATATCTTCGCACCAGCTTGAGGGGGAGTGTTGTCAGGGACCTACTTGTAATATCTTATATTCTACAGGGGGCCCTTGTAATATTGTAAAACTTCACTTAATATATATATTGGGTGAAATCGTGTAGGCTATTCTAAGCTCTACACGATTTCTCCTCTTCGCCCAATTCTCTTCTCCTCTCCTCTCTTCCATCTCTAACCCTAATCTCTTATTCTGGTTACGATCCAAGATTACAACAATTTGGGCTCGACTTTTCTGTTTTTGGACGTTTGGAGCCATAGGGTGGGATGTTTTGAAGGGGGTAAGGGGAATTGTGGAAACTGGCTGCTGAATGATTATGGGTTGAGCCAATAAAAAAAAATGAGAAACGTATATATGGGTACCATATTTTCTGGCAAATAATATGGTGACACCTGTTACTGGCAACACACATGCGAGGTATGAAAGGTCGACGCGTGGTGTCGTCCAACATGCGTGAATAAATGCGCCAAAGAAATCGTCAGAGACCATAACCAGTTCACTCCTATCACACGTCTTCTATTAATGGAAACACGTGTCAGATAGAGTGATCAGAAGAGAGCATCTCGGGGCAAGGTTAGTAACGAAACGCATTGAAGCTTCAGCCATTAATGTGTTGGAAAAGCATTCAATCTTGCCCGACACATTAATGGTCGGTCCACTTGACAGGAGTGACAATTATCTCATCCCGACAAGGTCAAACGGCCCACTTGGCGTGAGTGACAATTATCTCATTCTAACAAGTTCAAACGACACATTCGACGGGATTGACATTCAACACATCTCAACATTCTCGACGGGATTGACATTCAACACATCTCAACATTCTTGACGGGATTGAGATTCCACTCATCCCGACAAGTTCAACGACATATATGATGGAATCAACATTCAATTCATCCCAACAAGTTTAGTTATCATCCTTAACGGGAATGACATTCAATACATCCCTACAAGGTCAGACAGTCTACTTGACGGGAGTGACGTTTATCTCATCCCGGCAAGATCAAACGGCCTATTTGACGGGAGTAACACTTATCTTGTTCCGACAAGATCAGCAGCTTACTTGACGGAAATGAATTTCTATCAATCTCGAGAAGTGTACAGGATTCTACAAATGAGATAAGTATTCTAAACTATAGTATAGTTAATTGCTTATCTATCTATTAAGTGTTGGCTACATGGCAGTTAGTTTGACTATTGCGCAGCTCCGATGTTCTCTTATTCGAATATCTGCAACGAAGAGTGCTACCTCAGTGCCACGGCTACCTCAGTCGTTTCAGATATAACCGAATAAGAGAAGTTAGGATCTAACAAGAATATGCAATTTCATAATAGAATCTCTTCAAATCATAAATGACTAACGAGAAGTGGACACGTAGAAGGTGAGTCATGCCAGTTCTGGGGGTATAAATATATAACCCTCAGAACCGAGAAGAGGATCTTGCTCTCCAAATTCAAATAGCCTAAACTTTGAAACATTTTACTAGATTTCCTAAACCCTGTTAGCACATCCTATATTGACTTGAGTGTTGGAGTGTTGTCAACAGGTACGACCACAATTCGTCTAGAGATTATCCCATCATCCACAGCAGAGAGAGGAGTTATGTCTTGAAGCATCAGAGTCGTCGGATCGTCATCGAGATACGAATCGTCTGACCTCGAAGATTGTGTGGGATAGATTAGATATTTTTCCCCCGCAGTATATATCATTCAATTTTAGCTAAATATGAAACACTAAATATACTAGTGGAGGCGGCACATGCGATGCACGTGATGATCAAGTAAAGATAGTGTTTTAATTTTTAAGTTACCATTTAACTTTGACTGGTTATTGTGGGCAAATACCCAAGGGCACTCCGATGCTGCCCCGAGATTCGTGTGCCATATCCAAGATATAACAATTAATGAAAGAAGAAGAAAAAGAGAGACGAGATAAATGTTTTACGTGGTTCATCATTAGAATCCGAACTACATCCATGGGCTCCGAGAGGGCCACTTTGCTATCCTCCTTTTTTTTTTCCGTCAGAGAATAACTCTATACATTTTTTTTCTTCCCTTTTTACAATGATCCCGGAATAGTTTTCCCCATTTTTCATCCCCTTAAATCATTGGGTTAAGCCCATATCATAACCTGTTTAGTTTCCCCCAAAAAGCTATGTTGCATGGATTCTTGTAAATGGGTGAAGTATGTGTCGGACACGTATCAGAGTCTGACACGATACAGATTCTGGTGTAACACATTCAAATTCTGTTTTGTTTTTTCATTTCCTTACTTGCAGGATACTAATTAATACTTGTGAAGCTTCAAGTTTCTCATTAAAATAGTAATATAGATAAGTATTGGAGATATAAAAGTTTAAAGTCTAAAATACCCTTATGTGGATGGAACTAAGTAGTAGAAATGTAGGGGGTGTTTTTTGGAATAAAAAAGTGCAAAAGGCAACAGTTGTCACAAACGGGTTGTTTTGGTTATAAGTAGTATAGATTTTGGCGAACATCTGTGACCATTGACATATCTGTACTTTTATGTATGATTCTTTGGTGCTATTAGCTATAGTCTTTTAGGAATGATTGAATTTTAGGATTTTAAGTTTTGACTGTAATCATCTTTAGTTTTAAATATCTGATGATAATGAATAGGTTTCTATGTTGTTGTGAAAAATTACTTTTATTGCTCATGGATAACTTCCAATTATTGTCTACTAATCCTATTTAATGTGACTGTTGTAGAATACATATTTCTGATGAGGATCTTTTATTTTGGGAGGCAAATGAAGATATGCCCAAACTCGTTATTGATAGCATGCGTGATGTGGTTCGTATTTTCATAAATGGCCAGCTTGCAGGTATGGGCCTGACTTTCACGCAAAATTTATTTGGAATGCTACATGTCCATAGGTAAATAAGATGCAGCATTCCCAGGCTGTTCGTTGGTAATATAAATGTTGAAGTTAATACTTTGTAGGAAGAACAGAGAAGAGAAAAAAGTGAGTGACTTGTTTCCATTATGTGATAATAGACCATGGGTAAACAATAGGAAAGTAATTGAAAAAGAAAAATCTACCTCTACCTCAAAGCTGAAAATAATTGTCTTCTAATATTTCTCCACAAACTGGAGCATAGATGTCAGTGATGTTCAGCTTGCTATGAATAGCAGGAAAATGCCATCTTCTAACAACCTTAGTGAGTATATATGCAAGCTGATCATCTGACCTAATTAATGACCTGCAGAGTATCCTGGATGTACCTCCCTTATGAAGCATGGAATTTCAACGTCCTTGATCTTTTTATGGTACACTGAATCTGATGAAATTATGATTGTAACCTGATTTATCGCAACAATTTATCCTTAGTCCTTACATTCATGGAAACATAAGCTTAAGGGCGTCAATTAGCCAAGTTGAACCGAGCTTTCCCTAGCTCAGCCATGATGAACCTATGGTGAGCAATGCAAGTCCAAGGTCCGCGAACCTAAATCCCATCAAGAGCTCGGGCTGGACAGAGAGAAACCAAAATTACAATTTGTAGTTACAACCACTAAATATAATTTGGATTGTGCTAGTGAGCTCATCAAGGAAAGGAGGATGATACAAGAAAACAACATCAAGATTACCATGTGAAGCAAGAAAGTCAGCAACTTTTTATTCATCTCCCTAAAGATGTGGTTATTACGAAAGTCATCCAAAAGTTCCTTAAATTGGAAATTGGATTTGAGAATCTTTCCATCAATCCAAGGAACCTCATTATTATCTTCCATATGGCCCACTGCAAGGTTTGATTATGTGAATTAGTGCCCACTACAATCTTCTAGATTTTATGATCAAGGGAAATCCGGAGCAATATTCTAAAAAGCGCGAGGCATATACACGGCGGTTTGTCTTTGTGAGAGAGGGAGTAAGCCTTGAGGTGGTATGAGGCATAAGCCTCAAATTATTTTTCCAAAAAAATGGTCTAAAAATTATATAAAAATCATAACAAATATTACAAAAATGAATCAACTTTAGGATAAAAAGAAAACAAGAAAATAAACTTGTTACCCCACTTTTTGTTGATTTACCTTAACAAGTAGCAGTTTTGAGCCAAACAAATGATATATCTAGTCATCACCAATATTCAATAGTAAAAAAGTATATGTATATCAAGGAAAATGAGATCAATCAATTAAATAGAAGTAGTCAAATAGAGATAATTTATTCTTTTTTTCTCTCCCAGATTGGATCTAAGGGAATCCCTAAGGTTGCTGCCCCTCTCAAAACCCATAGGGTTTGTTCCCTAGGGCTATTGCACCACCCAAACCCTAGAGGTTTCCGCCTAAGGGTGTTGCACCCACAAGAAAGTTGTCATAAGGGTTCCGCACCCTCCAAACCTAGGGGGTTCTGCCCCAAAGCTATTGCACCCCTCAGAGAGCTGATCTAGGGTTGCCGCACCTCCTAGAAACCCTACGATTCATCTTCGGGTTTGGTTCGAGTCTCCATCTGGCTGTTCCAAGCTATCATGGTTGTAACAACCCTTGTTACGAAAAAACCAGCTGAGTTTGTGTTTGTGATGGAAAATCAATGGATGAAGATGAAAACCATCTCTAAGACTCTGAGCCAGATATAAATCTGAAGCTATGACGCTTGGCTAGCTTAAGAAGGCTTAGAGGAGGAAGACTAAACCTGATTTAAGCTTTATTGCTTGATTGCCTCCTCTCTTGCTTGGCCTAGGGATCTCCTCTACTCTCTTGGAGTTTATGGATATCAGAGATCTCTAATGGAGGAATATGGTTCTTATTTATAGAGAGAGGAGTCTTAACCGAAAGATGCTACAATGATGAGTCGATTAGAGACTCTAACTGAATTAGTTATTCAGTTTTTCACCTGTCGGATCGATCCGTCAGTTCAAACAGACTTACATTTAGTTAAAGATCTGAGTGGGATCGATTCGTCAGAAAGTCGAATCGATCTGTCAGATCAGGCAGACAATGCAATGTCCTGATCAGTCGGATTGATCCATTAGGTCAGACGGACAAAATGAAGTCCAGTCTGTGCAATCGGATCGATCAGTCAGATTGTCGGATCAATCTGATTTCGGATTCAATCTAGGATTGATCTGATTTAAGCAGAGTTGCCCAAATCGATCTGATCTCAGATCGAAAGGGTACTAAAACCCTCTACAAGTTTAGGCAATGTTTAGAGACCAATATTTTTTTATTTCATTAACCTCTTAAGGGTTCTTATGGTCTCTAGGTCACTTACCATCCTATGGTGTGAGTCGGCGAAGCTCCATCAGATTCTTTAATCTTTTCTTGCACGCTTCATATGACGTAGCCCAAATACGAACTCAAAGAACCCAACCTAAACCTATGTCAATGGAATTTGCCAATAAAACACAATACATAATATATGGACTTTACATAGGGTTTTTAAATTAACAACTGATGTATATCATTTTCAGTAATTACCAAATTACACTTAATATATATCTACCATACACACAAACTTATATAGTTCAGGTTATTTTGAAATGCCGTTTGACACAACTTTGTGGGGCCCACGTGGAGATGATTTAAGGGCTGATTGGTGATGACGATTTTGGGGAGGACTTTTTCCTGAGGGCATTTCCGTAATTCTCACATAGAGATACGGAAACCCTAATTTCGTCTTGGGGTTATATATATACCTCAGTTGGTGAGAGACGAGTATCCTATTCTTGTACTGTGAGCATGGTTTAAAATTTCGGAATGTTTCGTATGTTTCGTTTCGTAAGGAAACCAAAACAAAAAACGAAACATTGAATGTTTCGTATGTTTCGTTTCGTAATGTTTCGGTTTGTTTCGCCAAGACAAACCGAGACAATCCAAAAAATAAAAATAAATAAAAAATATAATTTAATGATTTTGAATAATATTTCGTAATGTTTCGGAAATGTTTCGGAAATTTCGTTTTTTCAATGTTTCATGAATGTGTCGTTTCGTTTCGGAGTTTGTCTCGATTTTTCACTTGACTGAGACATTCCTCCGAAACGAAATTTTAAACCTTGACTGTGAGTGTTTCTTTTGCCTTAGTGCATAGTGGAATCAGTGAGGATCCATGGGCGTACCTCAATTTAGAGGGTACCACGTAAATCTGTGTGTGGTTGTTTGCATCTTTGCTTGTTTGTTTGTTTTATGTTCTTTCTTCCAACAGATCTTCTCACCATAGTGATCGTCCTCACAAAGGTTGGCCCATTATGTAACCTTTAATTCTATCAAATGAGGACTTGAAGTTAATGGTGAAATGGACGGTCAATTCTTCAACTTGTAATCCACTTTTCATGGGGCTAGAAATGGTGGAATAAGCTATTTTTGGGTGGAGATTGTTGAAGGACCTCTCTATTATTATAGATTGTTTAGTGTCTTTATGGTTTTATTTTCTTACTTATGTAAGGGCCCACACTTATTAATATAAATAAGATTCATTGGGGTGTGTGTAGTGTTAACACACGTAACCCCTCTCTTCTCTCTTCTCTTTCCTCTTTCCCTCTACAGTACAAGACTTGATTTCAACTTGGTATCAGAGCAGATCATTGTCGGATCCATATCAAGACATACTCGGAAGATCGTACACACCGTGGAGGAACCCTAGCACCCTTGAGACTGTTGCTGTCATCGCTGACATCATCCAGCCGTACGGCTGATGACCCCCTCTCTTCTCTCTTCTCTTTCCTCTTTCCCTCTACAGTACAAGACTTGATTTCAACTTGATATCAGAGCAGATCATTGTCGGATCCATATCAAGACATACTCGGAAGATCGTACACACCGCGGAGGAACCCTAGCACCCTTGAGACTGTTGCTGTCATCGCTGACATCATCCAGCCGTACGGCTGACGTCATCAGCCGTACGGACGAGGTGCTCATGGAGACCTGAAACTCTACCCCCTGGTAGATCTTGATTAATCACGATTTTTAGTGATTTTTGGAGAATTTTCTAAGCCCTAGTTCGATGTCTTTGGGCTGATATTCGAAAAAAATCGAAAAAACTCTTTTTTTCTTCTCGGATGATTGTGGAGCCATCCGGCAACTTTTTTCGGGGATTGTTGCTTCGTTTTGGTCCCCCCATATCCCCTCTACAGATCCATAAGTGGATCTCTTAGATCCATCAAGTATTGAGGTGTGTGGGTTGATTTTTCCCCCCACATAGTACCGCCGGCGGCTTTTATTGGGCAAGGAGTGCTGTCCACGCACTACCCTACCTTATGGATCCTCAAAGAATGTCTTCTATGGTTTCTTTGGTGATGTTTGGGTGTTGCTTAGGTGTTGCATGGTGTTCCCCTTGCTCCGTGGCTTCTTAGAAGGTGTTGTTTGCCTCAACAGGCCTTTTCTCTCCTTCAAGTGCCCTCAGGTTGGTTCATAAGTTTTTTTTTTTTTTGGTTAGTTGTTTATTGCGTTTTTGTTCCTGCTGGTTGTTCTTTTGGAGCGGTAATGTCGACTTTGAATGAGTCGGGCAAGTCAGATGCGTCCTTCGGGGCTCCCGTGACTACTATTTCAGCCCCAATGCCGTTTGAAAACCCTAGTTTGCAGATCACCACTACCAAGTTGGCTGGAAAAAATTATTTGGAGTGGTCTAGAGTTGCAAAAATGTTTATTGGTGGACGCGGGAAACAAGGGTACATTACTGGGCGATTACAAGCACCCGCCGAGACCGATCCTACATTTGAACAATGGGAGACAGGTAATCTAGCGGTTATGTCATGGCTACTCAATTCTATGGAGTCCCACATTAGCAGAGGATTCATGTTTTTTTCCACGGCCAAGGAGATCTGGGATGCAGCAGCCCAGACTTATTCACAGCAGCAGAATGTCGCCTGTGTGTATCAGTTACGCCAGAGCATTGCCACTTTTCGTCAAGGGGATTTGCCCTTGGCGGATTATTTTGCTAGGCTCCGTGGTATGTGGGAAGAACTTGATTATTATCAGGTCTTTACCCCTAAGTGCCCAGAGGATGGTTTACAGTATCGGAAGTTGGTTGAACAAAACCGTACATATGAGTTCCTTGTCGGCCTGAATGCCGATTTTGAGTTAGCCCGTGTTCAGTTACTCAGTAAAGACACCTTGCCATCCCTCAATCAGGTATATGCATATGTTCAGAGTGATGACAGCCGCAGAGATATAACGTCTCCTTCTCCTGTTCATGAAAAGTCCGCCTTGGCTGCCTTCCCGCCTGCTTCCAAGCCTCCTAAGTCTAAAACCTCGGTCGTCAACGGTGGCACCAAAGGGGGTCCTCCACCTACTTGTGCTTATTGTGGCAAGAAAGGCCACACCAGGGATCGGTGTTGGAGCTTACATGTTTGTGAGGGGTGTGGTCGTAAAGGCCACAGCAGGGATAGGTGCTACCATATTCATGGCCGACCACCACAACTACCTGGGACTCCCACTACTGCTCACAGTGCGACTATGGATTCTACACCGGGGTCTCCGCCCCCCTATACTGCTGCGCCTCAACCTTCTACCTCCACAGCACCCTTCTCTAGAGATGAGATAGAGAACTTGCGACGCTTTATGGCCCAACTGGATGGGCCTGCTGCCACTTCTACGTTCGCACAGTCAGGTATCATCAGCTCTGCCAACCTTGTCTCTGCTTCCACTTCCACTTCTAGTTCACCCTGGATCATTGATTCAGGGGCTTCAGAGCATATGACCGGTATGTCATCCTCTTTTTCCTCATATTTCGTTTGTTCTGGTGCGGATAAAGTCCGCATTGCCGATGGTACTCTTTCCTCTGTTTCGGGGAAAGGTCGTGTCACCCTCTCTTCTGGCTTATCTTTATCTTCAGTTCTTCATGTTCTCAAATTTGCCACTAACCTATTATCCGTTAGTTCTCTTACGAAGAATCTTAACTGTTGTGCAACCTTTTTTCCTTCTCATTGTGTGTTTCAGGACTTGGCCACGAGGAGGACGATTGGCACTGGACGTGAAGTGGGTGGTCTCTATCTCTTGGATGCGACTCCTACAGCCTCTGCAGCCCTTCAGTCTAGTAGTCTTAGCAATAGTGTCAATAAAGAGCATATTATGTCTTGGCATGCTCGTTTAGATCATGTTTCATTTCCTTATTTACGCATGTTATTTCCTGAGTTGTTTAAGTCGGTGTCCCTTTCAGATCTTCATTGTGAGGTCTGTGCATTGTCCAAGCATTGTCGAACGACTTTTCCCCCTCGTGGTAATAAAAGTTTATCTATTTTTGACATTGTTCATACTGATGTTTGGGGTCCATCCCCTATTACTTCCTTCTTTGGCTATCGATATTTTGTTTCTTTTGTGGATGATTTTTCTCGCTGCACATGGATATTTGTTATGAAGTCAAAAGATGAGGTTTACTCTATCTTCAAACAGTTTCACAAAATGGTTCTCACTCAGTTTGGAACATGCATCAAAACTCTTCGATCTGATCAAGGCGGAGAGTACATGTATGGGGGTCTGCAGACGTACTTGGCCGAACATGGCATTGAACATCAAAATTCATGTGCCTTCACTCCACAATAGAATGGCGTTGCCGAGCGGAAAAATAGACACTTGTTGGAAGTGGCTCGTGCCCTTCTGTTGTGGCACCATGTTCCTAAAACATATTGGTCTGATGCAGTTCTCCTTGCCGCTCACTTAATCAATCGTATGCCATCTCGCTCTCTCTAATTTCGTACTCCGTACCACTTGCTGCGTCCTGAGAGTCCTCCTTTTCTGGTTTCCCCAAAGATCTTTGGCTGCGTCTGTTATGTTCACATCCTTGGTCCGAATCGCACCAAGTTGGATCCAAAAGCCTTGAAGTGTGTCTTTTTGGGTTACTCTTCGACCCATAAAGGCTATAAATGTTTCCATGCCCCCTCTCGTAAGCGGTTCATCACCATGGATGTCACCTTTTTGGAGTCGGTCTCTTATTTTCCCAGTAATACTCCTGCCTTTCTTCAGGGGGAGCATCTTAGTCGTGAGGAAAGGCATGTCTCATCTGATCCTGTTTCTCTGCCATTGGCTATGGATGCTCTTGACAATGGTCCTAATCCGACCATGATTGACACTATTGACAGGGGTACTGACAAGCAGGGGGAGCTGCAGGTGTACTCAAGGCGTCGTCTGACAGGGAAACAGATTACCACTGAACTCCAGGGCCAACAGTCATCCTCAGAGGATCTAGGTAACCCTACTTCTAGCTTTGTTCCTTCCTCTTCTCTTGATAGTGGCTCTGACCTTCCTATTGCTCTTAGGAAGGGGAAGAGATCTTGTACCCAACATCCAATTGCTAATTTTGTTTCGTATGATAATCTATCTCCGTCATACAAATCCTTTGTTACCTCGTTATCCTCTGTTGCTCTTCCTTCATCTGTAACAGAAGCTCTGAAGCATCCTAGGTGGAAAGAAGCAATGTATGAAGAGATGAATGCGTTAAAAAAAAATAGCACGTGGGAGTTGGTAGACTTGCCAAGAGGCAAGAAACCCGTTGGATGCAAATGGGTTTACACTGTGAAATGCAAGCCTGATGGTTCAGTGGATCGGTACAAGGCAAGATTGGTGGCAAAAGGCTACTCTCAGACTTATGGGATAGACTACAAGGAGACATTTGCTCCTGTAGCTAAGCTCAATTCCATCAGGGTTATCCTTTCCCTTGCCGCAAATCAGTCTTGGCCACTATTTCATCTCGACGTCAAGAATGCTTTCCTTCATGGGGATCTTAAGGAAGAAGTGTATATGCTGCCCCCTCCTGGCTTTCAACTTTCTGGGGATGAACAGAAAGTATGCAAGCTTCAGAAAACTTTGTATGGCTTGAAACAATCACCGAGAGCGTGGTTCGAGCGCTTTAGTGGGGCAGTCAAACGAATGGGGTATAGTCAGAGTCAAGCTGATCATACTTTGTTCATCAGACGTGACAGGGAGGCTATGACGGTTTTGATTGTATATGTCGACGATATCATTGTTACGGGTAATTGTATTGCAGAAATAACACGGTTGAAGGATTTCTTGGCTTTGGAATTTGAGATCAAGGATCTGGGTACATTGAAGTACTTTCTGGGGATAGAAGTTGCGAGATCCAATAAAGGAATCTTCATATCACAAAGGAAATATGTGTTGGACTTGCTGCAGGATACTGGTATGCTAGGGGCTCGACCTGTTGACACACCCATTGAGGCAAATCATAGACTTGATGGTCAGTCAGGGGAGTCTCTAGAGGATGAGAGTAGCTTTCAGCGATTGGTGGGGAGACTTATATACCTAGCTCATACTCGCCCCGATATTGCATATGCGGTGAGTGTAGTTAGCCAATACATGCATTCCCCCCGTACTACACATTTGGAAGCCGCATACAGGATTTTGCGGTACTTAAAATCTTCCCCAGGCCGTGGCTTACTATTCAGCCATCAGGGCCACATGCGTGTGGAGGGTTTCACAGATGCTGATTGGGCAGGAGCCCAAGATGATAGGCGCTCTACATCAGGTTATTGTACTTTTGTGGGAGGAAATTTGGTTACATGGCGAAGTAAAAAACAACAGGTTGTTGCACGTTCGAGTGCCGAAGCTGAGTTCCGATCAATGGCCCATGGGGTCTGTGAGTTACTGTGGCTTAAACTGTTACTTGGAGAACTCGGTTTCCCCGTAGAAGGGTCCATGTCATTATACTGTGACAACAAGGCGGCGATAAGTATTGCCCACAACCCAGTTCAACATGACAGGACCAAACACATCGAGGTGGACCGTCACTTTATTCGTGAAAAAGTGACATCGGGAGTGATTTGCACACCCTTCGTTCCTACATCTGATCAACTAGCAGACATTCTTACGAAAGGCGTTGCAGCAGCTCCGTTTACCGAGTGCTTGAGCAAGTTGGGCATGATTGATATCTACGTCCCAACTTGAGGGGGAGTGTTGAAGGACCTCTCTATTATTATAGATTGTTTAGTGTCTTTATGGTTTTATTTTCTTACTTATGTAAGGGCCCACACTTATTAATATAAATAAGATTCATTGGGGTGTGTGTAGTGTTAACACACGTAACCCCTCTCTTCTCTCTTCTCTTTCCTCTTTCCCTCTACAGTACAAGACTTGATTTCAACTGAGATGACCTCCATGGTGGGGAGATCATCCTCATCAATAATCAGCCCTTTATTCATATCCATGTGGGCCCTACAGAGGCATGTCAAATGGCATGTTGTAATAACCTGAATATATGTATAATTATTTATATCCATATTAGTGAGAACGATTTCCTCACCATGGACATCATCATCACGAAAGTCAGCCCATTCTAAAATTTCTAACCCTATCAAATGTAGACTTAAATTTAACGGTCCAAATTTTTTAACTTGTAGGAGTGGGATGATTTTTGGTGAGGATGATAAACCATCATCACCAAATGTCTATCATCCTCACCAAAAGTCAGTGCTTGACTCATCTCCATTTGGGCCCCACATAGGCACGTCAAAATTACCTGACCTACAATTACCAAATTATTATATATATATATATATATATATAGCCAATCCTGAATGGAGCCCAGTACACCCTGGCTTAGCTCAAGCTTGTTTAGCTAAACGAGCTAGAGTTTAAGCTCAAGTTTGGTTAGCTTGTGGGCAGAGCTAGCTTGGCTTGTTGACAACTTTACATATACTCATATTAGTCATATATCTACACCATATCTACATTCACACATACGTGCTCTTAATATTCATGTCAGGGCAAGCTAGCTCAGACCGTTGACAACCCAACATAAACTCGTTTATCCATACATACCTACGTTCATTCCTACATGCTCTTAATATTCATTGTCTTTGTAGTTGTAAGCTGCTTTTGTGTATATGCTAACATGTTTCATGGAAGTTAAGGGAGTGCAAGTGGTCGTTGGGTCCAGGTGGTGCAACCGGTTCATTTGTTGCCAGGATTCAATGAGTTAGCAATATTATCTGAGACAGTGGGTTTACAGGTATTTTCTATTTACATTATTGCTTGTGGCGATATTTGATAGAAAATAGTGATATCTTTTCCTTTGAAGCCTTCCAGTTGTAATCCTTGACCAGAGTGAATCTCATCTGATTTAGCAGCTAGTCTTTGCTTTTTGCTGTTTTGGTCGACATGTATATTTTGTGTGTGTGGTCACTTCAGTTTATTTATGTAAATTACTTTTATCTTGTGTTGCTTATATTTTGATATTGATTTTAGGTTATGTTAGATGAAGTAGGCTGTTAGAAAAATGTGTCCCTTTGTGATTGAATCCACATGAAGGACTTCGTACAATAAGAAATATTTTTGGCTGAGTAATAGAATGTTCTGATATGCATTACTTAATAACTCGTGAATTATGAAGGTAGGAAGTATATTGTTCCAATATCTTGGTGCGTACGTTGGGAAATCGAATTCCTTTGTGGGTTTAACTTAGTAACCGGAATCTTCTATTAGGGGTGCAATTCCCACTCCAAAATCTCAATCCAATGGTTCAAACGGTGATCCTTCTCTGAACCATGCTCCCAAAATGTTGGAACCTTGCTCTCAATATGTTGGATTTCGCTCCATTACTTTGTTGACCACACATTTCTTTCTCTTGATATTCACATAAAAAATCATGTGTTTTATGTTAATTGTTAACTAGTAGGATATTGTGGTGAGGAAGAAAAGGGTCTTGTGTTAAGAAAAAACAGTTGTAATGAGGAGACATATAAGAATTGAGATGCCTTTGTTGAGATGATAATGCAGAAAAAGGCATTAAAGCCATCAAGGATAGAGAGTATTAGTTACTTCATGATGATCATGTTTCACATGATGCTGCACGGCCCTCATTGGCAACATCTAGCTTGCCTCCTCAAGCCCTGACTCAAGAATCATCCACTCCAATTCAAGCACAATGACATCAAGAGATTGCGCATGGTAAAAGGCCATGTATAGAAGGACTAATTTATTATCATTTTTAATTTTTTATTCCTTTTTGCTGTTTTTAAATAATTGAAGTATAAAACGTGTTTAGTAATGACATCTTTTTGTGAGCCTATAAGTTTAAATTTTAAAAGATGAAATTGACGTGTTATTTGAGTTATACACATACATGTATTTAAGTCAATATGATGGTTTGTTATGCCCATCACTTGTTGAATTGAGATGTTCAATTTATTACAACATCATTAGATGGTTAGCTGCTAGAACAAAACAAGGGGAGTTGTATGGAGGTTGAAGTCTTCCTTCCTATTCGCATTCGATATGGATTCCTATTCCATTGTTGATGCTATTGGCTGTGATGTGGCATGGGCACACGAGTGTTATTAAACTTGATAACTTGCATGTTTTGACTTCCTGGTGATACTCCCACATCTGAGAATCACATGTCCAAAGACGTGTCTAGATTCATTCCACATGTTTTTGTCTTAAAATGGCTTAAATAACCTTTGTTCAAGGTTTCAAATACTCGTATCATTTAGCGTATCGATATGCTGAAAAACTGGTATGTGTTGTTAGTTGTTACTAATAAGATGGCTAGATACAGACACTACTACAGCAAATGGGGATATGACTTCATTTCCCAAAGACCAGGACATAAATATGGATACCGGTTTCCTATTCAATCTGTCCATATTATGATTTAGGTATTAATTTTTTAAGCTAAGTATCAATTTTTAGTATAAACATCATGCGAAATGTAATGAGACTTCTAATACTGTGAAGTTTTTTATGTGCGATTTTTTTTGCTAGCAAATAATTAACTTAGTTGTTTTAAAGGCTAGATCTCACAACCAAGCAGTGATGCACATGCATGCCCTTGATTCTCTAGCATGATGCAATGTAAACAAGCGACAACATTCAACTCAGATGATGTTTTGTTGGGGTAGCTTTGAAAATGGCGAGGAAGACCCTATTGATCGAGGCCAAATCCTTCGACTTGGAGGAGGTCTGGGTGGGTAATCGTAGGTTGCTGAAGGTGACGGAAAGGGGTAGAGGCTTTTTCAAAACATTCTCCTAGGTAGAGGCGGTGTTATCTGGTTCAGTAAGGTTTTGGAAGAGCTCTGTGGTAGCAAAGTTGATAGGAGCCTTGTGAAGAAGACGCATGACGAAGATAGGACGTGGGCCACGACTAGGAGGGTAAACCATCGAGGTGGTTATCTGAAGGTGATCGAATTTTTTGGGGAGTCCTCGTCTTCTTTGATTTTCATCCCGGAAGGTCGTAATAGAGAAGGGTGGTCGAACTTTCTCTATGTCCTCCGTAGATCCTTTTCGGGATTCCTATCGACTACCGGAGAACCGCAGAGGCACATCGCATTCAAAGCAACAGGGGAGGTTAGCAAGGTTGCCGCGAAGGTAGAGATAGTAGGCGGTATTCCCCGTATCACTACCGACTATAGTGCTGCATCAGGATGTTTTGGTCGGTGGTGTCGGGCGGTTGTGTGCGACGTCGCGGGGTGTCACCTATCCTTGGCCGAGATCAAGAAAGCCATTCTCGTGAACCTGAGGAAGTTTGAAATATTGAAAATCACGGAGTTCGGCTCAGGCAGGTTCTTCTGCTATGCAGGTTCCGAGGATGAGGTGGCAGAGATATGCAAGAGGGGCCCGTTTAAGGTAGGGGACGGGACGGCCTGTTTTCATAGATGGTGGCCTTCGGTTCACACTTTTTTCTCTGAATCCCTTATATCTGAACGTTGGCTCTTACTCAGAGGTATACCTTTACATCTTCGGAATCGGGACATCATCAAAGCGGTCGGTAGCCTGTGCGGAGGGTTCAAGGAGCTCGACAGCTCAGGGGCGGCGTCGGAAAATATGGATTACATCCGGATCAGAGTTGCTGCAGGAGGATTAAGATGCATTCCAAGGGTGGTGAACATTTGTGATAGGGGCGTTCTTTTTCCCGTCATCGTTGACGTTGAGGATACCCGGAAGGAGAGGTTGATCCCAGTTCCTTGCAACTCACTGTTCCAGAGTTGCAACGATGGAGGAGATGGCGAGGTGGAGCCTCAAGTTACACGTGGCAAGGAGAGGGGAGGCGCGTTGAGCGATAGGTAATCCACCGCCAGGTGGCACTCAGGCAGTACACTCCGGGGTGCTGCCACATCAGCTAGCCTGCGGGTCTCTAATGGACGCCAAACCCTCTTCCAACTCGAAGAAGGGTTTCAAATTCAAATCCGGGTATGGATCTGACAACAGCAAGGGATTAGCCCACGCGTCGGAATCAGACCGCCATTTGTCTGATGATAGCAACATCGGTGAGCTCTTCCCAGGACAGATGGCTAAGGCTCAGTCGACAAATGGAGGGAGTATGGATGCTCGCACAGACTATGCCCAGGTGTCGACCTTTGATATGTCTATGGGGGACGGTCGTATGGGTAAGGATCAGGTAGATCGACAGATGGCAGCTCCTGAGAGGGGAACTCTATCACAAGGCGGCAGGGTCGCGTCCCATCAGCGGCAGAGGGCAAGCCGAACTCGTATCGCACGCTTAGCAGCATCGTGGCCACGGGAGTCGCAGTCACGTGGCAGATCATCCTTAGTCGACCTAGACAGGTGTTGGGTCGGTGAGGAAGGATGGGAGGTAGGTAGCTGTTCTAAGTACGCCGCGACGCATGTTATCAATGCCACGCACGCGAACTTAGAGGTACATCCTACGGCCTCTGTTAAGGATACACCCAGTCTAATATCCTCCGCTTCACACGGTAGTCAATCTTTCTCTGACTATCGCCCTTATATCCTTAAACGACGACCCTCAGAGGTCAGTCAGATTTGTTCGGAGAAGATCATCTCGTCGGAGCCCTCTGGCGAGTATCCGCTGCGGGAATCAGCGGATAAGATCGCGCAGAATCTCAGGTTCCCTTCGCTATATCCCCGAAGGTTAGTATTCGCAGACCTGCTTTATCTCAATCTGATCCGGATTTCATAGTTTTCTCTTCTCTTCGGGCGCCAAACGAGCCGTCAGCGGTTGTGGATATCCTGAAAGAAGGAAGACTGGTGGAGTATGGCTTCTCGGATGTCTCCCCCATTCTGGCCTCTCACACGGATTCTGGAGGTATGACGGACGAGTATCCTATCGAGTCGGGCTACTCGGCGGATGAGGTTGAATTGGAATGCAGCGTTGCTGAGCAGTTGGGTACGTCAGAGGCGGCAGACTTTGCTGGTACTCCATCCAAGAAGACGAACCAGGGTGAATCGACGTCGGAAGAGGAAGAGTGTTGGTCTACGGACCGGGTCATTAATTTTGGTAAATTCATTGGGGTCTCTTTAAATGGTTTGGAGGATACAGCCAGGGGTCTTTTTTTTTTTTTTGATAAGTGAAAACTTTATTAAGGGCCGAAGCCAAAAGAGAAACCGCAATGGCTATAGAGGTTGAGGAGACCTACATTAGGCCAAAGCAAGGCAAACAAAGACAAAGCCACAACAATAACAACAAAGCTAAAAACTCCCATCCCTAGTACATAAGAGATCCCAACGGAAGACAAAGTCTTCAAAGAACAAGCCCCTACACTCTGGAAACACTTTAGACCATGAATACATCAGCCCTTTATTCCTAAGGATTAATGATTGCAAATCTGCTTGCTTGCCTTCAAAGACTCTCTGATTTCTCTCCTTCCATATGCCCCAAATTATTGCGAGAGGAAGCATTCTCCATAAAGTATTCCCTCTAGCTGAGAAGGCTTTGGATTTCCAGCTGAAGAAAAGGGCCTTGAGAGAGACCGGCATGACCCAACTCATACCAAAGTCTTGCAGAAAACTACTCCATATCTTCATAGCCATCGCACAGTGCAGAAGAAGATGGTTAACCGATTCCCCACTGACTTTGCACATCCAACAATAGTTTGCCATAATAAAACCTCTAGTCCTCAAGTGGTCCACTGTAAGAATCTTGTCTAATGCCACTTCCCAAGCGAAGAAAGCTACTTTGGACGGGATCTTGGATCTCCAAACCAAGGATACCGGAAAAGGATAGTCCTCTGTTCCTTGCAAGGCCTCATAGAATGAGCATACAGAAAAAGATCCACCTTTGAACCAAATCCAAGCTCTTCTGTCCTGCACCAAAGGCCGGGGAAGGAAATTCTGCAATCTTAGTAACAATCTGGCTAAAGGTTTAATCTCCCAATCATTCAGATGCCTCCTAAGCCCCAGATTCCACCCATCTGCCTCTCCGTCAATCTTGAAGCAATTTTGAATAGACCACATCTTCCTCTCAGAAATAGAATAGAACTCCGGGAATTCCTCACACAAGGGATTATCTCCACACCAAGCATCCTCCCAAAATCTGATTCTATCTCCAACACCAACTTTGAAACGAATCCCTTTGGCGAAAACTTTAGTGATCTTAAGAATGCCTTTCCAAATGCTGCACCCATACGGACTCCTAACCATGAGACTTTCCCAGCTGAAGTGAGAGACTCCATACTTGGCTGCAATGACAACCCTCCAAAAACTGGAACTCTCCTCCCCAAACCTCCATAACCACTTCCCCAAAAGGGCTATATTCATATTTTTGAGATATTTTATCCCCAATCCTCCCACTTCCTTGGCCTTGCATACCCTATCCCATTTCACCAAGTGGATCTTGTGAGTGTCAGAACAACCTTCCCAAAGGAAGTCCCTCATGATCTTCTCCAACGTATGTAGCACTCTACTGGGAATCAAAAACATGGATAAATAATATATAGGCAAACTGAATAGAGAGCTTTTGATTAACACCAGTCTACCTCCCTTGGAAAGGTATTTGGATTTCCACATAGCTAATCTTCTCCCAAAGCTTTCAATGACGGGCTCCCAGATGGCCCTAGATCTATAAGCAGCCCCTAGGGGAAGACCCAGATAAGTGGACGGGAATTTGTCAGTACGACAATTCAGGATCCTAGCCAGATCTCCAAGATCCACCACCTCTCCCACGCCATACAACTTGCTCTTGGACAGGTTCACTAAGGAGGGAAGTGCGACTGCAGTAGCTGAGAAGGGAGCCAAATCTGCCAAAGAGAACATCTCCCCTAATCTTAACAGAGGTTCTGGTACCAGGGATCCCCAAACAAGAGAGGATATTAAAGATTCAAGGCCTAAAAACCCAAGGAGCAGACTCAAAAAGGAACTCAGCAAGCTAGTGAGTAATATCAACTACGATGCCAACACTGAGGAGAGGAGAAGAGGCAGGAGAAACAGGGCCAACTACCAGTCTCAATGAAGCCTAAGATCCTCTCTTGGAATGTTAGGGGGTTGGGCAACAAGGACAAAAGAGCTGCTGTCAGGTGTTTGTTCAGAAGGTACAATCCTAATCTCGTGGTTATACAAGAGACTAAACTTCAAAGTATGGAGGATTTTCTCGTGTCTGACATTTGTGGGAAGCAGAGCCTCAGATGGAATGCTATCCCGGCGTATGGTTCTGCGGGAGGAGTAGTGGTTATTTGGGATCCGGAAGTGCTGATAGTGGAAGATGTCCTCGTAGGAGCCTACTCTATTTCCATCATGTGCAAGTGCGAGGCCGATGGGTTTTCTTGGGTATTCTCGGGAGTGTATGGTCCCAATGACACTCTTCTTCGTAATCAATTTTGGGACGAATTGGATAGCGTTCAAGGTCTGTGGAACCGCCCGTGGTGCATAGGGGGGGACTTCAATGTTAAGATTTGCTCATGAGAAGGGTGGTGGTAACAGGGATAGTAGAATCACACCCAGTATGAGAGATTTTTCCGAGTTCGTATCTAGACACGAGTAGGTGGATCTTCCTTTGGTCGGCGCTTATTTCACGTGGTCCAACCATCAGGCCAATCCCACCCTATGTAGGCTAGACAGGTTTCTTGTTTCTAGCAATTGGGAGGCCCATTTTTCAGGAGTCATCCAATCCGCCATTCCCAACCCGATCTCTGATCATTGCCCTATAGTCCTCTATTGCGGAGGTATTTGTAGGCGTCCTTGTCCGTTCCGTTTCGAGATTATGTGGATGAAAGAGCCGTCTTTTTTTAACAAGGTGGAATCCTGGTGGAGATCTTTCACGTTCAATGGTAGAGCGGGCTACATTTTCTGGAGTAAACTTAATGCCCTCAAAAAGCAATTGAAGGTTTGGAATGAGGAGGTTTTTGGCAGAATTGACAAGAAGATGGGAGCTGTGTTGGAGGAGATAGCTCGGACTGACAGGCAGGAGGAGACCGAGGCCATTGCTACAGAAGTCTTCAGTAGGACGGTGGTTTTGAAAAATGAGTTTCTGGCCTTGTCTCGACTGGAGGAAATTAGCTGGAGGCAAAAGTCCAGGGTGAAATGGCTCAGAGAAGGGGATAGGAATACCAAATTCTTCCACAAGATAGCGAACGCCAGAAGAAGAGTCAACAACATTTCCAGTATTATGGTTGATGGGTTGATGGTCGGAGACGAGGCAGGGATAAGGGAGGCAATCGTCTCTTTCTTCTCCAATCTTTACTCCGAGAGAGTGGCGAATAGACCAAAGCTGGATGGTCTAGAATTTGGCAAGTTAGAGGAGGATCAAGGTAGATGGTTGGAGAGACCTTTTGAGGAGGAGGAAGTCCTTGGGGCCATCAAGTCTCTTGGGGGAGACAAGGCGCCAGGACCCGACGGATTTCCTCTGGTCTTCTTTAGCAGTTGTTGGTCTATCGTGGGGCAAGATTTTATGCGGGTCGTGGAGGAGTTTCATAAGGACTCGTGGCTCGACTGGAGAGCTAACACCACCTTTATATCTTTGTTGCCTAAAAAAGAAGGGGCCGTCTCTCTAGCTGATTTTCGTCCCATTAGTCTAATAGGCAGCACGTACAAAATTATCGCCAAAGTATTGGCATCCAGACTTAAAGGGATGTTGGGCAACATCATATCTCCCGTCCAGGGTGCTTTCGTGGGTGGTCGTCAGATTTTTGATGGTGTTCTGATTGCCAATGAGGTCGTTGACTCGAGGATCCATGATAGTAATCCGGGCATCATTTGTAAGGTGGATTTGGAAAAGGCGTACGATCACGTTAATTGGTCGTTTCTCGAGTATGTGATGGGTCGTATGGGCTTCGGCGAGAAATGGAGATCCTAGATTCGTACTTGTGTGTCGACGGCCTGTTTCTCGATATTAGTGAACGGAGTGCCTGTCGGGTTTTTCAGAAGCATGAGAGGTCTTCGCCAAGGTGATCCTCTCTCTCCGTACTTGTTCCTCATAGTGGCGGAAGCGTTGAGTCGGATGGCATCCAAGGCGGTAGCAGGTGGTTATTTGGAGGGCTTTACAGTGGGTCACGATGTACCCACAATCTCTCACCTGCAAGTTGCTGACGACACCATCTTTTTTATGAAGGCGTCCCATTCCCAAGCTCAGGTTGTGAGAGGCATTCTGCGCTGCTTTGAGGCAGTCTCCGGGCTTCGGGCTAACCTTGATAAGAGCGAAGTTTTCGGGGTGGGAGAGGTCAGGTGTTTGGACTCGGTCGCCTCTATTTTGGCTTGTAGGAAAGGGCTACTCCCCACTACCTACCTCAGTCTCCCGTTAGGCAGGAGCTACAGATCCAAGAGCATATGGGATCTGATCATTGAACGATTTCAGAGAAGATTGGCCAAGTGGAAGAGGTCATTCCTCTCCAAAGGTGGTAGACTCACTCTGGTGAAAAGCACCTTATCCAACCTGCCCATCTATTACTCGTCTCTCTTCTCTATTCCGGTTGGAGTTGCTAAGGAGATTGAAAGAATTATTAGGAATTTCCTATGGGACGATAGTGAAGATCATCATAAGTTTCACCTTGTGAGCTGGTCAAGATTATGTTTGGATAGCAAAGTGGGTGGTCTCGGAGTTAGGCAGATTAAGCTCATGAATAATGCTTTACTAGGCAAATGGCTCTGGAGATTCGGAATAGAGAGAGAAAGTTTATGGAGAAGTGTTATCATGGCTAAGCAGGGCGCCGACTCGAATGGGTGGGACAGCAGAATTCCATCCTCCTCCTATGGGACCGGGGTGTGGAAAGGTATTTCTAAGTTGACGGAGACGATTAGAAATGGCAGCACTTTCAGAGTGGGGAACGGCCAATCAGTTAGATTCTAGGAAGATAGGTGGTGTGGAGATCTTCCTCTCAGTGAAGAGTTCCCTTCGATCTACGCCATTTCTACTAGGAAAGGAGAATCGGTCCGGGCTGTTTCGAATTTTGACAATGGGTCTCTCTCCTGGGATCTGGGCCTCAGAGGATCAACGACTGGGAGGTGGAGCCAGTGGCTACTCTACTCTCACGTCTCAAAGGGGTTAATCTCACAGATAGTGAAGAAGATAGACGATGGTGGATCGACGATCCCAATGGTAAGTTTTCAATCAAGTCTCTTTACAATACTTTCTTGGGCTGCGCCCCCAATTGTTTCCCGGCGAATCGCATTTGGAAGAACCCCATCCCCTCCAAAGTCAAGTTCTTCATGTGGTGTGCCATGCTGGATAAGATTCTTTCGGTGGAGAATCTCAAAAAGCGCGGTTTCCATTTGCCCAACAGATGTATTCTATGTTGTTGTGATGAGGAGACGACGGATCACTTGCTCATCCATTGTAGAGTAACGAGGTTGATATGGGAGCGGTTCTTGAGTTTATTCGGTATGTCTTGGGTGCTCCCTAGTTCTGTCATCAACCTGATCACCGGATGGTACTCGAAGGCCTTTTCTTTGAGCGGTTGCACTCTTTGGAGTCTCATCCCTTTTGCCATTTGTTGGGAGGTGTGGAAAGAGCGAAATCTTCGTATATTCGAGGATAAAGGGGTGGATGTGGAGAAGCTCACCTTGAAGATTAAAGCTACTGTTTTTTTCTGGGGATCCGTCATTCCCGAACTTCAGAAGTTCAATTTTGAAGACTTCGTTTGTCGGTGGGGTCGTCTGATTATGTAATTGCTGTCTGTGTTTCGTTTAGCTTTTGTTTGCCTTGATGCTGCATCTTGATTTAGCATAGGCTCTCGTTGTACAGCTTTTTGGGGGCCGTCTCAGCCCCTCTTTAATATATTTATCTTATCGATCAAAAAAAATAAATCAAGAACTAAAATTGGCGCCCACATAGTCATCAAAGTACAGAGACATGGGTATGGGCCTAGTTTTCCTCCTCCTTTGGTATACTCTAGCTTTGGGCAAGGAAATAAATTTCAGTTTCGAGGTTTATTTCGACCAATCCGGAAATGAAAATATTTCAACCAATGTGGAAATAATACATTTTTCATGGAAATGATGGAAATATTGTGGCAATGTTTGTGGAAAGTTTGGGAAATGATAAAACAAGCATAAAAACACTCATAAGCTATCAAACCATAATATATAACCTGTGGAAATGAATGACCATAGCGGTCTGTAATATGTTAAAACAGGTATCTGATAGTCAGTCAAGGTATTATTTAATTAGATAACTATTATTTAATGACTTGTTATAAAAAAAAAACATAAATCAAGGTATTATCGAATCTTTATTCACTTACGTTAATGTCTTAATATTATGTATAATTTTAGAAAACCTATTTACTATTAACTTATAAGTCTCTAGGTAAGGATGTGAGGTCCTCATCAGTTACTCTAGGTATGTTGAATTATCTAAGTATCATAGATTACCGATATGTTGTAATCACCGACATGTTCTGATACATTACTCTAAACTCTTTTTTTTGTGTGTAAGCAACTGTGTTTGATTTCTAGATAATCTAAACATATTATGTTTAAAGCAATTATACTACCCTTGCAACTACATATACTCAAATAGTCACTTTTATCCACCAATTGACAAAAACTATATTTAGTACATTTCTGAAAATTTTGGTAGTAGTTTTAAAAAAAATTAACTCAAAATGGGGGTAATGACATTAAAATTTGAGGGGAATTCCCTCCAATTCATGCATATATGTAATCACTATTTTTTTATGAAGCATCCGTAAGTTACAATATGTGTTGTACAACACATTACAAAGCAGGAACAATACATAAGGAATTTCGATACATGTCGTACCAATGTATTGATACTTAAACCATGCACTTTTGGCCCTTATCTGGACCTTGCCCAGGTTTGGGATCACCTATTTAGAGCTCAGGTTAGGCTCAAGCAGATACCAGGCTAACTTGAACCTCACATAGATGTGCACCCATAGCTATTGTGATTGGTTTAGTGACGTTGTAAAGATTACTGCAGAAATTCTAATTCTGTAAAACCGGCATAGTCATTCTGCACAAAAATTCAAACTTGGATTCAACTGTTTTGGAATATTATTGCTAAAACTTCATCACAAACAACTGATGATGATGCATAAGCCAACATATTCTTTGTAGACATCAACATATCACCTAGTCCCTGGTTGGGGAAGTAGGCTTGAATATTTTTACAGTAATTGTAATTTAGAAATGGTTTATTAATCTCAGTGAGAGACGCCTCCTCAACTTGTGGACGTGTCAATATACATTGGCTTGCCTTGGGATCTCCCAATGCCTCATTGGGAATATATTCCTCATTTTCTAAATCTTTGGGGACCTTTAAATAAAGCGAGGCCTTTTTCTATTACTACGTGAATAACTGGAAGGAACTATTAGGGACTTCTATTCCCTAGGTTTAGAGATTGGTTGTGGTGTCAAGAATGGTTATTTGGGTCTGAAAGAGTGGTTCTCTTCCCTGCCATTTATGATATTTCCATATATCATATATCAGGGCCTGGTTGGACAGGTGCAAGAGTAGATGCCATAAAACAAAATAAGCTGAAATTTTTTTTATGAAAAATTAACTTTTGCCATGTTGGCGCTGATGGTGGCATGAGTTATGACAAGCAAAGTTGGCATTGTGCAAACACTTGGCAACCCAAAACACAATTGGTTAAACTTAAAATTGAAATAGAATCAGATGCATTTGGAGTGTCCAAATGCCCCCTTAATACATGATGCTCTACGGTATATGCAGGAAATTATGCAATTGGTGTCTTCCAATGCGATGAAAAGGGAATCTATGATTCTCAAGAACATTAATGTGACTTCATTACTCATTAACTTCTCACTTTAAAGGATCTGGAGTCCCGTGGTGGCAAGGGGGAGGAGGTGCTTTGATTTGAATTACAGAATTTGTGATGAATTGGCATTCAATTGTCGTTTTTATCATTGTAATTTCAGAACGTGATTGCAAAAATTGTGATATTCCATTCCTCTTTGTTGGATCTGAGCAAATTCTTCGTATTGTTGCTATTTGAAAACTGTTCTATTTGTTGGTTCATGTGCTTTTTTTGTTGAGTAGCTTTAGAGTACTTAAGTTTACTGATGCTTGCATTATCTTACCATGATTCTTTTTTGGTACTTTGTTTCTATCTGTGTCAGCCTAAAGAAGGGAAGAAGATTTTAATTCATCATTTTGTTACATCCTTTCATTTCATCATGCAGAACTATGGTGCCCATCTTGAGAAAGATGGAGCAGGATTTAGAGGACAAATTAAGCTGACTGGTTTGAAAACTGGCGAGATTGACCTCTCAAAGCTAGACTGGACCTATCAGGTGCATTTTCATCTATTTCACTTGGATTTCCCTCAGAAACTTCTTGTAGTATTGTACTAGTACTACAGAGCCACTTTTCTGTATCACCTGGTTGTATTGCAAGACTAGCAGTAAAATTGAGAGTTAGTTGTTGATTTATTCTTGTTATATAATAGTGCTTGCGCATTAGCCTATCTTGCAAATTTTTGATTCATTCATTTTTATTTTCTGTATTGGTGAGTAGAGCATAAGAATAAAGTAGATCTTGAAATAGCTTCTGATTTTAACAAATTGACACCTTTTCTCTAAAACTTAAATGTGGCTCACCAAAGTGAGTCACCTTGTGAAGATTTTAAGAACGGAAATCAAATCTTCTCACTCATCAGTTGGTGCACATGCATCATCATCTACTCCTTGTCCCAACTATTTGGGGTTGGCAACATGAATCCTATTTTGCCATTCGATTCTATTTAAAAAAACAGAAAAAAATATGATTTCACGATTTTGGGAATGTTTGGTATATTTCGTAATGTTTTGGAAATTTCGCTGTTTTTTACCATTTTTTCAATGTTTCGTGAATGTTTCATTTTGTTTTGGAGTTTGTCTCGGTTTTTCACTTGACTGAGATATTCCTCCGAAATGAAACTTTAAACCTTGCTCGTACCAAAGATCTCTTTCTCAGAGGTGCCGTTTTTGGTCTTTGTTGTACATGTCCAAACCATCTCAATCAACTTTCCCTTATCTCCTATTGGGGCTATTTTTAGATTTCCTCAAAAGTACTCATTTCTAATTTTGTCTTTCCTAGTTTTTCCACTCGTCCATCTCAACATCATCATCTTTGCTATACTCATTCTATGAACATGTTGTTTCTTGGATGCCCAACATTCAACTTTAGATTGAATATTTTCAATGACAATTTTATGGGCTTTTGCTTTCTTAACATATGCGTTGTCATTAGGATTTCTTAAACTTCATTAGGATTTTACCACCTTTACTAAAACACAATTTTCAAAAACTATAAAGTTTTCCGTTCTAACTGTTGACAACCACTTGACTTTAAAAGCTTAAGTTGTTAAAAGGAGGTGAAACAATGTATATCAAAGGGCCACAGGATTAACAGAGGTAGAGAAACACACTCCAACGATACCCTCCCTCAACACTTTGCCGAGGACTCGAACCCGTGACCTACTAGGATCTTCTCCTCTGCTACCATCTTGACAACCACTTGACTTTAAAAGCTTAAACTTTTAGAGTAAGGTGGTTGTCAACACTAACTTTAGTTTTGATTATCTTCTATAAGCCTTTCGAGTCAGCTCATGATACTTTTCCACTTCTATCATGTCCCTACAATCTTGAACAAAATAAGTAGCTGAAAGAAGTAGCGCATGACAACCAACTAGTTCTCTTATGTTTTCTATTAGTGGCTAATAAATTTTCTGGGATAGCGGTACTAGTTGAATTGATAGATTAGGGTTAGGGTTAGGTTTAGAATCAAAGAGAGAAGAGGGAGAAGAGAGAGAGGAGAGAGAAGGATGTCATGTGATTAGGTCACATGACTCCACAAAATATATTATATATGGAAAACTTTACAAAAGAAGAATATACCCCTCAAGGGGAGTATTTACAATACTATCCCTATAACATAGAAATACGTAGAGAAATATGTATCTGATAACACTCCCCCTCAAGTTGCTGCATAGATATCTCTCATGCCGAACTTGTATAGACACTTATGGAGTTGCCAACTCGGAACTCCCTTGATGAAAACATCTGCAACTTGTTCATCAGTCTTCACAAACGAGGTACACACTTTCCCAAAGACAATCTTCTCTCTAATGAAGTGGCAGTCCACCTCAATGTGCTTGGCACGATCATGCTGAACGGAATTGTGAGCAATGCTGATGGCGGCCTTATGTCACAGTACAAGCTCAAAGACACTGAGATTGGGAAACCAAGTTCAGCAACCAACACCTTCAACTAGAGCATCTCACACAAACCATGGGCCATTGCCTTGAATTCGGCCTCTGCACTAGATCTGGCAACAACGGATTGCTTCTCGATCCTCCAGGTGACCAGATTGCTCCCAACAAAGGTGCAATACCCTGAAGTAGATCATCGGTCATCTTTGGCACCTGCCCAGTCTGCATCGGTGTACGCCTCTATACGCATGTGGCCATTCTTTTCAAATAGAAGACCTCTACCAAGAGCCAACTTGAGATACCTCAAGATTCGGTGTGCTGCCTCTAAATGAACACCCCTGGGTGAGTGCATATACTGACTGATCACACTCATTGCATAGGCATGTCTAGTATAGTCAGGGAGAGATAGATCAATCTTCTAACTAGTCTCTGAAAGCTCCCTACATCCTGTAGTAGCTTACCACTGGCATCTGCTAACTGGTGATTCTGCTCTATGGGAGTTTCCACTGGCTTGGCTCCCAACTTGCCCAAGTCTAAGACATACTTCCTTTGAGAGATGAAGATCCCCTGACTGGATCTTGCAACTTCGATACCTAGGAAGTACTTAAGAGGTCCTAGATCCTTAGTTTCAAACTCCTCAACTAATTGACGCTTCAGCTTAGCCACCTCTTCTGCATCATTCCCTGTGAGAATGATGTCATCAACATAAACAATGAGGACAGTCGTGTTCTTCCCTTGATGCTTCACAAATAGGGTGTGATCGGTTTGACTTTGAGTGTAGCCCAACTTCTTCATGGCTAGGGTGAATCTCTCTAACCATGCTCTTGGAGATTGCTTTAGCCCATAGAGGGCTTTCTTCAGCTGACACACCTTGCTACTAATTCCTGGTGGAGTGAATCCTGGAGGAGGCACCATGTAAACTTCGCCATGGAGGTCGCCATGAAGAAATACATTCTTCACATCCAGCTGATGCAGAGGCCATGTTTGCTTTGCTGTCAAGGACAACAATACCCTGATTGAATTCATCTTTTCTACAGGTGCAACAGATATAGTCAATCCCATAGGTCTGAGTGTGTCTCTTTGGCTACTAATCTCGCATTGTACTTCTCAACTGAGCAATCTACCTTGTATTTGACTTTGAACACCCATTTGAACCAACAGGTTTCTTGCCTCTTGGCAAGTCAACAAGCTCTCAGGTTCCATTATTGTCCAGGGCTCTCATTTCCCTATCATAGCAGCTTTCCATCAAAATGGTGCCAACCCTTCTGCCACGGAAGAAGGAATAGGAATAGTGGAAAGGGATGTGACAAAGACTTTATAGGAGGGAGACAAGGCATCATAGGAGACAAAGTGGCTCAAAGGATGCTGAGTGCAACTCCTAATTCCTTTTCGTAAAGCAATGGGAAGATCAAATGCATCGGTAGAAGAAGAAATGACAGGTATAGAGGGGGAGGAAGGATTACCTTGATCGGAAGATGGTACTGTTATCAGATACATATTTTATACGTATTTAGCGTAGTTTGGTTATTATGTAAATACACCTTTGACATAAGGGGTGTACTTGTCTTTTGTAATAGCTCCTTTATATAAATAAGATTTATGCAGTCATTGTGACAGACACATGACATCCTTTTTTCCTCTCTCTATTCTCTCTTTGACTGCCTAACCCTAACCCTAATCACCATTTCAACTTAGTATCAGAGCATAGATTTAATATCCACAGCCGGAGAAGATCGCTAGAGGATTTTTGATGTTCCACTATGCCGTACGGCTGATGTCGTAGGCCGTATGGACACGCTTTTCGAGGTCTAGACATGTTTTTTGAGGTTTGGACACGGATTTCAAGGTCTGTCAGAAATTTCTGAAACTCCTCCTAGTAGTTCTCTATTTTATAGGATTTATGGTGATTTTTTGGAGCCTCTATCATGGTGTTTTTGATGTTCTACCCGAATGTTAAAAAAATTGAGTTTTCTCTCTATCGCTTTGTCCGATCTGTTGGTTTTTTTTTTCCTGGCCTTGTTGTCTGTTTTTGGTTCCCTACAATTGTAGGAACCCATCGGGTCCATCCAGGTGTTGTTCCATGGAGGATTGGAGTTTCGGTGAGGTGATCTTCACCCTATAGTTATTGCCGGCTTCTTCATTGGGTTTTTTCTTGTGGCTGCAATTTTCAGCAACACTTGAAACCCATCTGTGGTTGTTTCTTTAATATTTTTGATGTTTAATCAACACTCCTTGATGCATATTCTGCCTTTGCATCCCTCTTTGGACTCTGCATAGGTCTTTTTAGGGCTTTTTGGCCTTCGATTGCCTTGTTTTCGGTTCTCAAGCCTATGTGTGTGGTTTCTCTTGGTTCTTCATCACCTAAATAGCTATGAATACTCTGGAATCTGGCGGGGACATTCCCTCAAGGTCCAATGTGAGCTCAGAAGCTACCTCCAGAGGCATAGGAGGGTCTACGGTGCATCAATTGGCGTATGAGAACCCCGGATTGCAGATCATTTCAGTCAAGCTTGATGGCAAGAACTATTCGGAATGGGCATGGGTTGCCCGGTTATATATTGGAGGCCGGGGGAAGTAGGGCCACCTTATTGGGGATACAACTGCACCTGCCAAGACAGATCCCACATATCGACACTGGAAGACCGATGACCTTACAGTTATGTCATGGCTCCTCAACTCTATGCAGCAGGATATTAGCCTGAGCTTCTTATTCATGGTCAGGGCTCATGGGGTTTGGGAGATGACTAAGAAGACCTATTCTCAGACACAGAACACTGGTCGGGCCTTCTAGTTGAAGCAGAGTATCTCCCGTTTCAGACAAGGGGATAAGTCTCTTGATGAGTACTACACCTCTATCCGTAGCGTGTGGTAGGAGCTTGATTACTACTATTCCTATCAGCCCTCACGCTCTGGGGACATTCTCCCGTATCAGCGACATGTGGAGAAGGCTAGGATTTTTGAGTTCCTCTCTGGACTCAATTCCTCGTATGAGCTTGCTCAGGTCTAGATCCTCAGTAGCAAGGTAGATCTTCCCTCTCTCAGCGAGGTCTATTCCTATCTTCAGAGTGAGGAGAGCTGCTGGATATCCCTCCTGGATGAGCATCCGGTTTCCGAGCGATCAGTGCTTGCGAGCTCCTCATGCCTTCCAGCATCAGCAGTCTCAGAAGGGTCGCTCCTCTTAGCTTCCTGCTATGGCTGTGTCTTATGTTCCTACTGGTACGACCTCTGGGAAGTCTCAGAGGGAGAGGCACAATGAAATTATACATCCAGAACTAGACAGAATCTAACTAATGAAAAAATATGTTTCAAATGAATTTTAACTAATTAAATCATCTTTGAAAAGATTTACAACTCAGAACTCAAATCAGATCAATTTGGATCACATCGGATAAAAAGCTCAATTCCGAAATATGCTAAGATACACAAAAAATCAAGTTAAATGCAATGCATAATGAGTTTCAATATGATAGGTACTAACAAATATCAAACCTAGGATTTTAGACTTAACTACTTAGTTTAATCTTGAATAGTTCAAATGCAGTCAATCTAGACTATTCATCAAAGTCAGTCAATCAAAGTTGTCCATATAAGGAAAAACTCTTAAAGCAGGTCAAAGTTGTCTGCCACTTCTTCCTAGAGTCAAGGCGCGCATACTGGTTCGAGATGAGGGGTATACTGAGGGCTCAAGGGTTCAGCTGGTGAAGAATTGGTGGGTTGATTCACCGTCTTTTTACTAAGCAGGCTCTCTTCGCTTTCCATACTAATCGACTTTCATACATCGTGACGAGACCATACGTTGGTGGAATCCTCAGTTGAGGTTTAAACCTCTTCAGATATTCTTCAGTGCGGAGACATTTTCAAACGTGTGGCTGGAACTTCTTAAATGTGGTGACTTTTGTACGGGCCATTTATTCAATCAACTACTACCAATTTCCCAATAAACAAGATAAAAAATTAACGACAATCTAAAAGATGCTTCAAGCAATTATTTGAAATTAATCCTCCG
Source organism: Euptelea pleiosperma (assembly GCA_035048495.1). NCBI lineage: Eukaryota > Viridiplantae > Streptophyta > Magnoliopsida > Ranunculales > Eupteleaceae > Euptelea > Euptelea pleiosperma. The sequence continues at coordinate 7,695,489 of CM068546.1, read as the reverse complement.
GCAAAGTTGCTCTGTATCTGAAAAAAAGTTATAAGGAGAGCATGAGTACAACTACTCAGTGAAGCAATAATACGCATCCCCAAGGGGATGGTGATGTTAACAAGCAACGGATAAATATACATTATTTTAAACATACCACGATTATAAAATTAGATCAAGTAAAATGTCTGAACGTAATATGACACGTTTCTTTCGTTGGGAAGTCACACGTTGGGTGACTTTCGATTTCACTTCTCACCACTTGGATCTAGGTGGGTTTACGGTTTTTCACCGAAGGGCACTAGGCCCTACCTTACTTAATTAGGGCCTCACAGGGACCCAAAGATTTCCTTGGCCATACAGGGACCAACCATTGATTCTTTTTTAACAATTCCCTTTAGACATCCTGACTTAATTCTATAATTTTCAACATCAATAACACTTTTATATAGTTCCCCAAATAATATGTACGGTATAACCAAAGAATCTACTTTTCCAATGTGTACACTTAAAGCAAGAGTTTTAAATCTTTATAAACTGTTATTTTAATTAGAGTATAACTTAGTTGTTTAAGATTGAAATATTCTAGTTTTAAGAAATCAGCCCATAGTCTTGTGAATAAAAACAATCAGAAATTCAATCTTCAATTTGTATTAAGGTAAAGGTACTTACCTAGTTTTTAAGAAAAAAACATGTGTAACTTTAGGATTGAAGTGTAACTACTTTAGATAATGAAAATCAGATTGTACAGTTACTATATTAGATCTGTATTTTATCTTTATTTGGTTATGAAAATCCAAAAACACGTTCAGCAAGTGTTGGATTTTAAGGTATGAATCAGATCTGAACATCTAAATATTTTGAAGACATAAATCAGACCTATGTAAAATTAATATTAGAACTTAATAAAGTTAAAAAAAAAAAAAGCAGTTTTGAAAGAACATTCAGATTTAAAAATCAGATCTAGAATGTGCCCCTTTGTAAAGTAAAAGATCCGATCGTGTTATGTACCACGATCAAGATCAGATCTGTTATGTACCACGGCCATTTTATGTACCACTATCAGATCTTCACCTAACCCTTGGATTTTCTTCCAAAACCTTGGCACAGAAAAGAGAGAGAGAGAGAGAGAGAGAGTGAGTATTCTCCGTACTAGGGATGGGTGAATAAAGCTTATGGGGTCTCCTATTTATAGATATAGGCCTTCCCACATTTTTAGCAGTTGAAATCAAGTCTTGTACTGCAGAGGGAAAGAGGAAAGAGAAGAGAGAGAGAAGAGAGGGGTTACGTGTGTTAACCCTACACACACCCCAATGAATCTTATTTATATTAATAAGTGTGGGCCCTTACATAAGTAAGAAAATAAAACCATAAAGACACTAAACAATCTATAATAATAGAGAGGTCCTTCAACACTCCCCCTCAAGTTGGGACGTAGATATCAATCATGCCCAACTTGCTCAAGCACTCGGTAAACGGAGCTGCTGCAACGCCTTTCGTAAGAATGTCTGCTAGTTGATCAGATGTAGGAACGAAGGGTGTGCAGATCACTCCCGATGTCACTTTTTCACGAATAAAGTGACGGTCCACCTCGATGTGTTTGGTCCTGTCATGTTGAACTGGGTTGTGGGCAATACTTATCGCCGCCTTGTTGTCACAGTATAATGACATGGACCCTTCTACGGGGAAACCGAGTTCTCCAAGTAACAGTTTAAGCCACAGTAACTCACAGACCCCATTGGCCATTGATCGGAACTCAGCTTCGGCACTCGAACGTGCAACAACCTGTTGTTTTTTACTTCGCCATGTAACCAAATTTCCTCCCACAAAAGTACAATATCCTGATGTAGAGCGCCTATCATCTTGGGCTCCTGCCCAATCAGCATCTGTGAAACCCTCCACACGCATGTGGCCCTGATGGCTGAATAGTAAGCCACGGCCTGGGGAAGATTTTAAGTACCGCAAAATCCTGTATGCGGCTTCCAAATGTGTAGTACGGGGGGAATGCATGTATTGGCTAACTACACTCACCGCATATGCAATATCGAGGCGAGTATGAGCTAGGTATATAAGTCTCCCCACCAATCGCTGAAAGCTACTCACATCCTCTAGAGACTCCCCTGACTGACCATCAAGTCTATGATTTGCCTCAATGGGTGTGTCAACAGGTCGAGCCCCTAGCATACCAGTATCCTGCAGCAGGTCCAACACATATTTCCTTTGTGAGATGAAGATTCCTTTATTGGATCTCGCAACTTCTATCCCCAGAAAGTACTTCAATGTACCCAGATCCTTGATCTCAAATTCCAAAGCCAAGAACTCCTTCAACCGGGTTATTTCTACAATACAATTACCCGTAACAATGATATCGTCGACATATACAATCAAAACCGTCATAGCCTCCCTGTCACGTCTGATGAACAAAGTATGATCAGCTTGACTCTGACTATACCCCATTCGTTTGACTGCCCCACTAAAGCGCTCGAACCACGCTCTCGGTGATTGTTTCAAGCCATACAAAGTTTTCTGAAGCTTGCATACTTTCTGTTCACCCCCAGAAAGTTGAAAGCCAGGAGGGGGCAGCATATACACTTCTTCCTTAAGATCCCCATGAAGGAAAGCATTCTTGACGTCGAGCTGAAATAGTGGCCAAGACTGATTTGCGGCAAGGGAAAGGATAACCCTGATGGAATTGAGCTTAGCTACAGGAGCAAATGTCTCCTTGTAGTCTATCCCATAAGTCTGAGAGTAGCCTTTTGCCACCAATCTTACCTTGTACCGATCCACTGAACCATCAGGCTTGCATTTCACAGTGTAAACCCATTTGCATCCAACGGGTTTCTTGCCTCTTGGCAAGTCTACCAACTCCCACGTGCTATTTTTTTTTAACGCATTCATCTCTTCATACATTGCTTCTTTCCACCTAGGATGCTTCAGAGCTTCTGTTACAGATGAAGGAAGAGCAACAGAGGATAACGAGGTAACAAAGGATTTGTATGACGGAGATAGATTGTCATACGAAACAAAATTAGCAATTGGATGTTGGGTACAAGATCTCTTCCCCTTCCTAAGAGCAATAGGAAGGTCAGAGCCACTATCACAAGAAGATGAAGGAACAAAGTTAGAAGTAGGGTTACCTAGATCCTCTGAGGATGACTGTTGGCCCTGGAGTTCAGTGGTAATCTGTTTCCCTGTCAGACGACGCCTTGAGTACACCTGCAGCTCCCCCTGCTTGTCAGTACCCCTGTCAATAGTGTCAATCATAGTCGGATTAGGACCATTGTCAAGAGCATCCATAGCCAATGGCAGAGAAACAGGATCAGATGAGACATGCCTTTCCTCACGACTAAGATGCTCCCCCTGAAGAAAGGCAGGAGTATTACTGGAAAAATAAGAGGCCGACTCCAAAAAGGTGACATCCATGGTGATGAACCGCTTACGAGAGGGGGGATGGAAACATTTATAGCCTTTATGGGTCGAAGAGTAACCCAAAAAGACACACTTCAAGGCTTTTGGATCCAACTTGGTGCGATTCGGACCAAGGATGTGAACATAACAGACGCAGCCGAAGATCTTTAGGGAAACCAGAAAAGGAGGACTCTCAAGACGCAGCAAGTGGTACGGAGTACGAAATTGGAGAGAGCGAGATGGCATACGATTGATTAAGTGAGCGGCAAGGAGAACTGCATCAGACCAATATGTTTTAGGAACATGGTGCCACAACAGAAGGGCACGAGCCACTTCCAACAAGTGTCTATTTTTTCGCTCGGCAACGCCATTCTGTTGTGGAGTGAAGGCACATGAATTTTGATGTTCAATGCCATGTTCGGCCAAGTACGTCTGCAGACCCCCATACATGTACTCTCCGCCTTGATCAGATCGAAGAGTTTTGATGCATGTTCCAAACTGAGTGAGAACCATTTTGTGAAACTGTTTGAAGATAGAGTAAACCTCATCTTTTGACTTCATAACAAAGATCCATGTGCAGCGAGAAAAATCATCCACAAAAGAAACAAAATATCGATAACCAAAGAAGGAAGTAATAGGGGATGGACCCCAAACATCAGTATGAACAATGTCAAAAATAGATAAACTTTTATTACCACGAGGGGGAAAAGTCGTTCGACAATGCTTGGACAATGCACAGACCTCACAATGAAGATCTGAAATGGACACCGACTTAAACAACTCAGGAAATAACATGCGTAAATAAGGAAATGAAACATGACCTAAACGAGCATGCCAAGACATAATATGCTCTTTATTGACACTAGTGCTAAGACTACTAGACTGAAGGGCTGCAGAAGCTGTAGGAGTCGCATCCAAGAGATAGAGACCACCCACTTCACGTCCAGTGCCAATCGTCCTCCTCGTGGCCAAGTCCTGAAACACACAATGAGAAGGAAAAAAGGTTGCACAACAGTTAAGATTCTTTGTAAGAGAACTAACGGATAATAGGTTAGTGGCAAATTTGGGAACATGAAGAACTGAAGATAAAGATAAGCCATAAGAGAGGGTGACACGACCTTTCCCCGAAACAGAGGAAAGAGTACCATCGGCAATGCGGACTTTATCCGCACCAGAACAAACGGAATATGAGGAAAAAGAGGATGACATACCGGTCATATGCTCTGAAGCCCCTGAATCAATGATCCAGGGTGAACTAGAAGTGGAAGCGGAAGCAGAGACAAGGTTGGCAGAGCTGATGATACCTGACTGTGCGAACGTAGAAGTGGCAGCAGGCCCATCCAGTTGGGCCATAAAGCGTTGCAAGTTCTCTATTTCATCTCTAGAGAAGGGTGCTGTGGAGGCAGAAGGTTGAGGCGCAGCAGTATAGGGGGGCGGAGACCCCGGTGAAGAATCCATAGTCGCACTGTGAGCAGTAGTGGGAGTCCCAGGTAGTTGTGGTGGTCGGCCATGAATATGGTAGCACCTATCCTTGCTGTGGCCTTTACGACCACACCCCTCACAAACATGTAAGCTCCAACACCGATCCCTGGTGTGGCCTTTCTTGCCACAATGAGCACAAGTAGGTGGAGGACCCCCTTTGGTGCCACCGTTGACGACCGAGGTTTTAGACTTAGGAGGCTTGGAAGCAGGCGGGAAGGCAGCCAAGGCGGACTTTTCATGAACAGGAGAAGGAGACGTTATATCTCTGCGGCTGTCATCACTCTGAACATATGCATATACCTGATTGAGGGATGGCAAGGTGTCTTTACTGAGTAACTGAACACGGGCTAACTCAAAATCGGCATTCAGGCCGACAAGGAACTCATATGTACGGTTTTGTTCAACCAACTTCCGATACTGTAAACCATCCTCTGGGCACTTAGGGGTAAAGACCTGATAATAATCAAGTTCTTCCCACATACCACGGAGCCTAGCAAAATAATCCGCCAAGGGCAAATCCCCTTGACGAAAAGTGGCAATGCTCTGTCGTAACTGATACACACGGGCGACATTCTGCTGCTGTGAATAAGTCTGAGCTGCTGCATCCCAGATCTCCTTGGCCGTGGAAAAAAACATGAATCCTCTGCTAATGTGGGACTCCATAGAATTGAGTAGCCATGACATAACCGCTAGATTACCTGTCTCCCATTGTTCAAATGTAGGATCGGTCTCGGCGGGTGCTTGTAATCGCCCAGTAATGTACCCTTGTTTCCCGCGTCCACCAATAAACATTTTTGCAGCTCTAGACCACTCCAAATAATTTTTTCCAGCCAGCTTGGTAGTGGTGATCTGCAAACTAGGGTTTTCAAACGGCATTGGGGCTGAAATAGTAGTCACGGGAGCCCCGGAGGACGCATCTGACTTGCCCGACTCATTCAAAGTCGACATTACCACTTCAAAAGAACAACCAGCAGTAACAAAAACGCAATAAACCACAACTAACCAAAAACAAATAACTTATGAACCAACCTGAGGGCACTTGAAGGAGAGAAAAGGCCTGTTGAGGCAAACAACACCTTCTAAGAAGCCACGGAGCAAGGGGAACACCATGCAGCACCTAAACAACACCCAAACATTATCAAAGAAACCATAGAAGACATTCTTTGAGGATCCATAAGGTAGGGTAGTGCGTGGACAGCACTCCTTGCCCAATAAAAGCCGCCGGCGGTACTATGTGGGGGGAAAAATCAACCCACACACCTCAATACTTGATGGATCTAAGAGATCCACTTATGGATCTGTAGAGGGGATATGGGGGGACCAAAACGAAGCAACAATCCCCAGAAAAAGTTGCAGGATGGCTCCACAATCATCCGAGAAGAAAAAACGAGTTTTTTCGAATATCAGCCCAAAGACATCGAACTAGGGCTTAGAAAATTCTCCAAAAATCACTAAAAATCGTGATTAATCAAGATCTACCAGGGGGTAGAGTTTCAGGTCTCCATGAGCACCTTGTCTGTACGGCTGATGACGTCAGCCGTACGGCTGGATGATTTTAGCGATGACAGCAGCAGTCTCAAGGGTGCTAGGGTTCCTCCACGGTGTGTACGATCTTCCGAGTATGTCTTGATATGGATCCGACAATGATCTGCTCTGATACCAAGTTGAAATCAAGTCTTGTACTGCAGAGGGAAAGAGGAAAGAGAAGAGAGAAGAGAGGGGTTACGTGTGTTAACCCTACACACACCCAAATGAATCTTATTTATATTAATAAGTGTGGGCCCTTACATAAGTAAGAAAATAAAACCATAAAGACACTAAACAATCTATAATAATAGAGAGGTCCTTCAACATTAGCTCTCCTAATCTCAGCTGTAGGTTTGATTTAATCCTAGCCATTGCTTTCACCAATAGGTTTTGGTTCTTAATCCTTGTTTATCATCAACAACCAATCACAGCCTTTCTCAATTTAAAATTTAAAACTTGGAGGGACAGAAAGTAGCCCAGCCTTTCACCAATAAGGTGCTCGCGTCAAGGCTTAGCGAGGTGATTCCCTCGGTGATTTCGCACAATCAAGGTGCCTTTGTGAGTGGGCGTCAAATTCTCGACGGGGTTCTTATAGCCAACGAATGTATTGACTCATGAATTAAATTGAGGAAACCTGGGATAGCTTGCAAGATCGATATGGAGAAGGCCTATGATCACGTCAACTGGGAGTTCCTGGATTTTATGCTTGGTAAAATGGGTTTTGGGACTAAATGGAGATGGTGGATCTCGAAATGCATATCTTCAGCCGCCTTTTCTATCCTTGTCAGCGGCTTTCTAGCAGGTTACTTCAAAAGCTCTCGAGGGTTGCGGCAAGGGGACCCTCTATCCCCGTTCATGTTCATAGTGGTGGTGGAAGCTCTAGGTAAAATGATCTCCAAAGCGGTGGCTTTAGGGGAGTTAGAGGGTTTCGAAGTAGCTCATGGGGTTCCTGCCATCTCCCACCTTCAATTCGCTGATGATACCCTCATCTTCCTTGGACCGGAGGCTTCCCAAGTAAGATTTCTAAAAGGCCTTCTCTGCTGTTTTGAAGCCGTATTTGGATTACTGGTTAACCTTTAGAAGAGCAAGTTGTTTGGGGTGGGAGCAGTCGAAAATATATCGAGCTTAGCTAGCATCCTGGGTTGTAGTATCGGCAGCCTCCCGTCCTCCTACTTGGGCCTTCCTCTCGGGGCATCCTACAGATCCAAATGTCTATGGGAGCCGGGGATAGAAAGCTTTGGGAAGAAATTAGCATTGTGGAAATCTAGATATTTATACAAAGGAGGTAGACTGGTGTTGATAAAAAGTTGCCTATCAAGTCTTCCCATTTATTATATGTCGGTGTTCTTGATGCCGAGAAAGGTGCACATGATTCTGGAAAACATTATGAGGGACTTCTTGTGGAAGGGGAATTTGAACCAACATAAATTTCATTTGGTTAAATGGGATAGGGTGTGCAAGGCCAAGAACAATGGAGGATTAGGTATTAAATCTCTCAAAGCTATGAACTTGGCTCTTATTGGAAAATGGTTATGGAGGTTTGGGGAGGAACTCAACAGTCTTTGGAGGAAGACTATAGCAAGCAAGTATGGGATTCTCCTCTACGGTTGGGCAAGCCAGATGGTGAGAAGCCCGTATGGGTGTAGTGTGTGGAGGGGGATCTTGAAGGTTTCAGAGGAGTTTGTGAAAGGAGTGAGGTTCGAGGTTGGATCTGGAAATAGGATCTGCTTCTGGGAGGTTATCTGGAGTGGGGACAGTCCTTTTTGTGTGGATATTCCGGAGCTCTATTCTATTTCGGCGCGGAAGAATTGGTCTATCTAGGATTGTTTCCAGAATGAAGGGGGGGACAATGGGTGGGATATGGGATTCAGGTGAAACCTTAACGATTGGGAAATCGATCCCTTATCTAGATTGGTGTCTAGATTGCAGGGTATCCATCTCCGCCCTACAGTTCAAGATAAAAGGGTATGGATCTAGACGAAAGGTGGCATTTTCTCGATGAGATCGTTCTATGAGGCACTTCATAGTTCAGACAATTCCATGTTCCCCGTGTCCTTTGTTTGGAGATCCAAGATCCCTTCTAAGGTAGCCTTCTTTGCTTAGGAGGCTTCCCTTGATAAAATCTTGACTATTGATCATCTGAAGGCAAGAGGGCTCACCTTGGTTGATTAGCACTGGATGTGTAGAAGAAGTGGGGAATCTGTGGACCATCTTCTTATTCATTATGACTTGGCTATGGAAGTTTGGAGCTCATTCCTTTCTGAGTTCGGGATGTGTTGGGTTATACCAAGTTCTACTAAGACTCTCGTGCTCAGTTGGAACTCCAAAGCTTTTTCAGCCAGGGGTAATGTTCTTTGGAGGATTCTCGCCCTTGCGATTCTTTGGGGCCTCTGGAAGGAAAGGAACCAGAGAGTTTTCGAGGGCAAGGAAGTTGATCTGTCCGCCATTGTTCTCAACATCAAGGGGCTGATGTATCTCTGGTCTAAATCGCTTCCAGATTGCTGGGATTTATTTTTTGAGGATTTTGTTTATCGTTAGGATATTATTTGTACTCGGGATCGTAATTAGTTGGGTCTCTTTTCGTCTTTGTTGGTTAGCCTTTGCTTTTTGTAGATCATCTCGACCTCTTTAGCTTAGGCTTGTTCTCTTTTGGCGTTGGCCCAATAAAGCTTATACTTATCGGAAAAAAGTAGCCCAACCACTTAAAATTTTTAAAACTGACTTTTGGTATCGTTTAAGTGCGGTGTAACATTTTTTTATGTGCACAACTTAAATTATAACTATTGGTACAAGTCTACAAGGGGGGGGGGGGGGGCGGCGCACTTTTAATTGAAAGGGCACGTTTTTTACAATGAGGGGCTACTAAAATAAGTAGTCCCCCACACTAAAAAAGATGTGACACGATTTAACCTATAGTGCTCATCCACTTATGAGACATTTACAGTTGGGCCCAAGACATATCACATGCGGGCCCAAGACATAAAGTGTAATTTTGACTAATTGTTTACAGCTCATTGTATTACGATAAGTTATGTTTACGGTCCTCTATTCATCTAAACTAGTCTAAGTTAGTGCCTTTACTGTATTCTCTTAATATAAACTATATAAAAGCAAGTCATACTTAACAATATATTAAATATTTGGGGTTTTACAAGAACAGAGAAGTAACTGGAAACAAAACTGAGAATTGAACCTTACTATTGATAAGGTTTAAAATTTCGTTTCGGGGGAATGTCTCGGTCAAGTGAAAAACTGAGACAAACTCTGAAACGAAACGAAACATTCACGACACATTGAGATAATGACGAAACAACAAAATTTCTGAAACATTCCGAAACATTTCAAAACATTACGAAATATTCTGAAACATTCCCAAAATCATGAAATAATATTTTTTATTTTTTTGGACTGTATCGGATTGTATCGTAATGTCTTGGTTTGTCTCAACGAAACATTCGGAAATTTTAAACCATGACTATTGAAGACTGACAAAGGCATCCGATTAATGAGATAACAAGTTGTGAGGATAGCATCACTTTGATATATTTTTGGTACTTTCATTTGGAAAAGCAAGGAACGGGCAACTTCTAACACGTGCTGGTGTTTCTTTTCAGCCACCCCATTTTGTCTAGTTATACCAGCATATGAGGTTTGATGGAACATACCACGAGAGCCAAAATAATCTTGTAACAGTGTAAAAGTATATTCTTTGGTATTATCAAAAGGAATAACACAAATAGAGATACCTAATTGAGTTTGCACTTCCACATAAAACAATTTAAAAATAGAGAACAACTCATGTCTATCTTTCATTAAGTAGATCAATGTCATTCGGGAGTAGCTATCGAAAAAATTAACAAAGTACTTAAAACCATTGTATGAAGGTATCTTGGTCGAGCCCCAAACATCTGAATGAATAACTGAAAAAGGACTACACGCGATTATCAAGCCTAGATAGAAAAGAGACATGGTGATACTAAGTTGACACGACCCACAATCCAAAGATGGTAATTGACTCAAAGTAGGAACTAAAAATCTTCAAAACTATGTAACAACGGATGACCATAGTGACTATACCATTGGTGAGGAGAAATGAGGAGAAAGTATGCTCCAAAGAGTAGAATTCTGAAGACCACCACCACTTCATGCCCTCCACCAATTTTCTTCTTTAAATTTTGAATAACATAGAAGGAAGGATAGAAGGTAACAGAACAATAAATAGATTTGGTTAGTTTATCCACGAACATTAAGTTTAATGGAAATTTAGGTACGTATAAGATAATATAATAAAAGAGAGGAATGAGGATGTGCAACACTAATGCCGAAAACTTTAGATGTGTAGGTGCCATCGACAAAAGTAACACACTGAGTGGAGTTAGATGGATTGAGGGAAGAAAACACACCTTGGGTATCGTATGGTCTGAGGCATCAGAATCAATAATCAATGAAGAGCTAGTAGAAGCAACACAAGAGATTCCTGACTGAACCAAGGTCGCAGTAGAGCTAAAGGAAGCAACAAACCGTTGGCCGAAGGAAGCAACGGACTGTTGGGGATTTCATCAACTCGGTAAATTCCTCTCAGGAAATAGAAATAGAAATAGTAACAGATGTGGTAGGCAATAGAGGGTTTGTATAGTTCCAAGTATTAGCCTCAACGCTTAGAGTATAAGCCTGATTGCCATTCCGGTTTCCCACAGAGATTCTAGCACGTATCAAAGGTGACCAGACTGAGTGCGGTTATGAGTACGGTAATGAGTACCACGTCCTCTACTGCAGCTTCCCCTTGAGTCTCTACGAGCTCCACAACTTCTACTACTTGTCCGACCACCATGACTATTTAAGGTGCCTCTCTCCCATACAAGAAAATTACCTAAAGTTACAAGGGTGGAATTATCAGTTACTGTGCCATTAGTGATAGAGAGGGAGACCCACTGAAGGCGAATGTAAACTTCTATCAACGATGGAAGCTCGTTGCTACTAAGGATTTGAGCTCGCAGAGGTTTAAATTCAACTTTTAGACCAGAAAGGAACTTCGTAACTCGATACTCTTCTAGTTGTCTTCGCTGGATCTCCGTATCAATAGTAGTAGGCTGATATATGTTCAACTCATCAATTATTCCCCATGTACAGGCATAATATCCACCAATACTTTTATCACATTGCTGTAGAGTAAAAATGAAACAGGTGATACACGTGTAAATTATTTTCACCAGAATACACGTCCCGAACTGTCTTTTATATTTCTTTTGTTGTGTCAAAGAACATTACATTACACTTATTTGTGAATCCATACTGTTCCACAATCAGGTCATGGTCTGAGCATTTTCTCGAGTCCACTCTTCATAATTATTGCCCTCCCCCGGAGGTTGTTCTGTAGTCAAATAACTAAGTTTCCGTTTAGCTGTGTGGAAAACTAGTACAAATTTAAACCAATGTACATAATTACTCCTGTTGTGTTTAATGGAAGTCATCTGAGATATAAGTATTTCAAAATTAGACAACAGACTAGGTTTAGATTTCATCACCAGCCACTATATCACAAACACCTATATTTGTTAAGTAACCACTTTACTCTAAAAGCTTAAGCTATTAGAGGAGGGCGTAACAATGTATATCAAGTGGTTCACGAGTCTAACAGAGGCGGTGTCACGCCCTCAAATTCGATATTTGGTCATATCGACCTTTCTCGTATCTTGAGGCGCGATCTGATCATACAAACGCACAGTTAAACAAAACTGGTATCACGATGCAGCGGAAATACACCGGATAACTTTTTTTGTTTAAACAATCCATAAGACGAAACGCACTTCATTGACACATTAATAATGTTAGAGGATCTCTCACTTCAAACAAAACCGTAATATGCCCATCCAAAAGAAAACATTATATATATATATATATATATATATATATATATATATCGTACTCCCAAATACATATTACTAAGCGGTCAAACGACCTACATAACTCATGTATCCTTCTACAGGATAGAAGAATTAAACAAAATATATCATCGTCTCTAGCACAAGTCTATCAACAGAAATGCTGGAAGCGTCAGACCAACTTCCCCTTATCCTTTCTGAAAACAAAACATTTTAAAACGATGAGCTAGGGCCCAGTAAGTACATTCCTCATGCATAAAACCACTTAAATCAGCGACTTTTGTTTATTTTAAAACAAATACGATTTGCAAATGAATTTCACATGTAATTCGATAAAACTCAATTCTCCATCAATTACTTACGTATAACTTTGAATACAATGATGACTTTTCACATAACAGTCAATCTTTCTCTTATTAGAATACCTGTAACCATTTCTATACAGTGGAACTATCAATTCTGATGTATTCAGTACCAACATTCCATCGGTCCTAGTGTACGATATCAACACTTCTAGTCCACAAGTAAACTCCCTAATGTGCACACTAATTGTTTCATTAGATATCCTCTCTCCGGATTCCTAATTTTCTTTTAGGTATAAATATCCGAGGGGTCTCATGAATGAGACAACGCCTCTTCTTTAGGGGACTGGAACCCCAAGGGGTCCTAAGGAAATAAGACAACGCCTGATACTTTAGGGGACTAAAACCCCAAGGGGTCTCAAAGAAATGAGACAACGCCTGATTCTAACTAATTTGACATTCCACATTCCCAATCACGCTCTTATTTATGTCATTAATCGTATTTATATGAATAAAACAATAATGTTTGTAGAAACATCTTTACATGCATAACATTCATATTTTTACATTTTGAAACTAAAAATAAGAACATTTAAGCCCTATTAATATCTTAGAAAGCGAATATATAAAACGGATGAAAAACGCATATATCTCATTTTAAATGAATTTGAGCATGACTTTATCCAACTAAATAGATTACACATGTCCTCATCTATCATAATTTCATGCTTTTAAAATTACAAGAAATTATCAATGCATTTACACATTTTATGTGGAAAATACAAGAATTGGGATTTTTCCTTGATAAAATTTAACAGATAGCAATAATAACATTTTCAGACATTTTCTCCAAAATTAATAGAATTTTCTAGAATTTTTGTACAATATTCTGTGAATTTTCTACTATTTCAAAAAAAATAAAAATAAAAATAATATTTATAAATAAATAAATAAATAATAATTAATCAATTAAATAATTAATTAATTAATTAAATAAATAAATAAATAAAGGCATAAAATAAATAACTATGTACTTACAAGTGAATACGCTAGAATCCCAAATCCTTGAACCTCGTACGATGCGAATCTCGAGGTAGTGCGTATCTCGAGGTAGTAGGCCCCACGAAAACTTTTCAAAGGACCTCCTGAATATTTTCAGGAATTCCTAGGAATTTTCTAGAATTTCTTCTAGTTGATGGACTTTTTTACAAATATTCTTACCTCAGGGGTTAGAATGCAAATACCCAAATTGATGTAATTTTCTCAAGGCATGGCCTTGTATTTATAGAGGTTGAAAACTCAGAACTTTTCATTCCTATCCGATATGGGACTATAATTTTGAAAATTGTCTTTTTTTTTTTTCAAATTTTATAATTTTGATATCAAACTTTAGCATGTAAAAACTTAAAATGTTGCCCTGAACTAAACACAATAACTTTTGACTCGCACGTCCGATTTGGACAAATTTGATACCGATAGAAAGCTATTGTTAAGACCTTTAACATGGCATACATATAATATTCAAAGTATTATAAAAAGTCTACTATAATATTGCTAGAAATAGGGTCATTACAGGCAGAGTGTTGGCCACATAGCTAAACAACACACTCCAAAAACACCCCCTTTAGCACTTTGTCGGGGACTCGAACCTGTGATCTATTGGTACCTCCCCGCTCTAATACCATATTAAACAACCATTTACCCCAAAAGAATGACCCGTTGGGGAAAGGCGAAACAACTATGTATACCAACAGGTCGTCGGGCCAACACAATACGTGTGTGGGAGCAAACCCTCCACTAACACGCCCCCTCAGCGGGATACACTCCGCTGGAGACTTGAACCCGCGACCTCCTAGGCCTTAAAGCTCTGATACCACGTTAAAACAACAATTTACCCCAAAAGGTCGACTTTTTGGGGTAAATGGTTGTTTCACATAACCACTTTACTCTAAAAGCTTAAGCTGTTAGAGGGAGGCGTAACTATGTACATCAAAGGGTGGTCCACGGGTTTAACAGAGGTGGAGTTGGCCAAACAGCGCACTCCAACAACAAGACTCAATCTAGAAAGCCTAGAATTCTGCTTGGATGCAATATACTCTAGAGAGCCCAAGATAGAAATCTGAACACTTGCCATTTTCTTTGGAAAGTCAGAGAGAGAAATTTGAACACTTGTGATATGCTTTGGAAAGTCCGGGGATTTAATCATGATAGACCTTGGAACACGTGTCATACCAGTCTTGGGAAATGCATCATCCCTTGAGATACATTACGATGACATCAAGAAACGTGTCATAATAGACCTTGTGAAATGTGTCACAACAATTTACAGGAACCTACGATTTGCCTTGGAGACAATACGCCATCCGGCAACAACTTCTCATTTGGCATAAGCACATAGATATAAAGGCCAAGGTTATCCCTTCAAATCTGCATGAATGACCTCTTGTACATCCACACACAATATAGGTGATAGGAATCACCACAAAAGTGTGAGAAAGAAAAAAGATGGAAGAAACTAGGGTTTTACGACCAGACCCTGGATTATTATTTCTCACCACAAAGAAGGAAAGAAAAATAGAAGAGAACCAAAGAACAAGGAGATCCTTTTCCTTACTTTGTAGGTCTTGTCGACCTCTTAGGTGGGCTGCTTTTTCTTGGCTTTTGCTCTTTAATAAAATTTATACTTGTTAAAAAATGGGAAAAAGAGAAGGAACAAAATAAACTGAATTTATGTTTTAATGGTAAAAACTTATTCCCAGTATTCAGGGATTAATAATACATGAGGGCCGAAGTGGTTTGGACGTAAAAGTGGTAGAGTAGAGCATAAAATACTAATGCTGGAAGAATTTTAAGTTCTTATATTCACTGTTTATATGGTTGGTTTTAGGTTTCATATCTAATTGGCATATGTTTCAAAGTTTTTTCCTCAATTCTGATTTTTTGTTGACTTTTTTGTACCTTAATTTGATTACAAGTGCACTCTCTTAAATGGTAGGCATTTCATAACTAATCTTAGTGTTTTTAGTTTTTCTCTTTTATGTGGAATACAAGTAAATTAATTAGGTACTGAATTGTCCCCGTTTTGATTATAGGTTGGGCTGAAGGGTGAATTCATGCAAATATATGCTCTAGACCAACATGACTTAGCAGATTGGATTGATTTGTCACCAGATGCGATACCATCCATGTTTACCTGGTACCGGGTAAGTCAAATATATTCTTTTAAAGGATTCCACCATCAAGATTCATGTCCAAATGTCAAGGGTTTTAAGTAGGTATTGTCTTTGCTAGTTTTGCTTGTAACAAAGATGAGACAAATTCATGTTCTCTCAATAACGTAAATGATCTTTTCATACCTGGGATATGGATAACAAGCTGTAAATTGTTTATACGAGAAGAAACGCATAGGTCCTTATACTTAACTCTGTAACCCATATACACTATACAAGATTAAGAGGAACTCATTATTCTTTCACCCACCCATGTATTGTTAACCCATTTGAAGCACCCATCTTTATTGACGGATTTTTGGAATGTGAAAGGTAACTAATGTCAAATTCATGCGTAATATGATCAATGTCCATTGCTTCAGCTCGTGACTTTGAAATATCCAACTGTTTCTGGATCTCTCATCTTCGAAATGTAATGGAATGATCCTCTTTGGACGAGATTCGTGCTTTCAACCCTTCCTCTTGATGGTTATTTTCTCATCGGTACATTTAGACAGTTTCCATTCAACAAAGAGTTCAGTTTCAAGCATAAACGCAAGTTTTGCATCAATGGTTTTATTGCTAAGTTCTTATGTTGTAATATGGAACCTTTCCACTTCATAACCTCTAACTCCCACCCACTTCAAGAGAAAATTTACAGTGCTAAATCCTTTCTCTTTGACAAGCAATTCTAGGCAGTTGGATCATCAAAGAAGTATAATGAAAAGCTCAGGGCATGTAATGCAAAGCCTCCACTTCAAAAGAAAGTGTTTTACCAAAAGTGAAGAAAGAGGAAATATTATGATAAAATGTAGAAGCATAAGAAAACAAAAATAAAAGTAGGGAATAAATAGCAGTAGATAAAATAAGACAATATGGCTTAACGACAAACATGCACCATTTTTTTTCTACAACTTAAATTGTGTCTTAGCGGATGAAGAGGCATAATCATGCATGCCAGGAAAAAGAAAAAAGGTCAACTGAAGTAGCAACAGTGTTTTAAAGCCCAGCCAAGACCAGCCGGTTGAACCGGTCCCTTGACCGGGCGGGGTGAACATCGACCTAGACAGTTTAAAAAAAAACGGTGTAATTTTCAAAAACCGATGAACTCGGGTGGTTGAACCGGTAAACCATTCTACCCGGACGGTTTTCTATTGAACTGCGCTATCTGTTCAAAGTTCAAAAACTCTTTTACCTTCCTTTTTTGCTTTATACTTCCATGCGAGGACTAAAAGACAGCAATGTATATTTACTACTTAGGGTCAAGGCTATAAAAATCTAAAAGACAGCAATGCGTTTCTAAAAGACAACACTACCATTTTAACCATTGTTTTAAAAAGGTGTTTGAGGCTTATGCCTTTGAAGCTCACCTCGAGGCAAAGATTAACAACATGCCCCGAATCTTATTTAAAAAGCTTAAAAGCTTGTGAGCCTTACAACTTGTTCACTGAGGCTTTAAAAAGGCTTACGCTTCATGCCATGCCTTTACACCTTTTTTTAATGCCTTGTGTCAGTGGTGTGTGGCTCACATGCATATGCCGGGAAGGTAAGGGCAACTGTACCTTAAAAAATTCAATTTATTTCGTTTTTTTCTTCTTCTTTAATCCATAGATAAATAATAATAAGCTATTCTAGGTTAGATAAAATCAATGGAAACATATAGATTAATGTTATTTTTCATAAATTTATCCAAATTTTTTCTTTTTTATTTAATTATCCTATTATTTATTTACTTTATTATTTTTAGTATTCATTTAAATGCTCATGAAGCTTACGCCCCATGCCTTAGGCTTATGCCTCACACTAGGGGCAAGATTTTGTGGAGGATGGTCCCGTTTGCGGTCATTTGGGGCATTTGGTGGGAGAGGAATAGGAGAGTCTTTAGAGGAGAAGAAGACTCGGTCCAAGACGTCATCATTAGTATTAAGGCTTCTCTCCATAGTTGGGGAAGCATTTTTACAGAGTTGAGGGGCACCTTTTTTAGTGGCATGGTCTTCAAGTTTGATACCTTGCCGAGGAGGTAGGGTCGGGAGTTTCTTTTGTTTTATTCTTATATATTGTACCCGCTTTAGCCTTTGTAGGGCTGCCTTCTTTGCTCCTTGAGATCTTCTCGATCTCTTCCTTTATATATATATATTATCTTGATTTTCTCAAAAAAAAAAAAAAAATTGTTTTTTACTATTTATGACCATTACCATCCTTACTATTTACTACTATTTTTTTCTATTCTGAAAGAAAGCACTACTAGATTTTACTGTTCTTACTATTTACTCTATTCTAAAAGAACAGTACGTGTCTAACTATTCACTACTAGTTCACTACTAGACGAGTATAAATTGGTTTTATGAGAAGGCATATACCTGCATCTACTATTGGCATCAAGGGTCAATGGGTCGACCCGCCTATTTGAACCTGATTAACCTGGCCCGGTGCCTACACCGGGTCAATGATCGAGCTGGGTTTAGAAACATTGAGTAGCAAAACTTGAGTTGTCTTGGTTGCACTTTAGAACTTTAGCCTTTTCTTAGGCCTTGACGCAGAAAATCTGGGTCTTACCTCAAGGGTTAAGCCTCAGAATCTCCTGCACCTTACCTCAAGGGTTAACCCTTATTGGCTTTTATAGAAAGATGGTCTCAATTGCATGATTAAGTGCTGTAAAAGAAATGAGAGACTCAGTTAGTTAAATATTATCTTTTCTCTCAACAATTTCATCATCAAGTCTCCTTAAATTTATAGGTTTGTCTGAGGAATAGCAAGACATGAAGCAGTTGGTTTTTGCATTGATATTTCTTGTTATCTTTTGTGGTTTATCCAAATTATGTCAATATGATGTTTGCAATTGCATAGCTGTAGTCCAATAGTATCATCTCATGTTCAGCCGTGTAACCGTTATAGAAAGTTTTATTCATGTATGACCATAAAACTGTTTCTGCTCTTCCTGCCCATTATCTGAGATTGTATTTGCGAGCAGACATTTTTTGATACTCCTGATGGAATGGATCCTGTTGCACTCAATATGGGAAGCATGGGAAAGGGCCAGGCTTGGGTCAATGGCCATAACATAGGAAGATACTGGTCCCTGTTTGCCCCAAAGGATGGATGTCAGAAACCTTGTGATTATCGTGGAGCCTATGATGAAGGAAAATGTACAACAAACTGTGGAAAACCTACTCAAAACTGGTATGTCTTTACTTGCTTAATCTTAAAGTTTAATGTACTGAGATGCATTTGCTGTTCTATCATCATGAGTTGCTTATGTCTGATTGTGGGGCCTATTATGAGAGAATGTGGAACAAACTATGGGAAACCTACTCAGAACATACTTTGCCACATTTTTTTTATCTACTCTTGCATAACCTCAATTTAAAGTTATGGTTCTAGAAATTCTCTTAATATAATTAAAATATGTTAATTTTATATTATAGATGTATAGACATGTCCTGAACCCCTAGTTTTGGGGTTCCTAAAGTTGCTGTGTCTGTGTCAGACACTGACAGAAAAGTACGTGTAACATAGCCACTAACAATCTAGTAAGGAGAGGCTTGTAGAGGATATTTCTAGAGAAAAGCATTCCATTCTTTAGCTTGACAGGGATTTCATGAGTATCATGCCATCAGAGTATACTTCCGTCACTTTTAGCTCTTACTACCTTGGACACTGACATGTTTATTGGTGTATAACACAAATATGAGGTGTTCCTATGTTAAGCAATCAAAATGTGTATCTTAGTCAAAGTGTAGTAATGTAATTAATTAAAAATGAAGAAATCACAGAAACAAAGTATTTTCAAGAAGGCAATATAGGTTTCGTGAACTTTTGTTGCCAGAATAACTTCGTCTACATTTGCTGACATCTCTAGTTCCTTTTTCTCATCATTTCTAACTTATCCAATTATTCTTTTAGTGTCATCTTAAGTAAAATTGATTGATATCCATTTACTTGAACTTTTCTTTTCCTTGACTTGTTAGTTGGCTTTGTGTTATAGTTGAAGTAATGCTTATGATGGATAATAGTTGAAGGAAGAAGAAAAATCATGATCGAGTTGAATTAGATAATTAGGGCTAGGGTTAGGGTTAGGTTTAGGATCAAAGTGAGAAGAGAGAGAAGGATGTCATGTGATTAGGTCACAATGACTCCATAAATCTTATTTATATAAAAGACCACAAGTGAAAGACAAGTATACCCCTCACATCAAGGGGTATTTATGTAATACCCAAAATATGCTATATACGTATAAAATGTGTATCTGATAACACTCCCCTCAAGTTGATTCATAGATATCTTGCATGCCCAACTTGCATAAACATCTGTGAAGTTGCCAATTAGGAACTCCTTTGGTGAAGACATCCGCTACTTGCTCATCGGTCTTCACAAATGGAGTACAGACTTCTCCAAATACAATTTTCTCCCTAATGAAGTGACGATCCACTTCAATGTGTTTAGCCCGATCATGTTGTACGTGGTTATGAACAATACTGATGGCAGCCTTGTTGTCACAATACAAGCTCACAGATCCCGAGACTGGAAAACCAAGCTCAGCAACCAACATTTTCAACCTGAGCATCTCGCACAAGCCATGGGCCATTGCCCTGAATTCTGCCTCTACACTGGATCTGGCAACTATAGGTTGTTTTTTGCTCCTCCAAGTAACTAAATTGCCTCCAACAAATGTGGCATAGCCTGAAGTAGACCTCCTATCATCCTTGGCGCCAGCTCAATCTGCATCAGTGTATAACTCAACTCTCATGTGGTCATTCTTCTGGAAGAGAAGGCCTCTGCCAGGGGCAGACTTAATGTATCTCAGAATCCTGTGTGCTGCCTCTAAATGGATCTTCCTAGTAGAATGCATGTACTGGCTGATAACACTGACCGCATAGGAAATATCTGGTCGAGTCAGGGAGAGATAAATCAATCTCCCAACTAGTCTCTGAAACCCCCCCACATCCTGTAGAAGCTCGCTGCTCGAGTCGGCTAACTTGTGATTCTGCTCTATGGGGATCTTTACTGGTTTGGCACCCAGCTTTCCAGAGTCCTTCAATAAGTCAAGAATATACTTCCTTTGTGAGATGAAGATCCTTTAGCCGGATCTTGCAACCTCTATGCCAATAAAGTACTTTAGAGACCCCAGATCTTTCGTCTCAAATTCCCCTGCTAGGTGATTCTTTAGCTTTGTCACCTCTTCGGCATCATTCCCTGTCAGAATGATGTCATCGACATAGACTATGAGAGCAGTGGTACTCTTTCCTATGTGCTTCACGCAGAGTATATGATCAGCTTGACTTTGAGTGTAGCCCAACTTCTTCACTGCTAAGGTAAATCTCTCAAACCATGCTCTCGGAGATTGCTTAAGCCCATAAAGGGGTTTCCTTAGTCGACACACTTTGCTGCAATGCCCTGGTGGGCTGAATCCAGGAGGGGGAACCATGTATACTTCTTCATGCAGATCACCATGAAGAAAAGCATTCCTTACATCCAGCTGATGCAAAGGCCATGCATGGTTGCTGCCAAGGAAAACAACACTCTGATGGAGTTCATCTTTGCTACAGGTGAAAGGTCTCCACATAGTCAATCCCATAAGTCTGAGTATACCTTTTGGCTACTAGTCTAGCCTTGTACTTCTCCACTGATCCATCGGCTTTGTACTTCACTATGAACACCCATCTGCATCCAACAGGCTTCTTGCCTCTTGGCAAGTCAACGAGCTCCCATGCGTTGTTCTTATCCAAGGCCTTCAATTCTTCTACCATAGCGGTTTTTCATCTAGGATGTGCTAACCCTTCTACCACAGAATAGGGAATGGAAATAGTGGAATCTTATGTGACAAAGGCTCTGTACGAAGGGGACAAGGCATCGTATGAAACATAGTTGCTCAATAGATGTTGAGTACAACTTCTGGTGCCTTTTCTAACAGCAATGAGAAGATCAAAATCATCAGTAAGAAGGGGAATGACACGTATAAAGAGAGGGAGGATTCTCTGGATCCATGGAGTGAGCTACTGGTACTAGATTAGCTGTGACTTTCTCCCTTCTGCTATAGACTTTGAGCTCTTTCTGAGCTCCAAGAGCACTATCACGTACACTAGTAGTATGAGTAGGCGGAGATCTCTCAAACTCTAAAGGGGATAGGGATATAGCAGGAAGAGGAACATTCCACCTCTCTTCATGACTACTACCACTCTCCCCCTGAAGAGAGGTAGGGAGAAAAAGGATAGCTTTTCACGGAAGGTGACATTCATGCAGACAAACTTCTTCCCATAGGAAGGATGGTAACACTTGTACCTCTTATGGGTAGAGGAGTAACCGAGAAAGACGCACTCAAGCGCTTTGGGATTTAGTTTGGTGCGATGGGGACCCAGGATATATACATAGCTTACACTCCCAAAGATGCGAGGAGGAACAGTGAATAGAGGAGAGCATGAGCAAGGACCTGAATAGGAGATTGGAAATTGAGCACGCGAGATAGCATTCTGTTAATCAAGTAGGCAGTCGTCAACACAACATCCGACTAATAGGATTTGGGGACATGGGAGCCAATTAAAAGAGATTGAGCTACCTCAGTCAAATGTCTCATTTTTCTTTCGGCTACACCATTCTGTTGATGGGTGTAGCTGCAGGAATTTTGGTGACAAATCTCATGGTCAAGGAGGTAGTGTTGAAGACCCCCAAACATATATTCTCCACCATGGTCATACGAAGGACCTTAACGGAAGCACCATACTGGGTCTGGATCATCTTATGAAAACCTTAAAAAATGGAATGAACCTCATATTTGGTTTTCATAAGATAAACCCATGTGCACCTAGTATGATCGTCAACAAATGTAACAAAATAACGTAAGCCAAAGAAAGAAGTAGTTTGGGAAGGACCCATGTGCACAAGTAGTACTTTAATTATCTTTGGAGGGATAGGTAGATCTACAATGCTTGGAGAACTCACAACTTTCACAGTGTAAAGCAAAAAGCGAAATAGAAACAATAAAGAGGGAAATAAAAGTTTCAAATACTGAAAAGAAATATGCCCCAAACGGGCATGTCAGGTCAAAACATCTATCCTACTACTACTACTAGTAGAAGACTGCAGTGTTGTGGGCTTAGGGAGGTGTCCATCCAGTAGGTAGTGGCCATTAGCTTCATGTCCAGTGCCAATTGTCCTCGTCTCTAGGTCCTGAAAGACACAAGAAGTAGGAGAGAAAGTGACACTACAGTTTACGAATTTAGTCAAAGCACTAATAAATAGTAGGTTAAAAGTAAATCTAGGAACATGTAGAACAGAAGAAATAAGCAGTTTAGGAGGGAAGGATATTCCATTTCCTAGACACAGAGGATAAGGTGCCATCAACAGTCTTCACCTTATCACGGCCAGAACAGGTGGAATAACTAGAAAATAAAGAGGACATGCCCATCATGTGTTTCAAAGCCCCTGAATCAATGGACCAAGTGGGACTGGATGATGGAAGGGACACGTGATGGACAGGTCTAATGTTACCTGACTGAGCAAAGGAGGTAGACGATGTGGTAGAAGGAGCATCCAACTGTGAGAGCAACCGTCGAAGGCCTGCAAGCTCAATAGCAGAGATACCACTAGGAGAAGCCAAGGTAGAAGAGCTCGGCAGTGACTGTCCCTGAGGAGGAACATGAGTATCCATACTGGTTGTATGAGCACCAGAAGACCCTGACTGACAGGACGACCATGTAATTTCCAACATCGGGCGTGCACATGCCCCAGTTTGCCGCAGTAGTCACACTTGGGCCTCTCCCTAGTCGAGGGTTTCCAGAAGAACCCGTAGGAGCATAGGATGGAGCGGAAGCAGGAGGCTGATAAGATGGACCTCTCTAAGACTGATGGGGCTGGTAGGCAAGACAAGCAACTAGCGCTAATCGCTCTGGGATGAGGTGTTCATCCTGAAGGGAGATCCGCCGACTCTCCTCACTCTGAAGATAGGCGTATACCTCACCGAGAGAGGGAAGATCCACTCAGTTACTCAAGATCTGGACACGAGCGAACTCGTACGAAGGATTGAGTCCAGAAAGGAACTCAAATATCCGACCATTCTCCACATGTCGCTGATAAGGAACAATCTCCTCTGGGTGAAGGGGTTGATAAGAGTAATAATGATCGAGCTCCTGCCACAAGGTGCGAAGGAAGGTATAGTACTGAGTAAGAGACTTCTCCCCTTGTCTAAAGTGGGAGATATTCTGCTTCAGCTGGAATGCCCTGCCAATGTTCTGTTGCTAGGAATAGATCTTCCGTGTAATCTCCCAGACCTCTCGAGCTGTGCACATGAATAAGAAACTCTGGCTGATATCCGGCTCCATATAGTTGAGGAGCCATGACATGACAGTAAGGTCATATGTCTCCCACTGTCGATACAAGGGATCAGTCCCGGGAGGCTCAACTGTATCCAGCGGCGGAACCAGTAAAGGGCCAGGGGGGCACGTGCCCGCCCTCAATTTTCAAAACCCTTTAACAAAAAATTTTTTATTCCCAAAAAATCCTTCAAACTTTATTTAGTGCCTCCTCGTATTTGTGCCTCTCCTCACCCATCATCTATTTTACCTTTTTGATTTATTTACATGGATAGGGATTTTTTAGTCTTTCCATACTTATTGAGTGTGAACACATTAAATACCTTCACAGCTAAACCATTAATACACATGTCTTACAAATTTAGCTGTTTTAGCCGAAAGCTTAAGCATCCAAGCCGCACCTATAAATGTCGAATGGAAGACAGTTAGTGATCCATGACTATACGGATGTTTTAAACATTCTTAGATGGCCATGCAAACCAAAAATCAGCCAGATTGGAGGTTTTAACCATTGGAATTAAATCTTTTTCATGGGTTGAATGTCAACCATTGGATTTGAATCTTTTTTGGGTACTGAGATTCAATGCGTAGAAAATACCAATCAGCCTTATTTTTGGTATGTAGGTCCACCTTATGATGTTTCAAACATCTGTACGGTCATAAATCTCTAAGAATGTGCCACATAGCATTTTTAGGTGCGGCTTGATATCCATATAAAAAATGTCAAGCATCAAAATTTTCCCTCCATACCTTTACCAGCAGAACTTCTATATGCCGGACCACTGTGAACAACGTGGCAGACTATTAGAGGTCACACACCATATGGATGTTTGGTCAATCCTTAGGTAGAGCGTGCAGAACAAAAATCAGCATGATTAGTGATTTTTAACCTTTAGATCTGAATACTCCAAATAATGCTCATAATCCATGGTTGAAAATAAAACATGAAAAAGACTCTATTCAACATATAGAAATTACTAATCAGGATGAATTTTGGTACGTAAGTTCATCTAGGGATGGGCCAAATATCCATACGATTAGTGATTTCTAAAATGTGCCATGTGACGTCCCCTAGTATACTACAAGGATCGTGCCCCCCCTTGAGCAAAATCCTGGCTCCACCACTGACTGTATCCCCCCGTAGTGTGGCCTAGCTTCCCACGACCTTCAATAAATAACCATGCAGCCTGAGCCCACCATAGATAGTTCTTGCCGTCTAATTTCACCGAAGTAGTCTGTAAGCTCGGGTTCTCATAGGCCCACATCATGTTCTGTCCTTGGTATCTTTTATTTATTAGGCCCACATCAGTTAATAGTAAGTTTTAGTTTAGTACTTTAGACCCTTCATTATATAAAGGTCCTTATGTATTGTAATCAAATCAGAGTGACAACATTATTTTTCCTTAATTCTTTTCTTTCGCTCCTCTCTTTTCTTCTTCTTTCTTATTTCTTCTCTACAGATTTTATCTCCCCTTTACATACAAAAACCAAAGGATTGTTAATGAAATTCATGGAACAAAATGTTATCAAACATACGTATGTATTTTATTCTGGGTATGTGTTTTATTATGTTCTTGTGTTGTATATATATATAGGGCCGAATGCCACCATTTTAGCACAGCTAATATTATTTACTCCCAGGTACCATGTCCCAAGATCATGGCTACAGGCATCCAACAATCTACTTGTCATCTTTGAGGAAACAGGAGGAAACCCACTGGAGATATCGATCCAATTGCATTACACGAGAACTATCTGTACTCGAGTGTCCGAGACTCACAATCCACCTCTCCACATCTGGTCCCATCCAGATGTTATCCAGGGAAAACTCTCAGTCAATCATACAGCACCGCAAATACACTTGCAGTGTGACGATGGACATACGATCTCTGACATAGCATTTGCTAGCTATGGAACTCCTCAGGGCAGCTGCCAAAAGTTCTCCAGAGGCCACTGCCATGCACCTAGCTCATTGTCTGTGGTGTCCAAAGTAAGCATATCCAATGCTGATGTTTATTTATGCTTTGAGTAGATGGGGCACCATATTTGAGCCTTGCCTCTGTATACACTTTGAGCTTATGCTCGTCGATGGGGATCTTTCAATTGATGGCCCAAAGAGCGAATTGATTAGATGATCACGACTGTCTGATTTATAAACTTATTTCTGGACTGTTGGGCATATTTTTACTAACCATTCAAACCAAAGATTGACTGGACTGTTAGGGTTGTCCTGTGAATACATCTTTCCGGTTGTAGTGTAACCCATCCAAGAGTTGATCACATCAACCAAGTAGTCCGGATCAATTAGCCTATAGACTGATTGGTGTATTGATGGGCAAGCTCTACCATGATGGTGGAGGCCCCTCCACTATAACTCTCAGTATGGACGATTTCTTTCAGTGATTAATCAAAATTTGTATTTCAGGCATGTCAAGGTAGGAGCAGCTGTTCTGTTGATGTTTCCAATGAGGCATTTGGATCTGATCCATGTCGGGGAACTGTTAAGACTTTGGCTGTCGAGGCAAGTTGCATATCGTCCTCAAATATCAGAGCCTCTCGGTTATGATGACAAGTAGTAGAACAGTGCCCACTGTAGCACTCTGCTGTACTGTGACACACCACAAACCAGGTTTCCAGGAACCCAATATATTGAGTATTAGTTTCCAACTGTATCATATCTGTATGTTTTTAATGTAATTTCAAAAACTGTTCTTAAATGTACCTGGTTCTCGGGAGAGGTGGCGAACCAGTAATTGACTTGCCTATCTGTTTGCCATATGAGTTATCCGGTGTTGCCAAATAAAATGTACATAAAATTGCAGTATGCAACATCTGTTTTTGTTTTAAGTGGTATTTTTTTTTTCCATGAGCAATATCTCTTTTTTGGTTGAAGAGGTATTTGAAATTCTGTGCTGCGCGAAGCAGTGTTCCTTCACCCATTCCATATCCAACGAGGAACCACGCCATCAGTGACCGCCACTGCTGCAAAAGCAAATCCAGAGACCGTTGGGCATGTAGGTAGCTTAGCACTCAGACCATTAATGTGTCCTACCTTAAAAGACTCGGCCAAAAGCATACCTTGTTGGGTGATTCTAGCCATCCAAAATTAGAAGTATTTTCAGAGTGTCAGCTATATTTCTTCTTGAGACTTCTTAGGATCAATAGAATTCAAATGGTCAGGTCCACATACCTCTCATTTTTTAGGTTGGAAAAGTGTGAAAATGTTTGTTGTTGTCACCAGTTAGCCTGTTTTTTTGTGAGATCAGTAACTCAAAAGTGCTAGACAAGTAGGCAATTGCTAGAGTTTACGTTGCTTACCATGATTCTAATAGATACTAAGAATGGGAGCTGAGGATAAGGTGTGAAGTACTGGGATCCTTCAAATGTTGTGAAAATTTAACTGAAAGTGAGGATCCGTATCAAGTATGGTATCGAGTAGAGTAAGGCATGCTTTAAAATAAAGCCGTTTTAACGAATTTAAGGGCCGTTAACAGTTTCGACGCTCAGAAAAATAACGGCCGGTTAAAACGAAAGTAATGACTATTATTTTATGGAAAAATTTGTGAAAAAATGGGCATTATTTCCTTTTTTTTTCCGGTTTTTCCCGTTTTTGCCCATCTGTTACAATTCCTTTCAACGGAAAAAATGGTAACGCCCCTAGTCCGATATAACGTCCTCTTTTAAACCTTGGGAGTAAGGTACCAATACCATTATTTAGGAATATATGAAGGGTTGGGATATCATATGCTATGACCCCACTTCACGATGTGTATGTAGAACTTGTTTGTGGGTCCTTTGTGCTTAATGGATGTTTGGATAGTCACGAAGGTTCAATATTGATGCGTCTCTCTTTTGGTATGCATAGTAGTTTCCTTTTTTCAGTTGGGATGGATGGTGTTGCTAGTTTCGTTCTCTCGCTATAGTTTGTTTTTGTTAATTAAGTAGGGTTAAGAGTCTTATAATCTCATGAATTGGATTATCTGGGTTTATGAAGAAAAATATCTTAATTTGGAAACTAATCACCCTCAAGGTGATTTAGCAGGATGATCCCCTTGAAGAGATCAATCGATTTTTTTTTCTTTATTTCTTCTCAATAGTTACTTTTATTGTTTTTAATTTGCTCTAAAGCATGAGGTATAACAGGATCTTATCAATTTGGTATAGAACCCATTAAAACTTTGATTTTGAAGGTATATTAGTCTATGATTTATTAATGGCAGTGGCAAATATGAAAACTTTATAGGAAAAGGTAAGTGAAAAATGAGCAAACCGGGAGCCAGCTTATGGAGCATTAAGTGGGATCACTAAGGCCTTAAACGACTAAGCTCAACGTTAAGTTAACGACGTGGGAAGTTTTTCTCAATTTAAGCTTTGTTCATTGTAGCTCTTTGCCTTGTAAACAAAAAAAAATTCTGCTAGAATGCTTAAAGTAAAAGACCACATCTCTTGCATTGACTAATGATTTGATGCTTCGGCATCCTGAAGTACTATAGAAGTTGGCATTACATCTCTTGCAAGCTTTTCATTACCAAAAACTTGACAGTGAATTCAAAAGGCTTGCAAATGAAATCTCTGGGCTACAAGACATCAAGGGTATGCATCATAGGGCACCTCTCCTATAGGCTTTTGGGCTCACCAAACTGCAGGAACATGTGTTCCCAGAGGACCAACTCTTCCAACAATCACAAAAATTAAAAGTAGTTCCAATATAAAACACTGGCTGCCTGGTTTGATGTATTGGTTGTTGATATATTTTCATTATTGCAAATACAATTTATTTGTATATAGGCCCTGCTTGGTAGTGCTACAAACGTTTGCGTATAAATGTTTGCAGCATTTGCACATGCTTGATGGCGCTTCAATAAACAAATATTTGCATTGGGCCCATCATTTTCTACAAAAAATTATTTGTAATTTTTGCAACCAAAAAATGCTGCAAACATTAGCAAAAAAATGGGTCTATCCTATCCCTCGGTCTCCCCCGGCGGCTCCTTCCTCACCAATTACTGCCGTTCACTGCCGGCACCGTCGATGGCAACATCATTCACCAGTCACCGTTCGTCACTGCCACATCTTTTTGTCATCGTCGTTTGTGGCAACTGGCTCTCTCTCTCCCTCCCTCTCCGAATCCTCTTCGCCGGAGTTCACGCAGTCGTTCTCTCTCCAGTTGTGGCCTCCAGAGTTCGCAACAACCATTGCCGCTGTCAGCCACCACTGTCGTTCCCTTCTAAAACCTACCTCTCCTCTATCCTTCTATCTCCTTACTGTATTTTTTTAAAAATGTGCCCAATCAATCTTCTTTCATTTGCCTTGCAAACAAGTTGCCTGCAAACATTTCACTGTAAGCATTTACCTACAAACCATTGACAGGATACCAAGAAGCGTAATTGTGAAAAATGCACCTTTGTACAACAAACAGGGTGTAGCTCCTTACCTAGCCAGATTATTTGGTCTATAAACTGTCATGAGGTTTCAAAACAACCACCAACAAGTTTCCTCTTAAGACTTGGGAAGCACTTATAATTTACTTAAATTAGCCAAAAATAAGAGGTGCCAAAACAGCCCCTAAGATTATTCTAATTGTGTACGTGCCAAATGGAAAAATCCAACATATTCAATAGAGGAAGTACAAAAACAATGAGAGTTGTCTTTGTAATTTCAACTGAAACATCAGACCGTTGCAATACATTTTGGCTCTGTACTGTTGCCCTGAATAAGTTTTCTAGAAATGTTTTTTGCACATAAATGTCAAAACTTTTTCTGTATCAACAGTTTCTAACATACAAATCCTTTTTCTGTAAAAATTATCACCATACAGAGCCTTAGAGAGGGCAAAGTACTCATTACACTTTGACCCATAAAAATAGTAACTAAAGGAAAAAAAATAAAGAAATAAGCAACTCCAAATTGAAATCCACTTACATATTGAATTGACAAAGTTCCTTATTGAACTCATCTTTTGGAACTCAAATGATCCTTCAATTTGGGCTTTATTACATATACCAAGGCTCAATTTCTTCCAATCTATTTTGCCAATGAGGATTATCAAGAGATCACACCCACAAGGAAGCCTTGCTCTTCTTGGTCAATAGTTGCAGTTGTGGTTTGAGAAGATGACAAGGATGATCACCAAAAGAGAATTCTGCTCTTCTGTTGCCATGCCATATGGATCCCTGAAACAAGGAAAGACAAGTCAAAATTGAGAAGCTTGAAGGTAAAAATAAAGTTGCACAGTAATAAAGTTGCTGGCTTGCTAAGTTGTTAAGGTTTGTGAGTATAGATACCAAAACCTTTGATCCACTTGCTTACCAAAAAAAATAATAATATAAAAATAATAAATAAAGTTGCACAGAGATACTTAAATCATAGAAAGTAGAATAGCTGATCCTGCAGCATTGAACCATGAAATTTCAAAAAACGCACTCAACTTCTACTACCTAGGTAACCATGTGTTCCCAATTTCCTTCATCACTAGAAAGATTACCACTTTAAGAATGGTGTGCATTCTTCTAACAAGGAAATGGGGATATTCAAAATCTTAAATGCTGGATCCTCTGGCCGACCTGAGGATTGATATTTCATGTTTGCAATTTGCAAATCAAGCTGTGTTTTGTTTTCATTTGCAGTCATTTGTGGGACTTACAATTTTGTCAAAACAAACACTAGAATAGGATCTTGCATTTAGACACTTTCTTAGAGATTGTTTTACAGGCCAACAATTTCAGATTTACAACAGCTCCTTAAGAATACAATAGAACAGATTTTTTTAGTAAACAGAATAAACATAACTAACAAGTAACTGATGGAGAATTAAAGAACTCAGATGTTCCCACATGTGAGTCCCACCCCACTGTCATGGTGTCATCATACCCTCGCCATATCATTACCAGCTAATACTAATAGTATTTTTGTCTTTTGTGGACAACATGAGTATAATTTAGTTCATAACCATGTTAAAGTTGTCCACAAACAAGAAGGGTAATTTTTCCCTGTTGAAAATGTGGCAAGGGGATTGATGATGGTGGGACCAACCATCAGATAAGGTTAGATACAGTAAGGTATTTGTCTGGAAACCTTAAATAAGACTGCATAATATTGTCACCCTCCCCCCAAAAAAAGTGTTATCAACATTGTTAAACACACTGTAAGAGGCTAAAGTGCAAAATCGTGATCTTATTAATACCTTGAAAGCTACGATGAATGAGTAAAGCAGTGTTTGCCATTATACAATGACAAGTATTTCCAGCTATATAATAATCCCGTGGACAACCCTCCACCATTCATAGATAACCGATTCTGCAAAACAAGTTTGAGCCTAAATAAGTCACTAACAGCATAAGCAATGTAATGCTAGATCTATTAAGATGGCAAATGATAATATTTATTATTTTTAATTCAATTAGAAAATGCTTAATGCCAAGAATTTTGATGAGATATTTTGAAATAAGGATTTCGTCCAAGAAAGGCATACTTTGAAGGAAATAAACAATATTGTTTGTCAAAAAACCAGCAATGGGGCAATATTTATCCATAAAACACCACGATACCATGATACTGCATGCAGCAAATTAGTGTGTTATACTTGAGAGCATTCTAGTATCCTAGCATGATAAATATATGTCAAAAGGAACACAATGGAAAGAAGAGAATAAAAAGTTTGGATGAAGTAGATCTAAAATGAGCATGCCTGCAGGTTATTGATGCGGACATCAAAGCACCACATGGGTTCTACCAGTGGAAGACAAGGAAGAAGATTTTGAAGACCTCACATGCATGTGCAACATGAAGACTCCACATTGGAAAGATGCATGTGAGCTGCGTATGGAGTTTTTAGAGAGTTTCTATTAGTTTTCTAGGAGTATGGAGTTTGTAATGGAGTTTTTGTCGGGGCTTTGTGTTGGGGCTAGGAGTGTTGATGCTCCTCGGAGCTTTTTTTCCTTTTGTATCGCTTAGGGCCCTCTCAGCCCTTTTCTTAATATATTTCTTTTACCGATCAAAAAAAAAAAATTTGATGTTTTTTTTGGAGTTTTGGGTGTCTTTGCAACTAGCCCAAAGTTAGCGGTAGATCCCTCTATTTGAGCCATGAAGCGACGAATGTTGTCAAGTTCTTCCTGTTGGAGAGTAACCGATGCAGAAGAGGGGACCGGAGGAGCAATGGGTCTCATAGGAGTGGAGTCAGAACTCACACTATGAGAGGAAGATGGCATGGTAGATCAATGACCATTAGTGCCTGGAGCAGAACAAGGTGGGCGACCATGTAACTCCCAACACTTAGCCTTCACATGACCAAGTTTACCACAATAATCGCACTTAGGCCGATTGCCACTAAAAGTCCGCCCAAAGGGGGCAGATGGAGTGGAGCTCGAACCACCAGGCGATGGAGAGGGTGTGATGTGCTGAGTCTGAGGCAAACGTTGTGAAGCGAAAACAGAGGCAAGAGCAGATCTATTAGAAGCAGTAGTAGTAGATGGTATCATAACACGGCACCGACTCTCCTCACTATGAACATATGCATATACCTGGCTGAGTGAAAGAAGAGAATCTGCTAAGGAGCTGAATACGGGATAACTCATATTCAGAGTCAAGTCCGGCAAGGAATTCAAATATCTGTGTCTCATCTACTACCTTCTTGTATTTGGTAACCGTCTCAGCACAACCACAAACAGGCTGGAACAGGTGATAGTGATCAAGCTCCCCCCACATACTCCGGAGCATGGCAAAGTAGTCAGCCAAGAATCGATCACCCTGCTGGAAGTGGGAAATATCATGGCGTAGCTGAAAAGCTCAGGCCAAGTTCTGTTGTTGAGAGTAAGTCTATGTGGCTGTATCCCAAACTTCCCTTGTTGTATGCAGGAATAGAAAATCACGACTGATATGTGGCTGCATTGAGTTGAGGAGCCATGACATAACAATGAGATTCTCAGTTTCCCACCTCTCATATGAAGGGTCAGTGATAGCGGGTGCTTCAATACGACCATTGATATACCCCAACTTGCCCCGGCCCTCAATATACATGCGGCCAGCCTGAGACCATTCCAAGAAATTCCTACCATCTAACTTGACAATAGTGATCTGTAAACCCGGGTTCTCATAACCCATTGGAGGTAAAACGGGGCCCCCAGCACTGCTCGAGGTAGCCTCTGTATTCCCAGAAAGCCCTCCACTAGATCCAAAAGGGATATCGGTTGACATGGCAACCACACAAGAACCAAATAGGGATGATGAAGGGTGTTGTACACACAAACCACCACGGAAGAGAAGCAAAGAAGAGGCTAGGCGATAAAATCAAGCCTAACAATCCTTCCAGAAACCAAGAAACCATCCAAATAGCTGTAATCCATGTAAATGGAAGTTTGAAACCCATAAAGAACACAACAATATGATATGTAGGTGTTGTGGGAGAGAAATTAGTCCGAAGAAATCAGATCCAAGCACCAAACGAGCACAAATAAGGCTTCCGTCGGAGAAAAAAAGCTATCGCAGGGGTTAAACAAGCATCAAACACCCATCAGTTATAAATAGAGCCTATCCAAGCCTTGAGAGATCAAAAACAAGATCAACCAACGAAGTTAAGGTGCTGCAACAGCGCCAATAAGGTCCAAAAAGGCTACCGACGGTAATATAAGAGGGCAAAAATCGATCTAAACACTTCAAATCTTCATGGAACTCAACAAGAATGGATTCGATAGGTAGGAAATCAAAAAATGAGCCAAAAGCAAGCAACAAACAGAAGAAAAAGAGGTGCAATAGAGATAAGAACTCAAAAAAACGAAAAAACAAGTTCGTTTTTACCGCCGAAGGAGAACGCCAATATGATCAAGACATCGTCGAAAAAAAAATGCAAAAATCACCATAAGTCTTCTAAAATCGAGATCTACCAGGATCTAGAGTTTCGGGGTCAGGCAACCATACGGCTACTAACGTCAGCCGTACGGCCTGATGATATCATCACCTGCATCTCGAGCTTTGGCTTTTGATGATGAAGATCTCGATTCTGAGGACTAAAGGGGTTGATTTCAGAAGGTTTGGCTATGATACCAAGTTGAAATTAGGGTTTCAAGGCTTAGAACAAAAGAGAGTGAGGAAGGAGAAGAAGAGAGAGAAGAGAGTAAATAGGGTAAAGTGAGCATGTAGAATACATGTCTCTTGAATTTATTATTTATACGAGTCTACAAAATACTGAAATAGGATAAGTATGCCCTTACAAGAGATAAAATCCCCATATACTATATACTACGGTTACAATACTACATGATAACAGTATAAAGAAAATAGTTGAAAACAAAATATTAAATTAAGATTTGTTTCAAAAGTATAGGCATGCATGTGAGCACGACACGGTGTCCAACACTGCAAATTCTTTGAAAAAAGAGTGTCCTTATTACATAGATAAAAACATTAATGTAAAGCCCAAAATGTTGTCAAGACTGTTAAAAATACATAAAAAATAATGAATAAACATTTTAGGATTAAATCATCAGTGTCCAATTATTTTTAGTTTCAAGAATTTGGATATATATATATATATATATATATATATATATATATATATATATATATATATATATGAAGAATAATTTAAAATGATAGAGATACGTACAAACAATAAACTAATGATGATGATAAAAGAAAATCCACCAAGACCGTCATCAGTCAAAGAGAGAGAGAGAGAGAGAGAGAAGTTTATCACGACAATCCACAATAAATCTTATAAGGTGGAAAATCTAAACAATATTTATGACTGTATAAACAAGTTGACATATCTAGCTGTTAAATTGATATTGGACCAACATATAATCATATTATATAGGAATGGATTAACATAGGCAATATCAAACAATGTACCCGTGCATCAAATATGCATCTTTTTTTGTTTCTGATTCTATCATATACGCATCTTTTACTATCAGCATATGAATGGTTTTGTGATAGTGTACAATATTTGCTAAGAGATTTTTCCCTAACAAGCAAGTCACCGCATGTTGGACATGAAATGGAGATTGTTTATAAAATTGAGAATCCGTGTTATTAACGTTGTTTTCAACAAACAAATAGATGGTAACAGCTCAGCCATTATACTAGCAAGATATACACCAAAGAGAAGACATAAATAAATCATGGAGAACAAAAGAAGAATCTTCAAAGAAACTCATTGCAGCAATTCCAATGATCTGCAAACACAGATCCACCCTATGCACAGGAGGAATAGAAAAGGCTCCTAAGAAAAAGTATAAGAAGGTGATGAATACATGGTACAAGCAAAGATTATGTGTAATGTGAAGTACCTCATTTAAGCAGAGATTGTGTTAATTCTTGAACCAGAAAACAATGGTGAAGCCATAACAAATGGATGGTCCACCAACAACTTGTCTGCAAAAAGAATAAGCCAAAACACATGTAAATAAAGCATACAAGATCAACAAGCCCAAGGAATATGAACAAAGGTATAATAAAATCCATTCGTTTAAACGTCAACTAAAGATCTGATGCAAAATTGAGTACAAGAAAATGCCACTTACAAAGAACATATCTCTGACTAGTTTAACCTGTTAGTAGATGTTCATTGATCAGTCATGAATTTTGACCTCTGCTGCCTCCCGAGGACCCATCTAAGGTGTGATTGCAGTTCAATTTCACAGATTTAGCAGATATATACAGTAACCGGCGTGAGGTTACTGTTCAGGTCATACATTTTGGGGTCCTAGTAATGCTGGCTAGATGTAAACAAATCCAGTACACAGCTATATTCCATTAGCAGTCCAAAACTTTCTCTGAAAATTGTTGTTCAAGATTGGAAGGCTCACTAATGGACTGAATTGGCTTAATATGCCGAGGAACCATACCGCGCTTGATAATGCCTTCAGATATTAAAGTAGCTTCTCTTGAAAAGCCTGAACTACACAATCCATCAACCAATGTGGTATATGTAATTTCATCCAACACCAAACCTTTTTGAGACATCTGATCACAAATCTTAAAAGCCTCTTCCATCTTCCCTTCCTTGCAGAACCCACATGTCAGTGTGTTATAAGTGACAACATCAGGGACAATACCTTTCCCTGTCATTTCACCAAGAAGCTTAGCCGCTAGTCTAAGGTCACCCATTTTACAATACCCATCAATCATGACGGTGTAAGTAATTTTATTTGGAGCCACATCAGATGCAAACATTTCCTGCAAGACATTGCTTGCTTCGTCCATCTGACCTAGCTTACAAAACCCACTGATAAGTGCAGTATAACAGACAACATTCGGGGTCAAGCCTTCCTTTCCCATTTCGTCCAGAAGGTTCTTCGCCTCCTCAACACGGCCAACACCACACAACCCATGTATTAATGTAGAATATGTCACACTAGTTGGTGCAATGCCCTTGCTTCTCATCTCATCACGAAGCCTGAATGCTTCAATCATACTTCCATTTCCACAGTACCCTCTGATGAGTGTGTTATATACAACAGAATTCAGCTCTAAGTTCTGGGTGACCAACTCGTTAAATAGGTTCTCCCCCTCTTCGAGTTTCTTAGCCTTGCAATACCCGTCTATCATCACACTATACATGAAAACATCGGGCACCAAACCATCTCTTTTCAAATCATTCCAGAGCTTAACAGCTTCCTCGATTTTACCCATATTACACAGCCCGTGTATCAGTGCATTGTATGTGAACATATCTGGTTTAAGTCCCCGCTTAACCAGGTCTTCCCTCAGCTTAAACCCTTCTTCCACTTTCCCCTCTTTGCAACATCCGGAGATGAGTGTGTTGTATGTGATCACGTCCAGTGGTAACCCCCTGTCAAGCATCTCCTTGAGAAGCCTAACTGCCTCCTGCATATTACCTGATTCGCAAAGTCCATGAATTAAAGCATTGGAGGATACTATATTGGGAGCAAACCCTTTCTCCAATAGCTTAAACCAAATTTCAGTTGCCACGGAATGATTTCCCTCCATGCAGAGCCCACTGATCAGCGTCGTCAGAACCGCATCGTTGAGTCTTAAGTTTCTCAACATCATCTCCCTAAAGAGCCGAACGGCAGAATCCAACCTAGATTTCATACATAGCCAATGAACAATCGAATTAAACGCACCAGGATTTATAGAAACACCTCTCGACAACATCTCCTCCAAGAGATTCTCAGCTTGTTCCATCTGACCCACCTTGCACAAACCCTGGATAAGCGAATTATAAGTAACTGAATTGGGACCAATCCCCTTGGACACCATCTCATCCCTTATTTTTGACGCCTCCCCAAAATTTCCTATTTTACAGTACCCATCAATTAATGTGTTATAAACAACCTCATTTGGGACAATTCCCTTGTCCGACATTTCCTGTAAAACACAATTTGCATTCTCAAATTTCTCCAATTTCACCAGACCATTTATAAGAACACTGTACGTAATAAGAGTAGGGATTACACCATTTTTAAACATTTTCTCTTTAAACCTAAAAGCCTCATCCAAATCCCCTTTTTTGCAGAGCCCATGAATAAGAGTATTATAAGTAACGACACTTGGAGAAATTCCCAACTCCTCCATTTTCGAAAACAATCGCATTGCACCTTCAACCTTCCCTCCTTTGCAAAAAGCATTAATTGCTGTACTAAACGAGTAAACATCAGGGGAAACACCTTGACACATTATTGCAAAAACCTCATAACTCCTCTCAAGTTCGTTCATCTTCACGAGCGAAATCAACAGGAAATTGCACATCTTCAAAGAAGGAAACAGACCCCGAGTCGTCAACAACCGAAACACATCAAAAGCAATCCCTATCCCTACATTCTTAAACTGAGTACAGTAAACGTGAACCAGCAAATCAAATGCCGCCAACGACTCAGATTCAGTCGAATCTGCAATCGTACGGGCAATCTCAAGTTGCCTATCCTTTGGATTCACATTCTCAAACAAAGCAGGTAGCTTCCCATCGATCAAGCGGATCAAAAGCAATCGAGCAGGCGGAATGAGATTCGATTGGATAAGCAGACGGATCAAAAGACAGTAAGATCTAACAGTGAAGTGAAAACCAAGAGATTGGTATGCGAAAGAAAAGAAATTCAATGTGGTTTTTGGATTCACAGAGGATCGAATATTAAAGAAGAGATGATCGAAGTGGTGAGGAGATAAATAAATTAGGGTTTCTCTGCATTTAGAGGTGTCAAGAGATTGGTTAGAGAGGATTGAGATTACCTTCTTAAGAACGCTCTGATCATGATCATGATCATGTGGTTGTGGTTGTGGTTGTGGTTGTGATTGTGATTGTGATTGTTCTTGTTGTTGGTGTTGTCGATGCTGCTGTTGGACGGGGGAGGTGGCGCAGGATAAGGAGCGGGTGAAGGACAAGACGAGAGGCGTATGTTTGGTTTTGATGAGAAGACAGGTTCTTCTCAAATCCATAGATAGATGGATAGAGACAGAGAGAGAGTGAGAGAGAGCTAGAGATTTTAAAAAGTAAACGAAGGAGGGTTTGGTGGTGGTGGAAGTGGCGGCGGTGGCGGTGTTGAAGCCATGAGGGTCTCTGGTTTTTTGAGAGGAGCTGAGAGTGGCCACGGAGAGAGAGAGAGAGAGAGATGGTCTTACTCTTATTAGTCAGGGTTTCCGCTCAT
The DNA here is from genome assembly GCA_035048495.1 of Euptelea pleiosperma. Taxonomy (NCBI): domain Eukaryota; kingdom Viridiplantae; phylum Streptophyta; class Magnoliopsida; order Ranunculales; family Eupteleaceae; genus Euptelea; species Euptelea pleiosperma. Next base: position 7,656,791 of record CM068546.1, on the reverse strand, counting down.
TTTTGCTAGTTTGGGTACATTGAAGTTTGTTAGCTTTTAACCTCCGCTGCACTTATGTGAGAGGGAAAAATAGGGAAGGCTCCAAGGGTTTGTTTGGGACGTTGGGGACTAAGGGTATAATGGGCCTGGTCTTAGGTCTGGGCCTGGATGGGCCTGGTCTTTTTAGGGCAATTATTAAATTTTGAATCAGCCCGAGTCTGAAGTTCGGATTGATACAATTAAAATTCAAGCCCAAAAACACTCGTGGGCTGGTCCGAATTGAAAAAAATTAATGCCCAGCTCATATAATCAAGTTTTGATGCAGTGGCAACCAACGACGAGGATTTTCTTAATTTGCAAACCCCAACCAAGAGACAGTTGGGAGCATGGTTTAAAAAGTGGCCGTTATAACGAAAATAACGACCATTATAACGGATTCAAACCTCTCCCGTTACGTTATGTACCATTAAAAGGCCGAAAAAATAACGGCCATTATTTTTCCGTTATAATGAAAATAATGATCATTATTTTCTAGAAAATTTTGTGAAAAAAAGGCTGTTATTTTCCGTTTTTGAATTTCAAATTTCAAAATTTGAATTCCAGCCCCATTTTTTCTGCTTTTTCCATTATTTTCTATTTTTGCCCCTGAGCGTTACAATTCGTTATAACGAAACGATAATGCCCCAATCCCTTTATATTGATATAACGACCCCTTTTAAAACCTTGGTTGGGAGATTGGATGATCAAGCTTACAATAGTCCAAGACTTATCGACTGTTTGAAAGGATATACAAGAACATTATATGATGACTTTGAATGGGACCGCTTACTTATTTCAACATGTTTAGTTATTGGTCTATTGTTTCATGTGTTTGGGTATATAAAAGTAGCTTTTTAAGTTAAAGTTAGGTCTTAAGATAACGGGTTAGGATTGAAAGTAATGAATGGCTGAGAAGAGGAATAGAGTTGTTACAAGGGTTCGTTATGGGGTTTTGATGACACTTTTGGAGATTATTGTAGTATTTAGTGTCCTTTTTGGACTTTGTTAAGTGGTATATGAGCATCTGTTAATGTTAATACTATGGTTTACGAACACAATAGTGTAAGGACATAGACGAGGTCGTGAGAATCTGAGAACAAATACACATAGGGACCCACAAGCAAGGTTTAAAATCTTGTTGTAGAGGTTTATCTCGATCAAGTGAAAAATCAGGACAAACCCTAAGATATAATAAAAAAATCCCAGACAATGGGAAAATGGCGAAACATTTCCAAAATCAGATATTTCATGTGTAATAAACTGAACTTTTGTTCATGAATTTTTGAGTAAATTAATTATAAAAAGTTGAATTTGATTCCTTAATTTTTTTTTTTATAATTTATTTTCAATGATAATTAACTATATTTTTATTATGGTCTATGAGTGACATAGTCGTAATAAATAATTAATGAGTTATACTTGTTGGGTGTGCCCGTAGGACCAATTTAGAGGCCTTTTGGGCTTAATAATAATCTTAAATGAAGCCTACTTGATGCCCATAGGCCTTAGACCCATTTTTAGACCATATCCATCTTAAAATAAGCATTTTAGTGAGTTATAAAATTCACCTATTTTAAAGTGACGAAAATTACTTAAAATTAGAAACTCTACTTTCTAAACCTATTTAATAAAGCATTGGGAGCTTGTGAACTTTTACAAACCCTAAACCATTACTTCAATATTTCTTCCATCTTTCTCTCTCTCTTCCTCCATTGAAGCACCTCCATTAAAGAAGAACCTTCGAAGCTCTAGAAACACTACAGCGTGTCACCATTTAACATTATCCATTGAGACAAAAATATTGATGAGACCCCGAAGCATAACATACTAGAAGAATAACTTCATTCGACAACAATCAAAGAATTATGCTACACGTTTTCATCTCTCTCGAATCTAAGATAAAGTAATAACAAGTAAGTACACTCTTCTATGATTTTTGAATTAATTAATTTCGGTTATAGTCTTTGTATATGTATTGCACTCGAATGTATTGAAATTCTGAAGATCTATTGAATGATTAGATATTTAATTGCATACATTTTTGTAGTGTAGGATTGATCCTAATGGTTGAAAATTTTTAAGCAAGAAAGGTCTGGAGCCTTTGGGGGCAAAGTCCTAAACCCCTGCAAAAGAGTTCTTGGTTGAACTGCTCCGGGTGTGGGAAGGAGAAGGGGACCCATAGTGGGTTACTGGTTGCATCCACCAATTAATTTCGGATCATAGTTTATTTTAAAATACTTGTTATTCTTGTTCCATACATATACTCTGCGTATGAACTATTGATTGATAGAACTGTCATAGATATGATGTAATGATTAAATCTTATTGGGTTTTCATAAGCTCACGGTTCTACCGATAATATTTTTTAGATTATTTGTGGATAAAATAAACGATGGACTAAAAGACGGTCTACCAAAGAATATTGAAACGTTCATTGAAGACACATAGTTTTATTTATTTATTTTGGTTTTATAATTGTAATAACTTGAATCATAACTTTATTGACATACTTGAATCCGAATTGATTGATTTAGTACTTTTGTTTTATTATTTGCATCTTAATAAAATATATAATCTGACCCACATACAATGTTTCTGCCATAAATCAAATTCTGTTATTTTTCAACAAAACTCGATAAGGTCAGTTGAGAGTTAAAATTTGTTAAAATAAAATAGTAAATGATATTTTTGAGCAAAGTTCATTTACAAAAGATACTTAAAATGAGTTTTTAATGAGAAATAATTAATAAAATAATTTTTTATTACAATTATATTTTTTGAAAATTTTACGCATATCCGCTAAAATTCTGAAAAGTTAATTCAAAAAGCCTATCAAATAAAAGTTTTAGCCAAAATATATTTATAAAAGATTTTTATTTTGATCTATTATGAATTACGGTCATTTTTAAAAATTATTTCGGAGTATTTTATTTTTTATTTTTATCACACCCTGGATCTTGGGCAAACGAGTCATTTTTCAGGCGTTCGGGTCGGATCCGAGTGCCCGAGTCCGGGGCGTGACATCATGTATAGATAAACTTTAAAATAATGTTTGAAGTAGTTAAATAACTCTTAAAATCATATAGTATAAAAGAAATCATGTTTTTCTCATTGATAAATTAATTTTTTCTAGTTTCGTTTAATGAATAATTCTATTATTTCAACTGTTGATTTTTTATATTTTGTCTAAATGTGTACAAATTAAGTAGAAAGCACTAATGTAGGTGTGGGTACCGTATTTTCTAACATATGAGATGGTTACACGTGTCCCTGACACCGCATGTGTGAAACATCGAAAATTGGCATCTGTCATCTCAAGCCCATGTGAATAAATGAATTGACGAGACTTATCAAATACAACGATCAACTTTTTAATGGCACATCAGATACATCAGAAAATGCCACGTGTCTGATAAGACGTCAGAAGACATACATCTCGGGACTAGGGGTGTCAATTTTACCCGTTTAACCTTCAGTTCCACATTTTTGGGAACCAATTAAAAAGGAACCGGAACCGGAATTGACAAAAATACATAATCGGTTCTAGTTCCGAATCCATCACTTTGAGAACCGGAACCGTTAAAGGAACTGAACCAATAAGAACCGGAACAATCAGTTCCGGTTCTGGCCACCTTAGGAACCGACCCGTTGACACCTCTACTCGGGACAGGTTAGTGACGAAATGCAATAAGTTCAGCAATAAATATGTCAGCCAAGGCATTCGACCCTTTCTGACAAATCTATCAACAATATACTTGATGGTCAAGGCATTCAATTCTTCCCGACAAGTTCTTAAATATTATACTTGACGGTCAAGTCATTCAACCTTTCTCGACAAGTTTTTCAACATTATACTTGACGGTCAAGGCATTCAACCCTTCCTAACAAGTCCTACGATATTATGCTGGACGATCAAAGCAATCAACCCTTCTCGACAAGTTCTTCAACATTATACTTGACAGTCGAAGCTCTCTTGCTTTCCCAACAAGTAACAACGCCGAATTCCACGAATAGATAAGTATTACGACCAATAGATTAACTACACATTAGAATCTATACGAAAGGTGCCACTTGGCAACAAATCTAATCATTACTAAAAAATTTGTCACTTTCTCATTCAAATATCTACTACTTAAGCTGCCACATAAGCTGTTCTAAATCTAACTGAATGGAGGAAGTTTAGATCCAACAGGAAGGGGTTGTGTGAGACAGACTCTTCCGAGATTGGATCTAACCAATGAGAAGTGGACATGTGGGATATGAGAGAGGTCATTCACAAGCTATAAATATACTACGTCCAGAACAGGAAAATGGATCTTGATCTCACAATCCATAATCTATAATCATTTACCTTCTTGATCTTAAGTTTGAGTGGTCAACCTGTGAGATCTGGATATTTACTGACTTGAGCGTTGAAGTGTTGTCAACATGTACACCACAATCATCCTTGGAGAGATTATCCTATCAGTCACAACAAGGAGGAATCCAGGTTTTGAGGCTTCAGATCCAATCAATTCGACTAATCTACTTCGAAATACAAATCATTTTAACATCGATGATTGTGTGGGATAGATCAAAAAAAATTTCCCACACAAGGGATGTAAGGAGGAGTTGAATATGCTCAAGTTACCCAACTTTCATGTAGTTTTAAGAAAGGAGAATGAATGTTACTACTAATATAGCTTACAATGCTACTGTTGCCCACATGAGATGATTAGGTGATGTAGAGTAGATTATGGGTGTTCAAGAATTCTTAAACCCGGTCCTGTCGTGTATATTATTGCTTTTTACTATTTTTTGTTGTGATCGATTAACATTTAAATTCATTTCACCTTTCAAGAAAATGTGATAGCACAATAAACCTTTTATATTGTGCAATTTCTTTTTTATTTAGTGTCATTTGTCTCTAAGCAAATCTAATACATGTTATTTTGATAGTTGCGAATCGGTTGTGATTGATTAAAGTAAATTCAAGACATGTTAATTTGACCCTTCTAATTTATTAAAAGAACGGAAAATTTCTAAAAAGAAAACAAACTTTAATTTATTTACAAAAACAAAAATAAGTTTCTGACATTCCCAAGAAAAGTAATTAAACGCCCTTTGAAAGGGCGTTTCTCCCTGACAAATATAAAAGTTGAAAGGACTGACTGTTTCTCCGGACAAAAGCTGAAAAGGCTGACAAACGCCCTTTTAAAGGGCGTCTGTACCTAACAGACGCCCTTTAAAAGGGTGTTTGCGCATAGAAGAGTAAAACTTTTGTCCCGATATGAGCCACATGGCCCACTCTTATCGGACGATGACCGTATGGATGTTTAGCAAATCACTAGGTGGACCTACACACCAAAAAAGAACACATGATTAGTGGTTTATAAGCGTTGGATTGAAGTTATTTTTATGGGTTGATTTCAATCGTAAGAATTTGAGCATTATTTGAGTGCAAAGATCCAAAGGTTGTAAATTACTAATCAGGCTGATTTTTGGACTGCAGGTCCATCAAGGGACTGATCAAACATCCATACGGTCAACATCCACAAAGAGTGTGCCATGTGGCTCGTATTGGGACAAAAGTTTTACTCCTCTATGGGAAACGCCCTTTTAAAGGGCGCCTGCCAGGTACAGACACCCTTTAAAAGGGCGTTTGTCAGCCTTTTCAGCTTTTTCAGTCAATCTTTTCACCTTTTATTTCTGTCAGGGAGAAACACCCTTTTAAAGGGCGTTTAGTTACTTTTTTTGGGATTGCCACAATTTTATTTTTGTTTTTGTAAATAGATTAAAGTTTTTTTTCTTTTTAGAAATTTTCCGTTAGAAGAAGTATGAATCGACGCCAACAGTACATGATAGTCAAATGGTTGTCAACATGTACGATATGAGTCTTAGACTCTTAGTGTATAACCCAAATACGGGTATACACATAAATTATAGTAAACTTATTTAATGTCGTTGTTACTTAATATAAACAATTTTATGTATTTCGATCCAAATCACTAAATACATCAAGAGTACTTAGGTTATATTAATGTAATATATATGAAGTTCATATATATCAATAAAAGGAGAAAATATTCATTGGTCCTGGGGACCTTCAAACCTTGAAGGTTCTCCTGCCAAAATGTCTAACACATACTTCAGGGCCTAAACCCAACCCACATTAACCCCTTAGTTGGTTAAGGGTAGTTAACAAAGGGTACGTGTTAAACATTTTGGGAGGGGACCAATGAATTTTTTCTCTCAATAAAAGGTAGAATTGCGTAGGAATTCAAAGTATAATTGGGGTCATCCTCCAAGTTTTTAAAATGAACGTGGATGTTCATTGGATGTACTCACAATATTTACCCAATTGATGTGATCTTGATACCACATCGTTTATTGCCTAAAAAACTCTTGGTGTTGACGAACATCACAAGTAAGAAGTATATGGATATAAACCACCTAGTGTGGTTGTGTCTGTGTCAATTGATAACCATAAGGCTAATGTGAACTTGCCCATATCCATATTCATAACTCGATGACGAGATGGATTGAGCATCATACAAAGAGTCATATCTTAATCCATATCTAACACTATAGTATGAGTCATGAGATGATGTCACGCCCCGAATCCGGATACCCAGATACGACCCAAAAATTTGTGGATCGACCCGTACTCGAACCTAGATGTGATCCATGAATGTCCCCTAGTGGTCCAATTAGGTCAATTAGACTACTAGGGTTCATTCGAAAACAAACTAAAAAAAAATCTAGACGCAGAAAAATAAATAATTCAAATAATTAATAATTTAAATAATTCAATCAATCAACTAAATGTGGAGAGAAGGAGGTGAGACCATGCTCTCAATCAAAGGCTTACATGCCCGTAGAAATAAATAAGTAATGTTTTAGAACAATCAAAATAAAGTCTTCTAAAGTGTGGGATCGACTCCCAAATCCTCGCCGATCTCCTCGAATGCACCGGAGTCTTCTGTCTCAAAATCATCTAAAGTACCCGGCTCCTCAAAATTTGAAAATGGTATTGGTGCAGCACCGTGAACCGAAGCCCAATAATACAACAGTGTGCATGGTATGATATCATACTATACAAGTTTTTAACCAAGATATGCGTCTCGATCATATAATAAGGATGACATGAATATAAGGGTGAATGCAAGTGAGTACGGGATGCAAATACAACTAGTTCCCATAACCACATAGGGTCTCCATCTCCTTCTCGTACTGGGAGCGGTCTCATTGACCCATCTGCAGGAAATAATAACGTCTGGGACCTTTCACCCTAGGGTACCGAACCCTGATTAATTGATAAAACTAATATAAACGTATATAATATACTTCAACCTCGTTCTCTTCTGCACCCATTATATGAAATGACGTGATGATCACGGTATGACAACAAGATGATACTAGGGTTACATGACATAAGCACACATGTATTTAACATTAAAATAAGAATATAAAATAAACACATGATTATCAAGAATAATAATATGGGAACGGACTAGGGTTAAACAACATGAATAACATATAAACGATCACCAAAGATCACGATCAACATCGACGAATAATATAAGTGAAAATCGCAAGAGAATCCAACACTCCATGGCCGAACCCTATGATGGATACATGACACAAGGTCGAACCCTAAAGAGCGATCCAAGATACTTGGCCGAACCCTATGAGAGATCCAAGACACATGGGCGGGATCCCCATGCATACAAATATAGGTCAAACCATCTAGGGTTTAGTCAAACAACAAGGGTTAAACCCCTTGATAGTCAATAAGTCATTACCGAACCACTAAAGGTTCCCAAGGCCATTAGTCGTCTAAAATCCAAGAAATAAGTTTTTTATAAAAAACATGTTTCCATGTAAAAATTATTATTAAATAAATATAAATTAGAAAAATACAAACTTAATTGATTTTAAGACTATATTTATTGAGGTTTATATGAAAAATAAATTTAAAAATATTTATTTCAAAAATCGAAGTCGAAATTCTTAAAGAAGTAGAATGCACAAAATCTGAAATTTTGAGTTTTATAGAAAATGTGAGTACCTTAGAAAAATTACAACTAAGTAAATATATATCCTAAAAATATAAAATCAATGGATCAGGAAAATAGATTCACATAGGTTTATATAAAAAATAAATAAAAAAATATTTAGTTTCAAAATATATATGTAAATCCTTAATCATTTGGACCGCACAAAATCTGAAATTCTGGGTCTTGCTGAAAAGTCCAACACATTGTAAAAATCATAACTTAATCAATACATATCAAAAAAATACAAACTCAAAGGTTATAGAAACTATATTTATAGAAGTATTTAAAAAAATAAATAGAAAAATATTCAGATTCAAAATATAGGTCAAAACCCTTAATGAATTAGGCTAGACAGAATCTAGAATTCTGGGTTTTATAGAAGAGTCCAGCACTTTTCAAAAATTATAACTTAATTAATACAAATTAGAAAAATACAAACTCAAAGGTTCTAAAAACTAGATTGATAGAGATAGCTATAAAAAATAATTAGAAAAATATTTAGGTTAAAAATATATATCGAAATTCCAAGTGAATTAGACTGTGTAAAATCTGAAATTCTGGATTGTGAAGAAAAGGACAACACCTTAGAAAAATCATAACTAAATAAACATAAATCGTAAAAATACAAACTTAACTGTTTTGTAAAATAGATTAATAGAGGGTTGTAAAAAAAATAATTAAAAAATATTTAAGTCCTAAAATTACCACAAAAATTATAAAGAAATGGCTATCTGTTATGCGTACCAAATAAGTCATGGTCAAACCCATCATGGTGGCACCAAATAATAATCAACTCAAGAAAAATATACTAAATCATGCCCAAATTAATTTATAATGAAGATCTACCATTATATATTGAAAGAAAAATAATAACTTGGAGAAGAACAAGCATAGAATGGATCAAGCACACTTACCTTAAGGTTTCTTGAACTTTAATGGAAATTGAAAATTTCTTCAAATTTGAAAGTCGTCGAATCGTCATCTCCTCAGAGTATGTTCTTCTAATCGGAATTCCTATCAATTCTCTATTCTTGCTCGAGTGCGATCGGTGCCCGGATGAAGGTTTTAATAGAGATTTCTCTATTCTTTAATGGAGTTTGGATTGTGAAAACTTCTAAAGCTTTAAGATTTTCATAAATAGGTTTAGGGAAGGATTAGGGTTTCTATTTTAGTGAAATTCGTAACATTTAAATGGATGACTTTTTCAACCCTCGAAAACTCATATTTTACATTACTAATGAGTTAGAAATGGGCCAAGGCCCATATATGACAACTAAGCTTTATTTAAGAATATTATTAAGCCCAAAAGACCTCTAGATTGGCTATACGGGCTCACCCAATAATCATAACACAAATAATCATAAATTAATTCAATTAAACTATATTATATAATTTAAAAGTTCATACAATAAGGTATTGACACATGGCACACACATAAATCACATAAAATAGTCTAAATATACAAAAATCACAAAAAGTTCAAAGCTCCGAAAAAGTATTAAGCTGATCTTGGAATGACCTGAAAGTGATTCGCAGGTCCCATACTCTTATTAAATAAATAAAATATAATTAAATATTATTTTTGAAAAATATAAGAAAGGTAAGAAAGTTTAAAATTACGAAAATACTATTTTTGTCAAAATCTCCCGAAATCTCCCGCTAAAGTTTTTATGTCTAAAGAAATGTTCCAAATTTTATAGGTAAGTTAGTAAGGATAAAATAGGAATATTTTTTGTGTCTCGGGCCCACAAAATAATTTTTTTATAAAAGTTCTAGAATGTTAGCTGGGGAAATAAAAAAGTCCCCTGCAAGTTATGGTTTATTATTTTTAGCAGGAATTTAGCCCTAAAGAGCGAGTTTCAAAAATAGCATATTTTTTAAAGTTGTTAGAATGAAACCAAATTAAATACATATACTTATACATGATATTAAACAATAAAAATAATAATAGGAGTCTGAAAAGGTTTCAAGTTTTCATTCTTAGGTGAATTAAAGTTCGGGGTATTACAGATGATGTAGCATAACTAGACTAAGCACCATACCCGATTAATCCGATGTTAGATATTCCCACAAATGCATTCATTGCATTGTAGTTGGCTCATCAATAACATTGCTCCTGTGTTTTGTCTTTTTGTTTTCGTTATGGACATCTCTTATAATGACTTATGGTTAGGAGATTGATCATTGTGATCATAATCTTGAGTGGCATGATTGAAGTATTGCTCCTCTATAAATATGAGGTAATCTTTTTTGTGACTATAGTAATGGGCACCATCACCCCCGTCGTGGTCGCCACCACCAAAACCTCCACCACTATCACCATTGTCATCATCTCTTTAACCTCTTAAACTCATCTCCATCATCAATTGCCTTGTATCTATATATTTATTCCTACCTAAACTCTCTTTGCCTACTCTACTATCCATTGGTCAACACGATCAATCTCCATCTATGAGGCAACGATGTGTTAGGCTTTGGTAGCTCACCCAACTCATCTAGCTCTTCTTCAACAGTTTGTCCTAACTAAGAAGTTATCGGATCATCTTCTTCATATATGTTACTAAGGTTAATTGTGTCAAAAATCCCTCCCCTTTTACTATCTTCTACAATATGCTTCACCTTCAACCTCATGTTAGAATGCACACAAACTAATTTCTTAAGTTTCTTCACTATGAGGTGAGGTGATTTCGAGACTTCGTATAGATCAGAGAGAATGTGTTTCAATTTCTTTAAAATTTATTTGAAGAGGCCGCCTGTGATAGTGTCTTTATCATCATTTGATTTGGGGTTTGGGTTAGGTCCAAACCCTTGTTCCAACGTTGAAGATAGGGGCATTTTCATCCTTAGATAAAAAAAATTTGGTGGTCAATTTGGTTCAACACTGGTCAAATGACAGTGGACCAAGTCTTAGTTATACATGAGAAAACCCGTAGAGAAAAGTTGTGGAGTACTGTAGCTCTAGATAAACTTTTGGTCGAAAGGTATAGAATCTATGGTGCACAATGAATATATTTGAGTAAAACTTTGGTGACTGTCGACAGTCAGCGAAGCTATGATCGCCCACAATGAAGCACACGTGGCACACTCTTAGGCATGACCACCAAGGGATTGACAAAACATGCATACAGGGTACTAATTAGATTGACATACTAACAATCTGTTTTTCCATTTTTTTTTTTTTTTTTTTGATTTCTTGAACGTTGTAGACTTGAATTCTTTTTGGAATTCTGGGGTTTGTGTTCTTTTTTTTCTTCTCAATGGTCTCATTTTTCTTGCAATGCTGATGTTTGGATGTCATTGATTGATGCAATTTATTAGCCAGCAATAGAATAGTTAATGTTAGTATTTTTCACATTAGCTTGCCAAGGTCCTATCAAAATGAGATAATTTCTCATGCAATTTCAAATGTTCGGTGAAAAGGGTTTGGTGCAAATTTGCACATAATATGAAATGTTGTACTTAAGAAGTATTTTAACTATAAATTGAATATAATTATGACATTTTCGATTTATCATCACTTTTGGAAATCAATGGGGGAAGTGGGGAACCCTCCATTTCTTTAAATATTTTTTATGATGATTTTATATGGTCCATGGTTTTAACAATGATCGTTATAACCGTTAATAATGTCATTATAAAGTATATACTACATCATTACATGAAGATCATTTTTTTTTGTGAATCCAATGTCAACAATCTTTTTGTGTCCGAATCTTGGCCCACTAACACCTTGGATCGCTTAATTGACCCAACTCACATGTTAGCCCAACTCGTGGCCCACCAACTTTTGCTTGGATTTGAGTTCTTAGACATGGGCTCTCTTGGGGCTTTGAAGTTGATCACCTAATGAGATAAAATAAATTACAAGATATTCAATAAAATCAATTAAATTTTATTATAACAAGCATTATAAATATGATTAATTTGAAATGACCACATGCTAATGGATCGAACTCTCTTCAATGGGTGATTAATCGCAGAAAATTGGATAATTCTCTAAGAAAAATGGGGAAGAAAATGCATATAATATGATGACTTATTAGACATTTTTGAACTTCTATGAGTTAGTTTTCCATAGCAGTTGGTGGAATTCAAGAATTCCATCTGTGCTGTCCGTAACATTCAAAACACTAAAAGTAGATCAGGAAATCTAAATTTGAGGTTCTGTGTTGTATATCATTTTTGGAAAGGGAAGATGATTCTTTTGAGGATCAATGCAATAATTATTTTTAGATCTTTGCGAGACCTTTCCAAAAATGATGGCATGTTCACAGATTCTTTATAATGAAGGGATATGTTCAAAATACTACATTATTGTCTTATTTTCACACTTCATCAAATTTTGAGACTTGACCGAGTCAATAGGCTTGACTCATACCATAATGGGTTTGACCTTATAGGTTACCCTAGATTTGACTCGGGAGATTTTGAATAAAATATAATTGATTCATAATGAATATCACTTAGGTTCTACAATAACTTAATCGATCAAATGCACTTAACTTAACATTGATAATTGAACAATCACGTAGGATTATTTTAGGTTATTTCTGCACCTAAATTTTTTTGGACTTAGTGAATTTTAGAATGAACCTTAGTAGTCTAATTGACCTAATTGAACTACTAGGGAACATTCACAGATCACATCTAGGTTCGAATATAGGTCGATCCACTAGTTTTCGGGTCGTATCTGGATATTTGGATATCTAGATATTAATGTCAATATCGCATGTACTAAATGTAATTCACTATTCATAAAAATTCTATAAAATACTACATTGAGAAAGGAATCCAACTCCTTTGGAATCATCAAAAAATATTGTGTGTAGACCAAGATCTACATAAAACACTTCAGGGATGTCAGATGTAGAAATATTGATAAACTTAATTATCAATCACGATAATGAAATAATTTATCGTCTAGGGTCCAAAACTGACCCATTAATCCAACTAAATATGAAGGTATGATAATTTTCTTTATAAAAAAGTAATACTGAAACACCAAAGTTCGGTAAAACAATCTTGAGCTTAAAAGCATTTTGTGTCAAAACAAAGATAAGCTTAAAAGCATTTACTAACCTTTTAGACTTGGTCAAATCCACAGATTACTGACTACTCAAGTTATAGTTTAATGTGATCTGGAATGAGATACATATGAAATACTAAGGACCTTACCAAATACCATGAGGAGTTCTTCCTCAAATTTTAGATAATTTTCAATACGCATTATCTTCAGAGATCTCTAGGACAAGACTTAATCGGTTACATTCATGGAATTGACAATACAAAATGTATAACCTTACAAGAACAACATCAATTAAGCACAAATATATAACATGAGTAATAGAGCAAAATAAAGAAGATTATTCATTATAATATGTAGGTGTACCTACCTCTTGTTTGGATATAGATATCCACAGTGAAGATGTCAAAGTATAGAACTCGCTAACGCCTCCAACAATCTCGTTGTTATGAATCTAGGTGCAATCATGGGTGCGATTCTCCGAGGTAAGACGATTTGATCTCTGGACGTCTGTTTTACTAGAAACATTTTTGCCTTGATGTTTATTTTCTCACGGAAAAAATATATTTTTGCCTAGATGGTTAGTTTCTCATTCTAATTGTTGCTAAATTGGAAAAGACATGTCCATAATTAATTAAGGTATGTACTTAGTTCTTATCAAAACATTCAATAATTTTTATATATTTTGGGTCCACGAGGAAAGATTTTCTTCCAACATTTATGTGTTATTTAACAACTGTTTAAATTCCAAAATCAACTTTGTTGGTTATGGTAATCACGGTCAATTCATCAACGGTAGGTTTCTTATTGTGTCTTGAATTTTTGTTAGTTGCTATATGTGATGATTATATTTTAAAATATTTTTTTATTTAATTGTAGATGTTTAAGTTTTCAGATATCTTTATTTAGTAATTTGTCTCCATAGATTTTCTCAATGGTAACGTGTTGAAGCTAAATGAGAAATAATCTTCATGGTTTTTAAAATTTGGTATTTAAAAATATTTTACATACAATTTAGGTTTATTTTTAGTCATTTAAAAATGTTAACTATTAGAGTCATGTCCATGTATCCACTTGAAGATCTAGAGAATCTTCTTATAAATTCAAAAAAATGTGTGGATAGTTCTAGGTGGCACACGTCTACCACAAAAATAATCTCATTATTTAATTATAAAATATTGTACGTTATTTGCGGGTTACTGCAATAATATCATTAATAGGCATTATACCAGACTACGTACACTAATTGGAGGATTCAAATTGGTGTACCCGATAATAACTACTCCCAGTGGCGGAGCCAGGAAGGGGCCATTGGGGTAGTTGTCCCCCTGGCCCTCATCGACTTTTGAAAACTCTATTAAAAAAAATGTTTACTTCCTAAACTTTTGGTCAAATGGTACAGAACCTATAAACGCACAATGAATATTTTGGAGTAAATCTTCGGTGACTGTAGACGGTCAACGAAGCCGAGATTGCCAACACACTCTTAGAGGGCACTGACTGTATGAATGTTTGGCCAACCCCCTAGGTGGACCCACAAACCAAAAATTATCCTGATTATTGGATATTTGCACCCCAAATACTGGTCAATAATGCTCAAATTCGACGGTTAAAATCAACCCAGGAAAATGACTCCAATCCAACACTTAGAAATCACTAATCAGGTCGATTTTTGGTTTGTTAGTCCACCCTAGGGATTGGCCAAACATGCATATGGTCAATGTCCTCTGAAAACGTGCCACATGGCTCATATTTTGGGCAGTCGTTGGCTTTGCTGACTGTGGGCGGTCAGTGAATTTTTACTCTTTTTTGTTGTCTGGCTCAACTACTCAAATACGGAAGTGAAGTGTCACGGAAATCCAGTTTGACATTTGGTCAACAAAATGAGTGGTCAATGATGGTGAGTTGGAGGGTCAGATTTATGATAGGGTGGGCGGGGTCCATTGATTAAAATAAGCCGGAGCGGTTAGGAGTAGGACGCGTCCCCATTTCAAAATTTGCACTACGTTCAGGACCTTGTCTCCACACAATGTCTTATCGAGTTCCCTCGCTTTCCTTTCCACACGTTCCCTCTCACATCTCTCTCTCTCCTTCTCTGCAACTCTCGCTGCCATGAAAAGCATCGTCTCCGTCACTTCTTCAACCTCTTCCGTCTTCAATCATCTCCACAAGGTTTGCGTCCTAAGCACCGTAAACTCTCTCTCTCTCTCTCTCTCTCTCTCTCCAATCTGTTTGCCTTTTTTTGTTGATTTCTTGAACGTTGTAGACTTGAATTCTTTTTGGAAATCTGGGGTTTGTGTTCTTATTCTTTTTCTTCTCAATGGTCTCATTTTTCTTGCAATGCTGATGTTTTGGATGTCATTGATTGATGCATATTGAATTACATATATGAAATCAAATGAGACAATTTCCCATGCAATTTCAAATGTTTGGTGATATGGGTTTGATGCAAATTTGCACATAATCTGAAATGTTGTATTTAAGAAGTATTTTAAGTGTAAATTGAATATAATTAGAAATGAATCAACACTTTCTGCTCGAGCTCCATCATGTACTATTTACAACTTACAACCCAACAAAATAGGGGTTACAGTAGAACAGAACAAACTATGTCGAGCCTAGAGCACCTTCATTCCTATCTAAAACGGTGGATGTAAGAATCCACAGCTGATCATGTCCTTCAAGTCACACGTTGCTTTATACCACATCGTTTTAAACGAAGTTTTACCATAACATTCCTCTACTTTGGAACCGGTATGGAATTGATTCAGTATGGAATCATGAATAGTCATTGGCCCAATCCGTACGACAGTAATCTATACTTTATAGAAATAACATTTTCAATTTATCGTCACTTTTGGAAATCAATGGGGAAGTGGGGAGCCCCCCTTTTCTTTAATTTTTTTTTTTTTTTATGATAATTTTATATGGTCCATGGTTTTAATAACAGCCATTATAACCGTTAACTATAATGGTTTTGGGTCATACCCTGTTGCATTATATTGTGTAAATTATGCCTTCAATGTAACAGTTTCTATTAACCATTATCACTGTTATAAGGCAACTATTCTGTAACGTTAGGACCATTATAATTTTTTATTTTTTTTTTATTTTTCTATATAAAGTATATACTACATCAGACTTTAATAATAGAACAAGGGAAAAAGTAAGACATAGTTAGAAAAAGTCCCACTGTTAACAAGGGCTTTCATATCTGTTATAACGATGATTAGTGGCCAAGGTCGACCATCGTTACCCTGCTTATTTTCGTTATTTTAAACCTTGAATGGGTCTCACAGATCTCTCTGGTATTTGGAAGCACTTGAATTCTTTGATAATGCCCTTTGAAATTGACAGTTGGGTGGACTCTTTCTGCATTTCCAACATTTTGGTCTTTCATATAAATGTTATTACCTGCAAAGTGGGTATAATTACGAGTTTTTGGAAGAGATTTCACTTAGATACTATAATGATAGCTAGTCTTAATAAGTTTACTTGTTAATCTAAATGGCATTACGTGTACTATATTCAGTGAAGTTCTTGTGACTTGAAGCTGTTTGCTCGACTAAAATGCTTGACTTAGACGAGTCGACAGGGACTCAGATGATTCATGAAATTTGTTTATAGAATATTGAAGACAAACTGATTATTTCTTTAAAAAAATTCATACCATAATGCTTGTTGGTTGCTGTAGTCCCTTATAAAATGACATGATACAATCCTAACAGGGTTGATTGTGGTGAATCACCTTTTCAAACAAAAATTCAGGCCCACTCACTGAGTTAGGAAAAATTAAAGTCTACCTGCCATTTAGTTGAGCTTTACTTTATGCATAGTGGGACTACGAAGATAGCTGGATTTGGGAGCAGGATCAGGGATGTTGTGGCTTTTAGTAAGTCAGGAAAATGGTAGCACCTAGGAAAGTTCATTATTATCCCAACTATTTCGGGTCGGGTACACAAATCCTGTTCTACTAATCCATTCCATCCAGGGCTTTATTCTCTGTCGAAGCATGTGTCTTCAAATCTTTTCTCACTAACCTCAAATCATGAACCTTCTTTAATTTTACATAATAGATTTTCTCTTAATGTACTTTTACTTAATTAAAAAAAAAACTTGGGAGTCCGAAAACAACTTTAAGCTGCAACCATTACAAAATTTGTATAATTAAAAGGTAGATTTGAGAAGTCAATGCACTGATAACCAGGGGAGGGAGGGACACTAGGTTCTAAAGAGGGAGCAACACCTTGGGTAGAGGTAATGGGACTTTGGTCTTCTTTTCTTGTGCATTTAGCTGTAAAGGTAACCATTCTTATACATACAAGTCACCAATTTTTTTTTTAATTCATTAGTTCCCTAGGCATTTAATGGGCCTGCCGCAGATTTTGGGTATTGCAGACTGTCCTTTTGGCCCACTTTGTGGAGGCAATGATTCTGTTTTAGTAGTTTATCTTTGAATTTGTACAGTTCAACTTACATCCCAGGCCCCAATCATGCAGATTACTCTAACTGCCACTAAGAACTCCAATTATTCGCAGGTTGCATTTGGAAGTCAACCTATTGTAATATGGCATCTGCTGCACATCCGACCTGTTTTTCCCGCGATGGAAGTGTTACTGCATGTATTGAATCACTACCTACATGCAATGAAAGATTTCTTGGAAGTGGGACCTGGGATCAGCATGGCGTTGTTAAGGTAAAATTGTGGCTCAGTCACAGAGACGCAAGAACCACCCAGTTGAGAAAATCTCACAGAAAATGTTGTCGGTTGGAGCCTAGAGCTTCACATCTCGTCGCAGGCAGGAGAGAGAAGATAGCTTCAATGTGTAGCATTCAGACGGGTATATGTTGTCCTGAGGTAGCTGCTGCAATATATTTCCTTTTGGCTTGTTGATGCAGGGTTGCTTAATTTAGAAACAACATTCATAGTTTTTGGGGTTTCACAGGCAGAGGAGAGAGTTGATTTTCCAAGGGCAATGTCATTGCATGTTGTGAAGCAGTGGAGGCAAATGCAGGTCATGGCAGTAGCTGGTGTACTCGCATGCACATTCTTGGTTGTTCCATCTGCTGATGCCGTTGATGCACTCAAGACATGTGCTTGCTTATTGAAGGAATGCAGGTATTACATCCAAACTAGTTGAAGTGTCTACGGAGGTGTTATCAGGTATCGTGCCACAGTAGTACTGCTGTGTGTATTACTTCAACCATGGTAAGTTGAAATGTGCACCTCAAGGCATGTTTCTAACCTAGGAGTTCCACAGCACTAATGCAGCACCAAACACTTCACCTTGTCTTAGTATCAATTGGTCACAAAATGTTCGAAACTTCACTCTGGTACCTTTATATCCTCACCATTAGGGCTTGAAGCTCGACTCACATTAGTTGCAAGGTTAATTTTTTTTTTTTTTAGCTTTTCTCCCATTTTATTTCTCCTTCCAAACTTCCTATAATTGTACTTTTGACATTCCTATGTTTTCTCCTGGCGCTTTAGTTATTAACCACTACAAGAAATTTAGAGGAAATCTAAATTCCTTAGTTGTATAGATCAGAAGGTCATCCAGAAACAGCATAGCTGCTCAAATGCTCACATACAGGTCCCACCTAAGAGATCTCTTAATGCAAGAATCAAACCTATTGGATGATATAAACCATTCAACACACCGAATCATTTTTTTGTTGGATGGTTATATATATAAATCTACATCCATTTCTTACTCCCTATTCTTACATCCGTTAGTAGGGCTCACATGGAGATCAAGTTGGACTCACACAGTGAGGTTCATTACATGGAATTTTGACTTGAATCTGAAAATATCTGGACCATTCAACTAACCGTTACTTTTGGTCAAATTTTTATATGGTTAGTAATGTCATAATGGACTGAATTGCAAGGATAATTTAATGTATTGTTGGATTTCCCAACTTGATCTCAGTGTATGCCTGCCTCACTACCGGATGTAAGAATAGGAAGTAAGAAACCAAAACCGATGTCGATTTATCCAAACTCAACATATATGAGTGGCAGAATTTAGAATTATCAGATTGGCTCAACCCTACATGTGAGCTATGCCATTAAGAGATTCTGCAACATGGAGATTTAATGGTTTGCTGGAACATTATTATAGTGAGTAGAAGCTTTTGATATATAGGGAATTCTTTTAAGGCTTTGTATTTTCAAAAAATGTGATGGTCTTTAAGATAGCTGATCTATCATGGTGATTCCAATACAGTTGGGCTAAATACTCCTTCGGCATAAAGTTTTGTTCATGCAACATCTAAGTAGAATGTCGAATATGAGTCCCTCCTATGTCTGACAACACTATGATTCATTTTAGAGTTGATGGAGCATTTTTTTTCCTTGTTCAGGGTGGAATTGGCCAAGTGTATTGCAAACCCATCTTGTGCAGCCAATGTTGCATGTCTACAGACATGTAACAATCGACCTGATGAGACCGAATGCCAGGTTATTTGGGCTTTGTCTTCTCAATACATTGATGGGACCACCATTTTATGAGGAGAGACTGATTGTGGTTTGATCCATTTCTTAGTCCTTATGTTCTTGCAGATTAAATGTGGGGATCTTTTTGAGAATAGCGTCGTAGATGAGTTCAACGAATGTGCAGTCTCGCGCAAGAAATGTGTGCCTCAGAAGTCTGATGTTGGTGAGTTTCCTGTACCAGATCCTGCTGCGCTTGTCAAGAGCTTCAACATTGGAGATTTCAGTGGGAAGTGGTATATAACCAGTGGCTTAAATCCTACTTTCGACGCATTCAATTGCCAATTGCACGAGTTCCATACAGAGTCCAACAAACTCGTGGGAAATTTAACATGGAGGATACGAACTCCTGATGGCGGCTTTTTCACTCGATCAGCTATGCAGAGATTTGTGCAGGATCCTGTGCAGCCCGGGATTCTTTACAATCATGACAACGAATTCCTTCACTACCAAGATGATTGGTCTCTCTCTTCCTCCCATTTACCACCCTGGATGCATAGATCTACATATTTTGTATAAATCATGTCTGCAACTATGTTTTCTTGAGGAAACCCAGCATACACACTAATATGAGAAATTCCTGTGAACTTTGAAGGCATTGTGGATGGCGTATGTTGCACATGCATGTGTTTGGTATCCACCATTTGATGGGTCCCATCTGGGAGATCTCCTAGGTCAAAGGTCAAAACAGTTCATTGATGTAACCATCCCCTGACTGTTCATCATGTTTTTTGGACTTCTGAAAGTATGTGGTAGATCAAATAATTACAATCATTGTCTCGGTTAGGTCTTTGATCTAGGAGATATAGAATGGTGGGATCTAACCCCGCATGTGAGCATCATCTTCTCCATCATTCCCAACAATGATGTATTTCTGAATTTACCTGAGTTTCCTACACCGTTGACTCGGGTATGACACTCCAAATATCTATATGTATATATATATATAACACTGACTTACATCACCATAAATTTTGAATTCTACCCTTCACAACAGAAAGCTTTCTATAGAAAGTGCAAGTTTGCAATTAGGAGTAAATCGATACTTTTGATTGTTATAGACAGTGATGTCATTCCTGGACCATGAAATGTAGAACCTTACCTGCTTTGCTTGTATGACTTCTGTAGGTACATTCTTTCATCCAATATAGAGAACCAGCCGGACGATTACATATTTGTATACTATCGGGGTAGGAACGATGCATGGGATGGATATGGTGGGGCTGTTCTGTACACCAGAAGCAGAGTTTTACCTGACAGCATAGTCCCTGAACTTGAAAGAGCAGCAAAAAGCGTAGGACGGGATTTCAACAAGTTCATCAGAACGGATAACACTTGTGGGCCTGAACCTCCCCTCATAGAAAGACTGGAGAAGACAGTAGAAGAAGGAGAGAAGACAATCATAAGGGAGGTGGAACAGATAGAAGAGGAGGTAGAGAAGGTGGAGAAGACTGAAATGACTTTGTTCCAAAGGCTACTTGATGGATTCAAGGTACTCAAGCAAGATGAAGAGAATATCCTGAGAGGGTTGGGCAAGGAAGAGATGGAGATTTTAAATGAGCTGAAGATGGAAGCGAGCGAGGTGGAGAAACTCTTTGGAGGGGCACTGCCGCTGAGGAAGCTAAGGTAGAGTCGACTTAGTTGTTCCCTGGTTTGGTTTTGTATAAACAGAACAAGTTTATTCAATCCCATGTTGAAAAGGTTCACATTCTTGAAGAAGTTATTGCAGCTGGAGTGAGAACAAGGGAAAGTGGGAAATCTGATATTCTGGAATCTGCAACTGTTAAACTTCAAAATCTTGCTCTCACTCTGAACTTCTCTTCCTCCTATCGTGTTCTCGCATTTTCAAGTCTGTATAAACAAAAATGAAAAATAACTAATTTGCTTACAAATTTGAATTTGAATTCCTTATTATTACTTTAAGCCGCCAGCTTGCGAAGTTGGTACTGTCCATTGGTGTCAATACCACCAATATTTTGAAAATTGGGCCGGACAGTTGAACAGAACTATTCAACATGCTTACCTACCCAAAATAAAGAATAATAATAATAATTAGTACGCTTGCCTACCTGAAATAAAGAATAATAACAACAGAATACCCTTTTTTTTTTTTTTTGGGCAAGTTAGATGGGGTTAGGCGGACCCCGTCCTGCAATAACAAAAGAAGAAATTACAACCGTTTGTATCTACACCTATTTTTGTCATCGTCTATATATTTACATAGCAGAGATGGGAACTCAGAATGAGACAACATAAGCTCATTCCCATTGCAACAAAAAGAAGATAAAAAATCTGTTGGTTTGTTTGGTTCCCTCCATGTATGGATGATTTCCCACTCTAGGAAGTTGTCCAGCAGCTGTAAGGTTCTCCAAGCTAAACCTCGAGCTTTCCAAAAGCACACATTAGGCTGCTTAAGAATATCAATGGCATTCGTGGAATCCGTATAAACGGTGAGGGAAGATGCACCAAATTGCAGAGGATAATAAATCCCTCTATGAATTGCCTTAAGCTCAATCGAAAAAATAGGGGCCACTCCACATATCCCAGCAAAAACCACTATGGCAGATCCACATTCATCTCTAATCAGGCCGCCATACCCACTACGTGTTTATCTGACAGATCCATCTATAATAAGAGAGCTACAAGATGAATCAATGACCCATAGCAAACTAATTCATTGATTTGAATCTTAAACTGCGCCAGGAGAGATATGTCAGATGCTCAAAATGCCAATCAATGGCTCTATTTTTTTTCACTGGTCATCTGCTTTAATTCATGGGGGTGGATTTTCTGGAGTATTGCTCCAACCTCTTCCTTGTTCAGGTGGGATTTTTTCACACATGGGAACTGAGGTGAACTGAGGTGGCAGGGACCATAGGGTCCATGCATTTCGGCATCTTACCATCTCCCATGTGGCAACTATCATCCTAATAGCCCTCCGCCAAGTGGCAAGTTTCTATTTTAAAAGAGTTGTGCTGTCCCATGGATAACCGGACAAAGATGTGTGTGGTTGAGGCCATGGTCAATAACATCAACCGTACTCATTTTGTCCAGTTATACGTGGGGTAGCTTTTTCCTTCAAAAAATTCATGGTTGCCAACTTGCCATTCGTAGGGGAGAAGCACAATGCATGTGCATGATGTGGACAAGGATGCCAATACAGACTTCCAGAGGGTCACCTATCAGATAGACTGTCAACATCATCCCTCCATGTAGCAAGAAGTTCCCCATCTGTACAGTGAAGAGGTTTGGAGGTACCTTACAGAACCATTTTCTTAAATTTATTACAATATTCTATCTTCATATTTTATTGCTAAGGCAGATCAATCCCTTAACCACCTATCCCCATATCCCCCCTCGTTCTTTTCTTAAGGTTTATTCATTGTTGAGAGCATATAAAGTAAACGGAACACAATAAAAACCTAGATTTAGATGTGGATTTTTATAGGGTTTAGTGACACATGAACAGTGTTGCGCGAACAATGTTACGTAAACAATGGAGAGCAGATGAGAGAAAAGAAGAACTAGAATCAGTAGCACAAAACAGGTCACCAAAAGCTGACCTAACCACACAAAGGGAGAAATCTTTCTCTCAATCCAAACTTCTGAAATAAATTATAAAATACAGTCTCCTTACAATGATCTTTTAACAACTATAAGAAAACAAACCCTAAAAGCTAACTGAAGGACTAAGAAACTAATCTGAACAATTGATTTAAATAATCCAAATCTGATTTTTAAAACGACAAAAATATCCATAAATCCCATCATTACTATTACAGCCAGATTTCTAACACAATTTTGAAACTCGGAACATCAGAATCTTGGCAAAACTCTTGAGATAGCTGTTGTAGATATCGAAGATAGCTTTTCAACGCATCTAACGACTTCTCAATTGAATAATTGAATAAAAAGTTGTGCCTCCCAGAAAATGACTGCATCAGCATATATGCAAAACAAGCTCAATAATAAAATCCTAGAGTCAGATATTTTACCTACAATGTTTCTGTTAATCATCATTTGCGTACCAAAAATCATATGATAACTTGGAATAATCTTCAATTCAACTTGTACAACCCCAAGTTCGTACAAACAAGCTTTACATGCAACGCACACACATGCCACTAACACCAGACCTAGTACCATCTCTTGAACAGGCCATAACACAATAATTTCACTGATGATCCTGAGTCTGTAAAAGTTTTTGGAAAAAAGGAAGAAATGAACTCCATCAATCAGAGGTTTAACCATCCATTGCTACAAATTTTGGGATTTGGTCATCAATTGGATGGTTGAGATTGATGGGCATTTGCACTGAATGGACGCTCAGCTAAGTACATGATAGTATTCATAAAGGAAATTATCCTTAGAATGGATAAGAAACATATCATCCCACGCTAAAAACTTACTGAAACAGAATAAAAGAATGTGGATTTGATCTGGGTCACTTTTGCCAAATATAATCAGAAATTAAAAGGTAAGGAGGACATTAACGTACACAGGAAAAGGAAAAAGAAACCCAAAAAGTTTCCCAATCAAAACCTCATGTTTATTATCACAAAAGCACACAAAGTAGCGACAGAAAGAATGCACTTCTAAAGAGTTACGCCGTATAGACAGCCTTCAGAGCTATGTACAGGTCGCACTGACCTTATATTCACCCACAGATAGAGACATCATTTTTTGCCAAATGAAAAGCACCAACATCTCTGAAAGAAAACAACAGAACAGGAGAAAGAGAAATCAAGTAAAGCTCAAAAGATCTCCAAACCATAAAAGTCGGTCAACAGCAGAGGAGATCTTGAATCGAAATAATTGAGACCCACATACCGTAGAGTTGTTACTGCTATCTTGCTTGTGACTGTTAGACGGCTCAGTCGGCATGACTGGTACCTTTGCTGCTCCACTCTGCTTCTCCTCTCTCACTTTATTGAAAATGTGAGTATACCCATCAGCCGATGAAGGATTGCTCTCATCCCACTCACCAAATTTGGGTACGGCGGCACCTTTATCAGGCTGCCACATGAGAAATTACATTATGCTCCCACTATGTAACAAGCTTTAACAAGTGTGCATGTATCAAAGTTATCAACACCTGAAGTCCCTTAAGCAATTTTAGCATTCCCTCAGCTTAAAGAATGGATTTAAGCAATCAGGTGTGTGACCTAGGCGATCAGTTTTGATAACAGGGTATGCATATGTTTCATGGTTTTAAATACCAATTGATACACATGGATGCAGTTATATTGTATCGCTATCAAGAGGTATTGAGATTATAACCCTATGTGTAAAGGGATTTTCTCTCTGTATTGATCAATATGCATGTGTATAAACTACATATTGACAAGTATGGATCAATAAAATGTTTTGGTCTTTACAATTGGTACCGATGGATATGTAAGTGTATAGATCGATCTACCAGCATATCATATCGACCATTGGACAATAAGGCTGTGATCCTTCTACATATTTATAATGTTTTGGTCACTACAATTAGTACTGATCAGTAAGTGTATCGATCGATAAACCTACATATTGTATCGACCAGTGGCCACTAAACCTTTGAATCTACATATACATATGATCTCTAGTCTTTAGTTATCACCATTTTACAAGCACAAAATCAGGACAAATAGCCAACATGTCAGTGCTCAGGACTCACCACAGAACGGATCAAGCCAATAAACCGTTGGTCATTTTATAAGTAGAAATGTGTGTTTTAAACTTCATTCTGTACATGCCAAATCATGAATTGATAACTGCTTCCAATCTCCCTCCCAAAAACTCCCAATTGTTTCCAACTTTCTATTTTTGGGAATGGTACACACGCGCGCGCACACACGGTCATGTTATTTTGACATGCCCTTGTGGCCCACATGGAAATGAGTTAAGGGCTGATTTTTGGTAAGGATGATCTTCCCGCCATGAAGATCATATTCACAAAAAATCAGCCCATTCTGAAACTCCTAACCCTATCCAATGTGGACTTAATTTACAGCGAAATGGATGTTCCAGATTTTTTCAACTTGTCACCCATTTTTCATAGGGCTAGAAATCATGGAATAAGCTGATTTTTTGTGAGGATGATCTCCATGGTAAGGATATCAACCTCACAAAAAATCAGCCCTTAAAAAAGAGAGAGATTATGGGACCTCCATTTTACAATAAAAGTCTGCCACCCAATGAAGTGTGGTGCCCCATTGGAGGTTTGTATGTGTGTGTGTGTGTGTGTGTAGGATAATAGGGAATCATGATGAGGTTTACAGTTTCATCGCACAATAAAAGTCTGCCACCCAATGAAGTGTGGTGCCCCATTGGAGGGGTGTGTGTGTGAGTGTGTGGTAAAGTATGTAAAGGATAATAGGGAATCAGGATGAGGTTTACAGTTTCATCGCCTCGAGTAGCTGGTCGTAGTCGGGATCTTCCAGGGGTGTTTGGAGCTAACCCGTGGCTACTTTCAGACGATTTTCTTTCCCACGAGGGAGAAGACACCCCAGTACCTCTGCCTCCAACCCTCGCCTGATAATGTGGGTGCAAAGGAGATTGCTCAATGCTGCGGTCAGACCCACCACTTGGTCTGCCAGCCCTTTTGGGGGCATCCCAAGAACTTACTCCACGGTCACCCTGCCGTTGATGAGATGAGTCAGTTGAAGCTCTGCGGCCTACAGCGTCGTTGCGCACTGGAGAATCAGTTAGTTGTCTGAGGTCCTCATCTTCCCTGCTTGATCGGCGCTCATGCTTGGGCCTTACTGACCGCTGTCCAATAGCTACCTCTGGTTCAGCCCCGGTTCTAAAAGGAGGAGCATGAACTGGGGGTGTATCATCAGATAATATATCCGGGTTGTCTTGAGGGTCATTTGGATTGATCATCTTCCCTCCGGTTTTACCCTTCCTTGCCTTATCAAAGTAGGCTGTATAAGGGACATTCTCTTCACTTTCCCAGTTGCCGAACTTAGGTACATGTGAACGTTGCTGCCACAAAATCAACATGAAGTTTGTTATTTCTAGCGAAAATAAGTAAAATGATCTATACTTCAATTCATTTCCAGGGAACAATATGTAATAATATTCACGCAACAACCATGTTGGATAAAATCCCAACTTAGAATTGGCTTGTTTGGCTATAAAACTTGATTGGGGTGAGTCGATCCAGTGATTTATATGAGTCAATAAAATTTATTTAAATATTTAATAAATGCAGAATAATTAAGCAAATCATACAAAGGACCAAGGAACCCAGCTGATCAGAGCTCTATTTTAGTCTATCCTAGACACCCAATTTTTTTACTCAAAATCTGAAAAATAACTCAGAACAAGTCAACTCACTGACTATTCCAACTATGGCTTTAAAAAGCACAAGTGGTGTCAGATAGAGGGCTCAAGCCATGAAGCGCATGGCAATGTTATCACCTACGGAAGGCATTTTGTGCCATGGCATGTTTCTGCTGTTATAATATACCTGCTTGCTTATTATATTTGCAAGGCAGCAACTTTTATACAATTCATGGGAAGGCAACATTTGTTGGGTTGAGATTTGGTTTAGGGTTATTTCATTTTTAGAGATTCTTTTTCCCGACAAGTAGAAGTGGGTATTGTATTAAATGTAAATATGCACAAAATTAAGGAAGGGTATTCACCCATGCGGACAGTCTATTCATTGGGCCAGCATTCTGATTGACAGCCCAAACAAATCATCAACTAGATGAACCTAACCATCCAATTAGCAGAATCCATCTACTTATCAAAAATAAATAAATAATAATAATAATGGAATCCTTCTGAACAAGCAAAAGAAAAAGTTCCCATGATGTCATTGATATACAAAAGGAAATTGCAAAATGCTTTTAGGCCATGCCCACCCAAGAGTGACTCTTGGTTTAAATGGTTCAGACTTGTGGGCCAAATATAAACCCCAATTGCAGGTAGAGATGACTAAAATTTCTTATTATTTTGAAAGCCTAACAAATCTTCCGAATTTTCAACAGTTTCCAATCAGCATCTAGAGATTCTAAATCAGCAAATCAAAAATTTTCAACTAGATTCTAAATCGACAAATCAAACCATCACTAGACTCGAATGTCTCGCTATCAACAACAAACAATTGAGGAAAGCACTTATCACTGTCCTCTGCATTCTTAAAGTCCTAAGGTCATAATAGTAAATTATGGTTGCTCTCCTGAAGTTTGAAGGAATTCCTCAATGGTTAATCCATCCTCTAGTCTGGAAGTCTAAAATTGAATATTGCCACAACAATTTTATCTGAAACACACTCTGCGGTGTTACATCTCCACATTGACGGGACACCCAAGGAACCTCTTCCTCAGAAAGGATGAATGTCAGGGGTTAGTTGCAGGAAACATTCTACCCTAGGAGCTGCTCCAGCTCCCGCTTCCAAAAATTATTCAATTAAAATTGGTTTGAAAAAACTGCTTCCCTGCTCCCACCCTCGAGTCCTCTCCAACACTCGCTCCCACTTCGTGCAACTAAAGTTAGGACCTGCAGAATTAGATTTGATAATAGACAGAGAAATCTGAAAAGAGGACATTTGAGGTGCCTCAACCAAAAACAACCAGATAGGATAACCATAACAATTTGTTCTCTGATTTGTTGGTATTGTTCACATTTTTCCAATTGTCCTAAAACAATGGATGGATCAGATGGTTATGCTCAGCCTGTTGGTTAGTTGGCATAAGATATAAATAACAATTTGTTCTCTGATTGTTGGCATAAGAGACCTCCCATGTGGGACCCACCAAATGCTGCACGCCATCCCTATGCAAATGATGCTGATATGACGATAGTAACAGTCGTTGGAGTCTTTTTATCAAAAAAAAAAAAACAGTCCTTGGAGTCTTACTCAGGGGATCTTAGATTTCACCATCTGAAGAATTTGTCGTTGACCAAGTTAAATGAGTTCAAAATAACTTGTTGATCCTGTTGACAACAACTTTACTCTAAAAGCTTAAGCTGTTAGAGGGAAGCATAACAATGTATATCGAAGGGTTCCATGGGTCTATCACAGGCAGAGTGCTGGCCACACAACCAAACAACACCTCTCGCTGTGATACCATGTTGACAACCACTTTAATCTAAAAGCTTAAGCTGTTAGAGGGAGATGTAACAATGTATATCAAAGGGCCCACGGGTCATTTGCAAGCGAAGTACTGACCACACAGCCAAACAACACACTCCAACAACAAATTCAAACAACTATGATAGATGAGCTTTGTTGGACTATAAGCAAGTGTGCCATCATTTCGAACCACAGGGTTTTCCCTCAAGTCTCGTGGAACTTTGGGTTCAAGAAAACATTAATGATTGGGAGATGGAGTGTCTTACCTCTTTTCTGTCTCAGGTAGGGGTGCTTCCTATGAGACGGTGGAAACGGATAGGAGAGTGTGGAGGAGGGACCCCAAATGTACTTTCTCTGTTAGTTCGCTTTTCTCTCAGTTTAGTTCGAGTAGTCAGAGATGGTTTCCAACTTCCCTAGTTTGGAGGATTCCCCTTCCTTCCAAACTGTGTTTTTTTTTGTGTGGACAACAATGTTAGAAAAGATTTGACAATAGACCATTTGAACAATAGAGGAATGATGATTCCGAATAAATGCTGTTTGTATAAGGCTAGAGCTGGATCTGTGGATCACTTGTTTATCCATTGCCCATTCACTTACGAAGTTTGGCAGGTTTTCTTCTTCATATTTGGCATTTCTTTCATGGTTCCGGAGCACGCGATGGGTGTTGTCTAATGTAGTTCGTTAGAAGCCTTCAAAGCGCGATGGAGGTTTCTTTGGCGGATTCCCCCGTTCGCCATTATGTGGGCAGTTTGGAAAAAGAGGAATACTTGAATTTTTTAAGGGAAGGAGGAGGAGGTTTCTAGGGTGGTGCTTGAAGTTAAAGCCTTGTTATAATTTTAGTCATCCTCTAAAGTATGAGTTCAGAGGATGCTTTTTGATTCTTTTGTGTTTAGATAGGATGATCTGTTAGGAGATTCCTCATCTCCTTGAGATGTCTTTTTCCCTCCTGACGGTTGCGGTTGGGAGGTGTCCTTTGCTTGTATGTTCTTGTGGGGTTTTTCCCTTTTAATATACTTCTTATTTATCAAAAAAAAAAAAAAAACTTTTGCAAAGCACACAAACAAAATTGCAGACTAATCTCACCAATTCTCTGAAAACATCTCAAATAACGCGGAGCACTAGAGCTTGAAACCAACTGTGTTTACCAAAGCCTATGTATGACAAGAACGAGTCCCAATTTTTGTAGATACTCTATGTAGGAATAACAGTTGTTTGAAAACCCACGACACACTAATTACGGAAAAAATCTTAAACATCCGTTCTGTAGAGGAAAGAGAGATAAATGGATGCTCCTCCCCTCCCTCCCTCCTTCCTTCAATCATAACCTTGAGGTTCTAACCCTAACTTATCAACCAGAATCCAAATGAGTTGAGCCCGTCACAACTGAGAGGTTGCAGTATGCATAGAATGGGGTTGGAACTCACCTTTGATAGGTCACACCTAGGTCACCTATATAAAAAGTCGACCTGCTCTAACAATCGTTCTGTATATTTATTTTATTTTATTTTATTTTTTGGTCTGGGTGGGTGGGTGCAGCTGCAGCTGGTCATCATATTTTATTGGCCATACACAAGAGCGCATAAGTATCGATATTACTATTATTCCAACAAATTCAATTAGGTCAAATGTTGGGGGGGGGGGGAGACAACTGAATGGTAGGTCCCAACCCCCTTGCGTGTAGCTCTATGCCACTGGTAGGACCGTCTTTATAGTAAGACTTATCCTGTCACAACTCATCAATCTTAAATGTTTTTTTTTTATCAGTAACAAAGATGACTGTATTAAGTATCGAAAAATATACACATCAGGGAATGGGTACCCCAAAATAACAAGAAAGATACAAATATTTTAAACAACTGTGTGCAAACAAAGAGCGCCTTAATATTTTAGATCTGTTAGCAGCAACATTATGAACATCAAGCCCCAAGTTCCAGTCCACATACGGCCTACCATATGTATGGATATACTTGATAGGTAAAGCACCAAAGTGACTTCCAAAGCCTCTCTTCCTCTCTCAAAGAAAAATGTTAATATGAGTGAGAAGTAAAAGAAAGGCTTCTGCACCACTAAAAATTCTGTATCCAGCCCCGTGTCTGGTTTGTCTACACAGAACTGGCCAATATCAATAGGTTTTTGTTTCCAATTCTCTATGACCACATCACATTAAAAGAAACATACGAATACGCATACTAAAATTACTTGCATAAGTATACAGAAGGCTCCCTGGTAATTAATATTTGCATTGCAAAGATAGTATGTTACTTATGCATAAGTATCAGGTTAAAATTTCTCATTACTTGGATTGAAAGAAATAAATCCTGCATAAACTTGAACAAGGACCCTCATCACAGACATTTGCTACCAAAACTCAAAATGATCCAAAATAGCATTCAGAATTGAGTAAGATATGCACATTCTTCCTTTTGCGGTTCTATGGGGTTTGTGGAAGGAAAGTAACATGAGGGTGTTTGAAGATAGAGAAGCAAATATCAGCCACATCGTTTTGTCCATCAAAGCATTAATGTATGAGTGCTCTAAATTGTTTACAGAGAATATAGGGTTGTGTTATTATGATTTTGTCTTTAGGTGGGACCGTGGGAGGCTATGCTGTATAGAGAAGTTTTGGCTCCCTTGCTTGCATCTTTTTTCTCTCCCTCTGTTCTTGTCTTGTGTTTAGCAGCCTTCTTCTCCTCCAGCTTTGGTCTTCCTATGACACAAAAGCTCGAATCCTCCAATAGTGGATCAGAGGAAGCTCCTTGTAAAAAAATTGGGAGAGGTGCTAAGAAACGGTTTTTCCCTTCCAATTTCTAGCTGTGTTGCTGCTCTTGCAAATAGAGGGAAAGCGAGCCAAATAGTCGAGGCAGCCAACTCAACAAGAGAGATTGATATTTAGATGGATTGCACTAACATTTTACTGGGGATCAACCTTACTAGGCTAAAATAGCCTAGTTACCATTATAAATACTAGCCTACCACTAAAAAAGTTATTCTACCAAATCCGTGACAAGACAATGTGCTACCTCACAGCCGCCAATGATGAGAGAGAAGAGGTTTTAGGGTGGAGAAAGGAATTTGGAAGTGGGACTAGCACCTTGGATAGAACTTGCAACTAAAAGCCTGAATAGATCATAAAACTTCTCAAATTGAGACACATGGGCACCATTGATAATAAAAAAGACCCATCCATCACATCTATGTTACTTATTATTATTCACAAGCTGATAAACAAAAGCAAAAAACAAAAAAATAAAAATTGAAAAATACACACCGTAGGAATCAACAACATATAACTACATAAGCAAGCCGAAATGCCACAAATTTAGAGAAGTTTCAACTTCTGATCAGCAAAGAAACTAAAATCCCAAACTACAATCGATCATAATCAGCTCTACTTAATTGCAACAGCCCATGCTAAAAAATAATATTTCGATCTATTTTTTTTTTCATTTTCATGAAAAGAAAGGGCAGAAAATAACAAATTCCTATTTGAAAATTCTAACTCCATACCAAAAACATAAATTTCTCTAAACCCAACTCAAATCCCTAAAGACATCATGATTTCAACCCCTGACTATCATCGAAAGGCCCGAGTTCTAAACCAAAATTTCAACCTTTATAGCATCAAAGTAGAAATCTTATACCCAACAAAACCCCTGAGATCTTGAACAAGCAAAAACCCAGACGATAGTAAATCAGCAACAAAAAGACCCAACCCAAAAGCCCCAGAAAATAGCAAGCAGAAGATTCAATTTCCAACAATACCCCCATTAATCAACATAATTCTCAACATAAACCCCAAAACCCTCAGTCCCAAAATGAATCAACAAAATCTACCTCAAAAGAAAAGAGTCTAGCCCAGGTCACCAACCACAGCAACAAAATTAAAACCAAGATCCCAGTTTCTTCACTTTTGCTTCATTATCAACCATAAAAACATGATAAATCAACGAGAATGAACCCATCTAAGAATTCTAATCAAACCCACCTCCAATTCAACAAACTAAACAAAACCCAGATGGCCAAAACTAGAAATCTTTATGAACTTATTGTTCCTCATTCAAACACAAACACCCAATATAATATGTTCAAAAAGGAAAACAAACCAAAAAACAATTATTTCTGAACAGAAGCCAATAAGAAAGAAATGGAGAACTATAGAATCCAAACCAACTCAACAAAGAATCACCAATCAAAAGTTTCTCAATTTCATCATAACCCACAACAGAAATCATCATTTCTGTCCCAAAAAAGATAAAGTAAAAACTCACCGCCATTTGGCTTCACCAAGCTTAGATTCGACCTTTTTTTCCTTGTCAACAGCCTTCTTCACAAATTCGGCAAACAGGATCAGAAAAAATCCGAGCTCTCCTTCACAAAAACCTCTGAAGATGAAAGAAAAAATAGAGAAAACCCATCACCCATTGACCGGCGCCACCGGTTATGTTTGACCTTTCGACTCTCTCTCTCTCTCTCTCCTTCAAAGTCCTAGTCCTCACCGTGTGGCCGTATACATTGTTTTCCGAATCTCTCTTTCTCTCTCTCACAAGACTGTAAATACGTCTGTCATACAGTTAGTACATCGTAAAAAATCATAAATCATTGATGACTGACCGTATGAGCCACGTGGCACACTCTTAGAGGTCACTGACTGTATGGATGTTTGGTCCACCCTAAGTTGACCTACATTCCAAAAAAATCATCCCAATTAGTGATTTCTAACTTGGTTTAGAGTCTTTTTCATGTTTCGTTTTTAACCCTGGGATTTCGAGCATTATTTTGGTACTCAGATCCAAAGGTTAAAAATCACTAATGAGGATGATTTTTGGTATGTAGGTACACCTAGGGATGGACCAAACATCCATACGGTCAGCAATTTCTAAGAATGTACCACGTGGATGATAATGTTGTCCGTCACCAACTTTGATGACTAACCGTCATCAAAGATTTACACATAGTTAAAGAAGTCTTCTGTTAATGGCGGCTGTTCCAAATAGCTGTTAAACTAAAAAAAAAATTTTGGCGGGCTGTTCTCCACTGCCAGAGGAGAGAAGATGTCTACACAGGCAGCTTCTTCTTGACTGAGTCAACTCGCCCAAGCAAGAAAGTTGAAATTAAATTAATACTTTCTCTTACTTTTATACCCCATAGTGTTTTTAGAAGAATGATCCCATATATATCAATACACCAGAGTTCAGTTTGTAAGCCATCGATCATTTTGTGATGGTGATCACAAGTTGGAATCGGACGGTAGAGATGATTCGTGTACCAATCAGTCCTTCCCTGTGTAATATCATTGTGTCAACAGACCTAACATCAGTTGTGAGCATTATAAGTTAATAATGTTACTCTGATATTGCATCAATCAAGGGCTGTCCAGTGATGGGAGTGATGAACGGTGGGCCCGGCGCTCGATCAAATCATTATTTGGTTTTGATTGGTAAAATAGAAACGGTTGTACTATAATTTTACTCCGTCAAATAATCATAGGGGGGGAGCCAATATGAATACACATGGAAGATGACTTCAACATTTAATTACTGTGCATTTTGGTCCATAAGCGGAGCTAGCCTATTCATTATGGGGAATGGATGCTCCGGGCCGAATCAAGCTTGCTTTCGGCACCTGGTTTTCTCCGGCGAGTTAGTAGTGACGGAGCCAGGGGCGAGAGTTGCCCACCCTCGACTTTAAAAGTTTTATAAGGAATTTTTTTTTGTTTTCCAAAGTACCCTTTACACACCTTGGAAAGTCCCCTTTTGCCCACCCTTGAACAAAAACCTGGCTCCGCCCCTGCCAGCGGGCTTTATCTCGCAAAGCCAAAGACACCCCAAGACAAGGTAGAATTGTTGGGAAGGGCATGGGTTTTCTCTCGTAAAGCCAAAGACGCCCCAAGACAAGGTAGAACTGTTGGGAAGGGAACATGATCAATAGAACTTGGCTGGATCCCATGTAAAAACCCATTTTTTTTTATTATTTTTTTGTAAAAACCAGTCTGGAAATATCACTTTTCTAATAAAAATATAATAAAGAGCATGTGACCCAAAAAGAGTTGTGGGGGGTTGTTATGTGTTGTTGTGGGTAGTTTTGCCTTTCTTTTGGTTTATATTAGAGGAGCATTTTTTTAGAGAAAAAAAGTGACTATGACTATTATTATATAAATAATTTTTTTTTTAAAACCGTAGTATCGGAATCTCTTAGAGCACCCGACTAGTCGCCCGAGGCATAATAGTCACCCCTTCCACACGTGCCGGAATGTACTGGAAGAGTTAATGTGGACTGAGTCACTTATTACCCTCTACTCTTTCAAGACGGTGTATTATTATAGAATGATGTATTAGATTTTTGGTGACATTTTTGAAAATAAATAGTAAATTTAGAAATTTCGGTGAACTAAATGTTGCGTCGGAAGATTTAGAAAAGAAATTTCGAACGTTTAAATATTTTAAAGACAGTTTTGAAATTTGAGACAAGTGGGTAATTATGAAATTTAAAAAGCGAATAAGAATTCTCGAGACATGGTGCTTCAAACAAGCATGGCATAGAAAGCGGTAAGTAAGGCAACCTTCCTGCAGCTTTTGGACAAGTAGCGTCGGCGAAGGAGCTTAAAAAAAAAGGCTGAGGCTCCGAGGACCCCCTTTTTCTGACCCCTCGGTGTTCGCACGCTTGGCCGTGGATTTCACGAATCCAACTGTAGTTGTCAGAGCCCTAAAATGTGATGCCAGCTCGGCTCTGACAACCATCGTTGGATTCTTGAAATCGACGGCCGAGCACCGGAACACCAAGAGGGGGTCCCCAGAGCCCGACCCATAATTTTTTAAAAGAAAAGTTACAATGCCCATTTTACCCATATTACTTTCATAAGAAAATATAATTACAATGGGCAATTTTGTAAAACTCATTTAATTACTCAATAACATAGATTAATTAATTAAAATTATGTGTACAATAAGCATTGTGTGTGACTGTGACAGATCAACCATATGATGCTTATCAGAAAAAAAATAAATAAATAAAAAATTTGATGGGTCCAATTTGAGAGATCTCCTAGCCGAAACATGCGATCGGATGAACCTGATTCATCTACAATCATCCCATCAACTCAACTTTCGAAGTAGGAAATCGATACTCCTAGACGTGGTAGATCAATGGTGTATGTACTCTACGCCTGCGGCATATACCGATATATAAATAATTTTGATAAATGGAATTAATCAATAAACAAACCAACCAAGTGACAGACATGTTTAGAACAAATGGGGATTATTTTAAGGAATCCATTTTAAGGAATTTGTCGTGTTCCCTAAACGCGATTATCGAGATAATTATCTCGCGTTCAGACTGCATATCAAAATTAATATATTTATTTCATTATTAAAAAAAACTAAATTCCGAGAGATAATCCGATGTCCTACACTATCACCCACATGTTGATTATGACCAATTCACCACCATCGATCTGTTCTTGATTTATGACCGTCGTCGCAATCATCATCTTTCGATCCAAACTCCCAATAAAAAAAAAACCCTTTTTTTATTTGATCATGATCCAAAATTTGCACCAATCTGTTGATCTAAGCCATCCGATCCGTCGCTTTCAAAGTCAATCAATCGGATGGTTACAATCATTCGATCAATATTTTCACTTGGATAAAACACATGTTGTAAGTCCTTTGTGGATGACAGGTGTATCCATCAATCAGCGGGCAAAGGACGAAGCCCCGTCAACGATGATGAGGCACATCGCATTGTAGAATTTTCCCGTAATATTATTAATTATACAATTATTTATGTGGATGCTATGCTTTCTTGACCCAAGCCTAATAATTTGGGCCAATTGCTACTGTACATAGTCGTCAACTTGGATCAGACCGAGAAGGGTGTTTTTGTTATATATCAATTTTATGAAGGGTGTTTAAGTAATTTAAGTAGATTTCAAAGTAGACTAGATTATTTAGAAAACCAAACCTGACCGGCCGGTCTAACCCTTTTTGAACCAGAACAGGAAAGAGTCTCAGGTCAAAAACCCGTCAAACCGGTCAAAATTCAAATTCCTACCAAGTCAAAGTCTATTTATTTACTTCATTTACCTTCTTATTTTTATCTACAATCTTTTTCCTCCAAATTGTAATTTGTTAGGGTTTGAGAATACCAGTCAAAGGGGCATGTCATGCTGATAGGTACCTCTTACCCATAATACGATGTGACACGAGAGATCGGATGGTTACGATTGTCCAATCAAATTTTCATTCTCCCATCTGAGAGGTAACCTATAGATCAAACGGTCTGGAAGCATGAAACGTTATCTTGCACCGAAGTATCAGTTAGTTATGGACCTCCCCTGTTACGTTACGTACCGTTAAAACGCCCAGAAAATAACGGCCGTTATAATGAAAATGTCCGTTATTTTCTTGAAATTTTTGTGAAAAAAATGGCCGTTATTTCCATTATTTTTCCAATTTTGAAATTCAAATTTCAAATTTCAAAATATGAATTCCAGCACCATTTTTCCGTTTTTTTCCTCATTTTTGCCCCTGAGCGTTACAATTCATTATAACGGAAAAAACAGTAATGCCCCCAGTCCGTTATACAGTTATAACGGCCCCTTTTAAACCTTGGTCTGAACCGTAACCCTCCGGTCCGATCCGACCGGTTCAAGACATATTCAGTGGCAGGTTTGGTATTTAAAAGAGTGGGGACCATCCAGCCAGAGGATTTGAATGGATGAGCTTTGGTGTTTGATATAAAAGATCAGCAACTACTATAAATGCCAAAAACAAGCATTAAATGAGAGGACCCCACTTAAGGGATAGATAAGCTGAGATCAAACCAAGTAACCCATGATTTCAGCACAAAAAAAAACCCCACCTGGATGGACCACAAGCCCAACACCCCACCTATTATAAAGAGCTAACTGGGGTGGGCTTTAGAACGAACGGATATGATCATCATGGGCCTACAAGAACTAAATTACAGCCGTCAAATCGTGGACATCGCGATCAATCCATGGACTCCATTTGTCCCTTTGCCCTTGTCTGTACAAGTGTGATTAGCTTGACTAAGATGTGAAATTAGTATTTGTAAACAAACAGTGTAATTGGACAAAGATTAGTGGGAGAGGGACTGATTTCTAAATTCTAATTAGCCTACCTACCTACCAAAGAAATAACAAAGTCAGACACGGTTGTTGAAGGTGAATTTGAGAATGAAAACACCCAACACAAGTTTTATACAACCAGCTGTTCATTTAATCCATCCAAACAATCATTGAATCACATCGTTTGATCCGAACCGTCCATTTTATCAGCCACATCTTGGCTTGATGATAATCGGGTCAATTGATACACAGCCAACAGATCGATTGATCAGATGATTAGAAACATCTGTCACTGATTTTGGGATATAGGTTATCCATGAAATAACGGTAATGATCCAAGACTTTTATTTTGACCATGATGTGACCTTTTACGATGGCCGATGTAATGTCTGCCACTTATTATTTTACCTTTATCGATGTTATTTTGAAAAGAAAAAATTATTTTGACCATGATGTGACCTGTTACAATGGCCGTAAAGGTACTGATGCGTGGTCGCCGTGACGTTATAGCAGCCGTAAAGGTATTGATACGTGTTCGCCATGACGTTATAACGGTCCTACTCAAACCTTGCATCAAACATTATCAGACAACCATTTATGTTGGGGAATGGCTACAGAGATGTATGCTTCCATCTTTCTTTCAACATGCAAATTCTCTGGATCCAACTCAGAATTTGCCACATTGACACTTTAAACCGTCCAATGATCCCCGCATCTTACACGCCACGCCTGGTCCAATTGAGTTGTCAGTCATCGGTAGGGGATTGAATTGCAATTATAACGTCACATCATCATTAAACCAACATCTCCAGATGCAAACATGACTCTAGATCATCTGAACAAGAAAATTTTACTGGGGCCTCAAGCCAGAGAGTAAAACTTCTGTCACAATGGGATTGCAAAAATCACACAAACACAGCCAATGAGTTCTCAGGGCACGTACACCTAAAAGCAAAAGCACATGGGTACCTTGCAAAAGCACTTGTGTACGTGCCGAGAACTCATTGGCTTGTGATTGTGTGATTTACAATTTCATGTGATAGAAGTTTTACTCCAAGCCAAAGCCACCATGCAGGTTTAGATTTTGGGTCGCAGTGTCAGACTCGACTGAGTCGCAAGCAATCCAAAGATAAAAACACACCACAAACTCAGCATCCCAAGATCGTTACCATCAGTTCAATAAAAATAAAAAAAGATTGTTACTGTAGAAACAATGTAATAGTACACACCATCAAAATATAAACTTGGCTCTGTAGTCAAGGCGCACGCCTCAGGCGCAAGGCACATCTAAAGCGCTTTAGAATGGTCAAGGCGAAGTGCGTTTAGTAAGACGCACACCTCAAGCCGAGCTCCGAGCACATCAGGCACGCGCCTCAATAAAATACATGTTTTTTTGTAAAATTTTTATTCTTTGGCCTATTATATTAAACATCGGTATAATAGAAGAGATATAATTGAACCTATCTCATTGATGAAAGCAATGAATGACAACTTAGGCAAATAAAAATATAATGTGAAGTAGCAGAAGATGAATTGGCCTCAATAAAATACATGTTTTTTTGTAAAAATTTTATTCTTTGGCCTATTATATTAAACATCGATATAATAGAAGAGATACAATTAAACCAATCTCATTGATGAAAACAATGAATGATGACTTAGGCAAATAAAAATATAAGGTGAAGTATCATAAGATGAATTGGTATTTAAGGATGATAGCTTGACATGGAGTGTTATTAAGAGAGCCGCGGAGTTGGTGAATCAACATCAAATACTATATCACATTCAAGGTCAAGAGTAAGAGCAAAGGCTTTAATAAGGGAGTCGGAAGAGGAAGATGCCAATTCAAAAGAGATAGAAGAAGAAGAATATATTGAAGCTAACACATCTGATGACGATGGGTTGAAGCTAATGATTATATTTTAAATGATGATGATGTTAATTAGAACTAATTGTGAGCTAGTTGAAATTTTGAACATTTGTTCTCTTTTATATTTTATGGCTTTTTGATTACTTATTTTGTATTTAGATAATAACAATGTTAACTAGAACTACTTTTGAGTTACTTGAGATTTTCAACATTTGCTATCTTTTATGTTTTATGGCCTAATGGTTACTTATTTTGTTATTTTGTTATTTTATAATGTTATTGTTATTTATTTTTTTATATTTCTTATAATTTTTAATATTGCGCCTCACTTCAATCAGGCGCGAGCCTCGCCTTGCGCCTCAGGCTCTAGAGGTCCTAGCGCCTTAAGTGCGCCTTGCGCCTTTAACTACCTTGAAACTTGGCAATACAACCTTCCTTGGGCCTCCTGAAAGTCATTCTTGGTTTTCTGAAACTTTCCATGTCACATTCAGCACCTCAGTGCCAAAGGTCCAGCAACTAGCCAAAGCAGATCAATGGTATCCAAAATAGTGCAGAGATCACAAAAGAAAGAAAGATTTGATGCCAACTCCTGCCCTATGTCTCTTCTTTTTCTACGAGTCAGCATACCGTCACTAAGCTTTAGTAACCAAAAAAATAAGCAAAAATACCGCCTTAAAGGGTAGCGAAAAAAAAA
Source organism: Euptelea pleiosperma (assembly GCA_035048495.1). Classification (NCBI taxonomy): domain Eukaryota; kingdom Viridiplantae; phylum Streptophyta; class Magnoliopsida; order Ranunculales; family Eupteleaceae; genus Euptelea; species Euptelea pleiosperma. Next base: position 7,616,487 of record CM068546.1, on the reverse strand, counting down.
CCTAACCGCATCGCAGGACAAGGAAGCAATAATTGAGAAAGAGCAATGTGGTTGAGATCTACGAACTCCTGTTAGGCATGAAAATGCAAAATTCATAACATAATTAATCATGTACCATACCTCCTACATGAGTGGGAACCCATCATAATGTGCTATTTAATGGTCTGGCATGTCCTAATCAAACATCTTGGTGTACAGTTCATAATGAAATTATGGGCTGGTGTTGGAAGGCGAGATTGATCACGGACAAAAGAACAGTTAACCAGCTCACCAAATGAACCCAGTCCAACCTCCAACAATGATTTGCGCAAAAGCAGCAATAACTGATCTGATCAAACCAGTACAATCTGCCTGAAAATACCCTTTTCCTCTTTCTGACTGGTAAACAAAATAATGTCCTTGATGGTACAACTATCTTGGGTGTAACTACCACAATCTTCTTTCTTCCTCAGAAATGATACAAAGCCTCCATGTAATCTATACAAAACAAGGCATCTGTTCGACAAAGTTTACAGGAATAGTGTCTCACCAGCTCCATGAAAGATTCAATGGACAGTAACTTGGGTGTAGTTGCACCCTACTTCAAGCATTTGATCTTCTTTGAGGTCTCTATGATATTTTGGCTTCTCTCTGGGTGTGTAAACTTTAACAGCTTCTGAAGTTGAAGAGCGGCTTCAGGAATGCTATCCTCCTTAATATACACGTCATTAGGAAGAGCAAAAAGAACCTCATTAACATCATCCTCAAGCTGCAGGCAAAAGAGGTGGCGAAAGACCTGAACAAATCAATTATTAGTTAGTATACCTACCTCGTAACTTCTGTGGTAGTAGTAAATAAAAGTACTCTTCAGGTAAACTGAAAGGACAGACTACCAATGGTCGGCCAGCCAGTACAATTAGTGCACAGGCAGGGAGGAATGGAAGAAGATGATACCTCTGATGAGTCTCAACCTAGGAGGCCTCAAATACAAAAAACCAAGACAATCAGATAGTTGTAACTGTCCATTCTATCACATTCTTTTGGACATTCAGAGAAAATGTAGACAATCCAAAAATTCCACAAATTAGATAGTTACGAACACCTGATTGGATTGATTTTTGGCAGAGACGATCTGCTAGGTGGGACCGATTAAATGATTGGGTCCAACACCTCTGCACATGCACAGTCACGCTGTTGGTGGACCATCCTTGCAGACTATCCAAAGGATACCTTATATTTATTTCCGTTAAATGCTCTTAAGAATTAATTCTTTGTTCTTACTGCTTTCATCCTCGAAACAACCATCTCCCTGATGGCCAGGGATCTTGAGGCCAAGTTAATAACAAAGAGACCTCCTTCAGATAGGGATTCCTTCACAGACAAGAGAAAAGACTCCTCCACAAAATCCGCAGGGGGACAGGTCATTCCAGAGCTGCACAGAAAGAAAAATCGGCACATTAAAAAACAAAATTTTTCTTGACAAACTGGTGCTCAAATAACAGATTTAGTAACTACGTTCACCTCAAATCAGAGGAGTCCGCGTCAATAATAAGTATGTCGATTCTGGTGCTTTCATTGCCTTCTACAAGAGAATTAGTGCCACTTATATTGGGAGAAGGCAACTTTTCTTTTGAGGAAGCATGATCGTTTTCATGCTTAGCAATCACTTTTGAAGACACTGTAATATTTGCTATATCTTTAACAAACTGAATTCCATCAGCAACACGTACCTATAATATCATTGGAAAATAATAAGATGATAACTGTGGTAATTTAAATATAGTAATCAAAACAGAATGGGAGGATGGGAAAAAGGCCATCCTCCCCTACCTGTGCTGGACATATTTATCACAGGCAATATGTAAAAAAAAAAAAAAACCCTGATTAGACAAGCTAAACCATCAGATCTTTAGACAATTTTCTGAACAGTGCGCTATATTTTTCTAACCTTCCAAGAGAATGAAGTAGATCAAGTGGTCAGGATCATTCAATTGGTAGATTTAGAAGATCATCGGGCACGTAAGTGTAATAGACCAAGGTGTTTCAACCCTCTAGATGTGCAACATATGTTTCACAGAGGTAATGACCGGCCTCCTCACATCCTGCACCCAGACCCGAGTATTCCTTAGAAAAGAATTGCCAGCAGGATCTCTGGACTGGAGAAGTAATTTGGATGACCTTGTTATATTCTCAAAAAACATCACAAAGCAACATAAAAAGATGAACATGGACGGATATTTTGTCAGTACAGTTATTTCGTGAGTTTGTTCTCTGCAGACTGAGATCCAAGCAATTACAATCCATGGCATGTATGCATATAGCTGTTAATTAAAAATGGAAAATATTCTTTAAAGAGCACAACACTGGGAACACCCTTGAGTAAAATGCATCTTTCATACATCTCACATTTAGGCCAGATATTGGTGATTCTCGAATTGAATAAATATTAGTCCCACTTCAAAATCAAATCATAAATCATGCTTTGAACAACAGTCTTGAGGCCTTATCCATTGTTCTTCATGTTTCTTTTACTAAAAATGGGTGGAAGAGCAGAATAGTTAGAAGTCATACTATGCACCATTTGAGAGGAAGTAAACCTCTTGAAAAACGAAATCCCTTTCATTTGGTGGTTGAAAATGTCGAATTGCTCATCAACAGTCCCTCCTTAAAATGCCAGCATCAGTTGCTATGAGCATGGAGGAAATTCAAAGGGGTTCCTTTGCAAAGTGGAAGTGTTTAGTTTTAAGAAAGTAGATGAGTTGGGTACTAGATATCTTGCAGAGAACATATGTAGCTTTGCTAAGAAATGGTTATGTAGATAGATTAATGGAAGATAATAGTAGTTCACTGAAGACAGTGATTATTAGTAAGTTTGAGAGGAGTAAAGGATGGGGAATAGGAAAAAAGGCATTATGTAACAAGGGTCAAAGAATTGTTCCTATATAAGCCATAAGCGGCCACTATACCGTCTAACCACACCAAGTCATCCTCCTATGTAGTTGCTTAATGAGAAATGTAGTAAGCCAATACTAAGATTTCTTAAGGGACAAAAACCTACCACAAAAGTACACTGGGAGAAATTAGGAAATAACTTTATTGCAGAAAGGGACATAAGGTCCCATTATTTTGACATGCCATTGTGGGGCTCACATGGAGATGAGTTAATGGCTGTTTTTTGGTGAGGATGATCTCCTCACCATGATCATCCTCACAAAAAATCAGCCCATTCTGACATTTCTCATCCTATCAAATGTGGACGGTCCATAATTATTCAACTAGTAATTATTTTTCCTAGGGCTAGAAATTTGAGAATAAGCTGAATTTTTTTCTTCCCAAAAATCAGCCCTTAACCCATCTCCCTGTGGGCCCCCACAAAGGCGTGTCATTTTTGTTTCATAGTAACCTGACCCAGGTATATTTTACACAGTCAAGATATTCTGACACTGATGATTTGACATGAATTTTTACACGGCTTTGTGGGGCCCACAAGGAAATGAGTCAAGGGCTGGGGTATTTGGAGAGAAAGGAATCTCAGAGTGTTTGAAGGGAAGGAAGAAAATCTACAAAACACCATTCTCAACATCATGGGATTGATGTTCTTTTGGTCCAAATTTTTTGCTGAGTGCCGGGGGTTGTTCTTTGAAGATTTTGTCTTTTGGTGGGATCTTTTGTGCTCTAAAGAAGGGGCTTAATGCTTGACCGGAACTAGTTAGTATAGTGTCTTCTTGTTAATTTCCTTTTTGTTTTCTTGATTGAGGATGTTATGTTGAGAAGGTCATCTCTGTTGGAGTTTATGTAATACACCCACGTGGGTGTCACAAGTGGGTTACGTCCCACTTCCCACGTGGGAAATTCTTTTGGTTATTAGGAGGGTTAAGTGGGCCAGCCACTTAACCCACGTTTTTGGTCTTTGTGGGAGTTAAGTAAGACCACCACTTAACTCCACGATTTCACCTTTGTAGGGGTTCTCCCCATTATATATATATAATATGGTGTGAAAGAGAATGGATGAACAATTCATCTCTTCTCTTCCCACAACCTCTTTTCCTTCTCTACCTTTACATTATTCCGTCTCCATTACTGTTTCTCATCATCTCTCTCTAACCTTTTCTCTGCTGGTTACAACCTAAATCACATGAGAACATGGTAGCTCTAGGGCATGTGTCTTTGTCCCCTAGAGCCTCTATTCCAATCTAAGATGGTTATGTGAACATCCGGAGCCGACGAGAGGTTTTGAAGAATCTCAAAGAGTATTTCTGCGTGACCAATGGATCAATCCTAGGCAAAACACCAGAGGTTCTAATTTCATGGTTAGCTTTTTCCCTCAGCCGCATCAAAGATCCAGTTTTTGTCCTCTTCTCAAGCCTCTCAAGCAGTTTTCCGGCCAACACGGTTTCCGAGGTTTTGGGTTTTTGATTTCCTCGAGATCCGCACAACGGTGGCAGACTACCCTAGCAGCCCTATCCAGTATTCTCCCAAGGATTGTCTGACAGTCGTTTTGCAATTTTCTGACCTCCGAATCACAAGTTTCCAAAAATCGGCTCGATTCCCAAATTTTTGGCTTTTTTATTTTCAAAAGATTCGCACCACGACAGGCTCATCTGACCTAGCCGCCCTCTCCAGTAGTGCCATACGGACAGTCAGCAACTTGGTTCGAAGTTTTCTGACTATTGAAACCCTAGTTTCCAAAAATCTCCCAGATCTCCTGGCCTTTTTTGGGTTTTGATTTTTCTCTTAAATCAGACCTTTCTAGGCCCTCCTACCCTAGGTGCACCACCTATTGGACCCTTGGGGATCCTCTGGATCTTATTTCGGAATTGTGGGAGCCTCCGATCCGCTACCTGCTATTTTGGGTGGTTCTACACCGATGAGTTCCTCCTGGGTCACATCTGAGATTTCTAGCTCTTCCTCCGAGGGTAGTTCTATGACTCATGCCTCTCATGGAGATCACAACACTCAGCTCTGCATCACCATCGTGAAACTCGATGGTACCAACTACCTAGAATGGAAGACTTCCACTCTCATGTGTATTGGGGGTCGTGGCTACAGTGAGTACCTAACCGGTGCTGCTAAAAAATCGGATCTGATGGACAAATCTCACAAGATATGGGTTATGGAGAACCTGACTGTGATTGATTTGTACTCCGTATGTGAGAACCCAGGAGCAGATTGCCGACATACTCACAAAGGGGGTGAACAAGTCTATTCTTCATACTTTGATCAGCAAACTAGGCATGATGAATATCTTCGCACCAGCTTGAACGGGAGTGTTGAAGTTTATGTAATACACCCACGTGGGTGTCACAAGTAGGCTGCGTCCCACTTCCCACGTGGGAAGTTCTTTTGGTTATTAGGAGGGTTAAGTGGGCCCACCACTTAACTCCACAATTTCACTTTTGTAGGGGTTCTCCCCGTCATATATATAATACAGTGTGAGAGAGAATGAATTAACAATTCATCTCTTCTCTTCCCACAACCTTTACATTCTTCCGCCTCCATTACTATTTCTCCTCTTCTCTCTCTAACCTTTTCTCTACTGGTTACAACCTGAATCACAACAGAGATGACCACAAAAGCCGGGGATAGCCCGAAGAAAAAGCAACGGAAAGCCGCTCCAGGGAGAACAACACCCGTCAATCCTTGGAGCAGATTTCTGTCATTTGTAGATGATCGAAATCCAGAGATGTTGGAAGATCATTGTTAATAGTAGTGAGATTAGGTTTTTTTAGCATTTATTAGCTAAAAACAAAACAGAAAAAAGCATCAACAATAGTTAATGCCAGAAGGTAGGGCCTACCCCCTCGTTAGGTTTCCTCTCTCCTCTGTTTTTTGACAAGTAAAAGTGTAAGCAAAATTTTCCTCCTGTTCGGGGCTGCATGTAAACCTCTTTTACCACTAATTCAAAAATGCATACTTATCAAAAAAAAAAAGTACTGAGAGTAGGTTGAAGTTAGCATGGTTTCTCGTGCCCTGAATCTAGATGTGAAAAGCTTAACTTTCATAATAATTCTACTACAGTCATGATATAAGATTAGTGGAGGGTTTTGGAAGCAAAGAGAATGAATTTGAAAGCCCAAGGTGGATCAATTTGGGATCTCTTGCAAGGTCTCATAATCTTCACCTCTCTTTTTGAGGGACCACAAGAAAAGGAAGAGAGATTCCTATCGCATTAGTTCATGGACTTTGAGTACTGAAGCCAGTGGGGATTCACCTACTTTCTTGACTATATCTTTGATCCTTGTCGTGACTTGTAATATTATCCTTTGAAGTGTCATAATGCTGCCAATTCTCTAGCGAAAAGCAGTGTACATAGAAATTGTCTGTGTAGGTAGAACTCTCTTCCCCAATCTTTGTACGCTACTTTTCTTTTTATTAAATAAGAACAAAGAGAAGTGATAAGGGAAAGAACAAATCACCTTCAACTGTTTATCCTCAATAAAGCCAAAATAGTCCCTTGCCAGATTCAACATTATAGGATCTAACTCCACCACCTGTACAAATGGGTAGATAAGCTTAAATATTTCACATATGTAAAAAGTGTGTGAACGATAATATACAATCTGAGAACTACCTCAATATCCAGACAAGGCATGCATCCACGAAGAAACATAGGAAGAAGCCCAGCTCCGAGACCAATTATAACTGTCTTCGCCTGTGAAATATGCAACATTTTTAGCAATTATAATAGCAGCCTTGAATAATATCTCAGAAATTAAAAATCAAAATTAGAAGTCCTGTCTCAATATAAATGTGGGGAACTGATTTTATAACTCAACTAAGGGAGTACTCGAGCTTGTATTGGCCTATGTGGTTTTAACAAGAGATTTGGACCAATACGAGGTTGAGTATGGTATATATTTGCTGCTTATTACCAATTGGCCCTTCAAAGGCCATACACCATTTCCTTATTGTAAGCCAAGTCACTAAAAGTGAGAATTCCTTACTGTTCTTCCGGATGATGCCACAGTTTCCAGATTAGAAGCAACCAGCACAAACCCAGAAATAATCCCAGTATGATAAGAACTAGCCAGGTAGTGGTGATCAACCTTCAGAATGTGTCTGGATTCTACAATTAGAAAAGAATTACAAACTAAAATAATGGAGATTAATAGCCCCACCTGATTTTGACTTGTAAGAATGATTTCAAGTTCAAAGAATTTAGTAATTACCGAACAACGAGATAGATACTTGGACAAATTTATAGAAGCAATGAAATTCAATAAAGAAGTGCAGAAGAAATCAACTAAATGAAAAGGAATAAAAACAGATCAAACTTTCTTTTCAGCAATATAAGGAAGGTGCCTTGCGTAGATGGTATAATACACTAGTGAAAAAATATGCTGGATTCATTAAAAATTAATGTTACTTCAAAATGAGCAGAACAATAGAATACAATTCAATAAGAAGAATTTGCTAAGTTGGGTTTTGATGCCACAGACCGGGTTCAAAACTCCGCCTTCACCTACTGACCACTAAACCAATTGCAACCAAAAGAAACCTCTAATGATAGGATGGAATTGACAAATAATCAAAAAAGTCATGAATGCAATCCACTATGACAGCTCAAACCACAATTGTAGAATACATGTTAGAAGATCATGTTCAACATATATATTTGCAGTTTGGTTTCCGAGGGTGGTTCTTTTCACATGGTTTAAGCATCCTGATGATGAGACAAGATTTCCAAATATTATCCACCATGATGTGAGCACTTCTTCAATTAGGACTGTAAATTTATCTAGGGGTTCACCATACAAACAACAAATGAGAAAAATGAAGCAGAGAAGAAAAGAGATGATGCAGGAAAAAGAGGGGAGAGAAAGTGCATTTCGTTGATAGTACACAATCTCCCCTAAAGTGCTTATATTCACTTTGGTTTGACACACATTACAAGTATGCCCGCCCAAAAGCCAATAATAAGAAGAGACAAAAATAAATAGAAAATAACAGAAATACCCCCACACGGACATCTATACTAAATAAATGCACCAATTGATATGTACAGTGCTAAGTGGCTGATACACATTTAGGGCCTGTTTGGTACGTGAGAAAAAGAGATCCGATGGCGAATATTTAGCCAGGCGAATATTACCTTGGCTAAATATTTGTTCATATCAATATTTAACAACGTTTGGTACGTGTATAAGCTAGCTTACTTCAACTTACTTCATTTTCTTTCAATTTGAGTGGGTCCCACATATCAAAGTAAGTCAAAAATGGGTTAGACGAGTGTGGAACGACATATTATGTCAAAGGATAAAAAAAACTCATTTTTATCTTTTTTCTATATTAAAAACTCATTTTTATTGAAAATAGTGATTTTCCCGCGAGAAAATAAAATTTTCCTACCAAGGCTTAATTGGCGTGAAAATATTTACACAGGGGGAGGGGGTGATCAAATGTTTTCCCGTCGCGATGGGTAAATTTGTGGGCCCGGCTAAATATTCGCTGGGGGCAAGTGGCTGCCAAACGCGCCCAGGCAAATATTAGTGCGTGCAAATATTTTATTTTCCCGCAGCGGTGCGTTACCAAACAGGCCTTTAGTTCTTTCGATACCTCGTAACACAGAAGAATACTCACCCAGAGATTTATCTCCTTGCTAAAGTGAGAAAATCTCTTGAAATAACTGATACGTATGGAAGATATTCTTCTCGGACGAGGACATGTCTCTGAGAGCTTCCCAAATCTCCTTGGCATTGTCCAAAAATATCATATTGGAACCCACCGTTGGTTTCATACTGTTCCACAACCAGGTCATTATTTGTGCATTTTCCTCCACCCACTCACCATGATTGCTCAAATATTTTGTCAGCCTCTGAGCAATCAAGTACTTAAGTTTCCCTTTGGCAATAAGGAAGACTTGTATTGACTTAGTAGACCATTGCAAATAATGACCCCATTTAATTCTACAGAGGTCATCTGAGCCCAAAAAAAAAACTCGGAAGTATTTGACATACCAATTTTTAGGGTTTTATCCTTCGTGATTAACAACACACACACACACATATATATATATAACATGCACAAATCACTTACGAATGATTTCGACAACTTCGAGTAGCTTCCATCACCCAAACACACGAACACGGGGTCAATCGATTCACTCCTATCACATGTATCACAAACTAAAAACACAACACTCAACAAAGCATCACAACTGCACCGGAGTAGCCTACGATTTGCCCCACAATCAGTATTGTTCATTACCACTATTCATCGAGCATTGGTCGATTGAAGGATGAACCTTAAACAAACCCTAGAAAATTGTGGACATCAATACTACTATGATACGATGTACATTTATTTAGGGTTTCAGCATATCGACAACAAAGGATGAAAATAAGGAAAAGATAAGTGAAACAGGGAAGAGAAGAAAAGAAGAGAAGAGATGACGCGGTAGAAAGAGGGGAGAGAAAATGCACTTCGTTAGGAATGCACGATTCTTCGCTTTTATTCACTTTGGTATGAGTCGTATGACCCAAATTACAAGTATTTTGTCCCAGGAGCCAATAATACGAAAAGATAAAACCCCTACACATACATCTATACTAAATAAATACACCATAAGTACCACTAAGATCCAAGGTTTTAAATTTCAATTTTGTATACTATTTTGGTGAGGCGCGAAACCAAAATTTCATGTGAAACTAAGGAGATTTGAAATCAAGATTACAGACATTTTTTTTGAAATTCTGACCTACATTTCACGTGAAGTTTGAAATTTTTGAAAAAACCCGAAATTTGACTTGAAATTAAAGAAACCCGAAATTAATAGAAATTAAAAAAAAAATAAAAAAATTTAAGCATGTTAGGCTATGCTTACTAATTTCTATAGTTTTTTATTTCAATTTCACAAAGTATTAGCATATATTTATAATTTCTTGCCATTGGATTTGAGTACCCAAAAAATTGCTTGAATCCAACGGCTAGAAACCACACAATGACAAATTCTGAAAACCAACGTCCAGTCTCCTATTTTGACTGTTTCTAGAAAATAATCAGTCCCTTAAGACTACGGTTTGGTATCATGTGTAAATAAGGATGGGCCAAAAATCATGAGATAGTGGGTCCAAACAAGTGTGTCGTGTAGCATTTTTAAGCAGTTGAACATAAAAGTTTGTTGTACAAGCTAAACATGAAAGTTTCTCTCAAACAACCTTCCCTTTCTTTTATTAAACATGTCTCCCTCATCTTCTCCTGCAGATAAGAACACAAGGCAATGATGAAAGGACTAAATAGGAAGACAAAAGACAGGAAGAGAAAAAGAAGGGGACCTAGAGGCTAGATTTACCGTGGTCGTTATCAAACTCCAAGCCCTGCGAGTTGCAGTTCTTCTTCTTTCTCCAAGAGTTGCTTGCAGTTCTTTGGTCTTACTTTCTAATTTCTATGCATCTTTCTTTTAAGGTTCAGAAGTTGTATGTTTTTTCTGCTTTTTTTTTTCTTTTTTTACAAACTTTTCAACTCGATTGGATTGAGTACTGCACAATTGGCGAGATTCGTGGGATTTTTTCGATATCTCTGAAATTTCGTGAGAAATTCATGAAATTTTCATGAAAATTCGTAATCTTTAGAAAAAATTAACAAATTTCAACGAAATTTCAAAATAATGTGAAATTTTAGAATGAAAAATGACTATACCTAAGAGCTTTGGTCTTGCCTTGAAAGGTTAACTTGTTGTCAAAGATAAATAGTTTCATGCTCCAATAATTTCATGAGTTTCGTATGATAATTTACACAAGGAATTTTTTCATATACATTAACTCCTTACAAAGTAGGTAAAAAAATTGGCACTTCTTTTTAGTGTACTTAACAACTGAGAAATATTACATCGGTTAACAAGCTAAATCTTACAATGTGCTATTGATGTGTTGGATGAAATAAGTATCTACTTCAGTATCCTTGGTCCTTGATTTGAAGAAATGGGAGTAGTATCCCTCTATGTAACAAAGACCCTCCATTCTAAGAATTTGGGGTGTTGGATACTGTGTCGTACTCACGTGCCCGTACACACTTTTTTCGAACGTACCTTAAACACTTCCATTATTTTGTTTTCAGCAGTTATTTATGTACTGTTTATGTGATTTTAAGGTATATCAGCTTATGCATTCTTTCTATTGTAAACTTAGCCTAAACTTTAAGTATTTAAAATTGTGAATATCAACATATGGTATATGTCTAAATTTGACTAATTTATCTACGAAACTGTTAGAAGAGCTATTTATAATGTGCTGGATGTGTACGGGTATTACTCTTTTTGACATTTTTCAATAATATAATATATTGGGAGAGTCGACAAGGACATTAAGTTAGTTCGACTTCTCTTCTTTCTTTCTTCTTAAAGCTCTAACCTAACTTACATGGTATTAAAGCAAAGTTTTGATACCTTGAAGAAACCCTAATCTTCTCATATTCTTCAAGTTTGGTGTTGATGGTGCTCTCGTGAACAACACTGTGAAGTGTGAACAAGACCCATGAACAGTACCTGCTAACACTAACAGTACATTTTTTTAAAAGCTAAGGGCTCTACAGGCTGCCACAAGGCTAATTTTAGGAACCAGTTAGGGTGCAAATTTTAGGAAGTCGGGAGCTTCTTAGTATTTTTATTTTTTGATAAGTTAGGGAGCTTCTTAATATGACAGAAGTGTTTGCTCGTCTTCAACAGGCCTCGTTATCTGATTCTAGTGGGTCTGTTGCTGACACATCAGCCTTGGTTGTTTTCGATGGTGCTAGTCAAGGTGGTCATGGAGGTGGATGTGGTGGTTGACAAGGTGGTAGTAGTTGTGGTGGTGGTAGAGAAGGTCGTGACTCAGATGGATCACATAAGTGTACTCACTGAGGTATGGAGGGTCATACTGTGGATTATTGCTGGGACCTACATAAAAAACCAGCAAATTGGGCAAATCACGTTTCATACAGTGATAGTGGAGAACAATTCCACTATCACGTAAGTAAACCTTCAACTATTAGGATGAACAGTTCCACTATCACGTAAGTGAACGTTCAATAATTAGAATGAAGAGAAAAGCACTAGTAATAGCATTTTTCATCGACCAAGAGAATAGTTCCATCACCAATACAAAGGGATAAGAGGAAAGTGGGTCTCCTTCATGGAGACCTCTTAAACCAACAAAGCCCTCCATAGTACCATTAAGAACAATAGAAAACTTGGGAGTACACATCCAAGGAAATTTGAATTTCTCAGGGATTAAAATGAAAAATGTCCCAGTTGGTTGAGTGATTAGCTTAGCGGATATCAATCCCGTTGGAAAGTTTTGGATGACCTTCCTGTCAAAACTTTGAAGACCAATTAAAATATTATCCGCACAAACATTGATCGATGAAAATCGATTTACTACAAACTAAGCAATCACCAGTTATGTCCTTTAACCTGTTGGATAATTTTTGAAATAAATCTAGTCGACAGTTTTTGACAAAATCTGCCTATTCCCCAAATTCCATATTTTCATGTGTTAAGATGTATCATGTGTGGTAAGACAATGCCCAAAATTTTTATAATTAATTTGAGAGTAGGATAAGTTATCTTGTTCCTTAGATAAATCTAGTTAGAAAGAATCGTACCATAGAGCAACTTTCCCATAAGTTTACCAGCAAATTAGGCAATGGATCATAGACAGGAAGGAGACAATTTTTGAAAGGAAAGTCGATCTTCAATAATGGTAATTGAGTAGAAACGAAATATCTAAATTGTATCTACTGGAAATGTAGTAGTCGTATTAATTTGTTCCAACTTCTAAATGAAAGAATTTATGTTGAACTTATATGGAAATTTAAAAATAAAAATAAAAGAAGGATGGTACTGTTGTAATCTTGGATCGTAACCAGAATAAGAGATTAGGATTAGAGATGGAAGAAAGGAGAGGAGAAAAGAATTGGGGGAAGAGGAGAAATCGTGTAGAGCTTAGAATAGCCTACACGATTTCACCCAATATATATATTAAGTGAAGTTTTACAATATTACAAGGGCCCCCTGTAGAATATAAGATATTACAAGTAGGTCCCTGACAACACTCCCCCTCAAGCTGGTGCGAAGATATCTATCATACCCAGCTTAGATAACAGGTGCTCTAAGATCCCTTTAGTAACACCTTTAGTTAACACATCTGCAACTTGATCAACAGTATGGACATACGGTGTGCAAATAAGTCCCTGACCAAGTTTCTCTTTGATGAAGTGACGGTCTACTTCAATGTGCTTTGTCCTATCATGTTGAACTGGATTATGAGCAATGCTGATGGCTGCTTTATTGTCACAATACAATTGCATAGACCCTTTGACAGGATATCCGAGCTCACTGAGCATAGTCTTCAACCATAGAAGCTCACATACACCATGAGCCATAGAACGGTACTCTGCTTCGGCACTGGAGCGGGCGACAACTGGTTGCTTCTTACTGCGCCAAGACACCAGATTACCTCCCACATACGTGCAGTACCCTGATGTGGAACCTCTGTCAGTGACTGAACCTGCCCAGTCAGCGTCTGTATAAGCTTCAACTCGTAGGTGTCCATTCTTACTAAACAGGAGACCCTTCCCTGGAGCGCCCTTAAGATAGCGTAACACTCAGTGTACTGCCTCAAGATGTGGAGAGCGAGGGGCATGCATGAACTGACTGATGACACTGACTGTGTATGCAATATCTGGTCGTGTCAGCGAAAGGTAGATGAGACGCCCAACAAGTCTCTGGCACTGGCCTGCATCAGCAATGGGATCCCCATCAACAGGATTCAGCCGATGTTGCTGCTCTATAGGCGTATCGGCTGGTTTAGCTCCCAAGTTTCCTGACTCTCGAAGGAGATCAAGTACATACTTTCTCTATGAGATAAACACACCCTGCTTTGACCTAACAACCTCAATGCCTAGAAAGTATCTTAAGGTTCCCAGATCCTTGATTTCGAACTCTGTGCCAAGGTATTTTTTCAATCTACAAACCTCATCTGGGTCATCTCCTGTGACCACAATATCATCCACATATACAATAAGAGCAGTAAGACGACCTTGACTTCTCTTAATAAAGAGAGTGTGGTCCGCCTGACTCTGCGAGTAGCCAATCTTCTTGACTGCGGAACTGAACCTCTCGAACCAAGCCCTTGGTGACTGTTTAAGCCCATACAAGGCTTTCTTCAGTCTGCATACAAGTTCCTTACTCCCAGTCGGACTGAACCCCGGAAGACCTGTCATGTAGACCTCTTCCTCTAGATCACCATGGAGGAAGGCATTCTTGACATCCAACTGGTGGAAGGGCCAAGAAAAGTTTGCCGCGAGAGATAACAGAACTCGAACTGAGTTCATCTTGGCCACTGGAGCAAACGTCTCCTGGTAGTCAATCCCATAAGTCTATGTGTACCCTTTTGCAACGAGACGGGCCTTGTACCTGTCGATGCTTCCATCTGCTTTGTATTTCACTGTATATACCCACTTGCACCCCACGGGTTTCTTTCCTCTAGGCAATGGAACCAAATCCCAAGTACCATTCTTTTCTAGAGCTGTCATCTCCTCTAGCATGTCTGCTTTCCACTGAGGCTGGCTTAGGGCATCTGAGACACCGGATGGCAGAGCGACACTAGATAGGGAAGTAGCAAATGCCCTGTAGGATGGTGAGAGCTGTTGATAGGAAACAAAGTGAGAGATAGGGTGCTGGGTAATACAGTTCCGAACACCCTTCCGATGAGCAATAGGTACATCAATGTCTATGGGAAGGATAGTAGGAGCAACAGACATATCATCATGAGGATCACTGAGGACACGATTACCTGGATCGAGTTGGATTTCCTGGCAGTGAGCTTGAATGGTGGACTGTTTCTCTTTTTGACGTCGTCTGGCATATGTCTTTAGCTGCGGATCCTGTGGCACAGTGTCGGTAGGAGATAAGGACAAGGGTACAGGAGACTCATCAAGCAAATCAAGGGGTACTGGTTGAGGAATCTCCCCCTGTGGAGGTATCGGACTCTCGTCAATACTCCCAAGCTCCCCCTGAAGAGAAGTCCGATCAACTGAGAAGAAGGGAAGACTCTCAAAAAATGTAACATCTAGAGAAACAAACCGACAACGGGTAGAGAGATGGAAACACCGATATCCCTTCTGAGTGGACGAATAGCCAAGGAACACACATCGGACGGCTTTCGGATCTAACTTGTCCTTCCTGTGATGGGCGTGAACATAGCAAACACAACCAAAGACCTTAGGTGGAATGGAGAACACAGGACAGGAAGGAAACAGGAGTGAAAGGGGAGACTTTGACCCCAAGACACGAGAGGGCATCCGATTTATCAAGTAGGATGCCGTCAACACAGCGTCAGCCCAATAACCCTTGGGTACCCGAGTACCAAGAAGAAGTGCCCTAGCAACCTCCAGGACATGGCGATGCTTTCGCTCGGCGGTCCCATTTTGTTGAGGTGTATCGGCACATGAAGTCTGATAAAGAATTCCATGCTCTTCAAAGTAAGAGACAAGGCCACTGTACATGTATTCCCCCCCATTGTCAGTGCGTAGGACTTTTAGGGTGGTGCCCAATTGATTGCACACCATTTTATGGAAGGTCTGAAAAATAGTATGCACCTCATTTTTTGATTTCATAAGGTAGATCCAAGTGTAACGGCTATTCATCCACAAAAACTACAAAGTAGCGAAAACCAAAGATATGTGTGGTGGAATTGGGTCCCCAAACATCAGAGTGCACAAGCTGTAAAGGAAACGTACTTTTTTTATTACTGGTCGGAAAAGACACCCGACATTGTTTTGCAAGTACACAAGTTTCACAGTTGAACTCAAAAAATGGAATAGACGCAAACTGAGGTAACAGACTATTCATGACTAAAAGCGGTAAATGACCTAGCCTGTTATGCCATCGCATTAACAGGTCTTTATTAACGCTAGAACTACTGACATTGGCACTAGACTGATGTGCAACAGAATATGAAGTCGGCTGGCTATCGAGCAAGTACAATCCACCATCCTCACGACCACTGGCAATCATCCGCCTCGTCTCCAAGTCCTGAAAAACACAGTGAGTAGGAAAAAAGCTAACACTGCAGTTTAGGCTCTTAGTAAGATGGCTAACAGAAAGCAGGTTAGTAGTGAATTTAGGAACATTAAGTACAGAGGATAAAGACAAAGTAGGTGTGGCAGAGATAGTGCCCTTCCTTGAGATAGAGGAGAAGGTGTCATCGGCCACACGGACCTTGTCCTTACCCGAGCAAATATTATAGGTGGAGAAAAGGGATGGCATACCAGTCATATGATCGGAGGCACCAGAATCAATGATCCAGGAAGGACCAATGGGTGCCGTAGACACATGGTGGGCTTAATGGGATGTACCTGTCTGAGCAAAGGATGATGTAGGTGGGGAAGGGCCATCAAGCTGAGTAAGTAATTGTCTAAGCCTGTCAATGTCCATGCTACAGAAGGTGTTGGACTGCCCAGAGGAAGGGGTCACATCAGAGGAATCTTGACTGGTGGCATGAGCAGCTGAGGTTCCTTGTTTGCTACCAGAAGGCTTCTTTGAGGAGCCTTGCTTCCCCCCAGAGAACTGTGCGGGACGACCATGAAGACTCCAGCAGGTCTCCCGATTGTGGCGACGCTTGCCACAGTGATCACATCTGAGTCGATCACGATCATCAAGATCCCCATCCTTCTTGGATGTGGGTTTGCTCAATTTCTGAGTGGCCAAGGCAGACTTCTCAGATAAAGGAACATCAGCATCTGTCTTAGAGCTCATGGCTCTCCTCCTGCTGTCCTCGCTCTGGATGTAGGAGTAGACCTGTGCAATGGTCAACGGCGGTGGATCTCTGCCCAAGATGTTTGCTCGAACCTGTTCATAGCTCTGGTTCAAGCCGCCAAGAAACTCAAATATGCGTCCGCGCACAATCATCTTCCGGAACTCCGTAGCATCCTTGGTACATGCAGGGATGTAGGTCTGGTAGTGATCTACCTCTTCCCACTTGCTGCATAACGCAGCGTAGTATGATCCCAAAGGAAGATCGCCTTGCTTCAGATGTACTATCTCCTACTGAAGTTCATACATCCTAACAAAATTCCCATCTTGGGAGTAGGTCTGAGATGCAGTGTCCCATATATCCTTGGCAGTCGGGAAAAAGAGGAAGCCTGTGCTGATCGATGGATGCATGGAGTGAAGCAGCCATAACATGACCATCGAGTTTTCCGCTTCCCACTTCTAAAACGCAGCATCGGAGGAATCAGGTGCAGTGACGCGTCCAGTGATATAGCCGGCTTTGCCTCGTCCGGTGATGTACATCTTGGCAGATTGAGACCATGCGAGGTAGTTGGTCCCGTCGAGTTTCACCGTAGTGATCTGTAGGCCCGGGCTGTGATCACCATGACTTCCCAGACTGGGTGGGGCAACAATAATCTCTGACTTGGCAGAAGATGACTCCTCAGATGTACTCATGGTAGTAGAGAAGACTTTTCTTATAAGAAATCACCCGAACTGCTGCTGCGGAGGTGCAAATCACCTTCTTTTTATTTTTAAAGCCTCCTGCTCGCGTTGCTCGCAGGATTCAGGCCTTTTTGGAACAACTCCTTTATAGATTTTCTATTGGAGAAAAAACCACCCGCGGGAAACTTGTGAATGGTTCCGAGGACCTAAAAAAGGTTCCTGGATAGGTGCGGTAGCACTAGGGAGAGGTTCTGGATGCCTCTAAAACCTGCGGCTAGGTCCAGAGGGTCTTCTCTGACCTTTTGGAAGGGGCAGCTAGGCTTGGTGGCTCTTCTCCAGGCTTCTGGAGTGGGCAGCTATCAGGGGATAGCTCTTCTCCAGGCTTCTGGAGTGGGCGGCTATGCCTGATAGCTCTTCTCCAGGCTTCTGGAGTGGGCGGCTAGGCCTGGGAGAACCTCTCCAACCTTTTGGAGTGGGCGGCTAGGGTTTCAGACTCTTCTAAAGCCTGCGGCTATCCATGGGAGATGATCTCCTTCTTTAGAAAGCCCTTCGCATCGAATTTCGCAAACCCTAGGGTTCTTCAGACCTCTAGGATTGAGCCATGGTTACATAACCATGCTCTGATACCATGTTGTAATCTTGGATCGTAACCAGAATAAGAGATTAGGGTTAGAGATGGAAGAGAAGAGAGGAGAAGAGAATTGGGGGGTAAGAAGAGAGGAGAGGAGAAGAGAATTGGGGGAAGATGAGAAATCGTGTAGAGCTTAGAATAGCCTACACGATTTCACCCAATATATATATTAAGTGAAGTTTTACAATATTACAAGGGCACCCTGTAGAAGATAAGATATTACAAGTAGGTCCCTGACAACAGGTACTAGGGTGATGTTGAGAGTCAAAGCTCTTTTATATTTCTAATCTTCCTCTATGTCTGAGTTCAGAGGGTGTTTTTCTATATTTATGTCTTTAGATGGGAGGAGTTGATAGGAGACTCCTCTCCTCTTTGTTTGTATTTTGTGGGCTTTCACCTTTCGTTTAATATACTTCTTACTTACCAAAAAATAAAAATAAAAAAATGTCATAAACTTTGGACACCACTTCATCAGTATAAACAGCAACTGAATTATTTGAATACATAAAGGTAGAGCAGAGGTTAAGTAATTACCATCAATTAGTGACACGGAGGAATTACTTCTTCTCTGGCTTCCTTTTCTCTTCGACTTGAACGACGAATTGGTTTTTCGTCTCTCTGTTTCACCAAGAATGTTTTTGGAACATTCTTCTCTGGTTACCAAACCTTCCGACTGCACCAAGCCCAGGCTTCTTTCAAAAGTAAGGCGACGGAATGTCAAATCTTTTGATGGAATGAGACTACTGACAACACCATCAGCATTTTCGTAGATCACATCTTCAACAATTATCAATCCAGTCACGGTAGACATGACCTATAATAACATTTAAGGTAAGTGAGTGAACCCAAAATCGGGAGAACACTTATACCATGAGTAGACAAAATCGCAGACATAATCATAAGAAACAATAGTTTGTGAATAAAAATAAACGATTTAGGGCATAACTTAGAACAGACTTAAGGAGTGAACACAAAGTTAATAACATAGGAAATTTACAAGCATTTGCCAAAATACAATGAACTTTCAAAGATCTTGAAAGACTATATACTCCAAGCCACTCAGCTCCCACTCCCTACCCCGCCACCAACACGATCACAAATGGAAGGCAGGGTACTGCCTTGGAGTTCATCCTATCCTTCAATGGGTAATCACAATATATTTCTGTTTAATATTGTACATTCTGATGTTTGGGTACCTACTCCTGTTAATTCTCTTGGCTTTCGATATTTTGTTAGCTTTGTTGATGATCACATCCAGTGTTCTTGGATTTATCTTATGAAATCCAAAGATGAGGAGAATTCCATCTTTCAAAATTTTTATAAGATGGTCCAGACCTAAGTCACCAAAGCGTGGAACGGGTGCGGGAACGCGAGAGCGAGAGCGCCCACTTCAAAAAGTTCTTAATGTCCAGAGCGTCTCAGAGAGTGTGGATGTATATATATATAAAAGTTATATAACAAAACAGGACGGAATAACCATCCTCACATAAGTGGCGGTGCCAATCGACCCACGTGTCATTTTAATCTGACGATTAGAATCTCAACTTAGCCCATACATGGAGACGGTTTGGTCCCTCGGATTATTTGGTTCTTTTTCACTTCGTGCCCATATTTTGGGCCTACCTAACCCCATGTCCTCTCCATGGGAAACCGACTCCTCTCTCACGTCTTCGTCTCTCCACTCCTCTCTCACCGTTTTCACTCCTTTCTCTCTCACTTGCCTTCAACCGCTCCTAACCCTAAATCCCCAACTACATTCACCACCCGACACATTCCTCGCTATCTCAAACTCACTCCTCTTTGTCGTCTGCATCAGAAGAAGTGGTCTCTCTCTCTCGATGTGCGGCCAGACATTTAGGGTTCTCAGAGGGTTCTAATAGGTTGGCCCATCAATGTGCAAACAGGCGATTGTCGTCAATTAGGAACAATATAGCAAATATCAAGAAAATAATCAAAGATTTTTTGCATTGATCATAGGTTTTTGTTCCATATGTTCCAATCACTGTTTACCAGTGAAACATTGAACATGACGACCATTAGTGGGTTAATAGGTTGTGTGAAAAACCCTCGGTCTATTCTGTTTTGCAAGAATCTAATATGTTTTTGTGAAGATTATTTCTTCTACAGCCGCTATTGTTGTCTTGGCATGATAGATGGGATCGATTAACCTCCAGATATCCCAATTTAGAGTTGATTCTAAATTTTTTATCTTAAAGTTTGTCTGTTAAATTACATTTTGCAAATTTCAGGTAACTTATTTCTAATGAAACTTTACTGAGGCATGAAACAAGAAATAATCCATGGTATATCTACCACTCCACACGAGTTCACCTCATTTTGATAGAGCATAAACCAACATGAACCATGTTTGATCCACAAGCCCCCCCAAAAGTCCCATGTAGCACACTTTCAAGGGCACTGACCCATGAATGTTGGACCTACTCACCAAACATTAGCTTGATTAATGGTTCTCTTCCAACCAATCAACCCCTTTCATAGTGAATTCGATGGCAACATCTTCAACCATTGAATGCCCAAGAGGTCCCTTCTACAAGTTAGCCATCAAATCGTTATTCCTGAGTCTCCCTATTCAGTAAGAGAACAATCGGACCAGTAAGATCTTCCTCTTCTTCGTGGATTAGAACCCTATGAAGGCTTTTATCAATATCTTCAATATTCTTCCAACTTCATGTCATTAAGATCTTCATAAAATATGTTTTCTATCAATATCTTCAACATGTTTTCAAACTCCGTAAAGAAATAAAAGCGGATAATAGTAAAAGAAGAGTGACGAGCCATGTTAGAAAGATTTTCAACAGCAATGGTGTCCTCATCAAGGTTTTTGCAGGTCCAGAAGAAGCAAAATAGGCTATAATGTTTAAATCCTTGCTCTCTAAAATGACGAGAAGATTCTCTCCGGTTTTCCACCCTCCACTCTTTTGATGGAAGCAAACCCCCTAGTTGGAATCCTAGACATTCATTAGTTATTTGGGCTCATATGACTAATTTGTAATTCCTCTGGAGGACCTTGTTCAAGTGTCTGTTTCAACATATTGCAACATTTCAAAGAATAAAAAGCATATGACACATCTCATTTAGAAAATTATAAATACCTTCAAACTCGAGCTTTAATCTTTCATATAGGAGCAATAAGATAATGTGAAAAATTACCACTTAAGCTAAGATGCATCACTAAAATGGCTAGAGTGAAATTGTAAATGGGCTAAAATAGAAAGAAGAGTTTTAATGCAAGCAACAAAAGTATTTTTCTTAAATTCTCCTTGAAAACTTCTTCCAAGAAGTACAAGTGCATTCATGAGAATTTGGGAGTAGCCCAAATAGCAGATAAAATAAAGAAGAGCCAATTGAGATGATTTAGTCATATACAACGAAGACTAATGGCGGCACCAGTGAGAGAGAACGTGCAGGTTGAAGGCTTCAAAGGGAAGAGCTAAAAGGACGTTATTTAAGGTGGTGAGAAAAGATTTGAATATAGATTCATTAATAAAAGACGTTAACAGTACTCCCTAGGGGCACTTATCAACATACTAAAAGAAAAGGACCACTTTCATCCTTTCATAACACAAGGATCAATTTATCATTATTATGTGGAGAAAATCTTATGAAAGGAAAAAAGGCAAAAGGGTATTAGGAAAATCACCTATGTTATTGCCTATATACATCATCTTTAGTAGTCGACAATGAATCTATGAAATCACCGGCATTATGTAATCTATGATTAAAAAATATGTTCAAACTTCAAACCCAAAGACAAGTTGATGATGTGTAAATTGTGTTGGCTATCAAGATCCATGCAACATTTTCAAGGCCTGTGAGAACATGCAAAAGGAGTCTTCTACTTCTGGGGGACCCAAGTAAGTGAATACATCCTCAAAACCCCATGAAAATGCACCTCCACCTCATAGTCTTTCACATTGATGGGGAAGAGAAGAAAATTTTCAAAGACCTTGCTCATCTCAAAATTAAGTTTGATTTTACCCCTCTACATATTTCTCCACATCATTTTAGTGTTTCCATCATGTTTCCACTCTACAAAATAGCTTCCCACCAACTAGAAACTCCAAAAATCATAATATCCTGGAACTCCTTCTAAAGTAGAATATCACTTGAAGAAATTTGAGCATGAGGTCTTGAAAGATTGAACTTGGTAGCGCCTCTTATATTGAATAATCCTCTTTTCCGATGCAATTAAACAAAATGCAAAGCGTAAGATCAATAAAAAAACTCATGGGCCCAAACGCGCCAATGGCCCATCCCTTTAGCAAGCCGACCATATTCTCTTTATTTTTTATTTTTTTTATGGAACCTCTTGTTCACTGTTTTCCTCATCGTACAGCTTTATTAATTATATGACTTGTCTCCAGAAAAAGAAAACGTTCAGCCAAAACTTTATATTTCACCTAACCTAAGCAGCCATAGTGAATGGCTAGGCATGCATATTGATACTAGCTTCCTAAAATTGTAATTCCATCTTCACAAGAGACTAGAAGGATCTTGATTTTGCCAGCTAAAAAGTTCATCTGTCAAACCCAGAAACCACATGCTCATACATGCAAAGGAGCTCAGAAATCAGGTCACCGAGATTGATTCAGTCATTAACAATCAGCTGATTGATGCACTATTGCCCTGCTATAATTTTATAACAGCTATGTAGCAAACACCAAGCATGCAAACTGAGAAGAATATATGCAGTCCGATCAACCAGAAGTAAAGGAAAGCAGAGAATTCTTCCATTTATTCTTTTATTTGTGACACATGTATTTCCTAAAAAATGATAACCATTGACAAGTGGATCAAGATTCATGGACAGCCTACATGTCAGCATGAACATACTGAAAACCAAAATAGCTTGTTTAAGGGAGCATGTAACCTGGTGGACAACATTCCGTTGCTTGACACCATCATTGGCCATCAAAAACCTGCAAATAAAAAACTATAAAAAAAAACCCTGCAAATAGAAACAAATCTGAAAACGCAAAATGACTAATTCCACAAATTATTGAGAAAACAAGAGAGATTCACAGCATGAATAGTGCTTAACATCTTGCAGTTTGGAATGGAAGCTAGACACCAGATAAAGTATGACAGTGCTTTCAAAGCATACAGAATACTCGTTTTAATGCGAGATAGGTGTCCACCCCAAGCCTGGTTACGACAATTGGGGCACTCCAATATTTACCAATTTGATCCCTACAACCGACCAAACCAAAACAAAAGAAAAACATACAGAATACTATTTAAGGAATTTCTGAGAGTATAGAAGTCGTAAACCCATTCCTTTTGTCGGCTTGGCTGATGAATTCTTTGAGTAAGCTTGACTAGTTGTTCTAGTCGTACTATTCACTTGTTTCTAAGATGAGATTGATGAAGAAAATGTGAATATGCAAGTGTTAAATAAATTTTAGTTAAGCATGCAGTACTGGCTGAGGAATAGTTCCCCATTATGGGGGCTCTAAGAGAAAAGATTACAAGATTCTCCCCAAAAAAGAATTGTGACAAGAACCTACATTGGATGCCCTATCAGAGAATCTTTCTGAAAGAAAGCTATAGGAGAATCCATTTCTAACAGTCCTAAAAAGTTTGGGTACTAAAGAACTGTATGACAACCCAAGAGTATGAAGGTTACCCAAGTGAATGGATGTTGCGGGTGGTTGATGGAACGAACAGAAGTTTTCTTTTAATTGCGGAGTAATAAAAATACAAGAATCATTGTTAGGGAAATCATGTCTGTGATTTAGTCTCCAAGATTATGTCTCAAATATTACTATATTAGAACTTATTCTCATAGGGAGGTGACAGAATGGAGAAAGTGTTAGCGGATGATTTGTTCCCGCGCACGTGTTGTGTTGGCCCGTCGACCCGTTGGTATACATAGTTGTTTCGCCTTTCCCTAATAGGTCGATCTTTTAGGGTAAATGGTTGTTTAACATGGTATCGGAGCCTTATGGCCTAAGAGGTCGCAGGTTGTCTCCAGCGGAGTGTATTCCCGCTGAGGGGGAGTGTTAGCGGATGATTTGTTCCTGCACACGTGTTGTGTTGGCCCGTCGACCCGTTGGTATACATAGTTGTTTCGCCTTTCCCTAACAGGTCGATCTTTTAGGGTAAATGGTCGTTTAACAGAAAGTGGCCAGGAGATGGAGGGGCTTCTGTTTGCTACATTGGTCATAATCTAATTTTAGTTGTAGAATCTGAAGGAATGAAAGAGACAGAAGCATTTCTGACGTGTTGCTTGCTGGGTCGTTTCATTGATACCAAGTCTGGTTAAATGCAAGTGTCCGATTGGGTCTCTAAAGGATGGCATGCCCCTTACCATGTAAAGGTTAAAAGGATTGGAGGTGGTTTGCTACTGTTCATACTTCATACTGCCATCTAAGGGAAGACCATCAGAATTTCACCATAGAGGAAGTAGAGAACCCTTCATGGTCATTATCTGCTTTTGCTGAGACGTTTAGCATCTGGTCGCAAGTCCTCTGAGATCTTGTAAGAGGAAAAACCGTGGTTGATTTGCGTCTTTGCCTTAGGGTTCCCACTTAATGCTTGAACGATGCTTTGTAAAAAAATGCACGATAAATAAGGAACATGGGCTAAACTTGAGTGTGCAAAAATCCTTATTCACTGTAAAGCCCTTAGCAGATCCCTATCGAAGTGGTAGTAAAGGTGAAGGTAAGTGAATTTCACACAAGATTAGTGGTGGAGGGTGAAGAACTTCTCTTGAGTAACATCCGCCTTGCCCCGACTAGTGGGACAGATGGTCCAGATCGACAAAGAGGGATTAGGGTAGCGTCTTCCCCCGACAGAGCTTCAGGTTTCAATAACACTACAATTCAGTTGGGACACTGGTTCACATCGAAGGGCGAAGCGCGAAGGTGATAAGGTAGCAGATGTACCTGGGAGGAAGAAGACTTGGCAAGCAGAAAGGCATGGGGTGTCAGCTCATTATAGAGGGGGGGCGTTCTGTCAAAGATGGGTTCGAGGTGCAGACATTACATACCTTTATCTAAAAGCAGAGAAACATGTGGATAATGATGGAGTTGATCCAAGCCATGCACTCATGCAACAAAAAATCACAACTCACATGGGTTGAAGCAAATACCAGATACGTCTAGGCTAAAATCTTTTGGAGGGTGGTGGAGATCAAATCAGCGGAGTGAGGAAGGCTGCAGACACGATACGGGACAGAAGTATATTTCTCAATGACAGCCGTGAAAATGGAAGGTGAAAATGGAGGGCTCTCATTTCCTGGTTTCTTTGGTACGAAGATCCAAGATCCCTTCTAAACTAGCTTTCTTTGCCTGGGAAGCTTCTCTAGATAAGATTCTTACTGTGGATCACCTAATGTCGAGAGGGTTTACCATGGTGGACTACTGCTGGATGTGCAGATCTAGTACGACGCCACATCTCCTTCTTCATTGTGAGATGGCCACGAAGAGTTCGAGTTCCTTTTTGTAAGATTTCGGGATGAGTTGGGTGATGCCGGAATCTCTTATGTCTCTCCTTTACAGGTGGAGGACCAAAGCCTTTTCAACCAGAGGAAATGTTTTATGGATTATACTCCCTTTAGCGATCATTTGGGGTATTTGGAATGAGAGAAATCAAAGAGTTTTTGAAGGCAAGCAAGCAGATTTGTACTCCATTATTCTTAGCAGTGAGGGACTGATGTACTTGTGGTCAAAGGTGTTACCAGAGAGCAAGGGCTTGTTCTTTGAAGACTTTGTATTCCGTTGGGATCTTATATGTACTCGAGATGGTAGTTAATATTGTAAATTAGGTTGTAACCAGTAGAGGGAAGGTTGTAGAGAGAAGAAGGAAAAAAGTAACAGAGGCGGAAGAAGGTAGAGGAGATTAGGGTCAAAAGGAAGTTGTAGGAAGAGAAGAGATTGAATTTTAATTCATTCTCTCTCACACACTGCATATATATATGATGGGGAGAACCCCTACAAAAGAGTAGCACTATTGACATGACACTATTCACGTGAATAGTGGTAACCCAAAAAGAACATCCACGTGGGAAGTGGGACGCAGCCCACTTGAGACACCTACGTGGGTGTATTAAATAAACTCCAACACTCCCCCTCCTGCTGGTGCGAAGATATCCATCATGCCCAGCTCGCCAGTCAAGGTATGAAGAATAGGCTTGTTCACCCCCTTTCTGAGTATGTCGGCAACCTGCTCTTGTGTTCTAACATACGGAGTACAAATCAATCCTTGTGGAAGTTTCTCTTTAATGAATTAACAATCAACTTCAATAAGCTTGGTCCTATCATGTTGGACTAGGTTGTAAGCAATGCTGATGGCGGCTTTGTTGTTACAGTATAGGCTTGTCGACTCTGTCACCTGGAGTCCCAATTCATCAAGCATGATCCTCAACCAAAGGAGTTCGCACACACCATGTGCCATAGATCGAAATTCTGCCTCTGCATTGGATCAAGCTACAATTGGTTGCTTCTTGCTTCACCAAGAGACAAGGTTTCCTCCAACGATGGTACAATATCCTGACGTACACCGACAATCAGTAACTGAACCTGCCCAATTTGTGTCAGTATATGCTTCCACTCTACAGTATCCATGTCGCCCGAACAGTATTCCACGACCTAGAGAGCCCTTGAGGTACCGAAGAACTCTATGAGCTGCCTCAAGATGTGATGACCGTGGTGCATGCATAAACTGACTGATAACACCCACAGCGTAAGCAATATCCGGACGGGTGTGTGCCAAGTAGATCAATCTACCAGCCAATCGCTGAAACATAGCGACATCCTCAAGAGTGTCGCCCTCCTCAGAATTCAGCCGATGGTTCTGATTTATTGGTGTCTCTGCTGGTCGAGCTCCCAAATACCCAGTCTCATCCAGAAGGTCCAATACATAGTTCAGTTGGGATATGAAGAAGATGCCCTTTTAAGACCGAGCAACTTCAATCCCCAGAAAGTATTTTTATTTTGATAAGTTTGAGCTTTATTGATAACAAAAATAAAGGAACAACCGAAACCTAAGCATGAGAGGTCGAGATGACCTACAAAGGCTTAGGCAAAGCAAAACAAAGAGAAAAAAACAAGCGCCCAATTAAACAGCTTCCCTTGTACAAATAAGGTCACATCGAAACACGAAATCTTCAAAGAATAGCCCCTTGCACTCCGAGAACATTTTCAACCAGAAGAACAAGAAGAATCCCCAGAAAGTATTTCAGTGGCCCCAAATCCTTTGTCTCAAACTCTAATGACAAGGTCTTCAACTGTTTTATCTTCTTGGGATCATTCCCAATGATGACAATGTCATTAACATAGACAATCAGTGCAGTGGAACTAGTTTGCTAGTGCTTCACAAACAACGTGTGATCGACCTGACTCTGCTTGTAGCCCACTTGTCTGATTGCACTGCTGAATCGCTCGAACCATGCTCTTGGAGAATACTTTAACCCATACAGGGCTTTCCTTAACTTACACACCTTGTCATTACTTCCAGCAAGTTTCAACTCAAGTGATAGTTTCATGTACACCTCTTCTGCCAGATCTCTATGCAAAAAGGCGTTCTTCACA
This sequence comes from Euptelea pleiosperma, assembly GCA_035048495.1. Taxonomy (NCBI): domain Eukaryota; kingdom Viridiplantae; phylum Streptophyta; class Magnoliopsida; order Ranunculales; family Eupteleaceae; genus Euptelea; species Euptelea pleiosperma. The sequence continues at coordinate 7,588,910 of CM068546.1, read as the reverse complement.
ATGTTCACATCTAGCTGATGCAAAGGCCAGGACAAGTTGGCAACTAAGGATAGAAGAACTCTGACTAAATTCATATTGGTCACAAGTGCAAAAGTCTCCTGATAGTCGATCCCGTATGTCTGAGTGAATCCATTGGCTACAAGTTGTGCCTTGTACTGTTTAACTGCCCATCAACTTTATGCTTTACTGTAAAGTCCTATTTGCACCCCACAGGTTTCTTTCCTTTGGGTAGTTGAACAAGTTCCCGTGTTTTGTTCTTCTCAAGAGCGTGCATTTCATCCATCATAACTTCTTTCCACTTTGGGTGACTGAGTGCATCTGCAACACTGGAAGACAAAGAAACAGAGGAGGCAATACTAAGAAAATTCTGATACGACGGAGACAGAGACTGATAAGAGACATAATGTGAGATAGGATGTTCCGTACAAATACGTACACCCTTCCGAATTACAACTGGGAGGTCAATATCAGTGCTCATATGATTTTTTTTTATTGGTAATATCAGTGCTCATATGATCATCAGAAGTAGGAGATGTATGTGGCTCAAGAACAGAAATAGGAACTGAGAAAAGGACAGAAGCAATACCTGGAACTCGATCCAAGGGGAGACTCGCAGGTGTAGGCGCAGGGAGAATGGCTTGTCTTTTCTTCTTGGTTCTGATATATACACGCACTACAGTAGTGGAAGTGTCCTTGTCACTAGACTAAGGTCCCGACATAGGAATAAGAACCGAAAGGGATGGACTCAGCGAAGGTGACATCCATAGAGATAAAGCGACGACGTCACAATCGGAGCAAATACTGTTGCTAGAAAAAACGGCCATTCCAGTCATGTGATCAGGTGCCCCTGAATCAATGATCCAACAAGGGCCGAAAGGTACAGTAGAGGCGAAAAATGCTATCCTAGTACGCGTGTGAGCAAATGTAGATGTGGAAGTAGACACCTAGCCATTGAGTTGGGCCATCATGCAGCGAAGTCGCTCAAGAGCAACGACTGTCCTCCCCCTGAATGTAAGCATAGACCTATGCTAGAGAAGTGGGGGCAGGATCCCTGCCGAGAATCTGGATGCGAGCTCCCTCAAAGCTAGGATGAAGGCCGGAGAGAAACTAGAAGTTCCAAGAACGTTCAACCATAGCCTTGAAGGACTTGACGTCATCTGCGCACTTGGGGGAGTAACTCTGGTAATGATCGATCTCCTCCCATTTGCTTCGAAACGAAGTGTAGTATGTACCAAGTTTCATCTCCCTCTGACGAAGACAAACAATCTCTTGCTCTAGTTCATAAAGCTTAGCAAAATTCCCCACCTGGGAATATGTCTGAGATACTGCATCCCAAACATCTTTGGCCGTTGGCAGGAACATAAACCCTTTGTTGATTTGGGTTTGCATCGAATGAAGGAGCTAGGGCATCACAGTCAGGTTCTTCATAACCCATATCCTGTGAGATTGTCCGTCAGATCAGGTTGTTTAGCAGCACCAGTCAGATACTCACTGTAGCCACGGCCCCCAATGTACATGAGAGCAAAAGTCTTCCATTCCAAGTAGTTGGTGTCGTCGAGTTTTACTGTAGTGATGCAGAGCTGAGGGTTGTGATCTCCATGAGAGCCATGAGTCACAGAATTACCCGCAAAGGAAGAGCCAGAAATGTCGGATGTGACCTCGGAGGAACTCATCAAAGCAAGACTACCAAAAATAGCAGGTAGTGTACCGGAGGCTCCCAAAAATCCGAAGCAAGATCCAGAGATCCCCAAAGACCAAATAGGTGGTGCACCTAGGGCGGGAATGCCTAGAGAGATCTAATTTTGAAAGAAAATCAAAACCCAAAAATTAGAGCAAGATCCAGGCAATTTTTGGAAACTAGGGTTCGGATGGTCAGAATCTTCTTAATCAAGTTTCTGAATGTCCAGATGTGAGTTCTAGATCTCTGAAGAAACCTGAGGAGAGGACAGTGACTGGATCTCTTATACGACTGAAGAAAAAAATAAGCTAAGAAATAAGATCCTCCAGTGTTTTGCCTTAGAATGATCCACAGATCGCAAGGGAAAGCTCTCTGCGATTTCTCCAAAAGTTCTCGCCGGCTCTGGATGCTCGCATAACAATCTTAGATTGGAATAGAGGCTCTAGGGGACAAAGACATGCCCTAAAGCTACCATGCTCTGAGACCATGTTGTAAATTTGGTTGTATCCAGTAGAGGGAGGTTGTAGAGAGAAGAATGAAAAAAGGAATCGAGGCGAAAGAAGGTGGGGAGATTAGGGGTACAGAGAAGTTGTGGGACGCGAAGAGATTGAATTGTTAATTCATTCTCTCACACACTGTGTGTATATATATATATATATATATGAGAACCCCTACAAAAGAGTAGCATTATTCACGCGGCACTATTCACATGGATAGTGATAACCCAAAAAGAACACCCACATGGGAAGTGGGACGCAGCCCACTTGAGACACCCACGTAGGTGTATTACATAAACTCCAACAATTAATTGGGGTGTTGTTAGTTTCTTTGCTTGTTTTGTCCCTGTCTAGAGTAGGTCATCTCGACCTATCTAGCTAGTTGCTTGTTTCTTTTGGCTTCGGCCCTTAATAAAGCTTATACTTATAAAAAAAATGATGGAAGGTGTACTTGAAACGATATATGGCCCGTGAAAAAGGATAGGAGGAGATCAGGTGGTGCTGCTTTCCCAAAGCTATATCAAAATTTCGGGGAATGGGATCAGAAATATTCTCAGCCATTGCATTATATGAAGAGAGCCAAGGAAGGGGGTAGCTGTAATTCTAGCATTGAAAGGGAACGGACACGCAAATATTCTCAACTGAGGTATTCATCTCTAAATCTATATTTTTATATAAACCTTGCTGATACAGGCCATGGTGTGAGAACTGATTGTCAAGATCAGTGTCCAAAGAAGAGGGTCTCTGTGATCAACCCCTCTAGCAAACTTATTAGTCCAATTACCACCGTGGACAAACATCGAGCGGGGATCAATGTGAAACCTCTCCAGTCCTCCACTCATCAAAATCAGATGTATATGCAACCATTTTTTAGGGGTCAGATACAGATGGCAAAGAATCCCTGAGAACTTAATACCCAGTAATGTAATTCTGACAAACTTTGTAACCTTGTCTCTATCGGTTGGTTCCCATTGAGTGACTGATGGTGCATTATTATTTTGTTCAAGGTGACAATGTTATAAAGTGGTAACCTTTTTTTAGGAGAAACCTCTTGGATAAGGAGATTGAGAAGTGTGCCTCTCTTCTGTATCAACATTATTTGATCCAAATGGGGAGGATGACCGAGTGTGGAGAGAGATTCAATGGGCAGTGGAGTCTTTTGGGAAAGCAAGTCTCTCCTAGGGTGGAGGCATTCGATTTTTTACAAAATCCTTACTGTGGCATGTGGATCACATCAACCATTGTACGATGATGATTCCTAATCTTCACATCATATGTAAAGTTGAAGAGGGAGTCGATCATCTTTTCGTTCATTGTGAGGTTACTCGGGAGGTGGGCTTCTTGTTCTCATTATTTTGCATTTCTTGGGCCCTACCAACAAATATGGGAGAGATCCTCTCATCATGGTTGCCAAGGCCATTTGGTGTGTGGGAGGATTCTGTAGAAAATCATTACATTTGCTTTATGCTGGGATATTTGGAAAGTATAGAATAGTTGAATATTTGATAACCATAGTAGGCTGTCACTGGAGTTATGCAGGGCAATTGGTCATCTCTTGATCGGTTGGGTGTCAAACGTGAAAGAGTTTCAGGATGTTAAAATTGAAGATTCTTTTTGTAGTTGGGAAGCCCTATTATTTGGTGACTTAGCTAATCACCACCCAATTAGTTAAGCTTTCCCCTCGCTTTCTCTTTGTGCTTTATGTATCTTTGAAATGCTCTTCCCTATTTGTATTTCATCTTTCACTTATCCTCGTTATCGATAACAAAAGAGATAACTGCCTCACAAGTGGCAAAGCATGGACAATGTCCCTTCCTAATGTAGGTGCCATGCGGTATACAGTTGTTTCAATGATTGACACATGAGGCAGTCACTATTTAAAGTCCCCCATGAACGGGGACTTCTCTGAGCAGAAAGTTCACATAGAAGGCTAAAACAGAAAGAAAACATACGGGAATTGGGCTCCACTGTCATGTTTGCCAGGTGCCAAGTTTTTAACCAGCGGAGATAGATCATTCTGAAAGTGAAATCAAGCTCAAGAAATCAGAAATTAATAATCAACACCATGATGGCATGACACATGCTCTACTTCATAATTATACAAGCTGAAGAAATTATTACCTGGATATCATCCATGCTGGCATGGGTATGTCTGGCGTCTAACAAAACCTTAATTTATAGCAAGTACAAAATTTACTTAGATTATGCAACACCAAAATATACTGACAAAGATATCCAAAAGAACTTATAGTAAAGCTGTAGAAGAGGTACCATGATTAGACGAGTTGCTTTTGATCTTTCAACTACCAACCATTGTCCTTCTTCTGAAGAGAAGAGCCACTCATGAGCTCGAGTCTGGAATATAATAATTGAGTTACATATCTCAAGAAGAAGATCCCAACATTAATGTCCCAATTTAATACAACTATAATTAGCAAAAAAGTATCCACCGATCAGCAGAAGAGGAGCATATTGTAACATCCCAAAATGTTCTTCTTGGGCAACCAAACGTGAATAATTCAAACCAATGGAAGTCTGTAAACCTAGTGAGGACTCACAAGGACAATGGAGCAAAACATTAACACACTTGCAGAACTCAGGCACGAATCAGTTACTTGTAAAATAGAAAAGTATTAACTATTGACCGATACTGGGGATTTGGGGAATAACTCCAAAGGCCATCTGATATGGAAGCTTCTCCCTTTCACACTATGTTGGAATATATGGAAGGAGCACAATAACATGATTTTTAAGGACTATAGATCCTTTGAATTGGTTATTGATAAGGTTAAGATGACCCTGTTCCACGGGATTGTTATTCCTAAAGAGTTCCAAGGCATCTCGATTGTGAAGCTTTAACAGAATTGGGAGAAATTTTCTCAAGGGAGATTGTAATTGTTTTCCTTTGTGGGATCTAGTTTTCCTTCTTTTTTGTTTTGTGGGCCTTTTTGTAGAGCCGTTGTATAATATGTACAGTGAGGTGTTTAATTCCCCTCTTTATCTTCCAATATTTATGCTGATTTATCCAAAAATAAAACAAATTAACAATGTGAAACCTTGCTACATTCTATTCTAGCAACCCTTGCCTCCACCAATTTAAGAAACAGCATTGTGAAGTTTCGAAGAATCACCAAGATCACGTGCACAACTTCCTTCCCTTTTAAACATATTTTACTTGAGTGATCCTATGTGGAGATCCTTGGTGCGGAGATCAACGTTTGGAGACAGAATTCCCTGAGCTCAATTCTCTGTCAGAGAGAGAGAACTGGTCCATTCAAGATTGTGTGTATAGCAGATGGGAGGGGGAGTTGGGGTGGAACCTAAGGTTCAGGAGAAATCTCAACGACTGGGAGATTGAACCCCTATCTAGATTGCTAGCCAGACTCCCACAACGTTCACCTTCCTCCATCAACTCAGGACAAGAAGGTGTGGACAAGGACGAAGAATGGAGCTTTCTCAGTCAGATCCTTCTATAAAGAGTTAAGCAAATCGGGGAGGTCGTCTTACCCGGCTCAAGCGGTGTGGAAGGCCAAAATCCCGACTAAAGTCACGCTCTTTGTGTGGGCAACATCATTGGACAGGATATTGACTGTGGATCACTTGCGATCAAGAGGGTTAGTCTTGGTAGATTTCTGCAATATGTGCAAGCACGATGGAGAGACCGTGCACCATTTACTGAAGCAGTGCGATATCGCGAGGGTGGTGTGGTCTGCGTTCTTTAAAGAGTTCATGAAAAGTTGGGTGATGCCGGGTACCCTTAAAGATCTCCTTCAAAGTTGGCACACAACTGCCTTTTCCAGAAGAGGCCGTATTTTATGGAAGCTAACCCCTATTGCGATCTTGTGGGGGCTATGGAAGGAAAGAAACCACCGCATCTTTGAGGACAGGAGCGAAGAAGTGGCATCGATAGTTCTCAACGTCAAGGGGATCGTATTCTTATGGTCGAAAATGTACACTGAATGCAAAGGGTTGTTCTTTGAGGATTTCGTGGTCAGATGGGACACTCTGTCTTAGGGAGGGCTCCTAGCGGGGATCCTAGCCTTTTCGTTTTGGTGCCTAGCTAGGGGAGGTCACCTCGACCTCTCTAGCTGCGCTCTTGTACCCCAGCTTCGCTTTTTAATAAAATTTACACTTATCAAAAAAAGATTTCCAATAAAGATACTGATACATGTACTGACCTTAGGCACAAGGAAAACCCCACAGTGATATAAGAATGGATCAGATTGTTGCTGAGCATCCAAAAGTACAGCTTTGTAACTGAAACGGGAGTCCCCCTCTTCACCCAGAGTAAACTGGAATCTGCGACCTGGGATGAGCTCCTTCAAATCACCTTTGGCTCCTAGTTGCAGATCTTCGAGAGTGTATAAAATATCAGCTCCAGAGGAGCATTCACTGCGTATTTTATTCTCAGCTTCAAGCGCTTGAAATAGACCATGTCCCTGCAGAAACATATGTTGGTTTTTTCCAATATGGCTTTCAAGATATTGTTGGTTCAAGGTTCAGATATTTAATTTACTTAGGATTCATGTGTTAAAGCCACCAATTTCATGCCCCCAGCATCGGATATACTGTTATAACTTATAAGCAAGAAAATAGCTTCCCTACCTGATTCTCATCACAATCAAGAGAAGAATGATCAAATGATGACGTGATCTGATGCAACACAGTGGAGCTCTCTTTCTCAAGAACCACCATAAAGGTTCGAAAGCTAGCCTTGTTAGATGATTTGTGTGGTATAGCATGAAGACTCACTTTCCACCCAAATCTGAACTTGGAAAAAAGCAAACCTGCAAGGAAATGGAAAGCTGTAAGAATCTATCCTCAGTATGGCCAAAAAAGATAAGATATAATAATTTCCATGCAGACCAAAAGGATAACCAACAGAAGTAAAAAGAGAGGTCTAAATAAATGAGGGCTAGAGCATACCCAAAACATGAGATTCTGCCAGGGTGAGACAAACAAACTTTCCCCCTGATTTCAAAACTCTCTTCACCTGGGAATAATGCAACCCACCCATGTGAATCCAAAATAAAGATGTGTAGGCATTATTACTTATTGACTTCATTAAGAGCACATACGAACACATATATGTGAAAAAGTGTGCTCAAGATTCAACTCCAATAGACCTCTGATAAATATTGAAGACCCAGCTTAGGGCCCAGCTCCGGCTCCATCAAAGCATCCAGTCCCCCCTTGTCAAGAACAGCATCAAAGGTCTCGGCTGTGAACTGGTGACTAAATGGGGTTAAAAAAGAGACAAACAGTACACAAAAACACTATTCAACAAGTAAATGTCATGGACTTTGTGAAAATAGTATGTAGTCATAAAGGATTAGAAGTTTACAGAACATAACAAATCAGGAATAATACTGCATGATACACTGATGAGCGTATGATAAAAACCAAACAGTCAGCATGAAGTGAATTTACAGCGAAAAGCTGAGGCAAAGACCACTACCAACAAAAGACCTGTAGTAACTAAAGGAATGATGGTTTAAAGGCATCAATAATTTCTCTGGCAGGAGAGCTTTCAGTCAATTACGTTGCCTAAAACAATAGCATAAATATCTTTGTTAGGGAAACTAATTATCGATAACTAAGAGAAACATAAAAATGAATAAAGTAAATTACTAATCAACCCCAGAATAACAAAATAACCCAAGTATCTACAACTACACTCTCAGCAAGTTATTGGTGGCCGTTTGGCACACCCCAAAAACATAGATGGCAGCCAGTGCTAGTTCCCAATTTAAACCAACTGCATTTTGGATTTCCTTGTGTTTGAACAATTATCATGGTCATTTTCGTTGAAGAGGCAAATGACTCATGATTACAGCTTGGAAGAACCTATTGGTGGCCTAGAGGAGTCCTGGAGCAGGTGGCCCAGCAAGAAGAGAAAGCTGCTCGATCATTCTGCCAAGGTGGCATGACCCCATTCGTTGGTGGCATGGCCTAGCACGTGGGCGATGGAGTAGAGGTGTGACGTTTATGCAATGTGATTTTCAGCATGGTGTACCAAGTCTTCATACATGTGCGAAGCACCAAATTGCACCTCCCAAAAGAAGGGAGAAGAGTGCTACACACAGAGTAAGAAAATGTTTAAGAGCGTACAGGTTTCTTAAGGAAGAGAACAATGATAAAATTTATTTTATTCGTCTTTGCTAGTTATAGTAAATTACAATTTTATTGTTGTCAGTAAATCGTGTTTACCTTTTTTTTTACCTATCAAATTTAACTTTTTTTGATAAGTATAAACTTTTTTTTTTTTTGATAAGTATAAACTTTATTAAGGGTCAAAGCGGAAACAAACTAAAGCCAAAGCTAAAGAGGTCGAGATGACCTACTTATAGCTAAGGCTATACAAAGGAAGTTTTACTATGTTTTACTATTTTAAGAAGGTTTAGGAAGTTCGAGTGGAAGCTTCCATATTAAGGAAATAGTATGCTTGAGTTTTATGTTTTTTTTTTTTTTTGATAAGTGTAATGGATTGATAAAAAGAGAAGAAATACAAGCAAGGTCAAGGAGGTCAAGATGACCAACCAAGGAAAAAGACGCCTACATCAACGCCAAGAAAAGAAGAAAGGAAAAACAAAGGAGGGAGGATTAAACTAGATCTCTCTTATAAATCATGTCCCACCGGAAAACAAAGTCTTCAAAAAATAAGCCATGGCACTCCTTGAAGACTCTGGACCACAGAAACAAGAGACCCTTGATATTCAAAATGATGTACTCCTCCGAAGACTCCCTATTCTCGAATACCCTGAGATTGCGTTCCTTCCATAATCCCCAACAAATTGCAAAATGGAACAATCGTCATAATATGCAGCCTCTAGAAGAGAAACAATGAGTGGCCCAACTATGAGTGAGTTGCATCAACGTGTGGGGGAAAACCCATGCCATGTTGAAATCTACCAAGAAGGACGACCAAACCACCCTGGCTACTGTGCAATGAATAAGAAGATGGTCGATCAATTCCCCGCTTGAGTTTTATGTTGCATTAGGATTTAGGAGTAAAGTTAGCTATTCCATATTTATGACAAAGCTATGATATGTATTGGCTTTTGATATTGAATTGGAGCGTTTATAACAAGCGCGAGCACGCACCGAGCTGATTCGGGTCATAGTTAGCAATTCAGCATACGGCAAAGATTCGAAACGGGAAAAGTTCGAGTTTAATTCGGTTTCAGGATGTAAAAATTCGGTCATTGTTGAAGTGTTATAGTCGTTTAGCCTTAAAAAGTCTCAATTTTACAAAAAATTTCATTTATACGGCTGTTTAATACGTTTTTATTTTTTTAAAATGTAAAATCCGTGTATTAAACGTCAATAATACGTGTTTTTATTCGATTAATCTTAAAATTTGTGATTTTTTCCAATTTTTATTTTATACGGCCGTATTAAACATTTCTTTAAAAAATGAAAATTTCGAGTATTAAACGCGAATAATAGGCGAATTTACTAACTAGGATTCAGGTTCAGGGGCAATGGGTTGTGGATTGTGATAAACCCAACCTATTTTTTTATTCAAATGATTTTTGAATTTCTTCCATGTTTTACACGTTTTAAACAAGATTTGTTGCATTATCTTTGTAACGTACGTAACGGTTTTTCATTTAATTTTGGACCATTGAGCCCTTAATGAGTTAATTAAGAGCCCAACGGATCTCTCCTATGGACCTCTATATAAACAAAAGATGGAAGAGGTCTGAGACACACTGAGATACAGACAAAAATCTTCTTTCTTCTCTTAGTTCTTTATTGTTTTACAAAGTTTTGTCCACATTGGGTTCAACCTTCTCAACTCAGTGCTACGCCTGTGGAACGAGTGTAGTTATATCTTGGGAGGTGAGCGTCTATCAAAAACTGTTGCATCAAGAGATACTCTACAATGGGCGTCAATCACCTTCAGAACGCATCAAGAGATACTCTTACAGTGGGCGTCAATCACCCTATGGACAGCGTCTTCGACGTGCCTCAACCGATAAGTTCTTATCTCCCCTTTATATTTTCAACATCATGATTTCTGTCCTTTCTTGATTTCTCGAATTTCATATTTGTGTAAACATTTAATTATTCCGAATATATACAGTACACTATTTTCCAAAAATCTTAAGATGATTGAATAATTGTTTCTATTTGAACAAATTAACAATGAAACATTTTGAGAAACCAGAAATTTTTTAAGGAAGTAATTTCAAGAGATGGCAAATGAAAATGTTGTACTACTTGAACACATTAAATTTAGCCCATATGATTTCTGAAAGCCGCCCTACTGTTAAAGCTATTAAAGACTCTGACGGGTTAAAGAATCAGAAAGTATGGGATCACTCTGATTACAGGTGTAGGAATTACATACTCAACTGCATGATTCATGTTTTGTTAGTATTGCACTTGTACAAGGGGACTTCCCCATTATATACATATATGTGTGTGAAACTTTATTAGAGGCAAAGCCAAAAAGAGAGAAAATACAACACAACCTGTGAGGTCGAGGTGACCATCACAAAGCCAAACCACATAGCACAAAGTAAGCCGAGGCCCCCCTCTAACACTCCTCCCTAATGCAGGTGGGACCTCCCCACTATATATATATATATATATATATATGTATGTATGTATGAGTCAGTCTAGAGCTACACCCATTTCTTACACCCGGTGGTGGGGCCCACATGGAGATCATGTTAGACAATCCAACTGCACAGTGAGTTTTCCTTGCCATGATGATCATCATCCCCAAAAAACAGTTCATTTCGACATTGCTAACCATGTAAAAAATTGACCTAAAATATTGGTTTAATTGGATGGTCCAGATTTTTCAAATTAAAGCCAATTTTTCATAAGGTTGGGAATATTGAAACGTTATGATTTTTTGTGGGAAGGGTAACCGTAGTATGTAAAACTCACTATGCAGTTGGATTGTCCAACATGATCTCCATGTGGGCCCCACCGCCAGGTGTAAAAACTGGATGTAAGAAATGGGTATAGCTCTAGACGAATATATATATCATTAGAGAGGAGATTGAACTAAGTTCAATCACTCCATTCTCTCCAAACCCTTCTCTTCTTCTTCTCTTCCTAATTTCTTATCTCTCTCTTTCTTAATCTTACACTTTTGGTGGCAATCTAGTTTACAACATGGAATCAGAGCATGGTTACTCTAGGGCCTATGTTCTTGTCCTTTAGAGTCACATTTATGATCTAAAAAAAGGTATGTGGGTTTCCGGAGATTGGGCAACCTTTGAGCAAATCGCAGAGGGTCCTCCTGCGAGGTTCTTGGATCTTCTCTGAAGCAAAATGGGACCAGAGATCTATCATTCCTGGTAAGTTTTGATATCAGTTACATCAGAAATCCATTGAATCCCTTTTCGCTTGGTTTTTTTCTCAGTTTTCTAAAAAATACTTCCGCTCTTATGTATATCGGAGGGCGGGGTTATAGCAAGTATCTTACTGGGGAAGCTGAAGAATCTGAAACCACGGACAAGTCTCACAAGAAATGGGTTATGAAAAACCTAATTGTGATGTCGTGACTTTTGCACTCTATGCAACCTTAAATCAGCAAAGGTTTTATGTTTCTGCCAACGGCAAAGGAGTTTTGGGAGTCTTTCTCAAACCTACTCACAGGTGGAAAACTTTGCTAAACTTTATGAGTTGGAGCAAGAGATTGCTTGTCTTCGACAGAGGGAGCTCCAGTTGGGTACCTATTATGCTTCTCTACGGAGCAAATGAGAAGAGATCGACCACTATCAGAGTTATACCTCGGTTTGTGCTGTGGATGTGAAGTCCTTCAAAGCTTTGGTTGAATAGTCCTGGATTTTCCAATTTCTCTCCGGCCTTCATCCTAGCTTCGACGGAGCACCGGTTCAGATTCTTGGCCGAACTCCTCCTCCTACGTCTCTTGCCCAAGTCTATGTTTATATCCAAGGGGAGGAAAGTCGACGCCCTTCTATGGATCTACGTAGTGGGAGTAACTCTCAGAATCGATCTATTCTTGCTTTTATATCTCAGAAGGGTCAGAAATCGACTTTGAAGAAGACAAGTGAAGAAAGAAAACGACTCAAGTGCGATCATTGTGGTCGTTTGGGCCACATCAAATAAACCTGCTGGGAGCTACATGGGCATCCTCTAGGACTGGGCCCAAATCCTCGCCAACGCCCTACAACCAAACAGGGGTCACCAGCAGCACACTCTGTGACTCAGAACATTGCCCCCACGACATCTCCTTCCTCTGGGGACTTGAAGTCGCCAGGTTTCGACTTCCACATCCACATTTGCTCAGACAAGTACTGGGTCTGCTTTCTCTGTATCTATTGTTCCTTCTCACCCTTCTTGGATCATCGATTCAAGGGCGTCTGATCATATGACTAATATTTTTTCCAGTTATAATATTTGTTATGGTCAGGATAAAGTTAGGATTGTTGATGGCACCCTTTCCTCTATTTCTGGGAAAGGGAATGTTTATGCCTCTCCAGCACTAACTCTGTCATCAGTTTACTGCTAACTTACTTTCTGTTAGTAGTCTAACCAAGAGTCTTAATTGCAGTATAATATTTTTTCCTTCTCACTATATCTTTCAGGATCTGGAGTCGAGGCAGACAATTGGCAGTGGACGTGAGGATGGTAGCTTTTACCTCATGGATTCCTCCGTAACTCCATCAGCACATCAGTCCAACACCAGTAGAGTCAATGACGACCAGTTAATGTTTTGGCACAACTGGCTTGATCATGTCCCTGTGTCAGTCCTGAGATGTGTCTTTCCCGCTTTTTCGTCCATGTCCACCGTTCAGTTTCATTGTGAAACATGTGAACTAGCTAAGAAACAACAAATCATTATTCATGTAAAGAGATTTGTATGTTAGCTGCCAAGCTAACACAATTTGCCTACTTCATCCGTGCTTGGGACTGGTAGTGCTAGCCCAAAGCTCGAAACTAGCAGAGTTGACCCTATACCTTATCCCCATAATAAATTCTTTGGCAACTGATGGACATGCCACAAATGACCAACTCCATTTTTATTTTTATTTTTGATAAGTATGACCGACTCCATTTCTCCTTGTAACTTTATTACTATCCCAATCCCTATTGCAGGAATCACACCTATTTTAACAATTATTTTCCAAAACCCTAAAGCTCCTTAACCCACCTCACCTATCCCTTTTGGTGTACAAACTTGGTACGCAATAATACCTCTTTGAACCTTCCTCCAAGTGAAAGGAAGCTGTTCTTTTCCCAATTAACCAACTTTCTTTCAAACCTCTCAATAACGAGATCCCATGTACTCTTCAAGTGGGAGCAAGCTCCAAAATCAACAGCAAGGTACAAAGGAGAAAACTTATCCAACATGCACCACAAATTTCTAGGACATTCCTCGAGAACACCCCATCTCCATCATTAAGACCTATGTCGATTACTTGACTATTCTCAAGCTGTTCCAAAGAACACTGCATATATGCACTACTTATTCTTTCAACACATCCAAAAACAAATAACGACATCCTCAGGCGAATTGGAGGTGAAAAATCATGGAAACCCTGAACCTCCTCAATGGCATTGTAATAGCAATCAGGAAATATAAATCTATTCTTTTTATTCTTCTTAACAAGCAAGAAATCGAATAATATCGCTCTAATTTCAGCATTTCTACAAACAAATAAGCTTGAAAAAAAATGGAATTGTGGAATTTGCGGGTTTGTGAAAAGACCTGCATATGAGTCATGTCCATTACACGCCACCGCATATCAGCGCGAGACCGCACATTGCGGCGTAACATGTCGGAGATGACGACCTTCGAGAAATCGATGTTGGTGATGCTGTGGAATCCGGCATCATAGAGGTGCTCCGAAAGCCGAGAATTGCCGCAACCCGGAACAAGAATCTGAAGCGACGCCGCCTTTGCAGGCAGAGCTCCGGAGTCACCTAGGGCTTCGTCGGAGTTTGAGAGCTGAGTGAGGAGAGGATCTTTGAGACTTGGCCATTCGGCATACCACTCGAAGGGGTCGCCGCTCCCTCTAATGCTAAAGAACTTGTCCCAGTTTTCTCTGCTCGTGAAGTCTCCCAGAGTCTTCAGTAACTCTTCTGCAGCTCCGTCTCTCCTCGCCATCTCTCTCTCTCTCTCTCTCCACTTCACTTGCTGGGTTTTAAGGAAAAAGGGTTTTAAAGGAGATTTTGGTGGGTTTTAGAGGAGATTTTCTTACCAACATAGAGCTTTGTGTTTGGTTCACGCGTAAATCATACGCGCGGCAAATGATTTGTGCGTGTAAACGAACGCGCGTGCAATTGTTTGTATGGGTTTGGTTTGCACATTTAGGCATGCAAAATAGAGAAATTCAGGTGTACCGGACATGCGCGCATTTAGTGGGTCCCACAACTTATATGTGGATCCCACTCGCTAAGCCAGACATAGGTTGGAACAAGGTTTAAAGGTAACCGTTATATATAACGGGCTGGGGGCGTTACCGTTTTTTCTGTTATAACGAAAAAAACGATCAGGGGCAAAAATGGGAAAAAAGTGAAAAAAACGGAAAAAAAAAGGCACTGAAATTCAAATTATGAATTTTAATATTTGAATTTCAAAAATAGAAAAAAACGGAATATAACGGGAAAATAATGGCCATTTTTTCACACAATTTTCCAGAAAATAATGGTCGTTATTTTCGTTATAATGAAAGGGCGTTTTAACGGTCCATAACGTAACGGGGTAGGTCCGAATCTATTATAACGGTCGTTATTTTCGTTATAACGGCCATTTTTTAAACCTTGGGTTGGAATACCCACCTTTGTGGGACCTACATATGAGTTGTGGAATGCACCTTTCCCTTGGGTCCCACGTATTTGGTGCATTCTTAGTGTGAGTGTGCAGTCATGGTTCAAAGTCTCGGCCGATCTCAGTCTGGATCAGGCGATCTGGATTGGGATTGGGATCGGGATCGGAGCCGATCCAAACCATGTTCTGTCCCTTCCGAGATCTCTGTTTTACAGAGGAATTTCACATAGTCTTAGACGAGATGGGCCGATCCTGTCTGGATCGGAATCGGAGCCCACCGATCCAGCCTTCGATCCCAAGACTTTCATCCTCGGTGTAGTGTGTAATAATACTCGTGCACGTGCAAACTCAGATTGCTATTTAATGTTTGGGTCCCACATATTTGGTGCATTCTTAATGTGAGTGTGCACTGGTACTCATGCACGTGCAAACTCAAATGCACATTTAGGCATAGCCCTTGCAACCTATTTACATGCAATTCGTGTTTGCACACCACGTTTACACACGAACCAAACGCACCAGAGAACATCAGCACGATGAGAAAATTTAGTCTCTGGGTCATTTTTCCCTTGTGGAACCCTTCAGGCCCACCACTAGATGGCATACACACCAACAATCAACCTGATTGATAATCTCTATCCGTTGGATTTAAACGTTTTTATGGGATGAATTTTCAGTTTAATGGCTAGATATCACCAATCAATTTCGTGTTTTCATGTGTAGGTCCATCAAGTAGTGAGCTAGTCATTCAAGTGAATTTTTTATGCATTACACAGCTCAAAGGAGAAAAATGGACCACATACTAATTTTTTCCCAGGCAAGGCGCTCTTAACCGATAACAAACCCATAATTTGCTTATCAAAATCAAAAAGAACCCGACTTGTATAAGACCGGATCATATACAAAGTTTGATAGGGAACCCTCCTAAAATACCCCGTGACACGGGCTCTGTCAATGTTTGGCTGTTTGGCCCTCCCCATAGTGAACACACCAAAAATCAGCCTGATTGATGATTTGATGGCTTAATGGGGTTGGAACTCGTCCATAGACCCCAATACGTGAAAAGGCTCAAATCCAACAGGTAGAAATCATCGAGTTGATTTTTGGGTTTATAGGCCCACCAAGGTTTAGGCTAAACGAAGGTGCCAGCTTGCTCAGTTGGTAAAGTTTGTGGGTAATGATACCATAGACCTGGGTTCAAAACCCCCCTTCACCGAGTTACTGATCTCTTTAAAAACAGGCTTAACTACCAAAAAAAAAAAAGGTTTAGGCTAAATATTCGTCGGGTCAATATATTTACCACGTGGCATTTTAGGGGTCTTATCAAATTTTTTAAAATAAACAAAAAAATAAAGCTCACTCTGGGGGCTCTTATCCTCGGCCGTGAATTCCAAGAATCCAACAGTGGTTTTGCTTTGGCGAAAAGTGATGCCATTTCAGCACTACGAACCACCATTGGATTCTCGGAATCCATGCCCTAGAACGAGTGAAAAGATGAGTCCCCTAAGCCCCGCCCATAAAAAAAAATGCATAATTTAGTGGTCCTATGCTGAGTATGCTCTTGTTTACAAAAAAAAACATGTGGAATCAACAATTTAAGGTGACAACCGTCCAGGTCCCACACTCTTGTTTATCAAAAGGAAAATGTTATCACACGGATGACCCAAAAAAAAAAAGTGCGGATTGAGGCCATTCGATTCAAGAGATCCATAGTCCACGAGGAAACAACTGCATGGATCTGTGAATCCAATGGTTAATGGCCTCAACCGCACAGTTTTCTATCCCATTATCCGTCGAGTGCACGACACTTATCAAAAAAAAAAAAATTAAAAATATGAAAAAATAAAAAGTAGAGGGTCCCACATGCCGGGTCAAAATTCAAGGTGACAACCATCAGATGTTATCCAACATCATCCCTAGAAAAATAGGCTTAATTAGTAATAAGAATTCCTTTTTCCTTTTTAACTTCGTTTGATACTTCCCTTGACCATCACGCATGGTTGTTTGTCTTACGTGGGACTACGCACCTATTTTGGACCCCATAATTAAGCAAACATTGCGATAAAAAGACAAAATACCCCCAGTCCAACAAAGATTCCCTCGAAAACCTTTGTAATGGAGTTCACTTTTGCAAGATGTGTACACCTAAAATTAGCTTTAACCTAAGCTTACTTAATCATGATTTAACAGGTATTGGAATCATTTTTTAGGTACGTGTCCTACAAAAGAGGAACCATACTTCAACATTGTTGTTGCGGATTCTCGGTAGGTTTGGAATTCTCCCTCGTGACCGAAGAGGAGATGTATCAAGGTTGATTGTAAAGGATTTGAGATAGATCTTTGTTTATTTAGGATGTTTTTAAAAGGAAAAATTACCTCTAGGGTCGTAAGTCTTAAAAAGGGTTGGGTCCAAAAAAGGTTGACTTTTTATAAATATGGACTTAAAACCCCAATCAGCTTGTTTCGAGTAACTTTTAAAAGTGTATTCCTACTTTACCCTGGTAGGTAGAGACGTAAGTTTAGTGGATTTTAATAATAAAAATAAATAAAAAGCAAAAAAGCAAAAAAGGAAAGTAACTAAAGAAATTAAACAAGGAGAGACTGCAGACCAAAAATCAGCCTGATTAGTGATTTACAATCTTTGGATCTTTGTACCCACATAACGCTCAATAATGCTCAAATTCATATGGTTAAATCAACCCATGAAAATAACTTCAATCCAACGCTTAGAAATCACTGATCAGGTTTATGTTTGGTTTGTAGGTCCACCTAGTCATTGGCCAAACATCCATACGGTCAGCGTCTACTAAGAGTGTGACACGTGGCTCATATTGTGGGCTATGATTGGCTTAACTCACAGCCCAGTGTACTACCAATTACTTTTGCAAAAGGAGGGGTAGTACTAAATTACCCTAATAAAAAAAGGGATAAAGCTACATCTCTACCTATGAGGATAAAGTAGGAAAAACAAATTAGATGTTGCTCAAAATAGGCCGATTGGGGTTTTAAGTCCATATTTATAAAAAAACACAGCCCTTTTTGGACCCAATAATGAAGAGGTGGTTGCTTTGAAGCGTAAGTTTAAACTTATGGCCCTGAAGTAACTTACCCTTTTTAAAATTACAAAAGACTAAAACACTCCAATTAGAACAAATGTGTATTATTGCATGTTCTCATCGAGAGCTTTCTAATGGTTTCATCTTTATCATAAATTAACTTATAGAGTGAAAGTTATGTGTTTTTGAAGATTATAAAGAAAATATTTGTTGTCCAGGAAAGACTAGGTGGTTGGGAAGAGAGAGACCGGAGTTGGTGGGGGGGAAGAAAAGTTGTCCTCGATATCCTTGCGAATCACTAATTATCTTTGACAATAAAAAATATTTTATTAGAAGGATGGAAAAGACTATAATGCCCTTGTATAAAATAAAAGATTAATTGAATATTAGAATGGTAGTTTTGGAAAAAAAAAGGCAAATGTCGTTAATGACAGGTCAATAGATCGACTTGCATCTAAAGGCTCAAGCTCCGTTGTAAGAGAGAATATAACGGGAAGTCCAAAGGTAAAAGCTGATCCATGCATTTTTCACTTTTTCCATGAGACGTGCTCCTGACTCTTCATGATTTTATAAAAAAGTGAGCAAGAAATACGAGGGCATAACAATCTTCATATTTAGTAGGTTTTTTTTTGTAATCCGTTTTAGTAGGATTGTTAAGAGAGTTAAAACTATCTCTTCTTATCTCATAAAAACTGTTCTCACTCTTCCTACACCCTTTTGAGATGGTTCCAACTCCTATGTAGGGCCGGCTCTACCTTAAGGCCATTAAGGCGGGTTGCCTAAGTCCCTTTGTGAGAGAAGGCCCCCGGCCCAGGTCCCACTAACTAAATAGATTTTTAGCCCGGGTCAAGCTCCGTTGACAGCCCTAAAATGACAGGATTCTGTACAGGACACAATATATGCTACATGGCACACTCTTGGAGGACACTGACCGTATGGATGTTAGGCCAACCCCTATAGACCTACAAACCAAAATTCAGCCTGATTAGTGATTTCTAGACGTTTGATTGGACTTGTTTTCATGGGTTGATTGCAATTGGGGGAATTGTAGCAGCATTTGAGGTACAAAGATCCAACGCCTAGAAATCACTAATCAGGCTGAATTTTGGTTTGTAGGTCCACCTAGGGATTGGACAAACATCCATACGGTCAGCGTCCTCTTAAGAGTGTGCCATGTGGCACATATTTGTGTCCAGTACAGATTCCAGTCATTTTAGGGCTGTCAACGGAGCCCGACCCTTTTAGCTCACCCCTTATTGGATGTACAAATAAAAAATAAACTGATTGATTATCTCTAACCATAGATTTTTAGTACTTTTTAAGACATGATTTTAGTCATGCATTGGATTTAAGCAGGTTTTTTGGGAAGTAAATCCAATGGCTAGAAATCATCAAGATAACCTGATTTTTAGTGTGTTTATCCACCAATAGATGGGCTGAACATCTATGTGTGTACTCGTTCGGCCCAAAAAATTATCTATGTAGGGCCACTAGAGTTCTCCGCATCTCAATTTTTTTCCGTAGATTTTCAAGACTAGTTTTTATATAAAGATTTCCAATAATATAGAGAATTAATTTTTTTTAATTAAGATCATATATATTAATATATTAAATATAAAAAAAGGCCTTAATATAGAGTTTTCACCTTAGGCCTCAATTTGTATGGAGACGGCCCTGCTCCTATGCCAAATTCCATCTCTAGGGCTGTCAATGGATTGGGTTCGAGTCAGATCAATGCTGACCCAAACCCGTTCCAATAAAAAAATATGCCAATTGTGGTCTAATCCGAAAAGAGATTGGATCACATAATCGCGATCCAGAACCGATCCAATAGAGAGAATAGAGATCCGACCCAATTTACTAAATCAAATATATATAGCCAAAATTGTTGTCCCTCGATCCTGACCCATATACACACACACATATATATTTTACTTTTGAATCGGTACATGCCCAATCTAGTACCAGTTCTATAAGAAATCGGATCAGCATACATGGGCCAGATACCGATCCGATAAGAATATAAGTGGTTCCAGACCCAAAATTATCAGATGGGATATTTAGGTTTCATTGACAGCTCTATCCCTCTCTCTCATTCACCTATACCTACGCACCAGCCCCACCTCATTGCTGCCGCGCATAAGTGCAAAGGGTAGAACAAATACGCCATGACTACAACTGTGTGGCAAGTCCGTGAGGTATGACAACTAGTCTACCGTTGAATAATAAGCACTCAATCCTTTTCGACTTTCAAATCACTGGCAATGATGATTCCATTTACATCAAGAGGTTATAATGTCATTTTCATATTACATAACGTTCCTTTAACCTTTTTTTGGCCATTCTGACATAATCACCGTTAAGAGCGGTGGCAAGCTTGGGATCCTGGTTTAAAAAAACGTTATAACGGTAGCTCTCTGAGAACGTTACATTATTAATTTGTAAAAGTATAAAAAACATAACCCTAAAACCAAAAAAATTGACCTAACGTTATAACCAAGGTTTAAAAGGGGGCGTTACAACAGACTGGGGGCGTTATCATTTTTTTTCGTTTATAACGGCCGTTATAATGAATTGTAACACCCTGAGGCCAGTGGCGATCCCAGGAAGTTGCCCCCCTCAACTTTGTAAACTCTTCAAAAAATAAATTATTTCTTTAAAATAGCCATCCCCCCCCCCCCCCCCCCCCCCCCCCCCCCCCCCCCCCCCCCCCCCCCCCCCCCCCCCCCCCCCCCCCCCCCCCCCCCCCCCCCCCCCCCCCCCCCCCCCCCCCCCCCCCCCCCCCCCCCCCCCCCCCCCCCCCCCCCCCCCCCCCCCCCCCCCCCCCCCCCCCCCCCCCCCCCCCCCCCCCCCCCCCCCCCCCCCCCCCCCCCCCCCCCCCCCCCCCCCCCCCCCCCCCCCCCCCCCCCCCCCCCCCCCCCCCCCCCCCCCCCCCCCCCCCCCCCCCCCCCCCCCCCCCCCCCCCCCCCCCCCCCCCCCCCCCCCCCCCCCCCCCCCCCCCCCCCCCCCCCCCCCCCCCCCCCCCCCCCCCCCCCCCCCCCCCCCCCCCCCCCCCCCCCCCCCCCCCCCCCCCCCCCCCCCCCCCCCCCCCCCCCCCCCCCCCCCCCCCCCCCCCCCCCCCCCCCCCCCCCCCCCCCCCCCCCCCCCCCCCCCCCCCCCCCCCCCCCCCCCCCCCCCCCCCCCAAATCCTGGCTCCGAGGCAAAAAACGGAAAATAATGGAAAAAATGGCGCTGAAATTCAAATTTTTCAAAAAAAAAAATGGAAATAACGACAATTTTTTCCACAAAATTTTCTAGAAAATAACGGTTGCTATTTTTGTTATAACAGAAAAATAACGGCCATAATTTTTTGAGAATTAAAACGGTACATAACATAACGGGGGAGGTCCTAATCCATTATAACGACTGTTATTTTCGTTATAACGGTCGTTTTTTTTCCGTTATATTGTTTGTTATCTGTTATTTTATCATTATCCATGTTATTTTGAATACACACATACATGTATGTATGGTATAAAATATTATTATTTTAACTTTTTTTTTTACCATGATGTGACATGATATAATGGATGTATCAAAACCTTGCTTGACATTATAAGAAACCAGGGTTTATCCATCTAGATCGCTATTTTAACCAGAATTTTTTTGATATGGCGATCATGCGTCAGTGATCGCGCACCACATATACCCATGGTTTAGGCTTTAGTTTTATAAAGGCTTTTTAAAAACTAACCATGAGTATATGTTGCGTGCGGTCATTGATGCATGACCATCGCTTCAAAATCAGATTTTTTTACCTGCTACAGTTCACTTCCGTTTTATAAAATGTGTACCAGTAACCGATTTGGTAGTTGCAAGAAAACCGTTACATTGACAAACCTCAGAGAAACAGATATTCATGGAGGAGTGAATTCTTGGGAGTATTGATTGATTGTTATCTGTGTCGGAAATGCGAGGTACAAACCGACACCTTTTTTTTATTTTAATTTTTCCGAGGAGGAATAAGTTGGTGTTTTTGTCATTTAATATTATTTGGTTGGTTAGATACTTTGACAAAATGGTTTAATCGGGGCACGGGATGTGCGTCGCGTTTTAGCGTCAACCATTGGTGAAGGAAATTAACTAGAAAATTAAATTTCAGGGATTATCATTAATATCAAACAATTTTCATGAGCTTGTACCAGAGTTCAAAAAAAAGAGGACGATTTGTCGGGTGGTAGTGTGTAGCCTCGCCTTGTAAGAAGCATCAGGTTACCGTTGCCTCGCTAATGGTCTTATGGTGAAAGCTTAAATCAAGGTTTAAAAATCGGCCGTTATAACGGATTCGGACCTACCCCATTACGTACTGTCTAAACACCCAGAAAATAACGGCCGTTATTTTCCATTTTTGAAAATTTGAATTTCAGCGCCCTTTTTTTCCATTTTTTTTTTTTTTTTTTTTTTCATTTTTTCCCCCAGACCATTATATCGTTATAACGGTCTCTTTTAAACCTTGGCTTAAACCACTATTGCACACAAAAAAAAGAAAGAAAGAAATATTTTGATCCGAGTCATTTGTAACTGAGGGTATCCAAGCCTCTTAGAGCACACGACTCGTCCCTTGGGACAAGCTAGTCTCACACGTGCCAAGTGTTCTGGGAGAGTTTTTGATGTGGCCTAAGCCACTTATTGGTACTCTTCCAAGAGTGGGTGGTCCCAAAGAGAGTTGAACTTAGAACCTCTCGTTTTCAGGAGCAGAGTCCTGGCCATCAACACTCAACCCTTTGGGTTTGCACCTATTTATTCGCCTATTAAAACAAAAATATCGATGTCTAACCTAACTACTGCCCTCTTTTCCTCCAGTAAAAGAGTCATTCCCACGCCTACACGATCGATTGGTTAATTGCTTCCGACCAGGTATTAGGTGCATCACTAGTCATTTCACCCTTCTTTGATCTCTAAACCCCACCCGTCACATCTGAAGGGAAGGAAACTGCAATCCTGACCGTCCGATCATCCCTGCTATGTATATTCAAAATAACCCAGACAACAGTGTAAATGGGAGATTTTTTCAAAAATAATGGCTGTAAAGTACACCCATTTTTTCTTCATTTGGGCATTATTTCAAAATAATGTAATGGGGTTCGGCCGTTATTTTCAGAGAGAGAGAGAGAGAGTAAATAGAACCATAGTTTATAAAACAACCTTTATAACAAAAATAACAACCATTATAACGGATCCAGACCTCCCCTGTCACGTTATGTACCACCGCAACACTCATAAAATAACGGCAGTTATTTTCTGTTATAACTGAAAAATATGCTAAAAAATCCATTATAGATTTTATTGAAAATTTGAACTTCAAATTTTGAATCTTGAATTTCAGCGCCATTTTTTTTCCATTTTTGCCCCTGTGCGTTACAATCCGTTATAACGGACAAAACAGTAGAGTCCCGAGCCCGTTATATCATTATAACGGCTCCTCTTAAACCTTGGATAGAACCACCAAATTGGAATATCCAAGTGTACACCTAATAGCCCATTGATAAACATTTCATGACTTAAATAGGGAATTTTTTCACCCATCCCAAAATGACACGTGTGCACTGTTGTGGGCATACTGACTGCATGGACGTTTGGCCCGCCCCTTGGTGAGTATACACCTAAAAAAAATCAGCTTGACTGGTGATTTATATCTGATGGATTTGAGCATTTTTCACCCGTGATTCTAGCCAGTTGAATCAAGAAATTTTCGAGGTACTCAATTCTAACAGTTAGATCCACCAAGGGGTAGATGTGTGAACCCCAAAAAAAGTGAGCCATGTGGCATTTTGTAACCAGTTTGCAGTCCGAGGGACTGCAAAGCTCCCCTCCAAAAATGCCAATTGGCACACTCTTTCGGGCCAACTGAACCACGGGTGTATGATTAACCTCTTGGTGGATACACATCAGAAATGAGCTTAATTGGTGAATTTTAGCCATTGGAATTGAGCATTTTAATAAGGTGATTTTTTGCTTTTGTTTTTCATATTTTTTTATGCTAAAATCTAACTGCTATAATTCCTCAATCAAACTCTTTTTTGGTATTGGGTGCGATCATACCAACACTAATACACCAGATCCCATCAGAACTCTATAGTTAAGCGTGCTTGGATGAGAGTAGTACTAGGATGGGTGACCTCCTGGGGAGTCCTCATGTTGTACCCCTTGAAACCATTTTTCTTTGAAGGTGCCAATTTGTTCAGTTGATAAAGTTTGCGGGCGATGATACTATAGAACTAAGTTCAAAATCCGCCTTCACCGAGTTACTGATCTCTTTAAAAACAGGCTTACCTCACAACTAAAAATAACTCATTTTTGGTGTGTAGGTCAACCAAGAGGTTCAAATTTGAGAAATTTTTTTAAACGACAATCATGCGCCAGTGATCATGCATGCCACATATACCCATGGTTTAGGCTTTGATTTTTAAAAAGTAACCATTGGTATATGTGGACCACTTCAAAAAACCCACTGCTTAAAAAATTTTCTCAGGTCCAAACATACATAAGGGCGTGATTGATTGCCAAGTGGAAAAATTGTTTTTTCTCTGCGAAAATACAACTGTCCATTGTAAATCTGTAGTTTTCCCTACTAAGCCATTTAAATATAGATAATTTTTCTTACTAAGCCCGGAATTCATTTCCCATCCAAATGGGTGTGAATTCATTTTCACCTAAAAATATGCCTTTATTCTCTTACATGATTGAATATGTATTTTCAGTTGCAATCAATCAGCCATTTATGGCATTTCCCAAATGTATTTTCTCCAAAACTTGTGTGCAATGCCCTAAGGTCTGTGCAATGCCCTAAGGTCAGTGGACTTGAAAGAGTGCTCCACATGTCATTTTGGGAGGGGGGAGACTTCAAACTTTGGAATCCATGGGGGCAGCAAATTTTTCTTGGCATTTTGGGTGGGGCAAACATTGACACATCGAGCTATTTAGCACATCACAAAATTTCTCATAAATATCTATACTATTATAAAGCGACAACCGGTGTTGCCACCCATGTGACACAATTAAAGGCCTCTCTACTTTAAAAGTAAAACCTTTCCTCATTAAATGTCTCTTCACAATTCAGGTTGTTCGGCATGCCCACGATGATGAGGGACAATATGTGGCACACTCTTAGAGATCACTGACCAAATGGATGCTTGTCGCATTCCTAGGTGGACCTATATACAAAATATCAGTCTGATTAGTAATTTCAAACCTTTGGATCTGAGTACCCCAAATAATGCTTAAAATCTATGGTTAAAAATCAACCCATGAAAATGACTCCAATCAAATCCTTAAAAACCACTAATCAGGCTGATTTTTTGCATATACACCTAAGATGGACCAAACATCTATACGGTTAGTGACCTCTACGAGTGTGCCACATGTAAGGTGCACATGCATCGCACGTGGCATTCCCCTCGTGGCTATAAATCTAATTCATGGTCTTATGCCATTGGCTAATCCCAATCAATAGTTGACAATATGTGATCACAACAATTTTTTTTGGACAATCAGTTTGATTAAATTAAAAAGACATCGTCGCACCATGGCGATGCCGTCTGATGGAAATAAGACGCTAAATAAGTTGTTCACGTTAATTCCTCAGTACCTTTATCCCACACCAAATTATTCCTTGTTTGCATGTTTTGAAGTCTTTTTTACACGTCCATATACCAAACGTCATGGGCGTAGAAAAAAAACGTCCCTAAAGCCGAACCTACTTTTGCCACTCCACCAGCCTACTAAAAGCCAACGTTACCCTTAAAAAAAAAAGAAGGAAAAAAATTGCTACCCACCAAACTTGTAACTTAGCTATTATTTATTTTAATTTAAAACGATGGGGACCAGGAGGAGGAGGAGGAAATAATTTTAAGATCCCTAATAAATCCTTAAATTCAAGTCACCCCCTTTGACTATCATTTGACTATCAAATCATTTGTATTGAGAGCGTCCCTTTCATTGTCCACCGATTTCATATTAAATTTTGAAAATGACGGGATTGGTATTTGAAACCACGGTATTTAGTGAAAATGAATATAAATTTAATTTATAGCGGATTTGGACCTCCCTGGTGGTTACGTTATGTACCGTTTTAAAGTACAGAAAACAATGACTATTATTTTCATTACAACAACGGCCGTTATTTTTTGTCATTTTTCTGAAAAAGTGTGATGCAAGACGTTTAACCAATACTCCCCAAAAGTTGCGACGGTTGGTAATGTGAGATTAAATTCCCTTATCTCATAACCCATGATTCAGGCCCTCGGTCGAACCCTCCTTCGTGGGTCCCATTTCACACTGGCCATCCTAACTTGAGTGTGCCTCATATACGCAGGCTGCCCCACTTGAACCCGATGTGAAAATGCCCCTACATTAAAGTATTAAAACAATGTCCGTTATTTCCCCCATTTCCATTTTTTTCCCTATGTCTTACACTTTGTTATAACGGTCGTTATAAGGAAAAAAATGGTAATGCCCAGTCTATTATACCGTTATAACGGCCTCTTTTTAAACCTCGTTTGAAACCAAAAACCTTAGAAAGATAAATAAGAAGTAAAGGGAAAAACAATTAAGATGCAAATAACACAAATCAAGATATTAGTTTGCAATTGGGTATGGAAAAAGTTCAAGCATGATTCATCTCTGTCATTCGAAAAAAACGCTCAAAAATTAGACAAAGAATAAAATAAAAATTGAAAATCATATTTTTTCACATTTTAATTCAGTTTTTAATAATTCAGGAAAAAATTGTGTATAATACCATAAATATTGTATCTAATAAAATACCCAAATTTTACCGAATCTTCAAATAAATATAGTCGCATAATACATTTCATAAAAAAATACATCAAACACGCATATTAAACGAGAAATTGCTAACTAGTATAAATACACCAAAAATCTGTAAATATCGGCCAACAATGTTGACGGGTTGACGCGCTCGTCGAAGGGGGTGACCCTAATTTTAAAAAAGTACAAGGAGTCTTACTAATTCAACAAAAAATTCCAGGGGGAAGTACTAAAATGCACCCAAAAAAAAAAAAACACCTTAACTTTGCATTACTTTAGGGTAATCAATAATATATTATATATCCTATAGCAAGAAAAAGAAAAAAAGAAAAAGAAAAAGGAAATACTATGTTAATAGGGGTCTAATAGGGGTCGGGCTTCGTTGACTGATTTAAAATGACAGGTATCTGTACAGGAGCACAATATAAGACACGTGACACGCTTTTACAGGACTCAAACTGTATGGATGTTCGTCCTATCCCATGGTGGACATACAAACCAAAAATCAGCCTGATTAGTGATTTATAGGCTTTGGATTGGAGTTGTTTTCATGGGCTGATCTCAACTGTGGGAATTTGAGCAGTATTTGAGGTACAAAGATCCAACAATTACAAATCTCTAATCAGACTGATATTTGGTTTGTAGGTCCACCATGGGATAGGACAAACATCCATACGGTCAGAGTTCTGTAAGAGTATGCCACGTGGCTTATATTGTGTCCTGTACAGATACCTGTATTTTAGATCTGCTAACAGAGAATTTTCCAAGCAAGGCAAAGGCAAAAGCAAAAAAGAAAGAAAAAAAAAAAAAAAACTGACTCTTGCTCTCCAACCCATTCATCATCTCTCTCCCACTTTCCAAACCCCAATAATTACCTTTATATAAACACATCATAATCTCACTTCTCTCCTCACACTCCCCTATTTACCCTCCCCTCCTCACACCTTTCCCATGTTCTCTGCTTTTCATTCTTCACCTGCAAATCCCCCCATTCTCTCTCTTCTCAAAGCTTGATTAGCCATGAAAGGGAGAGGCTTTTGGATTTCGATTTGTAGCGAAACCTGTGGATTTATGGCCTAGAAGTTGAAATTTCGAGATCGTGAGAAAGACAGAGAGAGGGAGAGAGAGAGAGAGGAAGAGAGGGGAGAGATGATTCAGTTATTGTTTTTGGTTCTTTTCGCGGAGGGTATTGTGGCATTGCTTCTAATGGTGAAGATCGGGCCGTTGAGGGAGCTGGTGATGAAGAGTTTGGATCAGTTGAAGATGGGGAGGGGTCCTGCTACTGTTAAAACCATTGCGGGTACCATGTCGGTGATCCTTGCATCTAGCGTCACTAGTATTCTCAAGATCCAGAACAAGGGGTCGAAGCTTGGGACCGTCACGCCCATGGATCAGGTTCTTTGGAGAACTCACTTGCTCGAGGCTTCCCTCATTGGTACATTACGTGTCTTCATTTTTTTCCGTCAGATTTTTCTTTTTTAGTTTTTTTTTTCTGGTAGTAGGTGTCATAGAAAGGATCGCATCACAGTTGAAAGTCTGAAAAATGTGAACTTTATATTATCTTGACATTTTTCATGGATTATACTTCACCTTTTGTTAGTTTGAGAGCTAGAATGCTTCAATCTCGATTTCGACATCAAAATCGGGTTTGGCCGAAATAGAAAAGAAATTCTGATTTATTTTTGAAATTTTGTTGAAATGCTGTAAATGAATACAAGACTGGTCTGAAATTTGAAATCGTTAGAAATTGAAATTTGAAATTTTGTTGAAACTTAAAACCTTGTCTTTTTTTTTTTTTTTGATTAGTAAATTTAAAACCTAGTTAGAGTGAGACAGCCTAACGGAGGACAAACAAACTTAGAAACTGGAACAAATCTGGAAAGCACAAACACAGATAAAATGAACCGTTGGCACTTGGCAGGTTTTCACAAACAAGACTCATATATTATGGGGTTCCACAGACTAAGTCAAGCTGTGGTTGGATTGGACAGACAAGTCCAATCTAGATCTGAGGACCTCGGATCGGGCCAATCTGTGACTGGAGAGAAGTTTTGGGCCGGTTCGAATGGTTGAGAAGGACCATGATGGATGGCTTGGTTAAGGTTTAGTCTTGGGTTCTTATGGGGCTGTTTTAGGCTGGAGTTTGGATGCTTAAGTGTAAGCTTTTTAGGACATAAATTCTTAAACATTTTAATGACTTAGGGAATTCAGAAGGCTTTTCACCGTGGGTTTTAGTGCCCCTATTTTTTTGGTTGACAGTAGCGACAGATCTCCTTGCCTTATTCTGGACTTAAATTCTTAAACTTTTTAATGACTTAGGGAATTCAGAAAGCTTTTCAACGTGGGTTCTAGTGCCGCAAATTTTTGGTCAACAGTAGCGACTGATCTCCTTGACTTATTCAGATTTCAGACTTGTATCTGTCTCTGTCATGACCAACAGAAAAAAGAAAAAGAAATAAAGAAGATTGCAATGAGAGGATTAGTGTCTCAATAAAGTAAAGATGGTTTTGAATCACTCTTAGCAAGGGTATTGTGCTGTCATTTGTCTCATGGTTAAATGATGGACAGAGATCCCTAAGAACCCTGCACGTGTCCAAAATTTAATGCGTACGACAATCTTCACAGGTGCAACACACCTCCCACTTGGTTGGCAAAGGGACAAGCTGAAAGCACACAGATCTTGTGCGATGGCTCGCACCGCAATCGCATTCATGTCTTTAGTACTAATTGGTACAGAGAAGGCCATCATGTACCCACCACCCAAATAGTCATGAAAGAGACCCCAATTCCGTATACCCAAATCCAAGAACCACCCTTGAGGTTAACTTAAGAACCCTATGTTGGATTCCACATTCAACAATTCTATTAGATTTTTTACTTCTTGGTTCTAACAGTTCCTTATCTAGAATTTCATCCCTTTCACCGCATAACTCGCTAGTTGTGGGTGAGAGAACAACGTGTCCATATTTTCCGATAAATTTGTAGATTTGCTTATAGTTTGGAGCCTGGGGCACATCCCAAAGGATATCTCCATTCCTGATATTCTCCAAGATCTGGCCTTGATCAGTCGCCAGATCATCTTTTTTCTTTTCTCTTGTAACTATGTTTGTGTTGCTGGAGCATAAATCTTTCGAAAAGAAGATTGCCTACCATTCTGACACCACTGTTGAAGACAATGGTCAAGCAGTAATTGCTATAAGGTGTAAATGTGGCACAACCGCCGGTGAAGGCACCTATACCTACTCTACTTCATACGAACTTTTTATTTTTTCATAAATGTATATGACATTCCATTGGCTTTTGTAGCCAATATCGCGGTATTATATGGAATTTGGATTTTTTGGATCTATCTCTGGGTCGTCCAGACTCACAACATTACCAATCTAGATCAGAAAACCGTCTTCAACATTGCAATCAACAACTCTTCCTACCTCACACTGTCATCTGAGATTTTCTGCTATTCTTTTCCTTTCTTTTCTTTTAGCCCTTTGTTTCTTAAGAAGGTCATCATATTGCCTTGCGATTTTTAGGATTATTTTCCATGTTAAGGGGCACATCATATGTTCCTGCCAATAACCTTAGATGCATGCTCCCTTTGTTCGTCTCTTATGCTAGCCTTTTGGACTTTTAATTTGTCATACAATAAAGGAATTTTTTTTGATAAGCTAAAATAAAGGAAAATTAAAAAGTAGGGAATATGAATATAGCCAGATTCATCCACTTCTTTTTCACTTGGAGACCAAATCATGGGTGGATTTTATGGAGAATGGCACCTTTTGTGATATGTAGGTATATTTAGAGAGAGAGGAATAATAGAATTTTTGAAGATAAGTACAGAATAGAGGAGACGGTCATGAACAATGTTAAGGCTACCCTTCATTATTGGCCCACCATCCTAAAAAAGTTCAAAGGGATTATATATGGCAACTTCATATCAAAGTGGTAATCTATGTTTTTGGTGCTAATTTGTCGGCTGAATCTAGGATTTTGAGAAGGTAAGTGGGGAAATGGAAAATTTTGGAGTGGTGTTAGACTTGAGTCCTCCTACTCACACAAACTGTTAGAAAGTATAGAATATTGACTGGAGCTTAGAAGTCTTGTTTTTTGGTTCAACTCAACTTTTTTCCATCATGAGAAACTTGACCAAGTAGAAGAAATTGTTGAGTCACTGAAAGTTGAAGAGGTTTTGGGTATCGAATTTTGTTGATTCTGTTGTAACTATAACTTGAAAGTCTTTGATCTGGCCCTGTAAGTAGTAGAGGATAGACAATTCTTGAGCTCCACTTTTGATGAATTCTCGAGAGGGGAGAGACGCGCGATCTCTTTGGTGCTGGTTGTTTGGGCAACATAGAGGAGCTCATCTCGATGGTCTGGACTCTTGAAGAAACTGTTAAGTTAGTTTAGAATCTCATAGATTCACTGCTTTTGGAGGAGCTTTTTGCTGGGGTTTTCAGAGAGCTTCAATTTACCATAGGAGCGTCGTAAATTGAAGAGGAGCAAGTGCATTCTGCTGATCTCTTTTGGGATTGCTACAATACATCTTTAGCTTTAGAGGCACATGTTGGTTTGGTTACTAAAATTGGGTAATAAGCTAGTCTAGTAATAAGGTTGGCATCTCATTTGTGGTCTTCTTTGTTGGAAATTAGTTATTTTCATTGCACACCAAAATTGTTACAAAATAAATTTAATTGATTAACTAATTTAATTTAATATATTCGAATCAATCTTGGAGGCGTGAAATGCCTCTTGAAGATAGTTGAAGCCTCCCATTGTGCCAGGGATTTAATGCAGCAGTATCCCCGTGATTCAATCAAGATTGGAGTCGATCTATTCTTCCATTGTGCTTGAACCACATGGCGGAAACAAGGTACTTAACCTCCTCACCGAGTGCCCATAAATTCATGAAGTTAAACTTAGTTCTATTCATAATTAGTTTAAATCAATTTTATTCAGTTAGTATTAAATCAGATAAATTAATCTCAGGCTGCGTAAAGCAACCTTCTATGATTATATGAAGTTATGAACTCAGGATTTGCATGGATAAATCCCTATCACATTAATATGTCACTTTTGTGCTCCTATGAACATAGGATATGCAGAGATGAATCGTTGTCTCATTAGAATAAAAAATAGACAGTTTCTCGTATTTCTTCGAGTTCATAACACAGGATTAACCTTCCTTTTTGGAGTGAATTGAGTTGCTTTTGTGTTCTTAAATCGGGATTCATAGGTCAAAATTGATGACCCAAGTATAGGATTGTTAATAACTTATATTGTCATAAGAGATCGAATTAATAAATTATTCATCAATATTTGATTAAATTTTAAAGTGGTCCATGTAATTTATTCCTTAAGAACTAATAATTTGCTTTAAACTGTCTGTCTCATGGACATATGCTATAAAACTTGTCTCACAAACGTGGTTGAATTGTAATCAAAATGTACATTTCACAAAATTAATTATAATAATGTTTTATGTTCTCAAAATTGCCCAATAATGCAAGTCCAATAATGATGGAAATGGTCCCACAAAGCCGATATCATTGTATAATGAAATACTGAATTAGAAGACTAGTTAGCCGAGAATAAATCTGGACTGGTACAACCTAGGAGCAAATCTGAATAACAAATAGTGAATCACTCTATCTCAAAAATGGTTCTCGAAGTCCCTTCTTTGGGGGCTCGATACTATATACTTTCTTTGGGCTAAATTAGACAACGAATTTTTGTTTCAATTATCAAAAGGTGTTTTCCTCTTAATATTTTCTACTATTGTAAAAAAAAAATGTTCCAATTGGTACAAGATAGTTTAGGTCTATAATAGAAAATGCATTTTTAAGTAAGAAAGACTTTCGGTCTAAAATTAACTGATTCTCATTGGCTTTGAACCAATGGGTTACTGTCGTTTGATTGCTTCAACTTGAATGAGCTTCTATCTCTTCAGACACGCCTCTTGTTTGTGTTAGCTCATGTGGGCTTCTTTCATGAGTTCTAGATTTGTTTTTGGAGCAAAGTTTCTGGGCTTGACTGTTGTCAACACTTTGTTCTCTCCATTCTGCTCCTATATGCAGAGGTGGGCTAAGTCAATTTTGGTAGAGGTGTATTAATGGGCTCATCAACCTATTACTCAGTTGAGTCTTCTAAATCCAATTACTTGCTATTTTTCAATGTACTCAATCCCATGGACTAGAGTCCAAGTCGAAGATAGAATAGATTAATTCCTACGAGCTAAAGCTCATTGACTAAGGCCCAACTAGTCCATCAAGGTGCTCATTTCCAAGCCTGTCATCAAGAACCATCTTTGATCGGATGTCTAAGATCACATTGACATCCATCATGATGATCATCTATCTAATGGTCAAAAGAGGTCAAGTGACCCTTAATTCGCTACTGTGAAGATGCGCACGTGCAAAGTGTGCCTCAAGCGCCCTTGAGCCCATGCCCTCAATTCTCGGTTGTGACGACATCTACACTCAAGCATGCACGTGGGTTTTGCTTATTTTAACTCAAGTGGAAATGATAAGTCATATACCTTTTGTCTTAGGCAATGTGTGACTATTCCTATTTCCCTTATGAAAGAGATTCTTCTATTTTTGATAAGTAAGAAGTATAATTAACAAAAAGGGGAAACAACCTAAAAGGGCCTCTAGAAAAGGACCCTAAGGCAGAACTATATACAAATCATATGGGAGTTCAACACCACCCTAAGAATGTCTTCTTCAACCCCCTTAAAGATACGGGAATCTCTTTCCTTCCAAACAACCCACATGATAGTAAAGGGAAGGATTCGCCAAAAGAATCTCCCTCTTCCTTTGAAAGTCTCTCCAACACACTTCCTTGGATTAAATTGATCACATTACTCGGTACCACATAGGCAATATTGAAATGGGAGAAGAAGATATGCCAAATAGTAAATGTGAATGGGCAGTGGATCAACAGATGATCAACCAACTTGGTGTTGGACTTGCACAAAAAACATCATCCCCTTATTATTCAAATGGTCCACGGTCAAAATCTTGCCAAAGTGGCAACCCAAACAAAGAATAATACTTTTGACGGAATAGGAACCCCCCCAAACCATGGATGCAGGGAAAAAACATTGACTCAAGCTAAGATGAGAGAAGAAAGATCTAATAGAGAAAATGCCTTTGGTGTCCCACCTCCAAATCCTATTGCCCAACTCCGATATCAGAGGACCCTCTCCCATTCTAGATAGCAAGGAAGCAAAACTCTCCACGTCCCAGTCATTCAGGTTTCTCCCAAAACCAAAGTTCCAAGATACACCATCATCGGTTCTCTTTACACAATCCTGAATCAAAGCCCCTTTAAGATCTGGCACGTGGTATAGGGTAGGGAAAGTATTTTGTAGCGGCTCTTCTCCACACCAAGTACCCTCCCCAAATCGAATCTTTTCACCTCTTCCTACTTTGTAGAGAATTCCCCTCCTGAACCGCCATTGAATCCTCAAAATGCCTTTCCACAAATTGGTCCCATAAGAAAATACCACCTGAGTACCAACCCGACCATCTTGCAACTTCACATATTTGCCACCAACTACTAGCTGCCATAACTCTCTTCTTCCTTCCATGGTTTAAAATTTCGGAATGTTTCGTAATATTTCATATGTGTCATTTCATTTCGTAATGTTTCATTGAGACAAACCGAGACAATCTGATACAAGAAAAAAAAAATGATTTTTTTATGATTTTGGAAATATTTTGAAATGTTTCGGAATGTTTTGTAATGTTTTGGAAATTCCATATTCTCACAATTTTTTCAATGTTTCGTTTTATTTCGGAGTTTGTCTCGGTTTTTCACTTGATCGAGACATTCCTCCGAAATGAAATTTTAAACCTTGCTTCCTTCCCAAACCTCCAAAGCCATTTTCCCTAAAGCACCTCATTCATATCTCGAAAGTGACGAAAACCCAAACCACCTTCGCCTTTTTTTTATTTTTAAGAACCACCTTCGCCTTTAGGCTTGCAAATACTTGCCCAGTCCACCAAATGGAATTTATGGATGTCATGCTTACCTTGCCACAAAAAATCTCTTGTTAGCTTCTCCAGATCATGAGCCACACTAGCTGGAATAGAGAATTAAGAAAGGTAGTGGATAGGGATACTAGAGAGAGTTTTTAAAGCCTCTTCTAACTTGGGCATATATGTATAAATGGGTTTTAAATACTCACTTAAGTGGTGGGGATTTTAACTCTCAACCACACTTTTCAACTATTTTATTTATTTTGTTTAAATTAATTGTAAAATTATAAAAAAAAGATTCCAACATTCCCTTACATGTTTCAATTTTAGAAATGTTACGATCTAGGCATCGAAGAAAGTCGTGTGCATAAATGAACGTGCCTTTTGGACATGAACCCCCACTTAGTGCAAACATGTCAAAGCTGCCATAGAACTTAAGTGGACATCATTTGAAATACAGGGTTCGTGTTGACAAACCAAACTTGTCATGCACACTTGTTTCAAATATTGTACATATTGGCTTTGAACTTTTGAGTCTATGTTTAATCCTAGTCTTATTGAGTGCTCTAGAGACAACCTGAACTCTAATAGGAAGTGACTTGCTTCATTCAAAAAGCGAGTCTACCAAGACTCAAGATATCACTCTAACTTAGATAGGTTTATAGACTCATTTAGAGATAAAATCTTATCCTTGTTAACTATAAAATAATAAGCATTATCATAAGAAATGGCTTTTACGAAATTTGAAAATTTATAGGGCTTTCTCAAAAATTGTTATTTTGGCTTGTTTTTCCCGTTGAACCTGAGAAAACTCATCAGGTTGGGTTTTCACCAAGCACAACTTATAATCAGGCTTCCAATCCCAATTCCCTCAATGCAATTTAGATCAAGTTTCATCAACGTCTTTTTGAATGGGGTCATTATTTATTGACATTCTCAAACTGTATGGCCTCAACGTCAAGAGTGTTAAGACCCTTACAAAATAGTACTTCAAACATATGTATTTGGATTTCTCATCATTTCACTTTATGCTTTTAGCACAATAGCATTGTTGGCCTTTTCTCTTTCTATATTTGTACGTCTACCAATACATTCAGAACCACTCATCTTCCCCTCCCACTGTTGAGAGGGCTATCAACTCAAATTTTACTTTGGAAAGAGTTTTATAGTTTCTTCCAAGAGACGACTTTCCAAGGTAACACACTAACTCAGACTTGAATTTCATTAAAAGGGGAAAACCCTGAAGAGAAAACAAAGACATGCGAAACTCTCCTGGAAGCAAGAAGTTCCCCAAGTATATAGCTCCATCTATATACAAAGGAGTCAAAAAAACAGCCTCTAAAAAGAGGGGAAGTAGAAGCCCAGATGTACAAAAAAGCTTTCACATTTAGGATCATCTCAGGGAGGTCTTCCTCCTTGCCATAAAAAATTCTCCAGAGTTCCCATAGAATAGCCAAAGAGAGGAATTGGCAATGAAGTCGCCCTTTCCCTGTGAAGGACTCGACTGCCACGCCCTTTTCCTCGGGGTTGTGTTTATGCTCAGCTTTCTACTATATAACTTTGATATAACTTATATAGTACTTAGTGCCAATATGACTGTTGAAATTGTGGAGTACAATAGCTGAGCCACACTTTTACCTCTATACTTCATCAACTTGTCACTAGATTATAATGGGAGTTAGAAAACACTTAAGTTGATTGAATCATTTGAGAGTCTTCTCAAAGTTGGACTTT
Organism: Euptelea pleiosperma; assembly: GCA_035048495.1. NCBI lineage: Eukaryota > Viridiplantae > Streptophyta > Magnoliopsida > Ranunculales > Eupteleaceae > Euptelea > Euptelea pleiosperma. Next base: position 7,552,398 of record CM068546.1, on the reverse strand, counting down.
AATAACAATCTTTGGATTATCAATATATCATTGAATTTTATCAATTTGCATAAATACAGGTAGGATATCTCACCAGAGTTCCCTTTGAGTGTGCTAATTACAAGAACATCGCTATGGGAGTGGTTCTCCTTAGTAAGGAGTATTTCTTGATTAAGGAGGCCTTTAATTTAGCCCTTGCCTCAGTGCTCTAATACATACGACGTCAACAGTTTCACATAATCTCCCCATTTTAAAATGAGGGATTCTGGATGTAAAAGATTGGAGTTGTCTCAAAGACATAGTTATTGAAGTAATCAAAAGGCATATCACATAGTGCCTCTCGTATTCAGATTTTTCTGAAAATCCAGATCATCTGAATGGTTCACCTTCTGGTGGTAAATGCACCAAGGTCCATATTTTGTATGTCTCACTCTCATAGTCTTGCATAATTGTCGGGATCCTAAGAGATTATGTTATCAGGACCAAAGTACTCTCATACTTCGTGGTTTCCGAACTATCAATGCCCTCAAATTCTCCTTTTTGGAATCTCGTATTGCTATCTCACTATTTCAAGAATCTTCTTGAGTGAGAGACACTCAAGGAATTTACATTAATAATGGAGCGCATATATCTCCATGAAGTCAAACCAGTTATAGATCCTCTGATCTCTCTCTCTCTCTCTCTCTCTCTCTCTCTCAATATATAAAATCTCTATATTGAATTTAATTTGAGAAACTCAACTTTAAAGACAATCATAATATCTTTTAAGATTTGGTTTTCTTCTTCTCATATGGAATTTTATTTAATTTCCTGTGCGTAATTTTAGGAGTTCCCTTTACAGAAGAGTACTAGAGTTAGCAAGCTATGAGTTTACCAACTTTGTTTAAGCCCGGTTCTTCTCCTCATTTTTCAAAGGTGTTCCAAATTTTTAATCCCTCTATATTGGTCAGCTAGCAAGCTATGAGTTTACCAACTTTGTTTAAGCTTGGTTCTCCTTATTTTACAAAGGTGCTCCAAATTTTTAATCCATCAATATTGGTCTTGTTTGTTTTTATTCTCTTGTCATATACTTGCATCCGTTCTAATTATTTCACTAATTTTCGAGATCTTAGTTGTCCATTAACTTCCTTAAACATGTTATAATTTTGTACATGATTTAGTTGAATGTCAATTACCCATTAAATATTGTAGAGCCATCTCGGACACCTTAAAACCCTTAGGTTACTATTTAAATGTGTTCGTGAAACATCGAACAAAGATGGGATCTTCTTGATGTCAAGACGTACATGACTTCCTGAAGAAGATCCGTTTCCTCAGGGATAACCTTGAGCTTTATTGAGTCATTGTGATAAACATTGGAGGAGAAGGAAATACTCATGACATGTTCATTTTTTCAACCCCCACTATGACATAGGAGGTATTCACAATTTAATCAGTGTAGAAGTGAGAGACCACATCGGTGTCAATATAATAGTTAACATCCGCTCTAACCAAGTTGACCTCAGCTACAACATGGTCTTTAATATCTAGGTGTCCTGAGTAGTTTTCTCATACTAACACTAATTAATCACCTGTTTTGACAAGTGTAGCAATTTAACATCTTTCTTCTATTAGGCTTGTTAAAATCCCTTTTATATTTGAAGCATAATATTTCTCCAATTTAATCTTCACCATGTGAACCATAACTAAAGGCTCATTGACGTAGCAAAATGCGTGACGTCAATCACGAAGAATAAACAATGGAAGAAGATCACTGTCTTCAACGAAAATCACAGAAACTCCTTGAATCCACAAGGAAAAACAAAGTAGAAACTTCAATATTAATTTCATCTTCATAATGAAATTTGTCCAAATTACAACCTTTATTTATAGATCCCCAAAACCTTAATTTTCTCGAAATAATAAATTACTAAAAATATTAAATTTTCTAATTTGACTAAAACTTTCTTACAAATCTTAAAATTACTAACAAAGGCCTAAAACAATTCGGAACCCCAAAGAAACCTACTAAAACACTAAAAAAGAAAAACTTACAAAAAATATAAGTCAACTTTCTAGTGATGTTTTGACAATTTTCTCGGTCTTCTTTCCACTCGAAAGCGGCTTTAATGGTGCTAGCGGTTAAGCGCGTAGAACTCGTTAAGGCAATTGCATGAATATGCAATACTAGCGATTTCGAGTTACAATCGCAAAGTTATGGCCGTTTGAAGTAAAAGGTGCCCGTTTAGCCTTCTGAGAGACATTCTGATCAAATTGCTCCATGTAATCATTCGTGACTTGTTCCACATCAGCCCCCTCTACTTGAAAAGAACTTGTCCTTGAGTTGACCAGTAACAACAAATGAGAATCATGTGCATGATGAACAAATCTTGCACATTAATAGTCTTCGAGATAGCCATGTCACTAGGATGATCAATGGCATAAGCATTATCGTTAATCTTTTGTAGGATCTAGAATTGTCAAATTTTCTTTTGTTTCAGTTTGTTGTACGTACCCACTGGGAATCGCCCATAAAAACCATATTTGGTCTTGAAAGTCGTTTTGCATTCATCACCCGGTCTGATGCAAATTTGATGGTACTCCAATTTCAAATTGATCTTGGAGAACACGCTGGAGTCCTTAAGCATATCTAGCATGTCATCCAGTCATGGTACATGGAATCTATACTTCACGATTATTTTGTTGATGGCTCTATTATCTACGAACACTCCCATCTTTCTCGGGAGTTAACAAAGCTGGCACAACACATTGGCTCATTCTTTCCCTAATCAGTACCTCACGGACCAAGTCCTCAACTTAACCCCACTGTAAGATCTCAAATTCTTTCGGGCTCATCCTACAATGGGGTAGAACTAGATTAATGTGGTGCTGGATATCTCTCACCAGGGGCAATCTATTTGATAGGTCTTCATGCATAATTCCTTCAAACTTAGTCGACAAAGGCCTCAAATTGTGAGGGAATTCTGGAGCTTCCAAATTATCCCCCTTACAATGTCTTTAACCATTAGAAAAATTTTGTCCCTCCACTTTAGAAGCTTTGGTACAATTCTCTCTTTTTATAAGGGTAAGGATAATTTTAACTCCATCTTTGTAAAAAGTAAAGATTCTTATCCTTGCCTCTATAGGTAGAATCTTTATCATATTGCCAAGGTCTACCAAGTAATATATGGCAAGCATCCATATAAACTATTAGCCATTCTTAAACAACAGCTCCTGACGAAACGGAATGAAACTAAGTTGCCAAAGCAATTGTTCTAAAGTTTGTTTTTCATTCTAGGGGATCGAAGACTTCTGTTTCGGTGAACACTTCTATTACTCGGTCATGAATAGCATTTGCCTGTTTGCACGGGAATCCAATGTCTCTCATGGGACATTCCGCTGCTTCTTTAAGCACACTCGCAAACGACATGCTACTTCACTCGCCAATCTGAGGGATCAATCCATATCACAATAACCTCATCTATATAAAAACTTTCAATAGAAATGGAATCCGACATCTTTCGATTGTCTTGGTTTTGCCAACCTCATTGATCCAACCGATAGTGTACGGAAAGGGGTGTTTCTCAATCCTCAACTGTAGCTTGTCAACCATGGTTTTACAGATGATGTTCCCGCTATTGCCGCAATCTATGATCAAGTCGTAGACCGATTGGTTGATTGTACACTTTGTTATGAAGATGTTATGTCTTTGTGGATCTATTTCTTGCATCGAAGTGTACATCGGCCGACATACGATGAGGGAGACTCCATCTTCATAAGTCTAGGTAGCTTCATCATCTTTTTCAGTACCCTCCTCCATCTGGTTCGACATCACCGATTGCCTTGGCATGGGTCGTAAGATTGGCCCTTGGACGTTGTGGGCATTGGTTGGCACGATGCCCTAGCTGATTGTATCGATAACACTTTGTCAGGTGTGGTGGGGCATATGGATTTGACGATGTACCCTTATTGTTGTTGGGTCCTCAGATTGGCTTGGCCTGATTATTGTTGAATCTCAGTTTGTAGCAGTTGGTTGGATACTTGAACCGATGCTTCGCCCCAATTCTATTCTGTCTCTTGCACTGTAGTAGGGGTAATAGGGATGATTTGTTGGGCTTCAACTTTCGTCGCTAACTGGACTGCATCAATCAACATATAGACAGGTTGTTTCGCAACTTGATCTTGGATGTTCATGTGCAATACGCCCATAAATCATGCTACATGTTGCGATTCGGTCTCAGCCAGATCATTGTGAGCTGATAATTGATAAAACTCTGCTACATAATCTCGTAATGCACGGTTTCCTTGGCATTAATTTTGGTATTGTTAGAACAATACTTGATTTTAGTCTGCAATAAGTTAGCACACCCTCAACAATTGCTTCATACTCTACCATTGTTCAAATTAGGGCTTTGGCTTGTCGTGTCCGTGACAGTTGCAATTGTTCCCACCAAGCCCAAGCTCCTCCTTTAAGCTTGTATGTGACAAGCTTAACTTTCTTTCTTCAATGATTTCCATGTAATCGAAAAAGTGTTCTACCTCCACAAGCCAGTCGAGGGAATCCTCAATGTGGAGTTGGCCATTAAAGGATGGAAGGTCTACCTTAAGTCGAAAAATCTCGATCTTACATTTCGTTCACCACCCTAAAGTACTATGTCATCAACTTCTTCATCGCTAGACGCACTGTCATAGGCTTGCCTACTATTATTCACGAACCTTAAGCCATGATCAGACAAATCTCTATCATTGGGTATAACTCGTTCGTTACCTTGAATCTGGTTTATATTGAAGGTTCGAGTCAACTGAGCATTAGCAGTTTGCACATCCTGCAATGATCGTTGAGTCTCCCATTGGAAGGTCTCAAACGTAGTTACAGTTACGGCTCGACGCTTGGGAGCATCATCCACAAGATTAGTCAAGTCGGTTTCGTTGAGGGGCTGCATTGGAACAAGGGTAGTCCTTGCTCTGATACCAACTGACGCAGCGGAACACGTGAAGTCAATCATGGAGAACAAACAATGGAAGATCACCATCTTCAACCAAAGCCACATAAACTCCTTGAATCCACAAGGCAAAACGAAGTAGAAACTTCAATATTCATTCTTCATATGAAATCCGTCCCAATTACAACCCTTATGTATAGATTTCAAAAACCTGAACTTTCCCAAAATAGTAATAATACTAAAAATAGTAAATTTCCTAATAAGACACTATCTTACTAATCTTAAAATTGCTAACAAAGACCTAAAACAAATTGAAACTCAAAAGAAACCTACTAAAACATGAAAAAGAATAACTTACTAAAAATATAAAAGTCAACTTTCTAACGAGATTTTGACCCTTTTCCCAGTCATATTTTGTCCCGAAAATAGTGTTAACCGCGCTAGCTGTTAAGCATGTAGAGCTCGTTGAGATGATCACGGCCGTGATCTATTCTACATCACTCATTTAATTAGTTTAGTGTTGAGACCTGTTCTCAATTATGTATTCTGTGGAGATTGTTTGGGGCAAGGAGTCCGTGTTTTCGAAGGCAAGAGTGAGGATTTGGCTTCGATCATCCTCAACATATAGGGGTTGATGTTTTCATGGTCGAAAGTGTTTTTGGAATGTAGAGGCCTCTTCTTTGAAGACTTTGTTTTCTAATGGGATCCCATTTGCTTCAGGGACAGTAGTTAGCTTTCTGTTCCCTTTTGTTTCGGTTTCTTTTTTTTGCTCTGTCTTAGATATTTGTAGGTCATCTCGACCTCTTTAGTTTTGTCTTCTGTTTTTCTTGGTGTTTGCCTTCAATAAAACTTATAAAAAAAAACCACTCTTTACTCACTGTCATTAAAAAGGTAACAGCAAGTATAACAAACTGATGTGAAATTCTCATTAATTTGATTTCTACTTCAAAGATAGAGCTTGCAAAACTCCATATTGGGCAATTATGAGCTATAAAAGAGTAGGCCCTAGGATCAAGTCCAGGTGGACTAATACAACCATTAATGGAGTCAGACATATCTTCAATTTTTTGGAACATACTGAATTTCTTTGCACACTAAAAGTGGTTGTAAAATAGTTTTAATTAGTTAATTAATTTAATATATTGAATCAAGCTTAGAGGCACACTAATGCTTCTTGAAGATAGTTGAAGTCTTCCATTTTTGTTAGGGATTTAAGACAGCACTATTCCTAGTATTCAACCAAGTCTAGACTCGATCCAATCTCCCATCATATTTGCACTACACAACAGGACAAGTTACTTAGCATAAAGATAGTTGAAGCCTCCCATTTGTGCAAGGGATTTAAGGCGACGATATCCTTGGGATTCAATTAAGCCTAGAGTCTTTTCAATCTCTTATTGTGCTTGCACTACACAGCGGAGACAAGGTACTTAACCTCCTTATCGAAATAAATAAAATAACCAAAATAGTTGATAAATGTGGTTGTGGAGGGTTGAAACCCTAACCGCTTTGAGTATTGTGCGTAACTTAGACGGGGCTTTATAAAAAAAGGGAAGACTCCTTCACAAAGAAAATGGGAATAGTTTCATATTGCCTAGGAAACTAAGTGTAGTGAGGTATATAAGTTATCCACTTCATTTGAATTGTAAAATGAGTAGAACTCACTCATGTGATTCTGTGTAGAGAGATGCTGTGTAAGTATCACTGAGTGAGCATGCGCACGCATGAGCATAGAACTCATTGAAGAACTTATATAACTTTAAGTGGTTGCTGAGCTTTGACTCGTTGGAATTGAGCAACCCTGTCTTCGGGTTGGTCTCTAGGCCTATGGGCTTGACCACATTGAGAAATAGCAAGGGAATTTTAAAAACTCGACCGAGTTAGTGGGTTGGTGAGCTCAATAATAGGCCTCTACTAAAATCAACCTGGCCCATCCCTATATATAGGGGTGGAAGGGGGAGAGAAAAGTGTGGAGTAGTCTAGCCCAGAAACTTTGCTCCTCAAACAAGCCTATAACTCATTGAAGAAGCCCACATGAGCTAACACAAACAAAAGGCCCGTCTGAAGAGATAGAAGTAGGGGTGTCAACGGGTGGTCAGAACCAAAACTAACGGTTCCGGTACTGAACGGTTCCGGTTCTCAAAATGATGGATCTGGAACCGATTATGTAGTTTATGTCGGTTCCGGTTTTGGGTATATTGGGTCCAATCTTGATAATATGAGAATTTTAACACTATATTTATATATCGGTTCCGGTTCTTATCATATCGGTTTCGGTTCCATATAAAACTACCCAGAACCGGAATTATTACTGTCAGTTTGGGTTCCGGTTCTTTTTTAATCGGTTCTAAAAATGTAGAACCAGAACCGGTGTTTTCGGTTCTGGTTAATCGGGTAAAATCGCCCTAGATAGAAGCTCATCCAAGTTATAACACAATCTAGAAACAGTAGCCCATTTATTCAAGGCTCATGAAGAACCAATTGATTTTACAGACCTAATGTCTTTCTTGCTTGAAAACCCAAATTCTATCATAGACTTAACTTTTCTTGTACACAATTGAAATAGATTTCTGTATTAATCCCACAAAGTAGGGACTTCAAGAGCCCATTTTGAGATTAAGTAATGAGAGTACTTCCTTCTCTGTTATTCAGATTTGCTTTTGGGTCCTACTAGTCCAGATTTGTTTATGGTTAATTGGTCTTTTTAATTCAGTTAATGATATTGACTTTATTTATGGGCCCATTTCATCCATTATTAGATAGTATCGTGTTATTTCAAGAACATAAAACCTCATTTGGGTCAATATAAATGTTTGAGACTCATTTATTAGTTTAATTTCTTACGGCAATATAAAGAATTAACCGTCGCTTAAGATTCTGCTTTCATTCTATAAAGGAATGTCAATCCTGCGTTATGAACTCATAATAGATAGGAAATTGTCTATTTGATTCTAGTTAGTTAGAGATTCATCTGTGCAAATCCCGTGTTCATACAAGCACGGAAGTGGCATATTTTGTCATTGTGTGATAGGGATTTATCCTTGCAAATCTTGATGATAAAAAATTCATACTTTCGACTATGAGATTAGTTTATTTGATTTAATACCAATGTAGTCAAAGCTTCAGCGAGCTGGGACACTTAACTCCTAAAACCGGTCGAAGCAGGTGCTAGTACAAAAGCGGTCTTAGCGACTAGGCATTTAACCGTTCACCTGGGTTAGATATATAAAATCAATGTTACATCTGCTTTGCACAATAAAAAAATTGAAAAATATGGATATATACAAATGTTATTTCTTCTCATTATTATTATTATTACTATTCTTACTATGTATGATTGAAATAAAGATATGCTTCTAAATTTCCTCAACTTTTACTGTATTTTTCAGAGTTGAAATATTTCCACTTTTCAAGCTGACCAAAATATACTCCAAAATCGAAATTTATAACTATGCTTGGTGGTGTAAAGCACCACGTTTAATTCAAATTAACCATCCTATGATTTCATTTTTTTAATGGATTTGATATATACATTTAGGGAAGGATGATGATATTTTACTGGGACCTTTTCTAAGGCCGGTAGCATTAGGAAAGTATACTGTTGAATGTAAACTAAAATAGTCATGTTTAATGGTTAACCGTTAAATATTGAGACCCTTTTGCCTAAACGGAACTGTTTAGTTTGTTGAAGGACAATTACACAAAATCTTCAGAAATTAAAAATAAATGACATTTCTGAAAGGCCAAAGTACATTAATTAACCCATTTTGTGAAGAGACGCTGATTACTTGTGATGTTGATTTTCTCTGGTGCCTGAGTTTTAGTTTGCGTATGAGCTATTGAATAAATAGCTCTGCCTAATGGTTGCTCTTCTTTATTTTTTCCTTTCTGAACTGCATCTTATGATTTTGTGGGTCTCAATTGGCTGGGCTGTGCCTACCTCGTGATCCAGTTAAGGTTGAAGCCATTTTTTATGTTTATAGGGCAACTGACCAATGACCTTACTGTTGAAATTATGGTATTATTGTTATCCTCAAAAAACGACATGAATCAATAACATTGTATTGTGAGAAATTAGAATAATTATGATAGAATCCCCTCATGTATAGTATCACACCTTTCAGGACAAGATACATATCATACGATACCTATGAACAATCAACGCCATAGTTGCAACCGTGAGTAATAACCACAAGGGCAAAGGCTCTGCCCCTTTGACAGTCTAAATTGGCCCACTTTGTTTGGACTAAACTTAACTAATAAAACTGAGGTCTCATATACTTAGGTTACTTTTTGCATTTTTTTTTATGAGCTGGTTACTTTTTTCATTTTGTGCACGTTTTCTTTAGGTTTCTTTTTTTTTTATGAGTTGGTCACTTTTTCATTTTGTGCACGTCTTCTTTATGTTTCTTGTTTTGTGAAAATATGCAGTAGTATATTTATAATTGTGACTAGGATCGCGAAGGCCCAATGAGCCTCATCTCTGTGGTCCAGCCCAACCCCACAAGGTTGCCTGCAATTTGGCCAAAGCTTGGTACATGGCATATGGAGACAAGGTTGTGTGATCCATTTTCAGAAGCCCTTTGGGGCCATCTGAGCAATTGATAGCCTGGCTGGCTTAGCTTCTTTTAAGCTAGATCATCTCTAGTCTCTACCCTAACACTGAATTTGATCTTGCAGGCTATTCCCTCTTTCTAGGATTTGTAATTGATCGTTTGCATCACTATCTTCGAAAACTGATTGGGTTTAGGACAACAGTTGGAGCTTCCAGACAGGATGTTGAAAAGCTTCAAAAAGAGCTCAAGGAGAGGGAAGAGAAAGCTTCCAATGAAATAAGGTTGCTCCAGGAAGAAATCTCCAATCTAACAGAGAATTTGAAGAAGCTGAAATTGGAATCCGAAGATAAGGATAAGCAGGTACTCTCAGCCGAAGCTCATGTCGCTGCCCTTCAGAAGCAATCTGAGGACCTCCTTCTTGAATACGATCGTCTGTTAGAGGACAACCAAATTCTTCAGAGCCAAACTCTTGGATATAGGACTTGAGTGACTTGGGGTGGATTTCTGACTGTTCAAATCGTGGGGTTTAAATTTTGGCGCTGATTAACTTCTCCTTGATCGCACCCAAATTGATCATGGGTCAGCTGCTTCTTACAGGGTCACTGTTTGGATGTCAAAAGGGAAGATTCCTTTTGCTAAATTCTGTTCAAAATTTTGTAATTTTTATCAAATTTAGGAAGCTTCTCTTTCTTTTCTTATCCTTTTTCTTCCTTTATTGTTTTGCCAACTTGAGCTGATTCTTAGTTATAAGAAGTAAAGTCAATTGAATTGGAGAGGAAATCATGATTCTTACCCTAAACAGATCAAACATTGTAGGATTGTAAGAATGTGCTTTTTGAAAGGTGAGATGGAGTGCCACTGAATGACTTGGTTTGTTCATATTTCGAGGATTAGAAGTTAAGTGACTCAATCAATTCCATTTTCCATTTCTGCAATTTCATTGTTCCTTTTCTTCTTTGTAGATGTAGTTTCTTGTGAATGAGGAAATGTGTGAGGTAATCTAATTGATTAGTCTTGTTTCTCATATTTGAATAATCAGGGAGCACTGGTGTGCTTTGTCATCTTTGGAAGGACTGGCATCATGCGAGGTTGGTTCCATCCATGGTTAGCATGAATTGTAACGCACAGAGAAAGAAAAAGAAAAACAGAAAAATGAAAATAATGGGAAAAAAAAACAGTGCTAAAATTAAAAATTTCAATAAAATTTATAATGGAAAAAGCAGAAATAACTGTCGTTATTTTCAGTATAATGGCCATTATTTAAAAAAAAACAGCCCTTATAATGAAAATAACGGCTGTTATTTTGAGTGATAAAACAGTTCATAACATAACAGGGTAGGTCCGAATCCGTTATAATGCCCGTTTTTTAAACAATGGTTTTACTACTTTTTCAATCCTAAAAAATAGAATAAAAAACGCAAACGTACACTTCCACAAATTCGTTATGTTGTATGAGCCTGTCTAGCGCCATTTTTTTTCATTTTTTTCCATTTTTGCCCCTATCCACTACAATTCGTTTTACCAGCCATTTTAACAGTAACACCCCAGTCCGTTATACCGTTAAAACGACCCCTTTTAAACCTTGGTTTCAACCATACAATACCAATAGTAGAGATTAACATGTTTAGGATGTAGTCCTTACAAAGATAGATAAAATTCATCCATATCTTGATATTTCTTCTCATTCTTCTTGTCCGGACGCACTTCCATCAAGACTTGCACTAAATTTAGCAATGTCAACATAATAAAGTGTACCTTACGTCGCCACTGCTTAAAATTTTTATGCAACATCTTGGTTCATTAACTTAATCGATTGAGAATTTCTGGTTGAAGAAGTCATTATTATGTATTACCTTAAGCTTGTTGAGGAATTGAAGTGGACAGAAATACAATTACTTATGCTGGTTAAGCACTTAAGATTTATAAAAAAAAGTTGAAAATCAAGAGAGCAAGAGAGCTAGGGAGAGGTCCTAAGAAACTCCTCAAGCATCTTTTACTCATATTCTATGTTTTTACCTTAAACTTCTTCCCTTAAATACTAGTGGACGGCATGTGAGTGATTGTAGGGTACGTCGTCTATGAAAGGAGGGGCAAAGTAAGAGAGTTTCAACCCAAAATGTAGTTTTGGAAGATTAGTTTGGAGGGGGCAAATCTGTAAATTGTGACAATTCAAGTCTCAATTAAAGATTCAAAATTCTGAAGTTGTCCATGTAAACAAATGAATAGTTATTGAGAGATTGTTTTGAAAATACGTAAAGTAATTAAGTTTTCTTAAGGAACTGTTTTAGAAATATGAAAGAAATGACATTAAAATAATTAAGTTTTTTTTAAAGAACTGTTTTGGAACTATGGAAAAAATGACAGGCTAAGCACTTTTGGTAGGAGAAATGGCAAAGGCAGAAGAAATTAAGTCGTTAAAAGGGGTTATTTATGATAAGTAATTTAGTGATAATGAAGGGACTGTATTGATAATGACATGGTAAGTAATTAAGTAGTTTAATAGGGTTGTACGTTAGGAGCACTTAATGAACTTTTTTTTTTGTTTTTGGTGGAGTATAACATTTAATGAACTAATAACTGTCTATGTTTATATTTTTTGATAGGCAGCTAATAGGTGCCTAAGGCCCTACTTGGTTCGCTATACTGGGATGCATTTTGCACTCCAGTGCAAATGCGGTGAGTTGCATTGCAGTCACTTACCATAGTTTTTGGGCTGTACATGCTTGCATCCATTTTCTTAAAGAGTTTGCAAGGGCTTGGCAACTACTTGCACACCAGCTCATTTGCACGCTCCCAACCAATCACTTGTAATCCCAAAACCGTGGTAAGTGAGTGCATTGCATCTGATTGGCATTGAAACCAAATAGGGACTAATCACATACTTTAGGACCATAATAGGTGCCTCTATTTATTTGATAGGCAACTAATAGTGAACGGTGTGCCCCAACCCCTTGATAGTAAGATCACCTTCATGCCTTGTTGAGCAATCATTCTCACCTTGCTGTAAAATCTCGAGATGTAGAGCTCTACTTTAAGCCTTTTTTTGAAATTTTGACTCCCGAAGGCATCCGAGCTTCTTAGAGCACCTGACTAATCCCCCAGGGCACATGCGTACCCCTTCCACATGTGCCAGGTAAAACCGAAGTAAATCCCTAGGGGGTGGCCCATGGGGGAGTCAAACTCAGGACCTCCTGCTTTCTGGAGTGGGGTCTTAGCCTTTCTCTTAACATCTCTACTTTGTCTACTTATCTACTTATCTACTTATCTTGGGCTGTCTTCTTCCTGCATTTGGATTTGAAAATAATCTTCAAGAGTGTCCATTTCTAGTGAACACAAGCAATTTTTGTGAGAGAAACCAAAATGAACTTCAAAAGTGCTTTTGGAGCTTCAAAGGGAAGCCATGCGTGGCATGCACTGTCAAGGTGGTCCAATTGGTCCAAGGATGAGGATAGGAGAATTCTATTCTCATTTTAGAGCATCTTTGTAAAAAGATCGAAAAAGGAGACCATAAATACTAGTTTCCGAAAGGGTGATGGTCACGACGACCTAGACTGCATTTGGGTAAGCTTAAAAACTGCAATAAGTCAGCTTTTAGCCGAGTTTAAGCATTTATTGAAAAATCTTTACGTTTGGTAAAACTTAAAATGTACTATGGCTGCGTATCGGTAAGATTAAAAACCGCAATAAGTCAGCTTTTGCAAATTTTTTAAGCACTTATAAAAAAAAAATAAAGATGTTTGGATAAGGTCATCTTTAGGTGACCTTATAGATGTTTGGTCTACCTCTTGGCAGATCTACACTTCAAAACTCAGCCTGATCAGTATTTTTTAGTCTATTTAGGGGTAAAATGGGTATTTTCTACTACAAAAAACACATTTTTTACTACACCATAAAATGGCTGTTTAAGAAAAGACTTTTTTTTATATAGATTACCTAATGGCCAAAACAGCTTAATTTAAGCACTTACATAAGCTAACTGCTTTTGAGGGAAGCCGTTCTTAAAAAATCTCTTAACAAGTTTATCCTTAATTTTTTTGTAATGCCAAAACAACCATATTGGAGCTCCCAAGTATTTTTAAGTGCATTTAACTACTTTTAAGAGGTAAAATATGCATTTGTCACTAAAAATATATTTTTTTTACCACTATTTTACGACTCGAAAGCTCATCCGGTCGAGTGATTTGCGTAATCGACTCTGCTTGTCAATACAATTGTTAAAATATATGAAAAATTAGAAATAATTATAAAAGTATTTAAAAATTAAAATGAATTATTATCTATTTTTGGCAATGTATGGCCTACAGAACTGAAAAAGAATTCTTCTTTATGACTCACGAATATAGTCGAATCAGGTTGATTCAGCGGAGCTTTGATCGACTTGGCAAGTAACTACTAATTGAGTCACTAGCTCGAGTGAACCCGAAATTTCCTCTAGCTGTTTGAACTTGGCCGAGTTTCAAGTTGACTTGTCAAGTTTTAAAACCTATCATAAACGCACATCATAGATAATTTTAAGATTTATCTACGGCGTTGACGATTCTCATGTTATTTTGTTGCAATGTTGAAACAATGTACATTGTTGAACATCATCGAGAAAATGGAAATTTTTTTTTTATAAATTTTACGGCCAGCTGGCCGGAGCTCAAAGCATAGTTGATACAATTTTTGAATGCACACCAATTGTATGATAGGATTTTAAGTGTTTGGATGGCACCCACTTTGCGCTTCATAATTGATGCAACTTACAAAATAGTAGTGGTTAAAAATTAGGGGGGGGGCCCGTCCAAACAGGCCCTCAGTTGCACGTCTAATCTTTACACAGCCATTGCTTCAAACCATCTGATTGGTGTACCGTGTGTACGAATCATACCGAATGGATGAACCATTGATTATAGATATGAACTGTTTCAAAGTGATGGGCCTTTCATGGTTTGGATTGATTAAATTAAAGCTTTTTTTTCCTTTTCCACTAATTATATGGGATTAAAACTAATGGCCTGTTTGGATGACAAAAGATTCTTTTGAAAGGATTTTCCTACAAAAAATAATTTTTTTTTCTGTAGCAACAATGTGATTCCAAACATGCCCTAATCCAAAATATATAATCTCTAAGATTTTGGTCATCCATCTGTTAAGACCCAAACCAATACTCCATAAGCACCTTGGTGATAGTGGAGCGGAAAGCTAAGGTCTTAACCTAGGATCGTAACATTCCACCACCCTTCAAAGCCGACGTCCACGGCGGTCCGCTCTAAGGTGGCTTTCACTCCGGTACCCCTATTTTCTCACTTTTTTGTGAGCGGGCCCTCGGTATTTTTTTTCCGGTACTCTTATTTTCTCATTCTTTGAGCGAGCCCCTAGGTTGCCCTTTCCCTAGGTCGCCCCTTCCGAGGCTGATCACAGTAGGCCACTATGGCAAGCCCTTCGTATCCCATACTACGACAAGCCCATGGTGTAATTTTTTTTTTAACCATAGTTGCCTCTCCCGTGACTCGAACCCTGGAGGTGGGGTTGGCTCTGATACCAAATGTTAAAACCCAAACCAATACACCAAAAGCACCTAGGTGATAGAGGTGTAGAAAGTTTAAGTCTTAACCTCTAGGCTCGTAACACGATCTGTGATCGTGGGTCCTAGAGCTTACATGGTATTCCTTGGTTTCCCCAAAAGAGAAAAAAGAGACTTATAAGGTACAAAAAGACATTATTTTTATATTTTTGGGTGGGACCCTAGTCAGCAATTCGGCATACGACAAAAATACAATATAGGAAAAGTTTGAGTACAAATTGGGTTTTATCATCCGAAAATACGTTTAAAAATTCAACAAAGAATAAAATAAAAAAGTATAAAAAATAAAAAACAATATTTTTTAAATTTAAAAATCAATTTTTTCCAATAAAAATCAGTTTATCATTAAATTCTCAAATCTTACCGAATCTTCAAATAAAACGTTCGTATAATATATATTTTTTAAAATACGTCAAATACGTGTATTAAAAAAACCCTAAAAAAAGGGTTCCCTTGAAATAATTCAGGTTGAGAGTTCATTTTCTTTAGGTCTAACTAATTACTCTTGTGAATTGTTGAGTGATAGAAGCCAAATAGCCACAAATGTGAATGTGTCTAGATGTGCATACTCTATTTTGTCTCAAACAAAGGCCATTTGTGCCCTCTTTGATGTGAGATAAAGTTTGGTTGATGCTGGTTTCTACAAGCAGGGATGATGGTTTTGCTGCCACATACATAACCATGGTTTTGCTGCCACATACATAACCATCGTATCTCTCTCTCTCTCTCTCTCTCTCTCTTGGTGCCATTTCTCTATTATCATGGATGTATGGCTAGCAAGCAAGACATTTTATGGGGCAAGTACAAACAATTGACATATCAAGTGCAACACGAACTGGTCCGAGTAAGGTCACAATATCAGCCATGTGGCATATTTTTAGAGGACACTGATCATATGGATGTTTGATCAATCCCTAGGTGGACCTACAAACCAAAAATCAACATGATTAGTGATTTCTAAGTGTTGGATTAGAGTCATTTTCATGGGTTGATTTTTAACCGTGGGAATTTGAGCATTATTTGGGGTACAAGATCGAAAGGTTGAAATCATTAATTAGCCTGATTTTTTTGTTTGTAGGTCCACCTAGGGATTGGCCAAACATCCATATTGTCAGCGTTTTCTAAATATGTGACACATGGCTCATATTGTTGGCGGTCAGGGCTTATATGACGGTCGCCCGTCATGCAAGTTTTACTCAGCTTGTCCATATATTAATCAGGTTGTGGGTGTCATCATAGCTAAATAATGTTGATGTGATTGTTATCATTGTTGCTATATGAGCCACGTGGCATATTTTTAGAGATTTCTGATTTTATGGATGTTTTGCTCAACCGTAGATGGACACACAGACCAAAAATCAGCCTGATTAGTGATTTCTAAGCGTTGGATTGGAGTCGTTTTCATGGGTTGATTTTTAACTGTGGAATTTGAACATTATCGACCATTATTTGGTGTACAAAGATCCAAATGTTTGGAATCACTAGTCATGCTGATTTTTTGTCTGCAGGTCCCCCTAAGGATTGGTCAGACATCCATAGGATCAGCGTCTTCTAATAGTGAGCCACGTGGCTCATATTATGGGTGGTCAGCAAAGTTCTACTCAGGGCATGAAATGGGTTGGATCCGGGTTGGGTCTAGGAAGATCCTGATTTAGAGCTGACTTTGAACATTTTGACCCATACCCACATGGATCCATAACAAAATTACTACTTATGGTAAGGATCAAAGACCTGAGTCTGCTTTTAAATTCCTAGAGGAAGGATCCGAATTGAGCTAATTGGGTCGGATTATCTGGATCCTTAAATTACGGTTTTAAAAAAGGCCGCTATAACGAAAATAACGGCCGTTATAATGGATTCGGACCTATCCGTTATGTTATAAACCGTTTTAACACTCGGAAAATAAGGGTCGCTATTATATGAAAAAAATTGTGAAAAATATCATTATTTCTCCGTTATAAATTTTATTGAAAATACGAAATTCAAAATTTGAATTTTAATGCCGTTTCTCCCCCTTTTTTTTCGGTTATTTTCTATTTTCCCATTTTTTCCATTTTTGCCCCTGTGCATTACAATTCATTATAACGGCTGTTATAATGGAAAAACTGTAACGCCCCCAGTCCGTTATACCGTTATAACGGCCCCCTTTAAACCTTGCCTTAAATGACTACTTATAGTAAGGATTAAAGACCTGAACCTGGTTCCATCTTCCTAAATACGAGTCTGGATCTTGTCGGATATCGGGTCTGACCTGCCCCTCATGCCCTATATGGATGACTAGTTTTGATCATGGAAAATTTTATAGTGGTAGTGGGGACCATGATAGTTTGTAGATCCACACCATCCGATTTATAGACTCTTCTAGACTTTTTTTCAATTTTTAATTTTTTTAGTTGACTTTTGATCTCAGGGATCAAAGACTCTTTCCCTAACCTGTCACACCTTCCACATGTCTTGATATCGTACTAATGATCAACTAATGATCCAGTGTGAAAATATTGATCGTTGGATCAGTGCATATGCCCAGTTGATTGACTATCCAATTGATCTTAGATCATGCATCGCCTATAAGTGTCGCTAATCAACTGAGCACATGCAAGTAATCGGAAGGTTAGGGTAAACCAATGGGTCAAATTTTCAGCCAAGAGTATCTGACCAGATATGTGGTTTAGATTGATGGGCATTTTCTCCAGTTGTGACAAAGGTGTTATAGTTAGAGAGGTTTAGAATGAAGATTTTAGTGGGCTTGAGAATTTAACCCAAGCCCAACATCTAAGGCCCATAGCGTGTGAGATTCTTAGATAGTTATTTTAGTGTGTTTATAGTACACCTAATTATTTTTCCCTAGACTGTGGGCCCAAGCCCACTACAGCTGGAACTTGATTCCAATCAATGGCTATGGTGGACCAAAAATTGTGTGGGAAAGTTATGTGGGGCCCATAGAAACGAACTAGTAGATCATGAGTACTGTGTAAACTGAAAGGTACAGTAATTCTGGTGTATTAAATTCCCATCCCATGGGTCCCATTTAGGAAATCATGTCATAGTGGACGATCATAACCGTTGATCTTAATAGCTTCTCTCTATAAGATCATGAGATACTGAAGTGGGACCCACCTCATGGTGGGAGGCACCTGAAACAGCGAGAGATATCGCGAGAAATTGTATAACCATATATCATTGTCTCGTGGGATTTTGAGAAGAAAAAGGAAATTGAGCAAGACTTGCCTGACCACCCGTGACAGGTAGCTACCTGACCACCCGTGTCAGGTAGCTACCTGACCACTCACAATATAAGCCACGTGGAAATTTATTAGAGGACACTGACCGTATAGATGTTTGGATAATCCCTAGGTCGATCTAAAAACCCAAAATCAACCTAATCAGTGATTTCTAAGCGTTAGTTGAAGTCATTTTCCTTGGTTGATCTTAGCTGTAGGAATTTGAGCATTATTTACCATTATTTCCGTATAAAGATCCAACGGTTTTGAAGTCACTAATCAGGCTGATTTTTGGTTTTTAGGTCCACTTACAGATTGGTCAAACATCTATACGGTCAGTGTCCTCTAATAAATTTCCATGTGGCTTATATTGTATGTGGTCAGGTACCTGACCACGGGTGGTCGGCAAGTCTTGCTCAAGGAAATTGTTGCGAAACGTCAGGGTAAAAGGCAAAAGCGCTCGGATCGCATAGGGAAGCGGGTGCCTTGGAAACGGTGAAGATTGACGAATCACACGTGTGAGAAGGACCTCTTATATTGTAAAAGCATCTGACACGTGTATAACGTTGGTCCCACTGCCCATTCTCGTCGCCACGTGGCTCTCTCTCCCCCCAACATCTCCTTCTCAAGCTGAAACTGCTCTCTCTCTCGTCACAGCCTTACCACCTTTAACCAATTCTCAAAAAACAGAGCAAAACAGATATCTCTCTCTCTCTCCCTCTTTCTCTCTCTACCTATCTCTCTCTTAAACAGAGCCCATTTAAGCCCTCTCTCTCTCTTAAACAGAGCCCATTTAAGCTCTCTCTCTCTCTCGCTCTCACACTCAAAACCCAGGTAGGAAATTGTCTCACTGCAAAAAAAAAACTGAAACCCAACTGTTCCATCTCGTTATTAGATAACCAATTCAGTAATCTCCATCTCTTTCTCTCTCTAGCAATCTATATCTATGAATTCCTTACGAGAATGAACAGTTTTGGATTCAAATTCACAGAAAAATAGTACCCAGATAAAATCCCAGCTTCTCTATCCACACCATTCCATTTCTCTCTCTATATCTCTCTGACACAGGAGAAAAAAAAATTGGATTTCAAGCTTCTTGATACAGTAAATCCAATCAAAATTTGATTTTTCTTCTTCTACCACTACCACCAATCCCCTGCTGTAGAACAAATCCCAAACAGACACTTCTGTATAAAATCTTACATTTTTTGTCTCTCTCTCTAAGCAATGGCTGGTAATGAGTGGATCAATGGGTACTTGGAAGCGATTCTCGATAGCGGGGCGTCGGCAATCGAAGAACATAAGCCATCCGTGGTGAACGTTCGGGACACTGGCCATTTCAACCCCACCAAGTACTTTGTGGAGGAAGTAGTCACAGGTGTCGATGAGACTGATCTCCATCGTACCTGGATTAAAGTTGTCGCCACCAGGAACACACGCGAGCGCAGTTCTCGGCTCGAAAATATGTGCTGGCGTATTTGGCACCTTACTCGCAAGAAGAAGCAGGTTCTCTCTTTGATTGTTTACTGAATTGGGTTGCTATTAATGTTTTTGTTTAATTTTATTTTTTCATTCTCTTGGTTCAATGATTTAGCTTAAGAGATATGTTCTTGGTTATAACAGAGAAAAACAGAGTAGATTCTTGATTGAATCTTGGAAGTATTAATACATAAATTCTTGTTGTATAATAAAATTAAAAACCTTGTATCACTTTCTTAAAATTCTTGTTTTGAAGTCAGATTTTTTTTTTTTTTTGAATCGAATCCAAGAAGGAGGTGATAGTTAGTGAACGAAATGGATTTTTACAATAGAGAATTGAGGATTTTAAGAGATTTTTTTTAATGGCTATATTCTGAAGGAAGTTGTTTTCTAGAGATTTTGTAGGTGCAGTGTCAAGAATCCATGAAACACAGCTGATTACATTAATAATTTAGACAAAAATGGTAATTTTGGTGGAAGAAATGATTTTACTTAAATGGGTATGTTTAATGTAGATTATATAATGTATATTGATGATAAATGGGTAGGAAGGTTCTACAAATTTAAAAAAAAAAAAAAAAATCTGTATCAAATGTTGTAAGAATCAATGAAATACAGGTCTGTAAATAGGACTAATCTAGGAAAAAAGTTAATTTATTTTCATTAAAAAATTGATTCTAAGTTTTTGAAGATATTGTCTTGGGTGAATGAGTAGTTGGAATGGGAAGATTCGCAAAGGTTGGCAAGTAGGAGGTGGGAGCGGGAGCTGGGGCGTAGGGATGCTACCGAAGACATGTCTGAAGAATTGTCCGAGGGGGAGAAAGGGGATACGCTGGGGGAGATGATGCAATGTGAGACCCCGAGGAAAAGGTTACAAAGAAACTTTTCCAATCTTGAAGTCTGGTCGGACGATAACAAGGGGAAGAAACTCTACATTGTCCTCATCAGGTACATTTCCTTCATGTAAACTGTGATACAGCCAGTCATCATGATTCTTAAATTGTTTTAGTTTTTGAGAATTTTTATTTTTATTTTGCACTACAATATATTAACATATGAATCCCAATTCGGCTCGTCAGCTAAGATATCTGACCAGTTCATACACTATAGTTGTGAATCGTTTAAAGGACACACTGTTCTTACTGAGTTCTAAGCAGAAATTATGAATCTTAAATATACAACTCATCTTCTTGGCCAGTTTGCATGGTTTGGTCCGGGGAGAAAACATGGAGCTCGGTCGAGATTCTGATACTGGTGGTCAGGTAACTAACTACTTACAGATATCTATTGGTGAACAGATTGTGAGATTGTTTGATGGATTTGCATTTAACGAAGCTATTGGGTGAAATTTCAGGTCAAATATGTGGTAGAGCTTTCTCGGGCACTTGCTATGATGCCGGGGGTGTACAGAGTAGACCTCTTCACTCGCCAGATATCCTCGCCTGAAGTGGATTGGAGTTATGGAGA
This sequence comes from Euptelea pleiosperma, assembly GCA_035048495.1. Classification (NCBI taxonomy): domain Eukaryota; kingdom Viridiplantae; phylum Streptophyta; class Magnoliopsida; order Ranunculales; family Eupteleaceae; genus Euptelea; species Euptelea pleiosperma. Next base: position 7,531,208 of record CM068546.1, on the reverse strand, counting down.
GCCTACAGAAATGTTAACCCCTGGGGCTGAAGATGCAGATAGGAGTGATGTAGGAGAGAGCAGCGGGGCTTATATTGTAAGGATACCCTTTGGTCCACGGGATAAGTACCTCCACAAAGAGTTGTTGTGGCCCCATATTCAAGAGTTCGTAGATGGTGCTCTTGCGCACATTCTTAATATGTCTAGGGTGTTGGGTGAACAGATAGGTGGAGGCCAGCCTGTTTGGCCTTATGTAATTCACGGCCATTATGCAGACGCTGGTGATAGTGCTGCACTTCTTTCGGGTGCTCTGAATGTCCCCATGGTTCTCACTGGACACTCACTAGGGAGGAACAAGTTGGAGCAGCTTCTTAAGCAGGGGCGCCAATCAAAAGAGGATATCAACGCAACATACAAGATAATGCGGCGGATAGAAGCAGAAGAGCTTTCCCTTGATGCTGCTGAACTTGTCATCACGAGTACCAAGCAAGAGATTGATGAGCAGTGGGGCTTGTATGATGGGTTTGATGTCAAGCTCGAGAAGGTGCTGAGGGCCCGTGCCAGACGTGGGGTCAACTGCCACGGCCGATTCATGCCAAGGATGGTGGTAAGTGCAATTTCCAAAACGTCTGCATTGGTTCATCCTTTTCAATAACACCATATTTTAGTAGTAGATAACATGAGCGTGCAGGATCATGCGTACATCCACATGAAATGGATGTTAAATTTTTTTTATCGTGTGTGCACTTGGCCAGCCCAAATCCTATACGAGTCCAATATGACTTGCATGAGTCCAGTATGACTTTGTTGAATCGATTTTAACTGTGAACCAGTGCAAACGGGCCTACTCGAGTCGACTCAGACTGACTAGGCAACAAGATAGGCACTGAAGATACGATCACATGATGTTTGCAGGTTATTCCTCCTGGTATGGACTTCAGCAGCGTTGTGGTTCAAGAAGACTCGCCTGAAGCCGATGGAGAACTTTTAACACTTTCCAGTTCTGATGGCTCTTCTCCGAGGGCACTCCCGCCCATATGGTCTGATGTGAGTAAGCTATTTCTGTGACAATTGAATCACACTCATCAAAGCCATCATCTCTAATGTTTACCCGACAAACATAACCGCTCTGCAGGTGATGCGCTTCCTCACGAATCCCCACAAGCCGATGATCCTGGCCTTATCAAGACCGGATCCAAAAAGAACATCACTACCCTTTTGAAAGCCTTCGGGGAATGTCGTCCATTAAGAGAGCTGGCCAATCTTGTAAGGATCTGACTAAGTTACCTGTTTTCCTGCTAAGAGAATATAAACAGATGCTTATAAAGAATTAATATGCTTGTGCACAGACACTCATAATGGGGAACAGGGATGACATCGATGAAATGTCCTCTAGTAGTGCTAGTATGCTTACAACAGTACTGAAGCTGATTGATAAGTACGACCTCTATGGGCTTGTTGCCATCCCAAAGCATCACAAGCAGTCAGATGTTCCAGAAATATACCGTCTTGCAGCAAATACAAAGGTTTGTTTTTTAAGTCCATGGGGTTCTGACTAGTTTTCTCTAGTTTCAAACAGTGCTGATCAGCTAAGTGGTGCTTCACCTGGCAGGGAGTTTTCATAAATCCAGCTTTAGTTGAGCCTTTCGGTCTTACCTTAATAGAGGTTAGTTTTGGTTATATCCTATACTGCTTGGTATTGTCCTCTTTCAGTTCCACAAAGAAACTCTAACCCCACTGGTATGGAATGATGTAGGCGGCAGCTCATGGACTCCCAATGGTGGCTACTAAAAATGGCGGTCCAGTCGACATTCATCGGGTAAAAATGGCCTCTATTTTTTTTATAGACGACACCAAGGTTAAAATATTAGCACTCGAGCATGTACTGAGCACCCCAGAAACAAATATATATGACCGATATGATGTATATTGGGTACTTGTCGAATGATACCCTGCGAACCTTTTTGGTAGATAAGCGTGTAAAAGAGAACAGAAAAAGGTGGATAGAAATAAATAAAAAACTTATGTGTTTATTGTACAAATATAATACATCTTCTGTTATAAATCAATTCTTAAGAAACCCGGATTCAGTTGACTCAGTTTGGCATGTACCAAGTATGATTTCTCCAACTCGGCCAGTACATTTCAGAAAAATCACCTAGTCGATCATGGAGTCAATGAAAAAGCAGTCAAGTCAAACATTGTGTTGAGTTCTTACAGAAATTGGGCAAGCTTTTTAAAGGATGGTGTCTACCATTGTCTCTAGTCTCATAGAACCAATAACTGCTATAACTCGGTCAACTACTTGTTTGACTCAGCGAGTCAAATCACCTTAGCCTCTAGGTAAGCTCCAAGGATAGGCAAATTTTCCTAAAAGTTCAGTGCTTTCTCCTATTGCCCATTCAAAGAAGTCCACTAGTAGTAGTTGATCATATCATATAGATGGCTCTGATTTATTGAAGGGTTAGAATGACACTTTTGTTTCATTTGAATGGTTTTTAGGCTTTGAACAATGGGTTGCTCGTGGATCCACATGATCAACAAGCCATCGCTAATGCACTGCTCAAACTAGTTTCCGAGAAGAATCTCTGGAATGAATGCAGGAAGAATGGATGGAGGAATATACACCTCTTCTCATGGCCAGAGCACTGCCGCACGTACTTGACAAGGGTGGTAGCTTGCAGGATGAGGCACCCACAGTGGCAGACTGACACTCCAGTGGATGATATGGTTGCAGAAGAGTCTCTTGGAGACTCACTGAGGGATGAGCAGGACATGTCCCTCAGGCTTTCTGTTGATGGGGAGAAGTCTTCACTCAATGGTTCCTTGGAGTATGATGCTGCTGAATTAGAGAAAGTGGCATCAGCCAATGGTGGTCTCGAGCTGCACGACCAAGTGAAGCAAATCCTAAGCAAGATCAAGAAAGCGGCACCAGAACAGCAAGAAGTCGAAGGTGGAAAGAAACAACCTGACAATGTGGTAAACAAGTACCCTGTCCTGAGGCGGCGGCGGAGGCTGATTGCTATAGCACTTGACTGCTACAACAGTGAGGGAGGTCCTGACAGTAAGATGCTTCAGATAGTACAGGAGATATTCAAGGCTGTCCGATCGGACTCCCAAACTATGAGATTCTCGGGATTTGCTCTGTTGACAGCTATGCCTTTGTGTGAGACGTTGGAGTTCTTGAAATCAGGGAAGATCCAGGCAACAGAATTCGATGCTTTGGTCTGTAGTAGTGGGAGTGAAGTGTATTACCCTGGTGCATACACAGAAGATGATGGGAAGCTCTATCCGGATCCGGACTATGCATCCCATATTGACTACCGTTGGGGTTGTGAAGGCCTAAAAACTACTATATGGAAACTAATGGACACACAGGAAGGTAGTGGCAATAAACAAGAGAATTCTTCAAGCCCCATTGAGGAAGACGTGAAATCGAACAACGCCAATTGTGTCTCGTACTTGATCAAAGATTCCTCTAAGGTAAACTAAATTTCCAAAGAAAGCATTAGTTGTATATAAAAGGATTATTTGGTTTTCTTGTTTTGTCTTACTTTTATGGTGGCTGACTCTGTCAGGCAAAAGAGTGGATGAGCTGAGGCAGAAGCTTAGAATGAGGGGGCACCGATGCCATCTGATGTATTGTAGGAATGCGACAAGAATGCAAGCTATCCCTCTCCTTGCGTCTCGATCACAGGCACTCAGGTACTGATGTACATACATTTAATATGTGTGTGTGTGTGTGTGTTGTCCTGTGTGGTGAACTTCATTTTATCATAAGCTTCGACATATTGGTCTATCGGGTTTTCTAGGGTCACCGTGTCCAACAACGACAACATATCAAATGCAAGTTACATAGATGATGATGTTTATGATGTCCTCCTTTCTTACATAGAAGGGGTGGTGGAGATTATGTTGTTGGTTGAGAACGGTTTGAAACAATGGGCTGTCAGGATTCCCTGACTATTGTAGTCTCTGAATTAAGTCCATGTCAAGATGTCATCCACACATCAACAGTTTACATTGAGGCCATATAAATAGTACTAGAAGACATGGTTTGAAAAAAAATGGCTGTTATGAAGAAATAACGGCCGTTATAACAGTACTGCCTAACTCTGTTACCTTTTTCCCATTATAACGCCCAAGATTGAGAAAAACTGGATATCTGTTATAATGGAAATAATGGCCGTTATCTTGAATTTTTTCTTCTTTTTTACCATTATTGAGGTTTTTTTGAAAAAATAAAAAATAATAATATTTTCACCATTTTTTTACTCGGAAGTGACTGATGTGACCCCATTATAACGGTAACGTTAAGGGAACGTTATAACGAACCATTTAAAACCAACTGAAGAATAAAAATGAATTAAGAACAAAGAGAAAATTTTCTTTCTTTCTTACCTTCTACTCTGGTTTTTATTGTTTTCTTCTCTTCTGATGATAACTAGGTACTTATTTGTTCGATGGGGATTGAACGTCGCAAACATGTACGTTATTCTCGGTGAAACGGGTGATACAGATTACGAAGAACTAATTTCTGGGACACACAAAACAGTGATTATGAAAGGGGTGGTGGAGAAAGGTTCTGAAGAGTTGCTTAGAACAACAGGCAGCTACATGAAAGGCGACATTGTTCCAGAGGAGAGCCCGCTTGTCGCCTACACAAACGGTGCAGCAATGGCTGATGATATCTCAAATGCTCTGAAGGAAGTCTCAAAGTCTGTTGCTGGCATGTGAGAGGAGAAAAGACTGTAAGTTCCAAAGAGAAGGTTATATAATTTTCTGTTTAGTTTCCATTATGGCGATTAAACGGAACGAAATTTTTTGTTCTGCAAGCATTTTCAATACGGGTGTCTGCCAAAATCTAGCCAGATTATGGTTCCTATTGTTCCAAAAATGCCTGTTTTGTTGAATAACAGATACATCGGCATTTATAGTCTCAGAAATAAATTCGTTAGCTTTCATGTTAGCCGTTGGTTGCATCTGACAAACTATGTAACAATGACACGAAGAACACGTGATCCAAGAAAAATGATTATTGTTATATTCTTATCCTTTCTACAATGCCCGAGGGCCGCCGATGATTTTTATTACATTGAATGGGTAACATGAAGAACAGGCACTCTCACTTTTCTCTTTTACCAAACTGTATAAGGGCTTAGCTTTCTGCTCCACTCTTACATAGGTGCTTTTGGAGTACTGGTTAGGTTCCTAACAATTGGTATCAGGGCCAACTCCATGTCATGGGTTCAAGTCATGGGAAGGGCGACCCAGGAAAGGGGGGTACTGGAAAAATGCTAGAGTCCGCTCACAAAAAAAAAATGAGAAAAAGGGGTACTAGTGTGAACCTCATATTAGAGTGAGCCACGGTGAACGTCAGCCTTGGAAGTGTGGTGGAATGTTATGGCCTAAATTGTACATGGGCATAGCTTTTCGCTCCACTATTACCTAGGTACTTTTGAAGTATTGGTTAGGTTCCTATCAACCTTAGCAAATCCTTCTGGGGTGTTTGAACGAACACGTCCCTGCGTATTAAATTAGCTTCTTTAACTAAAATAAGGAAAGAAATATATGAAAAGTAATTAAACATTTCTAGATAAGATAATGTTCAAAAACTTTATACAGCGCCTTCAGGAAGCTTGAAAATGCAGACACCATATATAATTGCCCTTAGAAAAGTTTTTTTTTTTTAAATGATTTACCCATAAATGCCCCTATAAGTTTTCTACATAAACACATTGACTTCATGAATCCCAACTTCGAACACTGGGATTAAGAAAACATTTCCATATAAAAGAGAGCTGTTACGGTACTCATTATATTCAAAAGTAATACAACAGTTCTATATATGGTTTTGTGACAAATAAAATGACAAATGGTCGTAGGATCCACTTGGAGTCAACTTAAGGGCTGATTTTCTTAAGGATGATCTCCTCATCAATCATCGTAGAGATTATCCTCGAACAAAATCAGCCCTTTAGGGCTAGTTATGTCTGAATGGGCTGATTTTTTGTGTTGTTTTCATGAGGATATGCAACAATTTTGTATTGAAGCATCCAATTGACGTAGCTGCATTCCAAATAGTTACTTTATTGGCTGAAAATGCCCTTATTCCATGGGCTGTTCTTTGATACCGACTTCGGTATCAAAATTTTGATGCCGAAGTCCCTCAATTTGCCACGTAGTAGACTCTTTCGGGCCCACCGACTCCATGAATATTTGGCCCACATCTTGGTGGACCCACACACCAAAAATCAGCGTGATTTCTAGCCGTAGGATTTGAGCACTTTTCATCATGGGCTTTATGAACATGCCTATGAAGTGGTTCCAAGCCCATGATGAAAAAGTGCTCAAATTCAATGGCTAGAAATCGCTAATCACGCTGATATTTGGTGTGTGGGTCCACCAAGATGTGGGCCAAATATTCATGGAGTCAGTGGGCCCGAAAGAGTCTACTACGTGGAAAATTGAGGGACTTCGGGATCAAAACTTTGATACCAAAGTCGGTACCATAGATTTTTCCTTATTCCATAGGTAAGTGAATCAAACTAGGGTTGCAAATGGGCTGGCCCACGAGAAATTTCAGGGGTAAGTTTGATTTGCATTGTGTTGGGCCTTTGGCTCAGGCTTATTCAATATTTAACAAAAACAAGGCCCAAATTCAATCCGTTTGCAACCCTAGATCAAGCCCATGACCTATCCAATGCAATATGGCAATTTGGATCGAACCCAATCTTTGCATTACATAGGTGTGTGTTCAAAGATAGGATCGAACCCAATTTTTTTTCTTAATATGGCAATTTGGATCGAACCCAATCTTTGCAACCCTAGATCAAGCCCATGACCTATATATCTGTGTGTGTGTGTGTGTGTGTGTGTGTTCAATGCATGTTAGAACCATAAAGTGCACGATTATCGCTAAGTCTAATCTAGTTAACTTTTTATAATAGAGCATTCAATGAATATGCATGTACCAATAAAACTTATGAGGCTATTTTTCACAAGTAAACCAAAATATCATCACATGGTACTAGGGGGGTTGGAGCTTTGCACCCCAAGGCTCTGGGCCCTTCTTGTTCTTTTGGGATCACAATCTAAGGATTTCGACAAGACATGCCAATAAACCTTAACCGTGAGTTCATGTACACCTAACTTTTTTTCTCTAATTATTTTAAGTCTCACAACATGGTATAGAAGTAATATGGATGCATAAGAATAATCAAGTGCAATAAAACAAATATACACGAAACCTGTTATAAACGAATCCCCGAATAAGAAAAATAATGCGAAAATCATAAATCACAATCTAGATATTAGATCGGGCTAAATTTTGAGTATATGATCGTAGATATAATAGTCTCATTACACTCATGAGTTCAAATCGATCCAAACTTGAAAAGTGGTCGAAATGACCTCCACAAGTTGTTGGTTTTTGTATAAATTCAAAAACTCTAAAATAATGCAAACATCTAATATATCTAGCATGCTTTATAAAATCTATAAAATAATGTATTATACTAAATAACAGATTTTTAACATTATACAAAAGCTTATTTGAATGTAAAACATGCATATAGATTATAGTAGATTGAAATTAGCCATGGAACCATCGAGACGAAGATCAACCTATCTTATGTACTTAAAAACAATAATTTTGTGGTGTATACTTTTCTTTTTTTCATTCTCTATCTTATTCTCTTCTAATCTCTTTCTTATTCTATGGTTTTCTACTAACTCTTCTACAAATAGAGAAAAGACTAGGGTCTTGAGAAGGAAATTGAAAGCCAACATAAGAGAAAAATAGGAGAGTTTTAACAAAAACTCTAATAATTTGATAAGAAAATGATATCTTCCATGGGCTTTATATAGCCTTTCGAAAGGCTTGAGTTAGCAAAGTTAGGTTTATGTTAGTAAATGAGTTTCTTTAAAATATAACATTTCTTAATGACTAAAAATGAGTTTTTATACTTAAGAACATCTTCAATTGTTTGGCAAATCTAACTTTTTGATTTGTCAATTTTTTAAACAGTAGCTCGACAAATTGAGCACAACACTGTTAAAGAGGCAAAATGTAATCATTGCATTTTTTTAACTAAGCTAACTTTGCTTTTTCATGTAATTAATTACTAAACTGTCATTTTACAACATTGCCACCATCCATTAATTCTTCAATTTATCTACACTTTCAAGTTTTCTTTTACAATTTGCTTTTACTTTTTCACATATTTACTACATTACCATTTTACGATTATGCCATCATATATTTTAATTCTTAAAGTTACCAGTGAAAGACACTTCAATGGCTTTTTCTTCAACGGCTATTTATCTTCAATGGCTATTTTGATTTACTAAATTATATTATATTAAAAAAATATATAAATATAATTTCAAAGATTTTTTTCACAACTGTTCTATCTTATTCTCTATTTGTTTTTACATTCTTCTACTTTATCAATTTTATAAATCACAAAAAGTGCAAGTCAAAATAAATCTATACGTGGTAATGCATTTTCTATAGATGAAGATGATGCATTTTATCACGAGTGGTTAGCAATCTCAGAAGATCCAATTTACGATACTAGTCAACCGAGAGAAATATTTTGGACATGTGCCTCTAAGCATTACCACACCATTGTAACCGTATCAAATGTGAGAACGACAAGTTGATGACTCCTTAGGCGATAATCAATACCCACATATCAAATTTCTCGTCAATGAATACCCACAAACCCACAACCATAAGTGGTACTGTAGATGCAGATAGGGTACGTTTTCTAATTTATATTCAATTATATATCTTTATATTGTTTTTATCTTTATTATTCTTAAATTTGTGTTTGTTTGTACTATCTTAAAGCGAAACACATGTATCACTCGGTGATGGCTAAACCATTCATCTTTGAATATTGTTAGACTATTTTGAAGTATTACCCAAAATTTACAGCAACTACAACCAAATGGTGAAAAAATGTCACAAGAAACCTTTTTGATAAGACGAATTTATCATCATTGAATCCCTCTACCCCCATTTCACTCGGCACACTTACAGATCCAGAAGATGTATTCACATGAGAATATATTGAAAGACCTACAGGGAAGAAATCTGAGAAATCTAAAAAGAAGAATAAAAGCTCATATGATCCAAACTTGTTAGGAGAAATACTATTAGAAAATACTAAAATGAACGAGAATTTGATTGAAGATAAGAAGCAGAAGATCGAGGATGGGAAAGAAAAAGTCATTGAATGAGCATGGCGTCTTCAATTCATAGCCATGATCGATGAATGATCGAAGACAAAAAATAAGAGAGAACAGAAAATGGAAGATGAAGCGATCATGACAAAAGACATCTAATATAAATCTGATCTAAAAAAATTAATTATTTATCACGTCAAGTGGAGATCGTTGCTCAATGGAATGCCTCTAATTAATAATTTGTATGTTTTATTTTATGTAATCTTTAAATTATGTATTCAATGAAATATTTTGTTATTTGAGAAATACGTCAATTCCATTCCAAGCAATTATACAAATCAACTATATATTAGTTAAAAATTATATTAATTAATAAAAATAAAGGCACGTAGTTAAAAAAATGATAATTGTTAAATGCACTTAAATGGTAAAGACAAAAAAAAATACAAGAACAACTATTGAGGCCAAGATGACCTACGAATGACGCTAAGCAAAAGCAAGACAACAAGAAGTAAAAGAAACAAAGAAGCAGAGCACTCACTACGACACATCCTTAGAACAAAGTCAATCGCATCTAAAATAGAGTCATCGAAAAAGAGGTCGCAACACTGATGGAAGATTTAGAACACATAGTTATCAATTATCAACGTTTCCGTAACATTCTCATATGTGTTCAATCAGGTCATTACGAAGTGCTTGATAAATATTTTTGTCACGAATTTCATTATGACACATCAAGAATGCTTGGAAGTCAGTTGTTGTCTCCCTAGACACTATTACTAGAGTAAAATTTTCTTTTACCTCGTAATCACTTGATAAAGAACATCATCCCGTTCATCTTCAACGATCATGTTATGTAGTATAATACACATTTTCATAATATGTCAAAGCACTTCTGATTTTCAAAATCGTGTAGGTCCATGTACAATAATGAATCGAGTCTTTAGCACCCCAAATGTCATTTCCACATCTTTTCGACATGCTTCTTGCATTTGTATGTAAATTTTTTTCTTCATTCCTATCGGAGACGTAATTGTTTGGACTACGGTAGCCCACTTAGATATATACCATCCGCAAGATAGTATCTCATGTTGTATTAGTGCCCATTGTTGGTGAAATTGGCTAGATGGACACATCTTTCAGTGAGATGTTGGAAGAGAGGGGATCGATCAAGAATGTTTAAATCATTGTGAGATTCATGAAAGCCATATCCACAAGTCATACGAGGCAACTGCCTTGAGTATAATAATCGGTTCTTTCACATGCCCAGTGTATTGACCTTGACACATAGTTGGACAATTCTTCTAAGTCCAATGCATACAATCCAGACTTCCTAACATACAAGGAAATCTACGTTGCTCGCATGGCAGAGCAATTTAGCAACGCCTGCCTCAGTAGGCGACCTCAAATACACATTTTTAAAAATATTAATCACAACGTTACAAACTTTCTTCATGTTCTCTATTGTGGTGCTTTCCCCAATCCCTACGTAGTCGTCGACTACATCTGATGGAACTCCATAAGCAAGCATTCTAACGACAGGAAAAAACCCTAGTTTCACCTATCCTCCCAAGGGAGAGACGTTCCTCTCTAACCACTCTACACCTCCTCCCTCAAGCAATAGGAGCTTACGACTGGCATCACCCGCACACTGACACTAAGAATTGAAGAAAACAGGTAGGTACCGTTATCCCATTAATAATATTCGAATACTTGAATATCTATGTCATCGTTATATTGTTTCCCCATCTCTTATGCCAGCATGATTTTGCGTGAATCGATTGTATGATGTGTTCGTAGCTTGACTCTTACATGACTATACCATAATGCACATATTAAAGATTTGTTGATTAATTTTCAATTCCTACTATGCTCTTATGATTGATCGAAGCGAGTAGTAACTTATGACCTATGCTCGTTGGCTGAGCCACCCGGAACAATACTCGTTGGTCGAGTAACTAATTCGAACCACCCGTTGGTTAGGTCAATAAACCTTTTTCGGTCCGTTGGTCGATCAACTAGCAAGAAGCTATATAGTACCCGTTGGTCGGGCCATTAATAAAACTTTTCCGTTGGTCGGATCAACTATGCAAAAAGCTACTACCCGTTGGTCGGGTCAACCATGAAGAGAAAATATTGCTCGTTGACCGAGTTGGAAAGAACGTTACATATTTCGCTATTATGTGCATGCTTTCTTTTCTATTGAATGCTTGCTATATGCTTAAAAGCCTGCTTGCCTTGTTTTCTATTGAATGTTCATGTTGCATGTCTAAATATCCAAGCATTTGAAGAAAATTACTTGTGGCATATGGCTACTCATGGGTCCTCTACTGGGCAATAGCTCACGACGTTATGCTGACCCCCCTTTAGGTTTTGTAGATGGCGACTGTAGGCATGGATACGGACGGGTGGGACGATGGCGATGGAATGGGAGTGCCGATGAGACACCCTATGGTGTCAACGTTGTGGCTTATGGAGTCTAAATACTATTTTGATTTTATTTGCTGATTTAGGTTGATGTATTTGAAACTATGACGCTGATGTAATAAATAGCACGTGGGCATGGCCACTTTCGATTGCATAAGTTTGATTTTTATTTGATTATGACCGCAACTACATATTAAGGACTTGGACTTTTGAATTGTTAGGAGATGAATGAATGATTGAAATTTACATCATATTATATTGATGTGTCACTTGATACACACTTAAAATTTTATGAGAATGAATGAGAAAATGGTACATGAAATGTTGACCTCAAGAGATGAAATCGTTAGAATACATAATGGACAGATTCTGACCCACTGACTTGCAGCATTTTTTTGTCAAGAAGATGTCAGAATCTGTCCTTTGGCAAAACAGATGAGTTGAAGCTCATTCTATAAGCTTCCCGAAAATATATAGTGCACAGTGAGATTCAATTTGTGCTGTCCTATACGGCCAGATCTCTGCACCTATGTCGAACTAATCTGGTTTCGTATGCTGACTTAAGATTTCCTTTACACTTAGTAGGTGGTGGAAACTGACCACAATCAAATCAGAAAGTCGGGGGTTATTCTGTTAGCTTTCCGAAACTATGAAGTGTGTCATTAGGTTCAATCGAGAATGATCTACACGGTGGTTTTACGATGAGTAGGTCGGATTCAACTAAGTCGCTAGACTTGGAAATAATCAAGTGGCTCTTAAATATCACCAATTTGGGAGTGGACCTTTTTAATGGTGACTCATATGTCTATCTAGAATCTATTAGAATAATCCAAAAAAAAAAATGATTGTTGTCTAATTTCACATTTTGCTTCCGCTAAAACTAGTGACCTTTCGAATAGACTTAAAGCACATATGGGTTGAAATGTCAGATGTTAATTAACTTCACCTTTAGTCAGGGTGAGTTGGGAAGGATTCATACACCCCTCTCATGTCGAAATTTGGGCATGGGTCGACCCACGGGTTTCTGGGTCAGATCTGGGTGCCCGGATTCAGGGCGTGACAATCACCCTGATGACCACCCCCAATATAAGCCATGTTGCCATGCTGACAACAATTTCAAACCTTTTGATCATTTTTTTAATTTTTTCTATCTATATGTATATTTTTGTTCTTAAAAAAAGACATTGACCGTACGGATGTTCAGCCAATCCCTAGATGGGCCTACAAACCAAAAATAAACTTGATTAGTGATTTCTAGGCGTTGGATTGGAGTTATTTTCATGTGTTGATTGTAGCCGTGTGAAAACATCCATATGGTCAACCACCACATCCAAAAAAGTCTAGGAATTTGACTCAAAATTCTAACTATAATTGGAAAGGCTTCTGATGTGGCTAGGCATTTTGAGCCAAATGTCGATTCACGTTAAATAACGATTGCAGATGCTATAATAACAAATGAGTTGTTGATTTTTAAAGTAGAGTTCATTTCTATAAAGGTTTCAACAATTTCTACGAAGGGGGGAAAGAAAAATCTCTTAGGTGATACTTGAAAAAATTAAAGATGAGTTGTTAAATGTGATGTTTTATTCACAAATTAATTTTTATTGATATATATGACAGCCACATAAGCAAAATAGTTTTTTTAAATAAATAAAAACACAATTAAATATAACTACCTAGTCATCTTCCTCTTGAATGTTAGGAGTAAGGTGTATAATATATACATAATCACTTAAATGTATATGTAGTTTAACAACTAATTTATCAAAATCATAAATTATGTGTATATTCTTAATTAAATAATTATTTATATCAAAATTATAATGTACCAATATGGGCTTCACAATAGTTTCTAAATAATGGGTTACCAAGCCCCTAAGGTCTCACATGAAAATCACCAAAAACCTTAAAATTTATTTTTCCCCAAAATTTCTTGAAAGTCAAATAGTCTTCTAATAATTAAATAAAGTCAACATAAGCATATATAAAGAATGAAGTCAAAAATATTTTAATTTATCAAAATAACAAAAATACATTGTAAGGGATTTTCAAAGTTGTACTGATTCTCTTATTGCTCAACTCAACACTACTTTTGATATAAAGGACTTGGGTGATCGACATTATTTTCTTAGCATCAAAATCTCAAAATTGAAATTTAGCCTTATTCTCACCCAAATGAAGTATACATTAAATCTTTTAGAACGATCTAATATGTTACACTCCAAACTCATTGCTTCTTCTATTACTTCAGGGTCCAAGCTATTTTTTACTACTAATGATCTAGTCTTTGATGTTACTTTTTATCGCATCTTGATTGGTGCCTTGCAATATCTTACATTGACAGTCCCAATGTTACGTATGTAGTCAATCAAATATGCTAATTTATGCACTCCCCTACTACCGCTCATTTTGCTACCGTCAAGCTAGTGTATCGTTCGTTACTTAAAGAGTTTTTTGATCATGGAATCCCTCTCTGGCCTCAAAGATTTATCTCTCACTATTTATTATGTCAATTGAGTTGATTGTCCTGATGATATTCGATTTACTTCTGATAATTGCATTTTTCTTGGCCGTAATCTTATTTCTCGATCTTATAAAAAATAACTTATTGTATCTTGTTTTAGCACAGAAGTCGAATAATGTTCAATGGCTCTCACAGTTGTTCATACTTCATGACTTGCGCCGTGTTTACCAAGGTTGTTCCTACGCTATATTGTGACAATGTTAATGCTACATACCTTGCTGTCAATCCTATACGCCACTCGAATAATATATGTAGATATTGACTATCACTTTGTTCACGAAAAAGTTGCTCGTGGTGCTCTTCGAATTACTTTTGTTCATAGCTTAGATCAAATTGCAGATATTTTACTAAAGGCAACACTTCTTCTCTATTCGGTTTCATTTTTTATGTCACAAGCTTAAGTAGTGTCACTCCGACACGCGTAGCTTGAACAGGGGTGTTGATGTAGAACACATAGTAGAGGAGTTCAAGGAGTGTTTGGATCGTCAAAAGTCCAAACGATGCTAAAAAAGATGTAACAGGCATTAATGCTAAAGATGTACTAAAATGATGTAACTGTGCATTAATGACATTTTTTTAGTATCGGAATTAAGAGGGGCCTGACTTTTTTGAAAGGAAAGGATGAGATCTTCGATATTCATAAGACTCTCTAGTGACATACGCATGATTTTTGCTAAATTCCACTGTTTAGTGGGTCAAGACGACAATTTAGCTATTTTTGGAGAATTTTGTTTTAGCAATAACTTAAGTGGTAAAATCATAATCACTCTCTGTCGATTTTGACGTGTTTCTAGGATCTACTACTATCCATGTCATGTAACAAAATTGTAAAATTAATCACGAAAGTGAATTAGAAAGAAGAACAACGTCTTCAATTGAAGAGAAACCTTGAATCCACAAGGAAAAATGTAATAGAATGCCTAAATAATAAACTTCATTCATCTTTTCGTTTAATTACAACCCATCTTAAATATGACAAATCACTAAAGAAATAGAAACCTACTAAATGTCTAAAACTGCTAAAATAGAAAAAAAAATACTACAAGATAAAAATTTCCTACGAAGACTAGAAATGAATAATAGTAGATCCTAGAAACACGTCACAATCGACAGGTAGTGATTTTGATTTTTACAACTTAAGTTATTGTTAAAACAAAATTCTTCAAAAAGAGTCAAATTGCTGTCTAGTGGATAATTTGGCCAAAATCATGCATACATCATTAGGAAGCTTATAAATATTAGAAAAGTTCAGCCCCGCGCAATTCCGACACTAAAAACAATGTCATTAATGCTTGTTACGTAATTTTTTGTACATCTTTAGCATTAATGCCCGTTACATCATTTTTAGCATTATTTGGACTTTTGACGGTCCAAACGCTCCATGAACTCTTTTGCTACGTGTTCTACATCAGCTGTTAAGGAAACGACATCTTAACTGATTCTTAGGAGATTTGTCTTAGGTGTTACTCTTTGTATTCGTAGGAGATTCTCTAAGATTTATCCTTTGTATTATACTTATCTTGATTCTACTCAAGATAGAATACTTTCTATCTTGGATAGATTTTCTAATCTGTTAGTATATATTTTATGAGAGATTTTCTCTATCTATACTATTATAAGGGAACAACTGGGGTTGCCACCCATGCGTGACAATTAAAGGCCTCATAACTTTAAAGGCAAAACCTTCCCTCATTTAATGCCACTTTATTCTAAGGGCCTGTTTGGCAACCAGACATGGATTTGGAATTGAAATAGAATTCCAAGATTTGTGATTTCTGGGAATTTGAATTCTAAGAATTGAAATTTCTAGTGTTTGGCATCGTGGAATTTACTTGAAATTTTCAATGAAATCGAATTTTAGCTGTTTGGAGATCTAACAGAATTGAATTTTCTGTCTATCTACTTAAGAAAAATATCATCTCATGAACTTTATGTTATAACGGTTGTTTTTTTTTTTTCATCCGTCAGTTTACTGTTATCAATGTTAATTTAGAGAGCAAAATTAAAAATACGAAATAAAATTATTTTGATAATTTTTTGACCAATATTAACCCGTGCCAAAATCTCATAGCTAAAGCCTAGCTGAGTGGCACGTGATGCAACAAATACGGATGTCCATCATCGATGCTAATGATGGACCACATTATGAGCCATGTGGTACATTATTAGAGACAATAGACCGTATTGATGTTTGTCCCATTTCTAGGTGGACCTACATACTAAAAATCATCCTGATTAGTTATTTCTAACCTTTAGATTTGAGTAACCCAAATAATGCTAGATATCTCATTTTAAAAATCAGCCCATAAAAAGATACAAATCCAATATATGGGTACAAATCACTAATACCGTATGATATTTGTCCCATCCCTAGGTGGACCTACATACTAAAAATAAGGCCGATTGGTTATTTATAAGCTTTGGATCTTCGTACCCCAACTAATGCTAGAAATCCCACGGTTAAAAATCAACCCATAAAATACACTAATCCAACTGTTAGTTATATCCCTGGTGGACCTACAAACTAAAATTAGGCTGATTAGTTATCTCTCAACTTGGATCATTGTACCCCAACTAGTGCTATATATCCAACGGTTAAAAATCAACTCATGGAAGACATCAATCCAATGGTTAAAAATCAACTCATAAAAGACATCAATCCAATGGTTAGTTACATCCCTAAGTAGACCTTATCTTTCAACTTTGGATCTCTGTGCCCCAACTAATGCTATATGTATATCCCAAGGTTAAAAATTAAATCAACCCATAAAAGACATCAATCCAATAGTTAAAAATTTATAATACATTGATAATGGACCACAGTATGAGCAACGTGTCACATTATTAGAGACCATGGACTGTATGGATGTTTGTCCCATCCCTAGGTGAACTTAAATGCTAAAAGTAAGGTTGATTAAAAATTTCTTACCTTTGGATCTAAGTACCCCAAATAATGCTAGATATCCCACGGTTAAAAATCAACCAATAAAAGACACCAATTTAATTTAATGGTTGCAAATAACTAATCTTACTATTTTTTGTTTATATGTCCACCTAGGGATGCGTGTGAGAGTTGGAGCTTGATAAAAATTCTCTCGAATCTCTCCATCCGGAAATAGAATTCCAGGAATTAGAAGTTTCTTCTCCCCCCTAAAACTTCTAATTCCGGGAAAATCTCGGAATTGGAAATATAATTCCTAGAATTCGGTCCTCCCAAACACTGAGATTTGTGATTCCAAGAATCACAAATCCAATTCCGGCTCAATTCCGGGTTACCAAACAGACCCTAAATACAAAACCTGGGTTGGTGCAGGTTGTTCAGCACGCTAACGAGGGACCATAGTATAAGCCACGTGGCACACTCTTAGAGGCCACTGATCGTATGGATGTTTGTCCCATTCCTAGATTGACCTATATACCAAATAGCAGGCTGAGTAGTGGTTTCGAACCCTTGGATATGAGTACCCCAAATAATGCTCGAAATCTATGGTTAAAAATCAACCCATGAAACTGACCCAATCAAATCCTTAAAAATCACTAATTAGGCTGATTTTTTGCATGCCGATCCACCTAGGGATGGACCAAACATCACACAGGCAGTCATCTCTACAAGTGTACCACGTGCATCGCACGTGGTGTTCCCCTAGTTGTTAATATTATGAGACAAACCGAACCCAATAGTGGTATCGAGAATTGCAATATCTCTCATCAGATGTATTACTATCAAGTACTGAACGCTCCAAAAACCCTTATCAGATGGGCTTCATTGCACACTCCTTCAGGCCCACAGACTCCATAAATGTTTGGCCTACACATAAAAAATCAGCTTGATTGGTGATTTCTAGCTGTTGGGTGCATGCAAGCAATTTTTTGTTCTTCACGGTCTTGGAACCCACACAAGAGCTCGTTCATAGAGGCTATATTCAAAAAACAAAAAACAAAAAACCCCTCGAATCCAATGGCTAGAATCACTAATCAGGCTGATTTTTTGGGGTGTAGGTCCACCGTCCACCAGGTGACGGATCAAACATTCAATGTTTAGTGGGCCCAAAAGATGTGTGCCATGTGGCACTTTAAGGGCTGGTGTATCAAAATTGCTCTCCAGCGTTGGAGAGCAAATGTTTTCTCTTGACCATATATTAGAGGCCTAAAAGTTCATCAAGCTGGAGCTTTGTATGTGCTCATTACATTGTACTAGAAGGCGGCACGTGCCTTGCGCGTTGATGACGTACCATAGTATGAGCCATGTGGTACACTCCTAGAGATCACTGACCGTATGGATGTTTGGCCCATCGCTAGCTAGACCTACATACCAAAATTCAACCTGATTTCTAACTTTATCCGTTAGATTAGTCTTTTCCATGGTTTATTTTTAACCGTGGATTTTGAGCATTATTAGGGGTACTCAGATCCAAAGGCTATAAATCACTAATCAGAATAATTTTTGATATGTAGGTCTACCTAGAGATGAGTCAAACATCCATACAGTCAGTAGTCTCTAAGAGTGTGCCACGTGGCTCACACTGTCATCCCTCATAAACGTTGATGAAACTTTTGCTCCTTAAGTTAGTGACCGAATCCTGCATCATCACCAACCCCGGTTTTGACTTTATGATAGTATAGATATTATATAATTGGAGCTTGACACGGCAAATTAAGGTGGCAGGTCAAGTCAACCCGCCGAGTCATACCAAAGTCTGGCCCAACTCCAACCAGGTTGACCCGGTCGTCAGACTTATTTATATAAAAATATTTAAAAATTAAGGGAAAAACTAGTATCTAAACAGTTGCATATTTTAGAGTATGCAAATGTTGCAGAAAGCGTGACATGTAACAACCAAGACGCATACACTGATTTGACCCTTCTTAAAAAAAAATTATTTTTGAAAAAATTGGGTTAATCGGGGGTTTGGTTGTTACGTGTCACCTTCTGCCCACATTTCCCAAAAAAATAAGGTATTGGTGATCTTTGATTTTGGAACCTTCTTAGAAAGAATTAAGAAGCCTTGTTCATCACTTAAGAACCTTCGAATTCTTCTAAATCAGATTCCTCCCCCACTTCAACCCTTTGTGCAAACATGACTCAATGGTGGGTGAAGAATACTATACTTTTCCTCCACACTTCTTTACCATTGGCTCTTTGTCTGGAATACAAAATACTGAATCGATTCTATTGGGCGAATTGGCTTAGTTGGTATCCCTTAAAGAACATTTGATTAAAAAAAAACCCATGGCGCTGCCTCACAATTTTTACGCCTTATCCCAACTATCTGGAGTCAGCAACATGAATCCGTATCCGTTCGATTGAATCTACATGGTGATATATTATTATATTATTAGAATTTTCATGTCATTGGCTCGCTTAAAGGTGGGGATCGCGAAAGAAATGTCCACCCACACCAATTCCTCCTTTTGGATTCTAATTTAAAAATTTTTTTTTTTTTGGAAAATGATTTTGTCAGCCTCAGGAAGACGTTCTCCCTAAGGTCTCGATCTTTATATGGTCTTTGAGATTTGTGTGATGTGAATCTTTATGACCATCGAACGAGGTGGACTCAAGGAGGATGTCATCATTCCTCTTTTGGGATTCTAATTTTTTTTTTAATTTTTGGAAAATGATGATGTTAGCCTCAAGAAGATGTCTTCCCTAGAGTCAATCTTTATATGGTCTTTGAGATTTGTGTGATGTGAATCTCGATGACCATCGAACGAGGTGGACCCAAGGAGGATGCCCTTGTACACCTAGCCATCCAACTGAGATGGTTAGTGTGGACACTCCTTACCTCAAGGAGGACGTCCTCTTACACCTATAGCCGTCTAGCTGAGATGGTAAGTGTGAACCCTCCTCTTATGGGAGGTCGTGAGTTCAATCCCACAAAGACAGGTTTCCTCCTTGTGCAGCCTGTGCCATGGAGTAGAAATTCCCTCTTCCAGCTCTGCCCGGCCAGCAGTCCTGTCTCAACGGCTGTTAAAATTGTTTAAACAGCCGTTTAATTCTGAAAAATTTTGCGAAAAAATACCCGTTAAATCCGTTTAATTTCTGTTAAATTATATATTTTTTAATTTTCAAATTTCAAAATTTGAATTTCAGCGCCATTTTTCTATTTTTTCCGTTAAAATCATTAAAATCCATTTATTTCCGTTAAATTCTACTTTTTTTTCCATTTTTGCCCCTGGCCGTTTCAATCCGTTTTAATGGCCGTTTAAACGGTAACGCCCCCAGTCCTTCTAACCATTAAAACGGCCTCCTTTGAACCTTGGTTATAATGGCCCTATTTAAACCTTGATTATAACGAGAAGCTGTCATTTACTAGTGAACCAAGTAAAATCTCAAATAAGAAAAAAAAAAAAAAAATTAAAAGGAAACCAGAGTGTTCATCACTAACACCATATATTTGACACGCCTACGTGGAGCCACATAGAGAGGATTTAAGGATGATTTTTGGCATGATGATCTCCATGATAAGAAAATTAGCCCATTTTTAAGAGTAAAACTTCGATCACAGCGTTCTGACAGATGCTTCTGTCACAATGCAAAACACAAGCCACGTGGCACACTCTTAGTGGACGCTGACCGTACGGATGTTTGGCCAGTCCCTCGGTGGACCTATAAATGAAAAATCAGCCTGATTAGTAATTTATAACCTTTGGATCTTTGCACCCAAATAACGCTCAATAATGCTCGAATGCTTACCGTTAAAATCAACCCATGAAAATAACTTCAATCAAATCACACAAATCACTAATCAGGCTGATTTTTGGTTTATAGGTCCACCCAGGGACTGGCCAAACATCCACACGGTCAGCGTCCACAAAGAGTGTGCCATGTGGCTTATGTTTTGCATTGTGACAGAAGCATATGTCGGAATGCTGTGATAGAAATTTTATTCCATTTTTACATTTCTAGCCCTCTGAAAAAATTGTGGAAAAAGGCTGTTACTTCCGTTATTTTCTCATTTTTTTTTCCATTTTGCCAGTTTGTTACAATTCATTACACCATTTTAACCGTAATGTCCCCAATCTATTATACCATTAAACCGGCCTCTTTTAAACCCTTGTTAAAATCATTTGAACAAGGTGATTTTCAGCTTCTTACATGGGGTCCACAAATTCAAAGGCTCGTGTTGATATAAATATGCATTATTTGTGTAATATAGACCTGGTACCATAATAAAAAAAACGAAAAATTGTAGAAAAGAAAACAAACTTTAATCTATTTACAAAAAAGAATACAACTTTTCACAAATCCCAAAAAAGAAAACGAAACGCCCTTTGAAAGGACGTTTCGTCTGCTGTCAGTCGAATCAGTCGCCGACTAACTAACGAATGACTGATGGCTGACACGTCTGACAAACGCCCTTTTAAAGGGTGTTTATTCCTGAGAAATGATTTTTTAAAAAACGTTTTCATGAAAAAAAAACGCCCTTTCAAAGGGCGTCTGCCAGGCGACGACTTAAATTCCGCCTAAATCGCTTTCATCTATTCTCCCGTCTCTCCTCTCTCGCTGTGTTCTCCTCCGGAGAACTCTCCCCTCTCTCTCTCCAGCGGTCTCCTTGCTCCGATCGAAGCGGCCTCCTACGCTTTAAAACTCAGGTACGTTTTTATTTTTTATTTTTTTTTTAGTTTTTTTAATTTTTGGTGGGGCTTGGGGGACCCCCATTTTGGCCTACACAGTAAAAATTGACGGCCCATAATTCCTCAACTTCTAAACCAGTCTACGAATATTGGAATGATCTGAATTTTTGTGAGGATGATCTCTTAACGGTAGAGATCGGAGATCATCCTCACCAAAAATCAGCCATTGATTCATCTTCTGGGTACGCCAAATTGGGCGTAAATTGGGGTTCCCTATTTATCAAAAAACGCCCTTTAAAAGGGCGTTTGTCAATAAAAAAACACCATTTAAGAAGGCGTTTTCTACTGACACACGCCCTTTAAAATAACGTCTACCAGTTGTCAGAGGTCTGACAGACGTTTTTTAAAAATGCGTCTATTACTGAAAAACGCCATTTAAAATGGCGTTTTTTACTGACAAACGCCCTTTTAAAGGGCGTTTTTTGATAAACATGTGCCACGTAATGAAACGCCATTTGAAAGAGCGTTTCGTTTTCTTTTTTGGGATTTGCGAAAAGTTGTATTCTTTTTTGTAAATAGATTAAAGTTTATTTTTTTTTTAGAAATTTTCCGTAAAAAAAACGGCCGTTGATAGCTGTTACCAGAGTAGCACCCAACCCCGTTACATTTTTCCCTTTATAATGGTTAAGACTAAACGGAAATAGCAGCCATTATTTAAAATAATATTTTTTTTACCATTATCAAGGTTCTTTTAACAATAATAAAATAATAAAAAATTTAACATTTTAACAGTATTTTATTTAAATGTGACGGCCATTATAATGATCGCAACGGTAATCGGACCATTTAAAACCATGCTTGGTTACAATAAACATATTCAAATGTAACGGCCGTTAAGTTAGGGTTTCCAAGTTGCCTTAAGAGGCTGTTTGGATGAAAAACAGGGTGTAATTGATGTTATTTCTCAAATATGTCCCAATTGAGGTATAGTAGTTCCCTATAGCGTTTGGATGACTCTGACTTTCTGCCCCTTTATTTGTGCCATCAGCAAAACAGGCAAAAAACAGCGTTGACGCTAACTTAGCAAGCAGATCAGTGTTGCTGTCAACCTCTGTTCTGTGTCGTTGGATTGTCCTAAAGATTTAGCTTAAAAGAATCACGAAGACCATCAAACGGTGCGTATCCTAGGGAAGATGTCGTCCTGAGGCTAGCAGCATCATTTTGTTGGCAGAAAAGGCGTTATATTGGAAGGTCTTCTACCCTGTCCAAACGAACCCTAATACGATCAACGTCCGCTCTAAGGCTGAACGGCTCCTCCTGTCAGCTCCCCCTCTCTTTCTCTCTCTCAGTGAATCTTCAACCTCTATCTGTGTAAAACCCAAACCCTAGAAACGGCGATGGGAGATCTCCAGGAGGACAGAGGAGATCGAAAAACCCCCAAACTTCCGATCCCTGGCCGCAGAAACATCCTGATTACCAGTGCCTTACCCTACGTCAACAACGTACCTCACCTCGGAAACATGATCGGCTGTAACTCTCTCTCTCTCTAAATTCGCTGATTTTGACTTCCTGTTTTTTTTCCCCTGAATACTAACTTGTGGGGGTCTCCAAATTTCATCTCTATTTTATTTAGTTCAATTGGTTTCATGCAGAGGAGGAAAAAATAATTTTTTTTTTTTGCGAAAAATTTCATCTTCTCTCTCTCTCTCTGCCTGCAAATTTACTATTTTTGATCTTTTCTTTTCTCGGTTGATTCCTGTCATCGTCTCTCTCTCTCATTTGGTTTTTTTCCAGCTGTGTTAAGTGCTGATGTCTTCGCTCGCTACTGCCGTCTCCGAGGCTACAACGCAATTTACATGTGTGGGACAGATGAGTACGGGACAGCGACAGAGACGAAAGCCATGGAAGAGAACTGCTCCCCTAAGGAGATTTGCGACAAGTAAGCGAGACTTCTTACCGTTCTAGTTCAATATGATATGCTCTCTAATAAACTTGATATTATCTATTTTTGTTTCTGAACAAATATCTAAGTTTTCGTATAAATTGATAGTCAATTATTTCTATTGTATACCAATTTTACTATGGTTAGAGGATTTGGTCTGTATTTGCAAAAGGTGTGTTTTCTAAGGATGAAGGGGAAGAAAGGTTTATAGGTAGGTCATTGAGAAAAATCCCTATCAGATTCTATTTCGGGAAGAATACTCTGAAGTGCTTCTTACATGATTCTTTACAGGAGTTCGTCGTATTTAAAGTTTTCATATTAGTTTAAATGTTAACAGTAAAAATAGTAGAAGTATGCATGCTTTGCCATCTTTTCTACGGTAATTCACCCAAAAAATTAGTTACAATCCATCTGGGACAAGGATTCATGATCACCATGAATCATCCTTTTCATCCACACGTTTGAAAAGCACAATTAGTAGGAAAAAAGGCTATGCTATATGATTGAGAGATTTGGTAAACTAAAAAATGGTTAGTAGAAAGACCAGACGTAAAGAGCAAAAGAAAGTGATTAAGACGGGGTAGTGTCTAAGATCCGAGTTTGTCTGTAGAATGGAAAATAGTAGGAAAGATAAGATATGACTAGACGAGGTTTCATTACCTAACCAATTAGCCAACTTGATAATCTCCTAACTAGTCCACCTTAAGAGAGGAAGCTATCTTTATGGACTGACCGAATATGTACAGTCCTTTGGAACTCATTACTTTCACGAATTGTCTTCGGTCTTTCTTGTTCTCAGGTTTTCAAAAGCACAATGAGTTGGAAAACACACACAGCCATTATTGAGAAATTTTGCAAACTTCTCAAAAATAAATGTTTGTAGAAAAATCAGGCACATGAAAAAGAAAAGACAGTATAAATATGGGCATGGTTTAAAATTTTCTGTCTCTAGGTACATCTCAGTTGAAAAAAAAGATGTCTTGACCAATATGATACATCACAAATTGACATAACAGCGAGACAAACCCGAGACAAACACCCAATGTATCATTGCATGTATAGACAAATAAGGTCTTTCTCATTTTATCTGAATTCTTCCAATAGGTTTTTGAGTTGCTTGTTCAAGTCTCTTCAATTTTCTTATTGCATTACAAACATATTTTCTTTTATATTCTTTATTTTTTCCT
The DNA here is from genome assembly GCA_035048495.1 of Euptelea pleiosperma. Classification (NCBI taxonomy): domain Eukaryota; kingdom Viridiplantae; phylum Streptophyta; class Magnoliopsida; order Ranunculales; family Eupteleaceae; genus Euptelea; species Euptelea pleiosperma. The sequence continues at coordinate 7,506,379 of CM068546.1, read as the reverse complement.
TTTTTGTGATAGTGCTTGTGTAGTCCTTTATCTGTCAGGAAAAGCTAGACCTCTTATTCTCTTCAAAACTTTTGGCCGAAATTGCATCTCTGAAGCATTTTCAACTTGTGTTTCCTGCTTATGTAGGTACCATGCAATTCACAAGGACGTCTATAAATGGTTTGATATAAGTTTCGATGAGTTTGGGCGCACATCAAGTCCCCAGCAGACTGAAGTTTGCCAAGCAATATTCAAGAAACTGATGGAGAACAATTGGCTATCTGAAAACACAATGCAGCAGGTCCATAGTTACGTTTATGCTTAGATATTGTTATGGTCTTCTGTGTTTGTAAAGGTGATCTTGTATATCTGTGGTTCTTCTCCTCTTAAATATGTTTGATGGAGGATTTGTTTCATAGTTTACTTGCACTTTGACCAGTCCTTCACTATAAGCATCATTGACTCTTCAGTTCACCTTGCACTCCAATTAATACAGCTTTACTGCGATACATGCAAACGTTTCTTAGCTGACCGGCTTGTGGAGGGGACCTGCCCCACAGAAGGCTGTAATTATGAGTCCGCACGAGGGGATCAGTGTGAAAATTGTGGGAAGCTGTTGAATCCAACAGAACTAAAGGATCCTAGATGCAAGGTATGTCATATCCTCTTATTTATTGATGTTCTACCTTTCTTTCTCTTGTACATTTGACTAGAAATTTACTTTCAGTTAATGAAGATGCTACAAACTACACTTTGGAGCTAGAAGATGTGCACTTCTCCTACATTTTTTTTTAATTAATTTATATATTTCATACTTGAGCTTGTTTTGGTTGCAGGTATGTCGGACCTCTCCCCGTATTCGTGATACAGACCACTTGTTTCTAGAGCTTCCATTGTTGAAGGATAGATTGGAAGAGTATATCAACAACATGTCAGTGGCTGGATCTTGGAGCCAGAATGCCATTCAAACCACACATGCGTGGCTAAAAGAAGGCCTGAAAGCACGATGTATTACGAGGGATCTTAAATGGGGGGTTCCTGTTCCACATGAGAAATTTAAAGACAAGGTCAAACAAGATTAACACGATTCGTATAATTTTTCCTAGATCTGTTTCATTTTCTGTTTTGTGGGTCCATTCCATATTTGGTTGTCTAAACAAAGGCATGCAGGATCTATTCCTTGCTATTAATTTGCACATTCTTACACCATGGGGTTTAGGTTTTCTATGTGTGGTTCGATGCACCTATTGGATACATCTCAATCACATCATGCTATACTTCTGATTGGGAGAAGTGGTGGAAGGATCCTGAAAATGTGGAGCTGTATCAGTTTATGGGCAAGGACAATGTGCCATTCCACACTGTAAGCATGCTTCATTTCCCAGACTTTACGAAGCCTTGATGACTTTAAGATGATGAGGTTACATTGATAAAACTGTATACCTCGATATTTGTTGCTTGGGCCGGACAATTGTTTGGTTTCCTTTGTTATTTTTTCGTTGTCAACAGTTTGTAGTAAACATATTTATGGACATCCACGTTGTGTTATTGGTCACTTTATGCGTTGGCACTTGGCAGTCATCTGATCATGGTTGCTTGCATTGAATTGTCTGACTGCAGAATTTTTTTTTTGAATTTTTTTCTGACTGCAGAATTTTAATTGAGTAAATTGTTGAATGTGGAGAACTTTCCATTAGTTTCCCTTAGTCATCTGTAATAAGGGGCTGTTATGTTGCAGGTAGGTTTTGGTAGTTAAAGACCAGAAGAACTAGGTTTAGAATTAGTTTGGGTAAGGCTGCTAGGTAATGGAATGGAATACGTTTTCTAGGACTAGACGTATGGTAAAACTAGATGTATGGTTGGGATTAGGGCTTATTCGGCCAAAAGTATGGAATAGTATTAGGGTCTATTGGGCTGAAAATTAGTGCACAAATTTAAAATAAAAGTAGAAAGAGAAGTAAGTAAAGTGAAAGTAAAGAGAGTGATAATTACAAGGTTCTAAACTTCAACTTCATCCTAAGCATCGATTAGCTAAAATCTAGAATTAATTTGGGGAAGTTCAATTCGATTCAGAGAATTTTGTAAAACTTAACCAACTTGGGAAAGTTTGGAGAATTTTTGACAGGGCGTTAAAAAAATGCCGTATTATTAGGATATGATAAAATAAGCATAACTCATTATATTGCAAAAACTAACCTTGTGAGAAACATAGGCAAGATCAATAGCGTTCACACATATTGAAGCAAGGATCTGAAGTACTGAGAATTAGTAATTCTTCTTTTGATGCAATGGTTACTTTCTACTTTAAATTTGAAGTACGAAGAATCTAAAAGCCAAAGTTTACAGTTAATTGCTCAACATAAATTCATTTAAGTACATAATAGGTAATTACCCATTTTTCTATCATTGATTTATATATGTTGATGTAGGTTTCCTAGTTTTTCTAAATTATTTAATTATTATTATAATTTTAATAGGAGTGGCCATAAAAGGGAGAGAGGAAGGTAAAAAATAACATGGAGTGAGATAGCAAGAAAAGATTTGGTGAAATACGATTCATGTTTTCGACCCAGATAGTTGGGATAAGGCGTAGATGATGATTATATTTTTAATTATCAAGATAGCATCTTATAAATATTGTATATTTATCAAGATATCCTATAAATAATTATCAAAATAGCATCTTATAAATAGATTTTTTCCGTGGTCCCTATCCGTTGCTTTTATTTTTTATCATGTTTCTGTCTATTGTAGATCACCTCGACCTCCTTAGCTGATTTGTTTGTTTTGTTTGGCATTTGCCTCTTTAATGAAGATTATAGTTATCAAACTCTTTGTAGTTTCTGTTGTTTCTTGAATTATAGATGCAGGCATAGGATCAGTCTTATAACTTTTATTAACGTGTACACACACTTCCTGTGGATTGCACTAATTGACTATTCAAGAACTGCTGACCCTTTCCAGCTTTGTGCAACTAACTAAATTCCAGACTCTTCCTTGTGTACCAATGCACTAACATGTTCATTTATTTAACATCGCTCAAACTTGCATGGACACTATGTGCACATGGACCAACTCACACTAATGTGCAACACATGGCATATACACTCAACAGGCTTGTTGATTGAATATTGTCTCAAGTTCTGATGAAAGTTCTTCTTTCTCACTCAATCATCTTGTAACCTTGTTGTGTTTCACAGTTTTGCAAATGAATATCCATCAATAATTGTAGCTGTAGACCAGTAATGAATTTTCTGTGATTATGATTATGATAACAATGTAGGATTTGATCTATTGTAACAAGATGCTGATTCTTCTGATACTCTAATTTCAGGTAATGTTTCCTTCTACACTTCTTGGAACTGGTGAAAACTGGACATTGATGAAGACTATCAGTGTTACAGAATATTTAAACTATGAGGCAGGTATGTGCTTATATATTTGTTTATGGTTCTGTCAGTATGCAAAGATGACCAAAATTTTATGTTTCATGGCTGAATAATGCTACAAATCGTTTTCATGATATTATGGTGTTTCGATTCTTGAATGTTGTGGACTTCTGTGTTTTATTTTGCATGGCATCTGCAGGGAAGTTCTCCAAAAGTAAGGGTGTGGGAGTTTTTGGTAATGACGCGAAAGATACAAATATTCCTACAGAAGTATGGCGATATTACTTGCTAACAAATAGGCCGGAGGTGAGTTCTGTTGATATGACATCCATTTTGGTTCTCTCAATTGTAGTTAGGTTTTATTATTGCTTTCCATATTTCTACCATTGCCAGTTCTTACAGATTTGTGTGAATTAGGTATCAGACACATTATTTACGTGGGTGGACTTGCAAGCAAAACTAAACAGCGAGTTGCTGAATAACTTGGGCAATTTTATTAATCGAGTCTTGAGCTTCATTGCCAAACCGCCAGGTTAGTCAGCTTTGGTGTGCTTGCGGAATGAAATCTCCAGCTTCTGATGATGTGCTCAATTCAGCAACTATTTAGTTTCACCACAAAAGCTTAGTTTAGTCAACTGGAGTGCCCCTGAATGGGACACCAATTTTGTGATGGCATGTCTTGAAATTCATCACTCATTGCTGGATTTTACTTATTATATCTTTGTACAAGTATAGTATTTGTTTGTGAAATGGATCCATATGGTAGCAAATCTGAGGTAAAGACACTCTGTTGCATGGATTATCTAAAAAAGTATTTGTGTCGGACACGTGTCGGTTTCTGACACTCCATGGATTCCGGTGCCACACTTCTCGATTTCGTCTTGTTTTATCTTTCCTTGTAAGACACTAATTAACCTTTACCAGAGGTTATGATTTCTACTTTTTCCAATTGAAGTTTTCTATGCAACAAATATAGCATTAGATCATGTCTTCTGTTGTCTATGCATATTGGATACATATCATAATATATACATCTCATCATCCATTATTTACCTTATTATTATATAAAAAAATTACTTTGTTTTACATTATTTAAAGTATATTTCCAAGTCCATGAATCCTAATTTTCAGGATTTACCGAATCCAACACTCCGCATCCGTGTAAGACTTTTGACACGCGCTGTATCAATGCAACATAGCATTTCAGTAGTTAACAAGTCTTTTTCATTATATGTCACAAGGTCTTTCTGGAATTTTTTTTACCTATATATTTTTTACATGTATCTGTAACAGGGTCTTTATGTAATTTCTGGCTTACATGTGTATATTTTTTGTTTACTTTCCTGAGAAACATATGACATGCTTCAGGGGAGCTCATTCCATTATTGGAACTTGATCCCATTTCAAATCAATATTGTCAAAATGGTCACAAGGAGTTACACCCATGGTCAACATTTTCACTTTGGAAAGTGATCATCTTTTTGGGAATTCATATTTAATATTCTTTTCACTAAAGTTGGACCAGAGTACCTCATATGTTTATGTTTCTGTGTCCGATCAATTACCCATCTTGTGACATCATTACAATCTGTCCAAATGAAAATAAAGATGGCAGGAGTTCTTGTGAAAAGATTATTTCCTATCATACGTATTTTCATTTTTTCAAGGATCTTGATGCTAATGTTTTCCTACAATTTTTACTGATATCTACATTTCTGCAGGACTAGGATATGGTTCTGTTATTCCTGATGCTCCAGGTGCAGAATCACATCCCTTGACTAAGACATTAGCAGAAAAAGTTGGCAGTCATATTGAGCAATATGTAGAAGCCATGGAGAAGGTGATATGCATCCCTCACTACTTTTTTTTTTATGCTCTACAAACTGGCCTGCAGCTAGACAATGCAATTACTTGATGGAGATTTTGTTTTATATGCATTTTACTCAGAAGGGTAAATATTTCTATTTAATGTGACATAGGTTAAACTAAAGCAAGGACTGAAAACTGCAATGGCCATTTCTAGTGAGGGAAATGCTTATCTACAAGTAAGCATGTCATGTTCTCTGCACTCTGGTTTTTCTTTTTGTTTTGCTATAAGCTCTTCACCCCTGTTTTGAGGCTTATTTATTTATGACTGCCTACGTCTAACTGAATTTTCAATATGCTATATAGGAAAGTCAATTCTGGAAGCTTTACAAGGAAGACCCAACTTCCTGTTCAATTGTCATTAAAACTTCAGCTGGGCTAGTATATCTTCTAGCATCTCTGTTAGAACCTTTTATGCCATCTTTTTCGGTTGAGGTAAACATCTAGCTACACTGTATATTATAGATTAGAAAATACTCCCCTGTGCAACCACATCTTTTCTATTGCTCATGCTTATTTCACTTTCTGGTGCTTACATCTATAATGGCTTCTATGATACCCTTGTTTCACTTGAAATCGTCAAGCAAAAAGTTCTTTTTCTTTTTTCTGAATTCTTTGAACAGTCTATGGACCTGGCCATGAGAGAAAGCTGTCATTCTGAGTCATGTTTTGTTTTCTTTTGGAATCTAAGGTATTGAAGCAGCTTAATTTCCCTCCTGAAACACAATTTTCACTTTGCGATGAAAAAGGAGATATTGACAGGTTAAGTAGACCTTGGGAGATTCTGCCTACTGGTCACAAAATAGGAACGCCAGAGCCACTATTTAAGGAACTGGTATGGTTTCCATATATCCAAATGTCTTTTTCCTTGTTCTGTTTGGTATTTGCTCACTGTCATGATATGGTGTTCCATGCATTTGCTTGGTAGTTACTCATCTACTGAAACTTGTTTATTACACAGAAAGATGAAGAAGTGGAGTTCTTCAGGGAGAAGTTCGCAGGAAGTCAAGCTGATAGGATAGCGAAAGCTGAAGCTGAAGCAAAAAAGATTACTGAGCAGCTGAAGAAAACAAAAGTTTCAGGTTATACTTTTATCTTTTTCATTCTCTTCCATTCCATCTGATTGTCAGTTCTAGTGATTGCCATTGCAAATATGCATTATATATTGAATATATTCATGGTGTATTACATGTTGCCAAAGAAAGAAATTGCAAGGTTTTTACAAGAAAACCAATCACAAACCCCAAGTTTGTAGAGAAGTTCTTGGCAAACAGAAACTTTCTAGCAATACTACTATTGCTATTAAATTTCGTTCATTTCATGAAATATTTTTCAGTTTTGCTCTACAAGGTACCATGTAACAAAGACATGGACATGTTTATTGGTATATGACATGGATACAAAGTGTCAGACACACCGATCCCCACAAACCTGATACGTCAACATGTCCGTACAGTCTATTCCATTAGTTGAGAGACATATTTTTAAAAATACTTCAATAATTCATGTCAAGTATGCAATAGAAAAACTGAAATTAGATGGTCAAGTATGCAAAAAAAAAAAGTATATGGATAGGATGATATACATTAAAATCATGTAAAGTTATAGCTGAAAACAGAAAAATTGAATAACTTAAGATTTGTTCGAGAAAGTGTGTAGGCATGTTTCTGACATGGAAAAGTTTTAGAAAGTGGAGTGTCCTTGTTACATAGGACGTACTCGGTGGAATCAGCATTCCTGAAGTTGTTTGACATAAAACACATATTTATTAAAAGTTTGGCATCATACAATTAACTTTATGATTCAAGGATCATAATCATAATTCACAAATCACATACAACAGATCAGTGATGCAATGATTATAATCTGTTAGCTGAAAATTCTACTTGACACTAAAATAATATTAATATATAGTAAAGATTTTAAAATTAGATCATGACTATATCAAGCAATTTATCTCATTTGTGGAGCGGTGGAAACAAAAAATACCACCCCTTGTCACAAATGCTGACCCGTGCTTGTTGAGTCAGCTAGGCACTTGGCTGATTAGCCTAAGCATAGTGCTATACTACCAGAACATGCCGTTTCAGATGGATTACCCATGTCCAACATGTTTTGGGTACTAGTTTTCTAGGAACATTGTCCTTGCCATACTGTACATACAGACATGGTAAAAGGTACATCACACACAATGCTTCTGGGAAGGCTTCCTCTTGATTCTCTGGAGGTGACTATATGGATTTTTTCATGTTTTTGAGCAGATGGAAGTGGAAAGAGACAACGACCAGGTAAATCTGCGGCCGAAGCCAAACCTAAGGCCACCGCTGAAGCAGAAGTTTCTATTGCTAGGCTTGACATCCGTGTCGGCCTCATTACGAAAGTTCAGAAGCATCCGGATGCTGATTCTCTTTATGTGGAAGAGATCGACGTGGGTGAAGGATCACCCCGGACTGTTGTTAGTGGCCTTGTCAAATATATCCCTCTTGAAGAAATGCAGGTTTGCTTGTTCTCCTCTTCACTTGGATTCCTTCAGTTATGGAAGTCTTTTAAGAATAAATGTTTATATGCTGTTCTTTGATATAAATGTACCTATCAATTTTATGCTATTGATGATGATTCATGTGCAGAATCGGAAAGTTTGCGTTCTTTGCAACCTCAAACCGGCAACCATGCGGGGTATTAAATCACAAGCAATGGTTCTTGCTGCTTCCAATGATGACCACACTAAAGTAAGCAAAACAAAGATACCTTAGTAATTGTGTTCTCATCCACTCATAATTTAAATTTTCTTTGGTAATCTAAATTTCTTTGCCATCCTTCTAAGGCAAATGAATTATGTCAACCAATCACACCCTTAAAATGACCAGACTTACCAGAAAGGACAATCGTGTTGTAGAGTGCAAGTTTGCTGACCCCCGCTCCCCTCCCAAAATGCCACATGGTACACCTTCAGGCCACTGGCACATGGATGCTTCGTTCGCTTCTTGGTGGACCTTCACACACCAAAAATGAGCTTGATTGGTGATTTCTTGATTTCTAGCCATTGGATTTAAGCTTTTTTATGCTAAAATTTAACTGCTAGAAATCACCAATCACGCTGAATTTTGGTATGTAGGTTCACCAAACATCCATGGGGTCAGTGGACCCAAAAGAGTGTTCCACATGGCATTTGCTTGTATAAGGCTTGGACAGAATTTCCTTATATTCCTTACCCAACAAATTTTTTTTTCTTCATATTAACAATTTAGGATATTAGAAACTTATTATGGTTATTACCAGAATGATCAGTATGGATGGATCTAAAAATGGTAATTGGAAAGTGCAAGTGCTGATCAACTATTTATATATACACGTGTGAGAAAAAACCCAATTAATGTCATTGGATTCATTTCAGGTTGAATTGGTTGATCCACCTCATTCTGCACCTGTGGGAGAGCGAGTTACATTTTCGGGGTTCCAAGGTGAACCTGATGACATTCTCAACCCGAAGAAGAAGGTTTGGGAAATGGTGCAAGTGGATCTGCACACCGACACGGAACTTGTAGCCTGCTACAAAGGTGTACCTTTCACCACATCAACAGGTGTTTGCAAGGTCTCATCAATATCTGGTGGAGCCATAAGGTAGACGATTCCCCGATGCCTTGAAAACCCCCGATTTTGGCTCCAGTATATCATTTTATTATGACAGTCATCTTCTTTGCTATTTATGCGTACGATGAGAACAATTTTCCCATAAAAGAGTGTAAAATTAATTTCAAACACAATGGTTATCTTGGCCTTATGCAGCACCTCTTTTTTTATTTATTGTTAATTAAATGGGAAAATAGATAATGCCTCCCTTGGTGCATTGGGGATAATGCTCCCTACCGCGCACATGCTCGTTGTACTCGCAAATTTAGACTATTCAATCAGTGGATCTTTCTGATGAAGCGTGGCCAAAAGTCGACCTTTGTACGTTTAACAGCCGGTTATCTGTACAAATTTTTTTTTACCATTGGGGGTTAATGCTTTTTTTTCTAGTGGTTAAGATCCACGTTTTTGCTACCAACTGTTCAGATATGTAGGCCATGCCTTTCAATACATGGCCCGCTTAATCGAACGGTTCTGATTAAGGAATGGGTTAGCCATATTTATGAGTGATGTTGAGGGTTGTCATCCTACAGTGCTCCTTGGCGCTTACAACGCTCGATTTCATGTTTTAAACAGGGAAATTGATAATTTGGTGCAGCTTTAGAAAGGAATTCTTTCTTGTGCTTGTTGGTCGGTCCCTTCAGCTAGCCATGGCAGACCAAAAAATTTAGATCTTTGAAAAGGATGCTCGGCAGACAACATGGTGCATCCTGATCAGTTTGGGTTACGGCATGTTCGTTCATTTTTGTCGCAGGATAATTTGATGGTGACGGCCCAACCCCAATGGTGTCTGACTTAACGGATCCAACAATCATTAGGTCAATTATCTTCTTTTTCTTGCATTCTCATTCGGGAGATACATTAATAAGCACTAAAACTTGGTGCTTTGGGCGTGAGCTTGCACCATTTTTGTTACGTCAAGGCTATGTAACAAGCCGCTTCACGCTTTGGGCGTGAGATAGGGCCATTTTTGTACTCACCGCTGCCCTGTCGTTGCCCCCCCCCCCCCCCCCCCCCCCTTGACTGCATGGATGTTTAGCCCACCTCTTGGTAAAGTACAGTCACACCAAAAATCAGCTTGTTTGATGATTTTTAGCCATTGGTTTTAGTATTAAAAAAAAGGTTGAATCCAACGGCTAGAATCATGCTTTAGAAAGTGTACTTAAATCTAATGTCTACAGATTACCAATCATGGTGATCAAATTCAAAACCATGCATTCGTGCCAGGTGTACCCATAGGACGATGATTATGATAAACAAACAACACTACTGGGGCATAAAATATCCACTTAGTGGATCATTATGATCATCCTATCCAGGGTTATCAATGGTCTGCCATAACGTTACAATGACGTTACCATTGTGTCCGTTATATCAGTCACATCTAAGTCAAAAAATGGCCTATTTTATTGTCATTCTTTTCAAAACAACCTGTATAACACTAAACCTGTTTTTTGGATAACGTAATGGGGTGGGGGAGTTACCGTTACAATGGCCGTTTTTACCGTCATCTTCATTATAATGGCTGTTTTTGTAAAACCACGATCCCATCATAGCTAAAGGACCTACAAAGAAGGGATTCAATACCTAATAACGTCTTTATATGGTATTTTTTGACAAACAAGCTACTTTGTAACAAATAAATACGAGGGTTAAATGGTTCAAATTATGAATTTTATTCCCTTTCCAGGGAATATGTCTATATCTCTTCTGACATATTTAAGGAAAATAAATTATTTTTAGCATTTCTTATTACATGATAGCAAACAGCTGCTTAAGTCTGCCTCTCATTTTATCAATGAAAAACTAAATTACTTTACAATTTCTCAGTGATGTTTGACACCTGAAGATTTTTCACCTTCCCCATTATTGACATCCTTGCTGATATGTTGATCAATGTATTTGTTAGAAAAATGTGAACATGTCACAAGAAGGCATCTCCATATCCTCCAATGAGTTGGCAGTTCTTCAGTTTGTCGGTTCCTATCTCGAGCGGTTCTATGATTCCACACGTCACCAACTCTCCCCTACAGGGTTGGAGGAGCTTGTAGTTCAACTGGAAGGTGCACTGCTGCAACCTTCATGTGTTAGGATTGATCCCACTTTACCCATCAGAAAAAACAACATATAACTTCTACAGCAGAGGAGTACCGACGGCTGACCACCTTCCAGTTCCATCAGGTTTGATCCAAATGACAATTCATCTTCTTGGGAACCAAGAGAACACAATTTGGGACCTGGTTCGATGCATCCAAATCATACACATACGAAGCCCTGATATGGTATGATCCAAGAGCCCGCTTGTAGCCTTCCGGAATGAACTCGAGAGCATTTTTAACGCTTAGACTGCTAGATGACGAAGGACAACTCTTATGGATGTTTCGGCATCAGAACAGCCAATTGCAGCATGCCTTGCTGGCAAAGTCTTAGTGGGTTCTTGAAGACTGTGACCTTTGCGTTATTTGGGCCCATCAAAACGACGTGTGCAATGCTGAAAGATTCACCTCTGACAACTGCGAATTGCCATTCCCTCATTGATATAGCGAACCAGTTTTTGTTCACAGATTTGGTTGCTTTAACTTCGATATATTCCTTGCTGTCTTCCTTCTCCCCAATAACAATGTCGTAGGGTAAACCTGTCTCCGTTTCTTGATTAACCCATTTAACACTTGCCTTCCCAATCTTTTCCGCGAAGTACTTGAATGCTACGAGCTCGCCCACTCTCCCTGTTATAGCTGCCTGGTTCTCATTAGGTGTTCCGAAAGAAAGCTGATCTATCTCGTTGAATGTCGAAGGACCCATGTAAAGGTTTTCGGGAACATTAACAGCACCAACAGGACCAGAATTCCACACCAATAGAGGTTGATCTTCCGTAGTCCTTGAATCCTGCAAGACTAACGCCGTTGTACTTGCTGCTGAGTCGTCTTGGATGATCCAATCAACACCAATTCCAGTGGGTACCCCAAGATTTTCTATATTGCTGATGATGGCTTCGGGTTTATCCTCTTTTTGTGAACCACCACTAGGTGAAGGGGCTCCTGGTCTTGTTCTAAATTGATTTGCTCGAGCAAAACTGAAATCTGGTGCAGTCTTCCAGTTCGCAGGAGGCCAATTTGCATTGATGCCCGGTTTCCGTTTGGACTTTAACAGGTTTTGGTCTTCAATCGTGGCTGAAACACAAGTTGACTGGGGAGTCTCACCGTCATCCTGAGGTGATAATAGAGATGAAAGGAACCAGACGGATTCCTCATCAGGAACCTTAGGGATCTTCTGACTATTGACAATGAAGAACTCCGTCTGCTCTTCTGTGGAGCCGGATTCTGCCATGGTTGTGATCATGTGGAGGAAATTCGCTAGATGTAGTTCGGGAGTTCCATTAAAGAAAAGGCGAGAAAGCTCCAAGAATATCGAATGGGAATCAGAGTCCCGGGTCATGTACAAGATGTTTTCCTGCAATAAAAAGAATCAAATAAAATAAAAGCTGCAGGATTAATAAGATACAACATAGGAATTCTATTTCCATAATCTTGCTACTATCATAAAATCTCATATGACCGACCATTTGCCCAAATTGTTATGACATAAATAAAATAATTTTTTTTAAGCTTCAACGTAAAAGCATTTCTTAAAATTTTTAATACAACATTACTTCTTATTTAATGAAAGTTAATGCATGTCAAAGATGCCAGTCAGAAATATTACTATAATGAGGCAATTTTCTTTGAAACATTCTTATTATGATTCCTTGAAATATGGAAGAACTCTTAGGTTTTCTAACTAGTATTCCCATTAGAAAGAAAATAAAGACGGAAGCCAAAATCTTTGGAGGAATGCGGATTAGAAATATAGATTTAGTACAATGCATGAGTTTCCATGATCCCCAGATCAGATCCTTCACTAACACCCAAGGGATCAGTAACAGATCCTCCCATTGCCAATATTCATACTTAGGGTGGTTTGAATCCTTCTGGACCGTGCAAGATCTGGCTGCATTGTTTAAGAAATTTGAGATATAACCATTATGGCTCAGGGATCTGATTTGGCTCACACAACCCGCCCGCATGATATATTAGGTTTTTTCTTGCAACTCAAGTTGCTGAGAGCTTAACAAAGGGACTTGTGAACTTCAAATGTGGACCTAAACTTGGTTATGGGAAAAACTAAAGTTTGGAAAAAATCCATCATTGCTGAAATATGCAACACCCCTTTAAGTCACTTAGTTTCATAGTTAGGCAGCATTGTGTTGCATATGATGTGTAGTTTTACCAACAATATTTATTTAAAATGGAATTAAGTGGTTGTCAACATCCCTTCAGATACAGATTGAACTCCACAAAATGCGATCAACAAAGTGGTAGGATGAATTGTGTTGTATGTGATGCAGTCATCTATTCAATCTCATCAACCCATATTTGTTCATGGTCAGCTCAATAAAATTCTTAACACTAGACATAAAACCATGGGCGGCATTATGATGGCATACCTGTAGAAGACAGCTGCATTCAAATTGCTTTGTAGATACACTGTTGCATCTCTTTATGGTAGGTCTATAAAACAATTTTTCGACCACAACAATTCGTAGGTGACTCAGGTTTTCAAATCCGCACTGTTTGAGTTGAAAATACTTATCAGGGTGTAATTTGTAGATGTAGCGCTGTGTATAAGGAAGAACCCAGTCCACCAATGAACCTTTGTCTCTGCGGTCTTCCGTACCATAAAATATTGCTTCACGAGTTACGACCTGAATGAAGGCAATGGAATAAAAGTGAAGACAAAACCCAAGTACCACAAAAATATCTCTCTGGACTGTTCAAGTCAGCCTGCAATTTCTCAAAAGAAAATCTAGGATACCCATTGGGTAGACCTAAGGACAATCTACAATTAGCGGACAAGCTGAATGGCACTCATGAAGGGAGTGGAACCCACCATTTGGTGAGTCCCTACCAAGAAGAGTTTCAGTGTTCAAGATTGATCCATTCTGATGATCAGAATCATCCATTCTATACTCTTTTTTGGACTATCTACCTTGAGTTTTTGACCATCCATAAGAGTTTGAGAGTCAGATGGTTGTGATCAAAGAAATAAATTTCCCGAAATTAACGAAATATTTCGCGAAATATTTCCATTTTCTAGGTTACCGACAGGAAAGAATACGTACACGAAATGTTTCCATACATGTCGAAATATTTTGCGTTAACTGTAAATTTCGATCAATTGACGGTATAAATATGTATTATTTCGGTCGAAATGTTTGGACATCTATAGAAACATTTTGATTGAAGGTAAGAAACATCCCATTTGAGCTATATATATATATATATATATTATAAAGAAGACCAATCCATTAAAGATTTCTTGGTTCGTAGATTGATCGTGAGGACGAATCGAATCCCATTTTGGAGTTTTTTCAAATTCGAAATGTACATAAGAATAAAAAATTTTGCTATCGTTTCTTGCTACAAATAGATAGATTAGGTGTAAATGCATCAAATCTATAAATCTATGATGCATTTACACTTGATTTGTGCAAAGATTGAAAATCATTTAGGGTAAAAATTTAAATTTGGGGAACACCCCAATTTCATTAGTTTTTACCCTAAACATCCATGATTGTGCATAAATGGATTATATGCATAACTTAGCTCGTTCTACAAGTTGGTTGGGTTAAATATTATTTTGACATTCAAAAAGTTAAGTAATGTTAAAAGTTAATAATAAATAGGTCTTCTAAAATTATATAATATTAAGACACTAATGTAAGTGAATAAAGATTCGTTAATACCCTGACTTACGATTTTTTAAAAAAAATAAGCAATAAAATAATAGTTATCTAATTAAATAATATTTGAACTGCCTATCAGATACATGTCTCAACATATTATAGACCGCTATGTTCATTCATTTCTACACTACATATGGTTGTATATTATGGTTTGATAGTTTAAGAGTGTATTTTTAGGCTTGTTTTATCATTTCCCAAACTTTCCACAAAGATTTCTATAATATTTCCATCATTTCCGCATTATTTCCATCATTTCCACGAAAATGTATTATTTCCACACTGGTCGAAATATTTCCACGAAACATTTCCATTTCCAGGCTGGTCGAAATAAACCTCGAAACCAAAATTTATTTCCTTGGTTGTGATCATTTGAACAAGCCAATTTTTGGTGTAAAAGAGTTCCTAGAGGAGACCTGCAGAATGGTGGTGCCACTCTCCTGCACTGCACATGCACCATATAAACTGGAGAGTGTTTTTGCCCAAATGGAATCTTAGTTTTCCTTTTAGGGAATAAAGAATTACCTCCGAAAGAGAAGGAATTCCTATTGTTTGCATCAGCACGGTAACTTTCGCTGGAAGCATTTCTTTTTCATCATTGCTAAGCTCACCAAAGTATAAGAAATCGATATTATCAGAATGCTTAAATTGCTTCATTAATTCCTCATCATCACACCAACATAAAAGCCCGAACGTTGGGTGGAGCGAAACCCATCTATCCTGTACAGTAGGAAGCACTGTACTATCCAATTTGAGAAGACATTCTTTCAGGTAGTTAATATCTTCCGGTCCCACTAATCCAGATTTGAGATCATCAGCCCACTTTAGAAGAACTCGGAATGCCTGATACATGAAACAGAGTACGTAGATAATGCTGACTTCCTAAAATATCCAATCTTAACTTTTGGTGATATGGGTACTTACTGCATTAGCTGCCTGTGAAGGCAAAGCAATATTTGATAACTGCAGCAGAATCTGAAGGTAGTTTTGGAAAGAAGGGATCTCACGAACCCCACACTTGTTCACAAAAAAATCGTGAAGACCTTGATAGACATGGGCTAGTGTCTTGCTTAAGGGACAATTAGTCTCAATTACTGAGCCACACTGAAGAAGCAATTCCTTTGTTCGGTCCACAGAACCAGTTGGATCGTGCCAATACAATTCATCAGGAGACAAAAATACACCAGATACAAAATCCTTGTGACTAGAGACATTTGCAAATGGTACGAATATAGAGGCTCGTGATCTAAACTCCTGTGCAATTTTCACCTTCGAAGTACCGATTCCATCCCAAATGAAGGCATAAAATTTGGACATTTGTGCAATGCTGGCATAAACAAAACAAGTGCATGAGGATAATTATAAAAAAATTATAGAAGCATAAACTTGTATTCTGGTTCAAAAATAATCCCTACAAATAGAAACAAGATGCAGTAATACCTGGCCTTGAAAGGTGTCTTGGATCTGCTCCAGACTTGAAGAATTTCTAAAGCATCATCAAGGGTAACTTGAGTCTTAAAACCGATGTCGCTTAAAAATTTTCTGCTCCTCACCTGCTTCAGTATGAAAAGTTTAGGGTTATCAAGAGTACATTACCCATGCTGACACAACATTATTTTGGGTAGGAGAACCATGTTGCATATGGTTCAGCTGCACCCAAATTTTTTACATTAAACAAAATTAAAAGTGCAACTATTTCTGAAATTGTAACAAAAAATCAAATATTATAATATAAAATCAACTTTGCCTATGCTTATCAACTTCATCTATGCTTGTCCCCAGATGTTTGGGATCGGCAACATGAATCTTATTTCACCAAGAACTCTGTTTAGAGCTATTATATTCTGTCAATATTATAACTACAGTTAATATTAATATATTAACTGCATAGCCATCTCCCTATACCCAGAGATTCTACGAAAAAAAGTTGATAGTCCGAATAATATAGGTGACAGGTGCCGCCTATAAATAGATACACAGTGCATATCCAAGAGGGTGGATATGCCATCTGGAAGATCACTTGGGTCAAAAAATTAACCTCACCAGAGGATCAGAAAATTCCCATTTTCGGCCTTTTTCTTTCTTTCATTTTTTCCCTTTTTTCGACCATTCACCAGATTTCTTCAACCATCCAAAAGAGTACACACTGCTGTGTTGAGAAACAGTACTTAATTACGGATACTATGGATACATCCATCAAATAAAAGGAAAAACGCCGAGCATATGAAGAAATTCCTGCCTTATAGATTTACCCATATAAGTAAAAAGAAGTGTGCAGAAATATTGAACACAACCAAAGCCAAACCGTAGTATTAGACATTCTTAAGTCTGAGTAATATTTTTAAACAGAAAAATCATCACAGATAGAGATATCGTGAGAAATTTAATCAATGAAAACCTAAAGGGCACAAACTGACCTGAGGAACAGCATATGGAGCAAAATCACCCAGTATAGATCGCACTGCATCACAATCAGAGAACAGATCTTTAGGATAGTGAAGTTTTTGATCCATACTTGATGCTATCCACTGAACGTCATGGATGCTCTTTATGAACGAAGACTTGAAGGGTCTGCTATCCTCGATGGATTTAGAAATGCAGCTACCTGTCACTTTGGCACTAAAACAATCATCCCACATTTTGTCAAGAACTTCCAAAAGATATTTACACTTTTCCCGGTTGTTCTGCGAAGACAAAGTAGATACAAGATGGACCAATTCAGGGGATTCCCAATCCTTGGCGACTAAACTAGGGGAGATAGGGGCCCCATTGCACATCATATTCTTCAAAACGGTATGAGGTATATCACCTACGTTCTTCTCAACTTGAATTATCTGCACAAAATCAGTAATACCTAATTCCTGGAAAAACTCCCTCCACTTCATCAGTCCAAATGATAATGATTTGGTACTTGGATGATTCAAATAGATGGTATCAACTTCATGCCATTTAGAATCTATAGTATCAATCAACATATTCACATCAACAGGATTCCCGAACTCTGTGCTGAAGTGAATTGATACCTCAACAGGTCTTTTGTAGCCATGATTTGTCAAGATAAAAGCTTTCTTTTGTACTTCTGACATTATGTGTTCCCTTTCGTTATGGCAACTAGGGCAACTGGATTGAAGGTGGAGCATTACATAGGATAGGTATTCTGCCATCAAATTCTTGTCTCTATTTGTGATTCTATCATCAGAGATGGCTGGTAAGATGTTAAGTCTTATAAGTTCATGTGCTGACAATCGTTGAACACCAATCCTTTGTAGCATCCTTAGAATGTTCTCTACAGGTATCTCTTCCATGCTGTAGATATTTACAGCTCCTGAGGAGAGGAGGGCAGGACTTACAGTCCGAAGTTTTGCATATAAACCTGGAAATGCTTCGGGACCATGCTCACCTTCAAACCCACTGCCGAAGGCATCACAAGGTAACCAAATTGTACCTTCAGCCACTGAACCATATGTACCATCTGAAAGGGGAATGAATGGAATTTTTCTAAGGCTTTTATTCAGATCTGATTCTATCCCAGCATTCAGAGAAGTTTGCCCGGAAGAATGGACCAACATCGTAGAAAGAGCATTGAGCCAGGATGCTAACCAATCCAGACCCATTGATTTGATACCACTATCTGCATGACAAATGGATGATATAATTTCAACTAGGATTTTGGGTCCATAGTCTTGGACACCCAAAGCCTTCGCTAAAGGATCAGACAAAGTAACATCCTTATCCAAGTAACCAAGGCCAAGATACTGATGAAGTAAGCACTCAGGTAAGAGAATGCGAGCCTGTTCATTCCAACCCCTTAGAACCCTACACGGAGGAACCCATTCATTGTTCTGTCCTTCCAAAAGCAAACAGTTCGAAATGCGTAATTTAGAAATAATCATACGGGGTAGATGAGAAAAAAATCCATGTACTTCTCCCACAAGTGGAACAAAGCTCATATAGGCTGCCACAGCTTTTCCTGGGCTCTCCTGAAAGCAAGCAAGGGCACAGAAGGATCTCTGTGCATTGACAAACAAACCCGGGAACTCAGACAACAGCCACTGGTTCCAGGCACTATCTCCATCAACTTCTTCTCTAGACGAAGGCAAAACAAAATCCCCTTGAAGAATAAACTTCAGACCATATGTCCTTAGAGGAAGAAAAGCAAAGACAGGCTGTTGGTCAAGATGTGGTTTGTATTCTCCATTGGCGGACTCCTGTAGTGTAAAAGCTATTGCGATCTCTGTTATTTGCACATCGGGGCGAATGACACTAGCCTCCAACTTCTGAGTTGCTAAAAACCAACTCATTTTCTCTTTTCCATATGAAACCTTGACAATTCCATCTTCGAAAGTTTCTCTTCTCATGACAACGAAGGAATCATCGAGCATGTTCTTAAACTTTATACATCGAAGTCGGTGAAGAAATAGTAATAAAGATGGATGAAGATCTGAAAACATAGATAAGATGGTGTTCATACCCATTCCTTCTCTTAGCTTTGACCTGAAGGGAAGCACAATGCAAGTGTTCCAGCAGGTGGTATTGATTTGCTCAACTTCACTAGGTACCAGTCCCCTCATCGAATCAATATCACAAGGAGAGACCAATGTTGGCAAAACAAAACCAATCTGACCCTCACTTATATCAAACTTGACATGAAACCCATTGGAATGAATTTCTGGAGCATCTGTGACCTGGAGAAAGAACCCAATAATCAGTCAAAAAATAAAAGACCAATCCAATTCCATGAAATCCAAATATCAACAGAATATAACCAACCATGCAATTCACATAAGAGGACAATGAATGCTCTTTAATATAATTACTAAAAGGGCAAATTTATCCCTCACATGAATGGAGGGAACTAAAATACACTACCCAATCTTGTATTGGTCCACATTGGTCAATGGAGGTTGACCAATACAAGTTTGAGTGTGCATTGAATAAATTTTAAGTATCAAACAATAACTCAGAAACTAACTTTAATTTAATAATTAATTACATTAGCAGCAGTCCAAAATTCCCAGAGTTCACTAAAGAAAGAGAAGGGAACTGAAAGAAATTCACATATCTCAGTCTTCATGAAAGACACAAAAAATTCACATGTTTCACAGACGAGAAGACCCTACAGTAGAAATTAATCACCATGTCTCTCGATTCTCTTCAATTATTATGGATTATGCTCCTATGTAGGGATTCAAATCGTCATTCAATTTATCCAAGCAGCCACTAGCACAGTAGGACTGTCTGAACTGACAGTTTGGGACTATGCATCTCTAGAAATTCTTATTATAATTATATTTCTTGGTACAAGTTTGTTATTAGGAAACTCTGTCAAGAGACAGAATCGATGGCTGACCTGTATGAATTCATAAACAGAAACAGGCTTGAGCAGTTTCAAGGATCTCTAACAGTGGCAAGCAACGTCCTTCCAAGGGGCAACAGCTGATCAGGTTTGACTTTGTGAACTCAATAGTTATAACAGTATAATACCCTTACGTACTCTTAGCTATAAATAAGATAAACATGACATATGAGCTCCATTGAAGCCCCAGATATAATACTGCAGCTGCTTACTCTTAAACACTTACAACAAGAGAAACCTCAGTGACCCCATTTCTATTTACAGACCTTCCACAGTGATTTTTTTATCGATATAAAAAATAAATAAATTAGTAAAAAGGAGAATTAAAAAAAGAGACAGCATTCCCAAGTTACAAAATGATACCATAGTTAAATGAAGTTTCTAAATTCGTTCATTAATGATTAACTAGGTGAGTGCAAGACCTCTGTTGTCCTCAATCCAGCCCTCCTAATATGCAGATCCCTCCCCAGGTTGAACAGACCAAGTTAAATTTCAATAGTAGTCTGTGGAGGGGCATCTCGAAGACCTCAGGGAAGTTTGATAGAGGCATCTGGTACAAAGCTGGGAAGGGGAACTGGATCAAATTCTGGGAGGATATATGGTGCGGTGAAAGGTCCTTCATGGAAGATTTCCCCAAGCTATACTTGATCTCGGATAGAAAGAATCGATCCATCCTTGATTGCATTGCTAGCAGGGGGGAGACAGTCGGATGTAGGGCTGGCAATGGATTGGGTTCGAGTCGGATTGGTACTGATTTGGTACCAATCCGTTGAATAATCCAATCGATCCGGACCCGATCGGATCAATAACATTCAGTTCCAGATCCGATCCGATCCCATAGGTATATAATATATATACATGTATAATCCCATTAGAAATATATTTAAATAATATATATTAAAAATACAGTTATGCAATTAAATATATATATCTATATAATATATATTATATATAGTATAGATATCGGGTCTATATCGGATCAGAA
This sequence comes from Euptelea pleiosperma, assembly GCA_035048495.1. Taxonomy (NCBI): domain Eukaryota; kingdom Viridiplantae; phylum Streptophyta; class Magnoliopsida; order Ranunculales; family Eupteleaceae; genus Euptelea; species Euptelea pleiosperma. The sequence continues at coordinate 7,485,395 of CM068546.1, read as the reverse complement.
CAAGGTTGATCCAGTACCGATCTGATAAGAGATCGGATCGACAATATGTGATCCGGTATCGATCCGATAAAGAAAAATAAAGATCTGGATCCGGTTTTTTCGGATCGGATCGGATCTCAGGTTTGATCCAATCCATTGCCAGCCCTAGTCGGATGGAACTTCGGGTTCAGAAGGAATATCAACGATTGGGAAATAGAACCCCTTTCCAATTTACTTTCTAGGCTCCAAGACGTCAATCTCCGTCTGGCTCGTGATAAATGGGTCAGGACCGGGGCAAAGAGTGGGGTCTTCTCAGTGCGAACCTTCTATGAGATGCTTATGGGAGAAGGAGACCCACATCAGGCGATGTCCAAGGTTTGGAAGGCTAGAATTCCTTCTAAAGCTGCATTCTTCGTTTGGGCAACTATACCGGATAAAATTATGACAGTGGATCACCTGAAACTGGGTGACTTTTGTTGTATGTGTAAACACAATGGGGAATCGTTTCCTCACTTGTTGATGCATTGTGATGTGGCTTGGAGGTGTGGTCGGTGTTGGTCAAGGAGGTGGGGGCTAGATGGGCGATGCCGGAATCAGTTACTTCGTATATAACTAGAGCAAAGAGATATGGACTCTAGACTAATCCATGGCACATACCCACAATGATTAAAGAAGGGGAGAACCCCAGAAAGCACAAAAGCAGGCGGACATATTCCTTGGAAGAGGAAGAAAGGTCCCCTAAAAGATCAGACCATCTATGTACAAAAGTTTCAAAAAGAATCCTTTAAAAAGAGGGGAAACAGAGGACAAAATGTAAAGCAAGGCTTTCACATCCAGGACCACCTCATGAATGCCTTCCTCTTTGCCTACGAAAATCCTTTGGTTCCTCTCCTTCCAAGAAGCCCACAAAACTACAAAGCGGAGAATCCACCATAGAAATCTCCCTCTACCAGTGAAAGAGTCTACCACCACAACTTGGAAGAAACCATGAACATGATGTGGAATCACAAAAGCAATGCCAAAGAGGTTGAAAAAAGTCTGCCACACTTCCATAGCGACTCTACAGTGAACGAGCACATGATCTACTGACTCTGCATCCGCTTTACAAAGCACACATTTGTTAGGCAACAACATTCCTCTGCTGGCTAAGTGGTCCACTATTAGGATCTTGTTGTGAATCGCCGTCCACACAAAAAACTTCACTCTAGAGGGAATGGGGGTCTTCCAAACTACGTGCGCTAGGAATTCCTCCTGCTTCCTGGGACGCTTACCTGTTATAAAGAACTCACTGAAAAGGATACCTTGGGTTCCCACTTCCAAATCCTCTTATCAAGTTTCTCATCCATCCGGGGGTTTCCACCTACCCGCTCCAATAAAGAGACTAGGCTATCCATCTCCCAGTCATTAAAATTTCTTCTAAAACCTTCACTACTCTCAATGCATTCTTGGATAAGCGACCCTTGCCGATCTGACAACGAGTAAAAGGTGGGGAATGACTCTTTCAAAGGTTCTTCCCCACACCACTTGTCTTCTAAAAATCGGACCCTATCACCATTGCCTATTTTGAATAGGAAACTTGCATCAAAGGTTGCAAGAGTTCTAGTAATCCTTCTCCACAAGCTAACACCGTAGGAAGACTGAACAGGAAGGTTGTCCCAACCAAAGTCCATGATCCCATACTTGCTAGCAACCACATCCCTCCACACACTTTCCTCCTCTTCGCCAAACGTCATAGCCATTTAGCGAGAAGAGCCATGTTCATGTCTCAGAAGTGTCTAAAGTCGAGACCCCCCACCTCCTTAGGCGTGCAAATCTTCTCCTACTCTACCAGATAGAATTTAAGGGTACCCTATTTCCCTACCCATAGGAAGTTTCTCATAATCATTTCCAATCTACTAGCCAATGAAGCTGGGATTGAAAATAAAGACATGAAATAAATGGGCAAGCCGGATAGAGTGTTCTTGATTAGTATAACCCTGCCCCCTTTAGATAAATACCTTCTCTTTCAGGCCAGTCTACTGTTAAACCTCTCAACCACGAGGTCCACACCACCAGTTGTTCTCAAACTAGTTATCGGTCCCTCCTAAACGTCCTTAATTATGCCAATGTATTCATTTGAGACTCATTTCTTTCCCTACACCAACGTAATTAACACCTTAAGAACTCAATCATATGATTCTTTATGTCAATAAAGATCATGTCAAGATTCTATCTCTTTTCTCTAAACTTATCCATCATTTGTCTAAGATAGGAAGATTGCCTCAAGGGTTGACCTCCCCTCGCATGAAGATTGTCTGAATTTTTTACCTTACCCGAAAATAGATATTTTTTTTCAATATACAACAGTAACCGTTAAAATGACCACATCTAGAAGACTTTAAGGAAAGCAATGGCAAGTGATTTTTCACCCAAAGTACTCATTTTTCAGCAATTTTAAACTCGATAAAAAAAGAATTATCACAGCTGTAAGATTCCAAGGATATATTGGCAAGTGATTATTGAAAACAACAAAGCAAAAGAATACCCGAAATACTGATTTGAAGCCAATGCCTTTCTGCCCTATATATCCAGCACTTGATCCTTTCTTTGTCGAATTTCCAACATCACATAGTGCTCTGATGTTTTGAGCAGAAAATCCTTGCTCGTTATTCAGAACAATAATGCCAGTAGCCTGAAGAATGAAAACCAAAGTGGGTTGTACATTTTCAGGGTACACATTATCATCTGCATTCTGAACCTGAAGCAATATCACATGGAAAGTTAGATGTGTTAAGAGACTTGATATGACTCCCCAAACATCAAACTTTTTATCAATACAATACTGATAGTAAAGGTAATTTGCGTAACTCCAACATCAGAACGTAACTATAAAAGTAAACAAATCAAATTCATGTAGATGTGTGGTAGATAGTAAATATTTCCATCTGCCAATCAAAAACAAAAGTAAATGCAAAATAGACACCGAAAAGAATTCTCAATTATAAATGAAAATTAAGTACCAGTAAGGCAAAGAAAATGAAGCATACATTTTATATGGAGAAGCCGCTGCCTCCTGCATTAAAAAAAAATTGACTAAATTGGGACTCCTGCTTCCACTAAAGCATCCCTTATGCCGTCTTTATGAACTATCTAGCTCAATTATCCTTTTTACCTCTCTCTTCATACTACCATCATTGCTCTAAAGGAATAATGCTTAAGTTGGTAATTTAAAAATCTGATCTTACGAGCTGAAAAAGTTTATGGAACTTTTTTCTTTTTTGATAAGTGGGGACTATATTAAAAAGAAAAACAAATCATACAAAACAAGGCTAAAGGAGGTCGAGATGACCTACAAAAAGCCTTGAAGCCCCCAAAGGGAAACAACAACACAAGGGGGAACCACTAACAATGATCCCTAGAACAAAGAAGGTCCAAACGAAAAACAAAGTCTTCAAAGACATTCCGTAAACACTTTGGACCATAAAAACAACAAACCCCTGATGCTGAGGATGATCGTTGCCATCTCCGCGCCCTTGCCTTCGAACATCCTGCGGTTCCTCTCCCTCCGGAGACCCCAAACTATAGCGAAAGGCAGCATCCTCCAAAGAATGCAACCTCTAGAGGAGAACACTTTAGAACGCCAACTGAAAATGAGATCCAAGAGGGAATCGGGCATCACCTAGCAGCTCATTCCCGAACTCATAAAGAAATGAAGCACCTCCTTAGCCGCATCGCAATGTAACAAAAGATGATTGATTGTTTCTCCACTTTGCCGACACATCCAACAATAATCAACAATAATGATGCCTCTAGACCGTAAATGGTCCACTCTCATGATCTTATTCAAAGAGGCTTCCCGAGTGTAGAAGGACACTTTGGAAGGGACTTTAGATCTCCAAACCAAAGAAGCGGGGAAGGTGGGCCCATCAGACGAGTGTAAAACCTCATAGTATGAACTAACCGAGAACGATCCTCCTTTAGTCCAGTTCCACACCCGTTTGTCCTGGCCCGACGGCATGAGATGCACATCGTGCAATCGAAGAAGCCATCTACATAGGGGCTCAACCTCCCAATCATTGACATTTCTTCTGACCCCCACCCCCCCCCCCCCTCCAAGTTTGAGCACAATCCTGGATGGCCGTTCTTTCTCCGAAAGAGAGTAAAGCGTCCTCTCAGAATTTGATCTTATTATCCAAACTCATAACGAACACCCCTATCAAATTCACACACTGCATCCATACGCAGTACGAACCGTTCTGCTCACCCAACCGAAAGAAGATACCCAATATTTACCTGCAATGACCTCCCGCCACGGACTCGAGAGCTCCTCCCCGAACCTCCAAACCCATTTGCTGAGAAGAGCCCGATTCATAGCTTTAAGGTTCTTGATCCCCAAACCCCCTTTCTCTTTAGCCTTACACACATTATTCCAACTAACCAAATCCATCTTCCGATCCTCTTCCCTCCCGCTCCATAAAAAGTTCATCATCGTCTTTTCCAGAGTCTTACCATGTAGTAAATCGGTAAGCTGAAGAGAGTGTTTTTAATAAGGACCAATCTACCCTCTTTAGATAAATATCTACACTTCCACGCGGCTAGCCTTCTTCCAAAGCACTCAATAACAGACTCCCACAAAACCTTAGATCTATAAGCATTCCCAAGAAGAAGACCCAGATAAGTAGTCGGTAATTTGTCCACATTGCAATTAAGGATGCTAGCCAGCTCAGATAGGTTATCCACCTCCCCACACCGAACACCTTGCTCTTGCTCAGATTAACCTTGAGCCCCGACACAACTTCAAAGCAACAAAAGAGGCCTCTAAGGAATATAAGCTGAGGGACAGAAGCTCCGAGAAAAACAAGGGTATCATCTTCAAATTGTAGATGAGAAATAACTATAGTGCCAAGGGTCGTCACAAAGCTTTCCAATTCACCTAAAGCAATGGCTCTAGAAATCATTTTCCCCGAGGCCTCCACTACCACGAGAAATAAGTAGGGCGATGGAGGGTCTACTTGACGCAACCTCCTAGAGCTCTTGAAATAACCTGCTGGAGATCCGTTTATCAAGATCGAAAACGAGGCAGACGAAATGCATTTCCAAATCCAGGATTTCCACCTAATGCCGAAACCCAACCTACCAAGCATGTAATCCAGAAATTGTCAATCCACATAATTGTAAGCCTTCTCCATGTCGATTTTGCAAACGAGACCCGGAACTCCTAGTTTAGATCTGGAGTCTATACATTCGTTCGCTATCAGCACCCCGTCCAGAATATGCCTGCCTTTCACAAAAGCCCCTTGAGAAGGGGAAATAACCGAAAATAGCACCTCTCTAAGCCTCGTGGCAAGCATCTTGGCAATGATTTTATACACTGCCCACCAAATTGATCGGTCTAAAGCTAGCTATGTCAATTGCACACTGGAACTTCAAAATCAAAGCAATGAAAGTACTCTTGGAAGTGAAGTCCAAACACTCCTCCTAGAATTCTGCTACTACTCTCATTAAATCAGGCCCACTATGTCCCAACACTGCTTGAAGAAAGCAATAGTAAAACCATCAAGTCATGGGGCCTTGTCTCCTGCCAACTTTGCCAGAGCATTCAAAACCTCATGCTCATCAAAAGGCTATTTCTTATCTTTCTCTATTTACGATTCCGTCCATGGCGACTACTCTGAAAAGTTCACGAGGGACTTCCTACGGCGCGATCGGATGGTGTCCCGCAAATTCCAATTGGTGCCTTGGAAGTCAATCTATAAAGATAAGGAGTCAGGGGATAAAGAAGATCAAAGCAATGAATCAGGTTCTTTTAGGCAAATGGTTGTGGAGGTTTGGGGAGGAGCATTCTAGTTTACGGAGGAGGGTCACTTGTCGCAAGTATGGGGAGTTGGTCTTTGTGTGGGAAAGTCGTCATGCCCGTTTTCCGTAGGGTTGCAGTGTGTGGAGGGGCATCCTGAGGATCTCCGTGGAGTTCCCCAGAGGTGTGTTATCATATACGTAGAAATACATATTTTATATGTATCGAGGGTAATTCTGTAAATACTCCCCTTGAGGGGTATATTTGTCTTTTAGTTGTGATCTTTCATATATATAAGATTTATGAAGTCATGGTGACCTAACACATGGCATCCTTCTCTCTCTTCTCTCTTTCTTCTCTCTTTGACTGCCTAACCCTAACCTAATCGCCATTTCAACTTGGTATCAGAGCTTGGATTTAAGATCAACAGCTGAAGAAGATCACCGAAGGAGTTCTGATGTCTCACTATACCGTACGACTGACGTCATAGGTCGTACGGACACGCTTTTCAAGGTTTGAACAGGGATTTCGAGGTCTATCAGAAACTCCTGAAACTCCTATTCTTGGTAGAGCTCTATTTTTTTTAGGGTTTTTGGTGATTTTTTGGGAATTTTTAGGGTCCTTGATGGTTTAAGATTCATCTTCACAAGAAATTCGATTTTTACTCTTTTATGAACCAGCCTCGTGTATTTTTCTGGGACTTTGTAAGGGGGTTTATCAGTTCGTTTTGGGTCTCTACAATCCTAGGAATGTTTTAAATCCATTTTTATGGCATTTGGAGCATTATTGAAGGCTCGGTGAAGTTTTCTTTACCTCAAAGTTACCGTCGGTAACCATTTTTTAGCTAATGGTTGGGTATTAAACCCACCTATTTGTCTCGTCTCTAATTTTCAAACCTTTCTATGGTCCTTTTGTGTGGAGTGGAAGGATTTATACTCTTAAGTGCTATTTTTTGCCGATTTGAGCCCTTTGGAGGCAATCGGTTGGGTCTTTAGGCCATTCCACTCTGTTCCAGGCTTCCAGCCCCCCTTCCATGGTGCTTCAATCTATTTGTGGGTTGCTACTAGATCTCTCCGAGCCCATTATGGCTTCCTCAAGGTCCTCTTGACTATGTTATAGTCCTCTTGCGTGTTTGTTGACACCTGCTCTTGCCTAGTGTGTTTTCTCTTGATTCTCCATCAACCGTAGTTCATCATGGCAGATCTACCACCTTCTTCGGATCCTCCATCAGAGTCAGAAGTGAGCACGAAAGTTCCCTCCAGTGGAGTCGGAGGCCCTATGGTGCATCACTTGGCTTATGAGAACCCCAATTTACAGATCACCTCAATGAAGTTAGACGGCAAGAACTACTTACGCTGGGCTCAGGCGGCACGGTTGTTTATTGGAGGCCGTGGGAAGCTTAGTCAAACTACAGGGGATACAATTGAGCCTCCCAAAACTGATCCCTCGTATCGACAGTCGGAGACATGATCTTATTGTCATGTCCTGGCTCCTCAACTCTATGGAGCCGGATATTAACCAAAGTTTCTTATTCATGCGCACAGCGCAAAAGGGCTGGTAGATTACCCGAAAGACCTATTCACAGCAGCAGAACACTGGACAGGCATTTCAGCTGAAGCAGAGTATCTCCCACTTCAGGCAGGGGGGAAATCCCTTGCTCATTACTATACCGCCCTTCGCACCTTGTGGCAGGAACTCGATCATTATTACTCTTATCAACCCCTTCACCCAGCAGAAATTGCTCCCTATCAGCGACATGTGGAGAAGGGTCAGATATTTGAGTTTCTTTCTGGACTCAATCCGTCATATGAGCTTACTCGTGTTCAGATCTTGAGTAGCAGGGTAGACCTTCCCTCTCTCAGTGAGGTATATGTTTATTTTCAGAATGAGGAGAGTAGGCGGATATCCCTTCAGGATGAGCACCTCATCCCAGAGCGATCAACGCTAGTTGCTTTTGTTGTCAGGGACCTACTTGTAATATCTTATATTCTACAGGGGGCCCTTGTAATATTGTAAAACTTCACTTAATATATATATTGGGTGAAATCGTGTAGGCTATTCTAAGCTCTACACGATTTCTCCTCTTTCCCCTATTCTCTTCACCTCTCCTCTCTTCCATCTCTAACCCTAATCTCTTATCCTGGTTACGATCCAAGATTACAACATGGTATCAGAGCATGGTTATGTAACCATGGCTCAATCCTAGAGGTCTGAAGAACCCTAGGGATTGCGAAATTCGATGCGAAGGGCTTTCCAAAGAAGGAGATCATCTCCCATGGATAGCCGCAGGCTTTAGAAGAACCTGAAACCCTAGCCGCCCACTCCAGAAGCCTGGAGAAGAGCTATCAGGCATAGCCGCCCACTCCAGAAGGCTGGAAAAGAGCCACCAAGCCTAACCGCCCCTTCCAAAAGGTCAGAGAAGACCCTCCGGACATAGCCGCAGGTCTCAGAGGAGCCCGGAACCTCTCCTTAGTGCTACCGCACCTATCCAGGAACCTTTTTAGGTCATCGGAACCATTCACAAGTTTCCCGCGAGTGGTTTTTTCTCCAATAGAAAATCTATAAAGGAGTTGTTCCGAAAAGGTCTGAATCCTGCGAGCAACGCGAGCAGGAGGCTTTAAAAATAAAAATAAGGTGATTTGCACCTCCACAGCAGCAGTTTGGGTGATTTCTTATCAGAAAAGTCTTATCTACTACCATGAGTACATCTGAGGAGTCATCTTCTGCCAAGTCAGAGATCATTGTTGCCCCACCCAGTCTGGGAAGTCATGGTGATCACAGCCCGGGCCTACAGATCACTACGGTGAAACTCGACGGGACCAACTACCTCGCATGGTCTCAATCTGCCAAGATGTACATCACCGGACGAGGCAAAGCCGGCTATATCACTGGACGCATCACTGCACCTGATTCCTCCGATGCCACGTTTGAGAAGTGGGAAGCGGAAAACTCGATGGTCATGTCATGGCTGCTTCATTCCATGCATCCATCGATTAGCACAGGCTTCCTCTTTCTCCCGACTGCCAAGGATATATGGGACACGGCATCTCAGACCTACTCCCAAGATGGAAATTTTGCTAGGATGTATGAACTTCAGCAGGAGATAGCACATCTGAAGCAAGGCGATCTTCCTTTGGGATCATACTACGCTGCGTTACGCAGCAAGTGGGAAGAGGTAGATCACTACCAGACCTACACCCCTGCATGTACCAAGGATGCTACGGAGTTCCGAAAGATGATTGTACGCGGACGCATATTCGAGTTTCTTGGCGGCTTGAACCAGAGCTATGAGCAGGTTCGAGCCAACATCTTGGGCAGAGATCCACCGCCGTCGACCATTGCACAGGTCTACTCCTACATCCAGAGCGAGGACAGCAGGAGGAGAGCCATGAGCTCTAAGACAGATGCTGATGTTCCTTTATCTGAGAAGTCTGCCTTGGCCACTCAGAAATTGAGCAAACCCACATCCAAGAAGGATGGGGATCTTGATGATCGTGATCGACTCAGATGTGATCACTGTGGCAAGCGTCGCCACACTCGGGAGACCTGCTGGAGTCTTCATGGTCGTCCTGCACAATTCTCTGGGGGGAAGCAAGGCTCCTCAAAGAAGCCCTCTGGTAGCAAACATGGAACCTCAGCCGCTCATGCCACCAGCCAAGATTCCTCTGATGTGACCCCTTCCTCTGGGCAGTCCAACACCTTCTCTAGCATGGACATTGACAGGCTTCGACAATTACTTACTCAGCTTGATGGCCCTTCTCCACCTACATCATCCTTTGCTCAGACAGGTACATCCCATTCAGCCCACCATGTGTCTACGGCACCCATTGGTCCTTCCTGGATCATTGACTCTGGTGCCTCCGATCATATGACTGGTATGCCATCCCTTTTCTCCACCTATAATATCTGCTCAGGTAAGGACAAGGTCCGCGTGGCCGATGGCACCTTCTCCTCTATCTCAGGGAAGGGCACTATCTCTGCCACACCTACTTTGTCTTTATCCTCTGTACTTCATGTTCTTAAATTCACCACTAACCTGCTTTCTGTTAGCCATCTTACTAAGAGCCTAAACTGCAGTGTTACCTTTTTTCCTACTCACTGTGTTTTTCAGGACTTGGAGACGAGGCGGATGATTGGCAGTGGTCGTGAGGATGGTGGATTGTACCTGCTCGATAGCCAGCCAACTTTATATTCTGTTGCACATCAGTCTAGTGCTAATGTCAGTAGTTCTAGCGTTAATAAAGACCTGTTAATGCGATGGCATAACAGGCTAGGTCATTTACCGCTTTCGGTCATGAAGAGTCTGTTACCTCAGTTTGCGTCTATTCCATTTTTTGAGTTCAACTGTGAAACTTGTGTACTTGCAAAACAATGTCGGGTGTCTTTTCCGACCAGTAATAAAAAAAGTACGTTTCCTTTACAGCTTGTGCACTCTGATGTTTGGGGACCCAATCCCACCACTTCTATCTTTGGTTTTCGCTACTTTGTGGTTTTTGTGGATGACTATAGTCGTTACACTTGGATCTACCTTATGAAATCAAAAAATGAGGTGCATACTATCTTTCAGACCTTCCATAAAATGGTGTGCAATCAATTGGGCACCACCCTAAAAGTCCTACGCACTGACAATGGGGGGGAATACATGTACAGTGGCCTTGCCTCCTACTTTGAAGAGCATGGAATTCTTCATCAGACTTCATGTGCCGATACACCTCAACAGAATGGGACCGCTGAGCGAAAGCATCGCCATGTCCTGGAGGTTGCTAGGGCACTTCTTCTTGGTACTCGGGTACCCAAGGGTTATTGGGCTGACGCTGTGTTGACGGCATCCTACTTGATAAATCGGATGCCTTCTCGTGTCTTGGGGTCGAAGTCTCCCCTTTCACTCCTGTTTCCTTCCTGTCCTGTGTTCTCCATTCCACCTAAGGTCTTTGGTTGTGTTTGCTATGTTCACGCCCATCACAGGAAGGACAAGTTAGATCCGAAAGCCGTTCGCTGTGTGTTCCTTGGCTATTCGTCCACTCAGAAGGGATATCGGTGTTTCCATCCCTCTACCCGTCGTCGGTTTGTTTCTCTAGATGTTACCTTTTTTGAGAGTCTTCCCTTCTTCTCAGTTGATCGGACTTCTCTTCAGGGGGAGCTTGGGAGTATTGACGAGAGTCCGATACCTCCACAGGGGGAGATTCCTCAACCAGTACCCCTTGATTTGCCTGATGAGTCTCCTGTACCCTTGTCCTTATCTCCTACTGACACTGTGCCACAGGATCCGCAGCTGAAGACATATGCCAGACGACGTCAAAAAGAGAAACAGTCCACCATCCAAGCTCACTGCCAGGAAATCCAACTCGATCCAGGTAATCGTGTCCTCAGTGATCCTCATGATGATATGTCTGTTGCTCCTTCTACTATCCTTCCCATAGACATTGATGTACCTATTGCTCATCGGAAGGGTGTTCGGAACTGTGTTACCAAGCACCCTATCTCTCACTTTGTTTCCTATCAGCAGCTCTCATCATCCTACAGGGCATTTGCTACTTCCCTATCCAGTGTCGCTCTGCCATCCGGTGTCTCAGATGCCCTTAGCCAGCCTCAGTGGAAAGCAGCCATGCTAGAGGAGATGGCAGCTCTAGAAAAGAATGGTACTTGGGATTTGGTTCCATTGCCTAGAGGAAAGAAACCCGTGGGGTGCAAGTGGGTATATACAGTGAAATACAAAGCAGATGGAAGCATCGACAGGTACAAGGCCCGTCTCGTTGCAAAAGGGTACACACAGACTTATGGGATTGACTACCAAGAGACGTTTGCTCCTGTGGCCAAGATGAACTCAGTTCGAGTTCTATTATCTCTGGCGGCAAATTTTTCTTGGCCCCTCCACCAGTTGGATGTCAAGAATGCCTTCCTCCATGGTGATCTAGAGGAAGAGGTCTACATGACAGGTCCTCCAGGGTTTAGTCCGACTGGGAGTAAGGAACTTGTGTGCAGACTGAAGAAAGCCTTGTATGGGCTTAAACAGTCACCGAGGGCTTGGTTCGAGAGGTTCAGTTCTGCAGTCAAGAAGATTGGCTACTCGCAGAGTCAGGCGGACCACACTCTTTTCATTAAGAGAAGTCAAGGTCGTCTTACTGCTCTTATTGTGTATGTGGATGATATCGTGATCACAGGAGATGACCCAGATGAGGTTTGTAAATTGAAAAAATACCTCGGCACAGAGTTCGAAATCAAGGATCTGGGAACCTTGAGATACTTTCTGGGCATTGAGGTTGCTAGGTCAAAGCAGGGTGTGTTCATCTCACAAAGAAAGTATGTACTTGATCTCCTTCGAGAGTCAGGAAACTTGGGAGTTAAACCAGCCGATACGCCTATAGAGCAGCAACATCGGCTAAATCTTGTTGATGGGGATCCCATTGCTGATACAGGCCAGTTCCAGAGACTTGTTGGGCGTCTCATCTACCTTTCGCTGACACGACCAGATATTGCATATGCAGTCAGTGTCATCAGTCAGTTCATGCATGCCCCTCGCTCTCCACATCTTGAAGCAGCACACCGAGTGTTACGCTATCTTAAGGGGGCTCCAGGGAAGGGTATCCTGTTTAGTAAGAATGGACACCTGCGAGTTGAAGCTTATACAGACGCTGACTGGGCAGGTTCAGTCACTGACAGACGTTCCACATCAGGGTACTGTACGTATGTGGGGGGTAATCTGGTGTCTTGGCGCAGCAAAAAGCAACCAGTTGTCGCTCGCTCCAGTGCCGAAGCAGAGTACCGTTCTATGGCTCATGGTGTATGTGAGCTTCTATGGTTGAAGACTATGCTCAGTGAGCTCGGATATCCTGTCAAAGGGTCTATGCAGCTGTATTGTGACAATAAAGCAGCCATCAACATTGCTCATAATCCAGTTCAACACGACAGGACAAAGCACATTGAGGTAGACCGTCACTTCATCAAAGAGAAGCTTGGTCAAGGACTTATTTGCACACCGTATGTCCATACTGCTGATCAAGTTGCAGATGTGTTAACTAAAGGTGTAACTAAAGGGATCTTAGAGCACCTGTTATCCAAGCTGGGCATGATAGATATCTTCGCACCAGCTTGAGGGGGAGTGTTGTCAGGGACCTACTTGTAATATCTTATATTCTACAGGGGGCCCTTGTAATATTGTAAAACTTCACTTAATATATATATTGGGTGAAATCGTGTAGGCTATTCTAAGCTCTACACGATTTCTCCTCTTTCCCCTATTCTCTTCACCTCTCCTCTCTTCCATCTCTAACCCTAATCTCTTATCCTGGTTACGATCCAAGATTACAACAGCTTTTCCTGCCTACCAACCTCAGCAACCTCAAAGAGGTCCATCTCATCAGTCTCCTATCTCTGCTCCTTATGCTCCCACTGGTCCTTCTGGGAAATCCTCGACTAAGGAGAGGCCCAAGTGCAATTTCTACAGCAAATTAGGGCATGTGCGTGCCAAATGTTGGAAGTTACACGGTCGCACTAGCTAGCCAAGGTTTTCTAGTGCTCATACAGCCAGTATGGATACTCATGTTCCCCCTCGGGAATAGTCTCTGCCGAGTTCTTCGACATTCGCTCCTCCTGGTGGTATCTCAGCCACGGAGCTTGCAGGCCTTCGACGATTGCTTCAGCAACTGGATGGTCCTTCTGCCACATCGTCAACCTCCTTTGCCCAGTCAGATAACCCTCGACCTGCTCATCAAGTGTCCCGTCCATAATCCAGTCCTACTTGAATCATTGATTCGGGGGCTTCGGAACACATGATGGGCATGTCCTTATTTTCCAGTTATTATATCTGTTCTGGCCGTGATAAGGTGAAGACTGCTAATGGCACCTTATCCTCAGGGTCTAAGAAAGGGAATATCCTTCCCTCTCCTAAACTACTTCTTTCATCTGTTTTGCATGTTCCTAGATTTACTTCTAACCTATTTTCTGTTAGTACTTTGACTAAGACCCTAAACTGTAGTGTCACTTTCTCCCCTACTTCTTGTTTCTTTCAGGATGTAGAGACGAGGAGGACGATTGGCACTGGACATGAAGTTAATGGCCTCTACCTTCTGGATGGACTACAGTCTCCTGCTAGTAGGAGTAGTGGATAGATGTTTTGAGCTGGCATGCCCGTCTGGGGCATGTTTCTTTTCAGTATTTGAAACTCTTATTTCCTAGTTTGTTTGTTTCTGTTTCATTTTCTGCTTTACACTGTAGGACTTGTGAGCTCTCCAAGCATTGTATATCGAATTATCCCTCCAGAGGTAATAGAAGTTCTACTTGTTTTGACATTGTGCATTTTGATGTATGGGGCCCTTCCCCAACTACTTCTATCTTTGGCTTCCGCTATTTTGTTTCATTTGTTGATGACTATACTAGGCGCACATGGGTTTATCTCATGAAAACCAAAGATGAGGTTCATTCCATCTTTCAAGGTTTTCATAAGATGACCCAAACCCAGTATGGCTCATCCCTCAAGGTCCTTCGTACTGACCAGGGTAGAGAATATATGTTTGGGGGTCTTTAACACTACTTCCTTGGTCATGGGATTTGTCATCAAAATTCCTGTAGCTACACCCTTCAACAGAATGATGTAGCTGAAAGGAAAATGCCATAGTTGACAGAGGTAGCTCAATCTCTTTTGATTGGCTCTCATGTCCCCAAATCCTATTGGTGGATGTTGTGTTGACGGCTGCCTACTTGACTAACAGAATGTCATCTCGTGTCCTCAAATTCCAATCTCCTATTCAGGTCCTTGCTCCTGGCTATCCTCTATTCACTATTCCTCCTCGCATCTTTGGGAGTGTATGCTATGTACATATCCTGGGTCCCCATCGCAACAAACTAGATCCCAAAGCGCTCAAGTGCGTCTTTCTTGGTTACTCCTCTACCCATAAGGCGTACAAGTGTTACCATTTGTCCTCTGGGAAGAAGTTTGTCTACATGGATGTCAATTCCGTGAGGAGCTATCCTTTTTCTCGCCCACCTTTCTTCAGGGGGAGAGTAGTAATGAAGATAGGTGGACTGTTCCTCTTCCTACTATATCCCTATCCCCTCCTCTAGAGTTTAAGCACTATCCGCCTACTCATACTACTAGTGGGATTCATAGTGCTCCTGGAGCTCAAAAGGAGCTCAAAGTCTATAGTAGAAGGGAGAAAGCCACAGCCGATCCAGTACCAGTGGTTCCTTCCTTGAATCCAGGTAATCCTCTCTCTCTCTATACCTGTCATTTCTCCTTCTATTGATGCTTCTGATCTTCCTATTGCTTTAAGAAAAGGAATCAGAAGCTGCACCCAGCATCCTCTGAGCCACTTTGTCTCCTATGATGCCTCGTCCCCCTTCTATAAAGCCGTTATTACGTTCCTTTCTACTATTCCTATACCCTCTTCAATGGTAGAAGGGTTGACTCAACCAAGATGGAAAACTGCTAGGAAATGAGAGCTCTGGACAAGAATGAGACATGGGAGCTTGTTGACTTGCTAAGAGACAAGAAACCTGCGCGTTGCAGATGGGTGTTCATAGTCAAGTACAAGGCAGACGGGTCAGTTGAGAAGTATAAGGCGAGATTAGTAGCCAAAGGAGTACACCCAGACCTATGGGATTGACTATGTGGAGACCTTTGCACCTGTAGCAAAGATAAACTCCATCAGGGTGTTGTTGTCATTGGCAGCAAAACAAGAGTGGAATTTGCATCAGCTATTGGATATGAAGAATGCTTTTCTTCATGGGCATCTACATGAAGAAGTGTACATGGTGCCTCCTCATGGATTCACTCCACTAGGAAATAGCAAGGTGTGTCGACTAAAGAAAGCCTTCTATGGACTTAAACAATCTCCAAGGGCATGATTCGAGAGATTTACCCTAGCTGTGAAAAAGCTAGGCTATACTCAAAGTCAGGTCGACCACACCCCATTTGTGAAGCATCAACCACTGCCCTCATTGTTTATGTTGATGACACCATTCTCACAAGGAATGATGCAGAAGAGGTGGCTACGCAAAAGCGTCAGTTAGCAGAGGAGTTTGAAACTAAAGATCTAGGACCTCTCAAGTACTTCCTAGGCATCGAAGTTGCAAGATCCAGTCAGGGGATCTTCATCTCTTAGAGGAAGTATGTCTTAAACTTGTTACAAGACTCAGGCAAGTTGGGTACCAAACCAATGGAAACTCCTATAGAGTAGAATCACCAGTTAGCAGATGACAGTGGTGAGCTAATACAAGATGTAGGGAGCTTTCAAAGGCTGGTTGGGTGATTGATCTATCTCTCCCTGACTCGACCCGACATTGCCTATGTAGTGAATGTGATCAGCCAGTATATGCACTCAAACAGAGGTGCTCATCTAGAGGCAGCACATTAGACCTTGAGATATCTCAAGTTAGCTCCTGGCAGAGGTCTTTTGTTTGAAAAGAATGGCCACATGCGTATGGCGTATACCGATGCAGACTGGGCAGGGCCGAAGGTGATCGAAGATCTACTTCTGGATATTATACCTTGGTTGGGGGCAATCTGGTCACTTGGAGAAGCAAGAAGCAACCTGTTGTCGCCAGATCTACTGCAGAGGCCGAATTCAGAGCAATGGCTCATGGCCTGTGTGAGATGTTCTGGTTGAAGGTGTTGGTTGCTGAACTTGGTTTCCAAGCTTGTACTGTGACAACAAGACCACCATCAGCATTGCTCACAATCCCATTTAGCATGATCGTGCCAAGTATATTGAGGTGGACCGCCACTTCATTAGAGAGGAGATCATCTCTGGAACAGTGTGCACCCCTTTTGTGAAGACTGATGAATAGGTTTCAGATGTTTTCACGAAGAGAGTTCCCAGTTGGCAACTCCATAAGTGTTTGTGCAAGTTGGGCATGAGAGATATCTATACAGCAACTTGAGGGGGAGTGTTATCATATACTTAGAAATACGTATTTAATATATATCGAGTGTAGTTCTGTAAATACTCCCCTTGAGGGGTATATTTGTCTTTTGGTTGTGATCTTTTATATAAATAAGATTTATGGAGTCATGGTGACCTAACACATGACATCCTTCTCTCTCTTCTCTCTTTGATTGCCTAACCCTAACCCTAACCCTAACCTAATCACCATTTCAACTCGGTGTTCGTTTTAGGGTTGGAACTAGGCATAGAATAAGATTTTGGGACGATATTTGGTGTGGTGAATCCTCTTTTCAAGATGATTTCCAGCCCTCTATGCTCCTTTCGTGAGAAAGAACTGGTATATTCAGGAGTGTGTTCTAGGCATCGGAGAGGCTACAGGATAGAATTTCGGTTTAAGGAGTAATCTCAATGACTGGGAGATAGAGCCCATGTCTAGATTACTTCTCCGTTTTCAAGATACCCATATTCTTCCCATAGTCCAAGATAAGTAGATGTGGATTTGGATTTGGAGTAAGGATTGTTCCTTTCGCTTCGTTCTTTTATAGGGGTTTAGATGATTCCTCCAACTCTACCTATCCCGTTTCTCTTGTTTGGAGATCCAAGATTCCATCTAAGATTGCGTTCTTCAGTTGGTTGGCTTCGAATGAGAGAATTTGACAGTTGATCACTTAAGATCTAGAGGGGTCATTATCATTGATTATTGTTCGATGTGCAAGCACTGTGGGGACTATCAATCACCTTCTGTTACATTGTGATGTAGCGAGGGAGGTTTGGTCTTTTTCCCTTTGAGTTCACGATGAAGTGGGTGATGTCAGGCTCTCTTATGCTCCCCATTCTCAGTTGGCACTATTTCGCCTTCTTTTCTAGAGGGCGAATGCTTCCTTTTGCGATAGTTTGGGGTCGTTGGTGAGAGAGGAATCAGAGAATATTCGAAGGAAAGGGTGAAGATTTGGCTTTGATCACTCTTAACATTAAAGGGTTGATGTTCCATTGGTCTAAGGTGTTTGTGGAGTGTGAAGGGCTCTATTTTCGAAGACTTTGTTTTCCGCTGGGATGTCATTTATTCTAGGGACGCGTGATTGGTGCGTTCTTTTCCTTTTTCCTTTTCTTCGTCTTTTGCTTTTTTCTTTGGGCTCAGCCTCTGTAGGTCATCTCGACCTCTTTGGTTGTTTCTTTTGTATCAGTTTGCCTTTTTAATGAAACTTATACATATTCGAAAAACATTACCTTCACTTAACGAAAGCTCCTTGATAGGCTCCAATCAAGCTTTCAATAACCTCCTTCAAACAAGAAGAGAGAACCGTAGCCAAAAAAAGTTTAAGCTTTGGATACATGACTGATAGGATGGAAATCCCTCAACTCCTCCACCCCTCCCATTTTGGAATTAGATTGATGCAAGTGGTATTAAAACCTTTATCTCATCTTACCCTTTAATGCAATTAATAATAATAACTAACAAGGACTGTGTTCTAGCGAAACCATCCCGGCTAGAGCTTTGTTCCCTTCAAGAGCCTTAATCGCCCTGAACACTTCATTTCTTCAAACTACCTTTCAAGCCAAGCCATTGTACCCATATCGAACTATGTTGCATGGACTCATCTAAACAGGAAAAGTGCATGTGTCAGACACGTGTAAGAATCCAACACCACATAGATTCTGGTGTCACTTACAAATTTTATCTTGTTTTTTCTTTCCTCTCTTGCAAGATACTAACCGACATTTGGCATAGGTTATGAGCTCTACATTTTAGGATTGAAGTTTTCTATGGAACAAATATAACATCACATACATGTACTCTCTTGCCTATAAGTATATGATAACAAATCATAAGATATTGTCACATTATATAAGAAAGAGGGAAATGATTTTTCCAGTGAAGTTTTTACCTCTTCCAATCAACATTTGACAGAAATGTCCTCACTTCACATTTAACTTTTGAAAATACAAGGACAACGTTGGGCATTTTCATCATATATTGTCAAACGTTGACCAAGAGAGGTAAAATGCTCATTGGAAAAATCATTTCCTAAAAACAATTACTTAATTTCACACTATTTAAAGTATTGTCCCCAAATCCTATTTTCCAATATTCATCGAATTGGAGACTGCACCTAAGTCAGACTCTGACACCCGTACCTATATCGATGCAACATAAATATCCAAAGAAGTAAAGGAATCCCATAAAGAGTGGTTATTGTTACTTATTATTATTATTATTAATGTAATAAATGTACCGGCCTAAGGCCACGGGGGGGGGGGTCACAGGCTAAAGGCCACCAGGGGTTCGGGAACCGGGGCCCCATCAACGTCGGTACATTTCTTAGGGGATTTCGGTAATTTTCTTCTTATAGTTTTATGTTATAAATATATCAGGAGACGTATGGAGAAGGTAATGTTGCTTAGTACGATTTCCTCTTACTCCCAATTCTTCTATCTCATTCTCTATGAAACCCTCATTAACTAACAGTTATATTGAGGCCTTCTAACGGATAAAGCTTCTCATAAAACAGAAAGATTTCTTCTCAGATTGAAGATTTCGCCTCCACCATTCTATCCCCCACTACAGGCCTACTAATGCAATTCACCCTTCTCCACACATTGGTAATCATGAAAAAAATTTAGTTCTTGTACCCCACTTGAGACCTTCAATTTTTGGAGTTTGTCTCCAATTAATCTAGATCTTACGAACAAATTTCTTTTTAAGCTCGTCGTTGTTTTTCTCCAAACCAGATACCAATCCCTCTTTATTGTCAATAGTTCCAAAATCCTGTAATTTCCTTCTTCTTTTTTGATCAAGTATAAATTTTATTGATATCAAACCAAAGCCAGAAACAAACACAACAAAACTAAAGGGCATCCCATCTAAATACAAAATCTTTGAAGAAGAGACCATGACACTCTGAGAACAATTTAGACCGCAATAAAACCAGCCCCTACATGTTAAGAATGATCAAGGCTAGATCTTCACTCTTCTCCAGTTCCTTTCGTTCCATAACCCCCAAACAATTGCAAACGGGAGAAGCCTCCAAAGGATACGCCCTCTAGATGAAATGGCAAATGACCGCCAGATGAGCAAGAGATCCATAAGAGACCCCGGCATAACCCAAGTCATCTTGAACTCAAACATGAACGGATACCAAACCTCCTTGGCCATGTCGCAATGCAATAAGAGGTGATTGACAGTCTCCCCATTGTGTTTGCACATACAACGGTAGTCCACAATGCAAAGACCCCTAGATCTCAAATGATCCACAGTCAAGATCTTATCCACAACATCCGCCCAAACAATGAAAGCCACCTTGATGGGACTTTGGACCTCCACACCTACGAAGTAGGAAAACCAATACCAGGAATTCTGTGCAACACATCGTAGAAGGATCATACCGAGAAAGAACCACCTTTAGTCCAAATCCAAACCATACTATCTTGAACCTGAAGGGGCAAGTGGATTTTGTGCAGACAAAGGGCAATCTAGACAAGGGCTCAATCTTTCAATCCTTGAGATTTCTCCTGAAGCCAAAGTTCCACCCCGTAACCTCCCCCCTACTGGTTGTGTGTCCTTTGTTCTTGTGCTTGGTCCTGGTCATGACAAACTTTCTCTTCGCTCTGTTAAATGTATCGTTTTGGGCTATTCTCGTACTCAGAAAGGATACCGTTATTGTTTTGCGTCTCGTCGTTATTATGTCAATGCTAATGTCACATTTTTTTAGTCTACTTTTTTTCATCTCTTGGGGAGTCTTATGATTCGGATCTTGTGTCTCTTCATCAGGGGGGAGTTTACCAGTTCGTTACCTACTGCGGTCCCTATGTCTGTTATACCAGTTTTTTTTTTTTTTTTTGATAAGTAAAATTAAATTAATAGGCAAAAGCCAAAAGATACAACCACATGGGAGGCTAGTCAAGCTGACCAAAACACAACCCAAGCAGGACAAAACAAAGGAACCAAAACACCCTTCAACTTCCTTCCCTAGCACAAATGTGCTCCCACCGAAAAACGAAGTCTTCAAAGAACAAGCCTTTACACACCAAAACCGTCTTAGACCACATATACATCAGCCCTTTGATATTAAGGATAATGGAGTGCATATCTGAATGCTTATCTTCAAAGACTCTTTGGTTCCTCTCTTTCCAGATTCCCCAAATAATCGCCAGAGGGTCACATTTTCCAAAGCGCGTTCCCTCTAGATGAAAAAGCCATGGAATTCCAAGTGAATGAGGTTCTTAAGAGAAGCCGGCATAACCCAACTCACCCCAAAGTTGGACAGAAAAACACTCCAAATCTTTGTAGCCTTCTCACAATGAAGCAGAAGATGATCCACTGATTCCCCATTAGATTGGCACATCCAACAATATTGCACCAGGGTAAATCCTCTCGCCATCAAGTGATCCATAGTTAGGATCTTGTCCAACGATGCTTCCCACGCAAAGAAAGCAACTTTAGAGGGGGTCTTTGATTTCCAAACCGAGGACACAGGAAAGGTCATTCCCTCCGAATTTTGGAGCTCTACGTAAAAGGATCTCACCGAGAAAGATCCTCCTTTAGACCAGTACCACCATCTTCTGTCCTTTACCATCGGTCTGAGAATGATATCCTGCAGTCTCGCTAATAGTCTAGCAAGCAGATCGATCTCCCAATCGTTCAAGTTTCTTCTGAAGCCCAAATTCCACCCACCTTCTTCCCCTTCATTGTAATGGCAGTCCAAGATTGACCTTCTTTTCCTATCTGAGATGGAAAACAACTCCGGGAAATCTTCTTTCAGCGGCCTTTCGCCACACCAAGTGTCCTCCCAAAAGCCAATGCTGTCACCTTTTCCGACTTTAAATCGCACCCCTTTCTCGAATTTTTCACTCACCTTCAGAATACCTCTCCACACACTACATCCATAAGGAGTTCTAACTCCGAGGCTTTTCCATCCGAAGAGGGATACACCGTATTTGCCCACCATGACATTTGCCCATTTGCCTAGGAGGGCAACATCTGAGTATAACCATTTGCCCAGTTATTTCTCCAGATGCTCCGATCAATGTTTATGAGCGTATCAAATCACGTGCAGTTGTGCCTACCTCCTGATACTCAAGCCCATGATCTTTCATTGTCTTCGCTTGAGGTTCCTACTTTTGTTCCTTCCCCGGTTTCCGCTGCAGACTTACTGATCGCCTTAAGGAAAGGTACTCGTGTTAGCGGATGATTTGTTCCCACGCACGTGTTGTGTTGGCCCGACGACCCGTTGGTATACATAGTTGTTTCGCCTATCCCTAACAGGTCGATCTCCTGGGGCAAATGGTTGTTTAACATGGTATCAGAGCCTTATGGCCTAGGAGGTCGTGGGTTCAAGTCTCCAGCAGAGTGTATTCCCGCTGAGGGGGAGTGTTAGCGGATGATTTGTTCCTACGCACGTGTTGTGTTGGCCCAACGACCCGTTGGTATACATAGTTGTTTCGCCTTTCCCTAACAGGTCGATCCCTTGGGGCAAATGGTTGTTTAACAACTCGCACGTGCAATAAACATCCCATTACTGACTTTGTTTCACTTCTTCGTGTGTCTCCTACCTTTCAGAGTTTTGCTCTCTCCTTGTCGGCTGTTTTTGTTCCTACTTCTCTTACGCAGGCTCAGTCTTCTCCTGGTTGCAAATTGGCTATGGATGAGGAGATGGCTGCACTTCATCATAATCGTACTTGGGATCTTACTCCACTCCCTCTAGGGAAGCAGACTGTTGGATGTTGATGAGTGTACACCATCAAGTATTTTCCCGATGGATCTACTGAGCGCTTAAAGGCGCGCTTAGTCGCCAAAGGGTATACTCAGACGTTTGGTGTGGATTATTTTGAGACTTCCTCCCCGGTGGCTCGGCTGAATTTTGTTCGAATTCCTCTACTATGGCAGTATGTTGTGATTGGCCCTTATATCACCTGGATATAAGGAATGTCTTCTTGCATGGGGCAACCGCCTAGGTATGTTCCTTTTGGTCAGGCTCAGTTGGTTTGTCGCCTGCGGAAAGCTATTTATCGTTTGAAGCAATCGCCTCGAGCTTTGTTTGATAAGTTCAATTCAGTTGTGCTCGGTTATGGTTTTCCATTCGATTTTTGTTAGACGGTCTTCTGCCGATGTTATTGATCCAATTGTGTATGTGGATGACATCATTATCACAAGAAGTGACTCCTGTTTATATTTCAGACTTGAAGACTCATTTGTCTCAGACAAGAAGTGACTCCTGTTTGTATTTCATTACCTTACTGTACACATTGGGATGTATTGTGACAATCAAGCTGCTAGTTTTATTGCTAGCAATCCAGTGTTCCATGAACAGACAAAGCACATCGAGGTTGCTTGTCATTTTATCCATGACATGGTGTTACACAAACAGATCATCACTCCATATATCAATTCAGTAAATCAATTGGGAGATGTTCTTACAAAGGCCTTGCCTATAAATCCCTTTTTCTACTCTACGTACCAAGCTAGGCATGTTTGATTTGTATTCCCTAGCTTGAGGGAGAGTGTTAGAGTTCTTAGTTTATTTACTTTATGTTTATATTACATAGTTGGGCTTTATGTTCTATTAATCTAAGTGGGCCCACACCACTTACGTGACTAGTATTTATATCACAATGAGGCCAAACTATCTAAGTTTGTTACTCTCTCTCTTTTTCTCTTCTCTTCTCTTTTCTTTCTTCTCTCAAACCCTAGGACTTTACTTCTTACAATTACCAATCAAAAATAAAATAAAAAACTATGTAGATAGGGAACTCTAGCTACAATAACTAACAACCATACAAAGTCACCCACCTAAGTTCTCATGAATGAAGACCTCCCAATTAGAAATGAAGGTAGCAAGGGGCACCCCCTTGAATTCTTTAATTGAACTACACAAGATCAACTTGGAATGGATCTTCCCTATTACTGAATCTTCTGACCCATATTTATCTTCAAAAATTCGACTATTACATTCCCTTCCAAAGACTCAAAAAAGGGAAAATTGACTATTCATTTAAATATGTACTCATGATTTAAAAAAAATTAGTCATCTTACGTTAGTTTCTCTTTGTTTAAGTTATTTAATGTTAGGTTGAACCAATCAAGTTCAGTTGATATAGGTCAGTCTCGACCACCTCACCAGCTATTAGAAGAAACGGTGCAGCATGTGGAAAAGGCACACCACCACCGTCATCATCATCCAGATTTGATATAAAACATAGATGCACAAAAACCAAAAGTCCAGATTTAACTAAATCCTTTTAATATGGAACATTTTAGCACCAGTATGGCAGTAAGGATTTAGAAAAAGTAGCCAGAAACAATGGAATTTATTGCATTTTTTATTGGAAAATAAGTTGTTCATTAGGCTAGTCATGATTCAACTACCAGAAGATCATAGTTTTATAACCGACTTGACAAGAATGAGTAAGCAAGAAAAAATTATCAACTGAATATTCAACAATATCAGACTGAAATATGTGTCCAACATCTTCCCCAGCCAAACATGAGAAAATCTCCAGGCCAACATAAGAAACATAAACAATTCAATATATGAACCTTTTATATTTGCTAGGCAGCTAGGATAACTGACATGAAAACCAATTCTTGTCAAGCATTCTAAAAAAACATACAATAACTACACTCACCAGCTCAAGAAGGAAATGTGAATCCTGTGAATATAACTCTTGTGAAAGACAATGGAGCGCCCTCCCTAGACGAGCATGCTGCTTCTTTAACATGCTAGTCTCAGCATGTGTAAGACCTGGGACCAGACCAAATTCCTCACGCCTAATAGAATCAATAATAAGGGCCGCATCCTGGACTCCGTCTTGTTTCGATGAAACTTTTTTTTTTGATCGGTATCGTTTTGATGAAACTCTTATGCAACCATCGCCAGATTTCACATTTGACAACTCGTTGAGATCCTTCCCATCACGGACTTCACTAAATGCTTCATTATGTCCATCTGCCTCAACAGTGAGTATCATTTGAACATCGGAAGAGGGCAGATTCTCCGCTACATTTTGTGTATACTTTGAATCCATGCATGATGCAGGACTCGAAGCTTTAACGCTTGAGGGCCCAAATGACACAAACAAGTCATTAGCAGTTACAGAACTAAATGCATGGTAATCTGCAATCCATTCCAATACACCAAGAGACAATCCAATGTCATGAAGCATGAGCCGGTGATTGATTTGGCTGCATTCACGTAAAATGGCTAAAGGAGCATCTTTTGTAAAAGACCGCAATCCTGAAAGCAGTACATCAGCAGCAAAACTACGAAATTCTGATGGTAGGTAACCAAGACAATCGAGGATAAACCTTGATGCAACAGGAACAGCTTTATTTGTTCTACATTGGTTTTTGCATATGTCAGCGAGAAGTGGGTTAGCAGTGGTTTCCTTGTCAAGCAATTGTTCTCCTATCAAGGATTTTTCATGCATGTCAATATCCCACTTATTATTTACTTCTGTGGAATCCATAAAATTTGTTATGATAACTTCCATTGCTCGGCGTGCATGGCATTTTAGAAGGGAAAGGGGAATGTGCCTTTCCCCACCATACAAAGAAAACAAAGATATCAATTTCACCGCAGTTTGGAAGGAGGAACCTTGAAGTGAGGCTTCCAAGAACTCATCAACAGTCGCCGAATGATCAATCCGGATTATTTTCCCATCTCTTGTCACTAAACACAACAACTCTTTGGTATGGACTTCATTCAACAACCATTCCATGAGAGGCCCAAGCGAGGGAGCAAATATAAGGTCCCAATGAGACCATGACAGAAGATCTGATAACATTGGTGCTTTAAGTAAGCATTCAATTGCATCCTTAGCTGAAACCGTTCCAAGAGCACCAGTTCTCACGCCTAAGTCAGCCTTGAGCCCAGTGCTTTCAAACAAATGGTTCGGATTTTGCACCAATGAGTCCCTAATATAGCATGTCCCCAACAATGATACAGAAAACAAAACAGAGCCAGAAATATCACTGTTTTTGTGCTTGTTCAAAAATTCGAGAAGACCTTCTGAGGTATCATTTGCAGTTACTTGAAAGCTGATTATAGGGAATTGCATCTCCAAAAGCGCAGATATGTGCTGCTTGGTTATAATATCAGTCTCCCACAAGCTACTAGCAGCTTGTGATAGTAATATTAGCAACTGATGCTGAAGCATAGACACCCCCAAAAGAGACTTCTTGCAGGGGTCTCCACACATACTTTCAAGCAATTCATTAGGGAGCAGAGAAGGGCGTTCCTCTAAGAATCTGAAAAACTCCCCATAGCCAAGGGAATCAAATTCCTTGACCGAAAATTCATTTCTCAACCATATCTCGCAATTACGTAACATTCTCAAGCATATAAATTGTTTTTCTAGCGGTGATTTTCCTTCTCTTGGAATGCCATGATCAACTTCAAGATATGTATCAATTTTCTTGATAATATCATCCACAGTTACACCTGCAGAGTGAATTAGGAAAATAAAAAATTGGAATAAGTTATGCCACTCTCACGTGCAGGAGATAAAGAGGTTTCAATTTAGTCAAGAAACATCAGAACTGTATTGCAAAAATTATTTTAGACAGATCAATTTAGAAAGAAAGAAAGAGCATAAGGAAGTGCATTCAAGTAAATATTTAACAGCATGGAATGTTTTCGTGATAAAAGAATCTTAGTGGCTCCTTTCCTCTCCTATAGCCAGCGGTCTATGTAAAAGAAAAATGGTCAATTTTCAGGAATTTGCCATGTCAAACACCCATCCCATACTCTCTTGTCAAAAACATGCCCACGTTCGTATTCGGATGAATCTTAAATTACTAATTAATCAATGTAATCATCAGCATAATCCTTACCACAACTATATGGGATTTCAAGCTATCACTTAGATACTTGTTTACAAAATTTTATATATAACCTAATTAAATTATTCCTATATGCATACTCGTATAATAGAACATT
Organism: Euptelea pleiosperma; assembly: GCA_035048495.1. Classification (NCBI taxonomy): domain Eukaryota; kingdom Viridiplantae; phylum Streptophyta; class Magnoliopsida; order Ranunculales; family Eupteleaceae; genus Euptelea; species Euptelea pleiosperma. The sequence continues at coordinate 7,458,825 of CM068546.1, read as the reverse complement.
TTATAAATTGTACAGATGTGTCAGGAATATCGCATTTGCTGCGGTCAGTGCATCTAACATTTCCTTTCTTTTTTAAAGGTAGAAAAGCTTTGACATGGACTATGGAGTATCTCACAAAGATGGAGAAGAAATAGTGGAAGTGTTTTATAGTCCCATTGGTATTGCAGATTCTACCAAAGCAAAGATCATAGCAATGCTTCAGGTGTTGAAAATTTTCAATGGAAGCTTTGATCGTCCTTAGTAGTTAAAAACAATTCTGTCAATGTTATTAGGTGGGCCATGCAGTAAAGGCAATACCATTAGAGATTCGCAAACAGTGTTGAGCATATAAGAGAATTGTTTATAGGATGGATCATTATATTATCACATATCATAGGGATTTATCTTCCCTAACCTCTATACATAAAATATACTTCTTGTTAACCTGAAAAAAAAATTCCCTCTCTTTTGCCCTCCTAATAAAATGCAAGGAATGCTAGCAACCAACGGAAAGGTGCATACCGTGCATTACATCGTTGCCACCCCTCTCCTCCTCCTCCTCTTGATCATCGTCATCGTCATCATCATCCTTATAAGCCTAATCCCAACTATATGGGGTAGGATGCACAAATCCTGCTCCTCCATTCTAAAGACACGTCCTTGATTAATGTAAGCTTCTTCCATTGCGCACTTCCCACTAAGTTGCAAAGATAAGTGGCAACGCCTCACCGACTCATTCATCGTGATGTGGCGCAAGAGAGTTGTTGTGATTTTCTTTGATGTGGCAAGGGAGTTTTTTTTTTTATTTTGATAAGTCACAAGAAATATATTAAGGAAAGGAGATCGAGAAGATCTCAAAGTACAGGGAGCCAAGAGAAAGCAAACAAAAAGCATCAAAAATCGTCTATCTTGTCAACAAGGTATCAATTCGAAACACCATGTCCGAGAAGAAGACACCACTCATGTCCGGTGAAATACTACCCCAGCTATGCATGAAGGCCTTAATACTAATGATAGTATCTTGTAGAGATCCTTCTACTCCTCTAAATGTCCTGTTGTTGGGTATTCGGAAATAGAATAATAGAAGAATGTTTTAAGACAAATAGGGATTTGATGCATTGTAATTCGATAACGCAACTTAAAGCAGAGAGAGCATTTACTGGAAAGGGCTTTAATGACAGGAAGATGGCAGTCCTACAAAGTAATTGTGATTTGTGAGGACATTCTTCATAGCGACTATCACAAATACTGGTATCCCTTCTTAGAGAAAGTAGATAGGGGATGGTTAAAGCTCATTTTTAAGGTAACTCCATTGGTAATGTGGGTCCAGCCAAATGATGAAAGAGGTTAAAGTGTTCCGAAGTCGGTTCTGCATTTGTGCAGCGGACTCTAAGGAGGTAGAGGTCAAAGATCTTCCACAGGGCTTTAAGGTTTTCAAGGAGAATTCATACCCTTTAGAGATAAAAGGTTATTTGAGCAATGCATTAGGCTAAGGCTGAGAAATGCAAGACTAACAAACACTATTGAACACAATAAAATAATTAGTTAAAAGATGGACATTGTTGATCTATCATACTATTGGGGGATGCGAATAGCATCGCGGATTCACTTAGCTAAAAAAAGGTGCAAAGAACCATTTTGTGTGTGGTTCTCTGCCCTAAACTTATATATATTCTTTTAATGATATAAACGTCACGGTTACTTATTGAAAAAAAAAAGGACTGATTTCCATAACTTAACACACTAGACAAGCATTTCAATGGGTCAATATACTGTTTAGATTCACCAGACAGTGATGTCTTATTATAGACAATATCTGGGTCAATTTATTGGACTTCTTATCAATAACAAGAAACTATTGTTAATATACAGGAAAGAGTAAACAACTACAGAAGAAAATTCCTTGTTTACAAAAGTTCTCCATGTACGTTAGTGTTAAATGAACTATCCACTATTTCTTTTGCATCCTAAGCATGAAAAAGGAACACGTGAGCTAGTTTCCAATTTCCCCCTAGTATGCAAGATGTTCTTCCAATTGCATTAAACAAAACTACACTTATCCCAAGGATTTCCTTCAAAACAAGAGACCAATCCATCATCAATCTCCATAAGGCATTTCTAAATACACAAGAAAAACACACACACACGTAATCATGACGTCCCACATTGGATCTCCTTGAATTTTTGTAAATTTAATATTACATTAAGACTTCAATTTGGCCACACAAAAATCAAATAATTAAAGTTCATCAAATTATTTTGATTTTTAAAACCATTCATACTGATACCGGCATGCTTCCCTCAGTTCGGCGTAATCGTGCTTTAGAAAGAAACCCGATAATAAATAGTAGAAAGTAGCCAAAAAAAACTATCCCTTAGTACCCCACTTCCATACTAACAAATCCCTTGAAAGACTATAAATTGTAGGATTTCAATTACTTCTCTCAAAGAAGTGGCTCATCGTCAAATCTTTGATGGAGAACCAACTAATAGAACCTCGGACAAGCATCACAAAGTTTATCAATGTTGCACCATTCTTCTTCAAAATCCGTGTTCTTTCCACTTTCTATTTCTTATCTAAATCCTTCCTTACAATCTTCGAAACTTTTTGTGATTCCTTTCCAAACACCTACCTTCTATGAAATAACTACCTCTTGATTCCTTAAACCGAGCTTTTGACTAATCACTCTTTGCCATATGACCATTTTCTGTCCCCGTGTCACAACAGTTTTCCCAAAACTGTTGCATCACAACTATTCCCAATTGTTTTGCAACACAACTACTTTTTACACAATTAGGATCCAATATTTTCTAAATTCTTGTAAATCAGAAGCATTGTTTAGCGATGTCCTCCTTTTATTTTATTTTTTATAAGTATGTATCATTAAAAAGGGGAGAACCCTAAAAGATACAAAAACAGGGCCAGCTCCTTTAACTCAAAATATTGGAGGAACGCCTAACAAAGATAAGGAAAAGCCTTTACACTCAAAACCAGATCCAGGATATCTCCTTTTTTCCCCTAAAAAAATCCAGGACTTTCTTTCTTTCCATAATGCCCACACAATTGCGAATGGGGGAAAGTACACCAAAGAAGACGACCTCCCCCACTAAGAAAATCCCCCGAGATTCCTTGGAAGACACCTTGATGCAGGACATTTAACCAATACTCCCCAAAAGCCGCGACTGTTGGTAGCGTAAGATTAAATTCCTTTATCTCATAGGATCTATATAGGTTCTCGATCGACACGACCCTTCGTGGGCCCATATCACACAGGCCACCCCCTCGTGGGCCCATATCACACAGGCCACCCCACCCCGAGTGTGCCCCATATTACGCAGGCTGCCCCACTCGAGCCCAGTGTGAAAATGCCCCTGCATTAATCACCCCCGGTGAGGAGACTCGAACACGAGACCTCCTGCTCTGATACCACTTTGATGCAGGACATTTAACTAATACTCCCCAAAAGCCGCGACTGTTGGTAGCATAAGATTAAATTCCTTTATCTCATAGGATCTATCTAGGTTCTCGATCAACACGACCCTTTGTGGGCCCATATCACACAGGCCACCCCACCTCGAGTGTGCCCCATATTACTCAGGTTGCCCCACTCGAGCCCGGTGTAAAAATGCCCCTGCATTAATCACCCCCGGTGAGGAGACTCGAACACGAGACCTCCCGCTCTGATACCACTTTGATGCAGGACATTTAATCAATACTCCCCAAAAGCCGCGACTGTTGGTAGCATAAGATTAAATTCCTTTATCTCATAGGATCTATCTAAGTTCTCAATCGACACGACCCTTCGTGGGCCCATATTACACAGGCCACCCCCTCGTGGGCCCATATCACACAAGCCACCCCACCCCGAGTGTGCCCCATATTACGCAGGCTGCCCCACTCGAGCCCAGTGTAAAAATGCCCCTGCATTACACCTAACACATGATGCAGCACCACGAACTAAATACCAAACAGCATGAAGAAAGTCTACCACACCTCGTACGAGAAGCTATAGTGGATGAACACATGATCTACCGATTCAGCATTTGCCTTGCGTAACACACCCCTATTCAGCAACATCATCACTTTATTAATCAAGTAATCTACGGTCAAAATCTTGTCCTATATCGCAGTCCAAACAAAGAACTTTACTCATGAAGGAATAGGGGCACCCCAAACAACGGACGCCAAGAACTCCCCCTCTCTCCTAGGAAAACTGTGCAAGAGGAGCAAACTTACCTCCAAGTTCTCTTATCCGACTCCTAGTTCAAACTAGGAATTCTTAAAAGCAAGGATTCCAACCTCCCAATCGTTCATGTTCCTCCAGTCTCTAGAAGCCAAAATTCCAAGAAGCGATCTCTCCACTCCACCCAACACAATCCTAAATAACCATTCATTGCCGATCAGATAACGAGTACAACATGGGGAAAGCCTCACAAAGGGGTGCTTCCCCGCACCACTTGTCCTCCAATAAGCTAACTTTATCTCCTTTCCCTACCTTGAAAAGAAGGCCTCTTTCAAGAATCTCTCAGGCGTCCTCCTCCTCTTATTACAATTTCACGTTACTTATCAAAAGCGTATATTTCTCAATAAAAATTATCAATAACCTACAATTTCAACATAATATGTCAGGGTAAATATCAATCAACATCATCATCATCATCATTAGTACCTTAACCCGACTATTTGTGGCGAGCTACTCGAATCTTGTTCCACCATTCGATTCTACCTAAAGCCATATTTGCCATTAAAGCATATGAGTCTTGAAATCCTTCATAACTACTCAAATCCTATTTGCCATTCAAATCTTTTATTTTCACGAAAAAAAAAAAGGAATCAACAAGCTCTTTTCAACTTAATACAGTAATATAACATGTGAAGACTACATGAAGCTTTTCCTTATACGCAAAATATATGCTTCGTTGGCCAAAAAATGAAAAAAAAAAAATAAATAAATACTATCAGGGAGCAATTGAAGATTTGTCCTCCGAAAGGAACTTGAGGATAATACAAACTAGTGCATGCTCTTCGATAAGAAAACCAATTAAGAATGGTGGCTCAGTAAAGCCTGAGTTGTATTGCAAACATGACTCACAGTTTGCAGGTTGAGAGGAGTGCTCATTGATTGATAGTACATCCTTTTTACTTGAAGGCTTAACGTCTATCCTTTCAAATTCTGTAGGAGGAGCAGAAATTGGGGTGATACATCCATGTTGACCGATAGCTTGGAAAGTATCATAGAGGCTATCCCACATCCCACATTTAATAGATGTCACCTGCACCATTTAGAAACAAACATAACCATCATCTGTGTGCACATAATTCTTTTCATGGTGTAATACAATGTTGATTTATGCAAATTAAGAACGGAAGCTAAAGATTAGTATAGAAATCTATTGAGTCAGTTAATTTGACTTTTGAGTTACATATTTAAAGCAAATTAATTTACTAATTTAATTTTCTTAAATTATTTTAAATTAATTCAAGAATATCTAATCATTCTTTAAAAGAGGTTAAGTACCTCATATCTTGGACACATGCAAGTGTTATTAGAGGTTCAATCAAGTCCAGGCTTACTTGAATTCCAGGGATAGGGTAACCACATCCCTTGCACGTTTTGGCAGGCTTCGACTGTCTTCAAGAAGCATATAATGCACGTCTAAGACAGGTTTAAAAATGAATTAATATTAGAGGCTCAGGCTCCAAGGACCCCTTTTTCTAACCCCTCTCGGGAGTAGTGCGCTCAGACGTGGATTTTGTGAATCCAACGATGGTTGAGCACTGGCAAAAAAGTGAAAAAAGTGAATGTCAGCTCAGCGCTATCAACCACCGTTGGATTATGGGAATCCACGGCCGAGCACACGACTCCCGAGAGGGATCGGAAAAAGAGGGTCCCCTGAGCCCGACCCTTAATTAAATTTATTTGTCGTTTCCTGACATAAAAGAAATTCACATATTTCCAACAACAAACATGAAACTACGAAAAAAAGGCTTTCGCCGAAAAACAACTCCAAAATACACAATTCGAGGACCAAATGATATTGATTTCTACATCTACAAGTTGTTCTTTACTTGAAAACCTTAATTGAGTGGTCGTTTCCTCTCAAAAGCAAGAAAATGAGGAAAAAATGATTTTAAGCACTTCTCATCTACTTTAAAATTTCTATCCTAAAAGTAGCATTGCCAAAATATTAAAGGTGAACGTCACTTCGCCATGACACAAATCAACAAAATTCATCGAAAACTCGGCTGATTTTAATACTGTGTTACTAATGTTTCCTAGAGTTTCCACTAAATATCCAATACTGCCTAAAATTTCTAATGTTCCATTATGTTTCCTATGATACTGATAACCAATATACGATTTATCCTTGGGGGACTCTAAGACACTGAGACATAGTCCATTACCAACATTTTAAGCCTTGTCGTATACTAGCTCCATCTTTCAACATAATGCGTATTGATTATAATACAGAGCAAAAAGACAGGATCAACTTACAGCAACATTTAGTAACCCAATAAGCAATACATGCTTTATCCATTAGAAACTAAAACATAGCCCATTACCGACATTTTAAACCTTGCAGTATGCTAGCAACATCCTTCAACATAATGCATCTTGATTATAATACAGAGCAAAAAAGACAAGAACAACTTACAGCAACATTTAGTAATCCAATGCATGGGAAATATGAAAACATTGATTTCATTTTCTTTCTTCGCCGATCTGTTGTTTTATAGAAATGAAGCATCCTGTCAAAAACCTATAAAACAAAACCAAAATGTGCCTTTGAGAAACAGCATGGTATGCTTGAGAGAGAAAAAGAACTAATAAAACCAACCCTAGCCAACAGAATTTAAATTATCAAAAGAAATAGATAGTGAGCATTATTATGAAAATAACATTGTAATTGTCATGTTTCAGTTATGAACTTGACTTACCAGTTTCTCAGTCCAAACAATAACAACAGCAACAATAATAGTAACATCATGCATCATGAAGAATATAACCAAATAACTGCTTTGAAGTGAAAATTACATCAATAAAAAGCAAATGTATATGCCCAAATAAATGACATATAAACCAGCCCTCTTTCAATATATTTTACTTTTACCGATCAAAAAAAAAAGTGAAGAATTTGATACACTTGAAAGAAACATGCATTACGTAATTTAGAGTATAAACCAGATGCACCATTTTTACCAATGAATATTGAACAAGGCAAAAAACCAGAAGTAGATCTGCACACATAAATGAGTTGTGAAAAATATGATATTAACACTTCGCTAGCATAAAGTAGTGGTGTCAACAGGTCAGCTGTTGAGTCAGGTAACAGCATATCCAGACTCAAGGAAATTACTATTTGGTTCTGTAATTTGACCCTGAACCCGACCAAATCATGTCAGGGTAGCCAAACCAAACCTGATTATTAATTGGCTCCAAAAGGATGGGCCAAAACCCAATCAAATTTGTCAGGTATGTTAAATCGGGTATTCAGGTACCCATTGACACCCCAAGTATTAAATGGTGGACGAGAAATTTCGAGTGTCTTCGGGTTTTGAGAGTCAAAAATGACGAAATCCTCACGTTTTTCAGTCCTATTCGCGTTAAGGGACTCCAGTGAAGCAAAACATAGAGCTCTTCTAAGTTTTCTTCAAAATCGGTGGATTTTCAAGACAATTTTCTAGCCATTAGTAGCAGCGAAAGAATTGCCAAAACCATTACCACCTGACAAGGCGAAAATCTAGAAACCAGGTTGCTAATATATTGGACCACATTAGAGAGTTGGTGTCTTCCTGAGGGGATGGTCAATCATATTCTCCCACAATTCAAGAGATACTAATGGCATGCAGACTTCTTAGCAAAGAATAGAGTGAATAGAAACTTTTGATAGATGGGGAAGTCTCTTCCCTACTTTATAATTATCTTTTGTGGATAAAGTTTTAGAAAATAAAATAAAAAAAGAATGAGATGCAAAGAAGACAGTCACTATTAGATGGAGTATGCAGATGCGTCATGATAAATATACAACGATCTGTAGTCAAGGCGCGCCTCAGGCGCAAGGCACACCTAAAGCACCTTAGAAGGGTCAAGGCAAGGCGTGCGCCTCGTGCTCAAGGCGCACGCCTCAGACCAAGCTCCAGGCACATCAGGCGCGCGCCTCACTAAAATACATATTTTTTTTCTAAAAATTCTATATTTTAGCCTATTATAATACGCATTGGTATGATAGGAGAGATACAATTGAACCTATCTAATTGAAAGACATTAATGAAAGCAATGAATGGCTACTTGGGGAGATGGAAATAGAAGGTGGAGAAGCAAAAGATGAATTGGTGTTTGAGGATAATAACTTGACATTGAGTGTTGTTGTGAGAGCTGCTAGAGTTGGTGAATCAACATCAAATACTATATCACAATTAAGGTCAAGAAAGGGCTTCAATAAAAGAGCTGGAAGAGGAAGAGGCCAATTCGGAGGAAACTGAAGAAGAAGAATATATTGAGGCTAACACATCCGATGATGATGGGGATGAAGTTAATGATTATATTTTAGATGATGGCGATGTTAACTAGAACTAATTGTGGGCTATTTGAGATTTTCAACATTTGCTATCTTTTATGATTTATGGCTTTTTGATTACTTGTTTTGTTTTTAGACAATGACAATGTTAATTAGAACTGCCTTTAGGTTACTTGAGATTTTCAACATTTGCTATCTTTCATGTTTTATGGCCTAATGATTACTTATTCTGTTATTTTATGATGTCACTTTTCTTAATTCTTTTTTATATTTCATATATTTATTATAATTTTTAATATTGCGCCTCGCTTCAGTCAGGCGCGTGCCTCGCCTTGCACCTTGTGCCTCAAGCGCCAGAGGTCCTAGCGCCTTAAGTGCGCCTTGCGACTTTAACCTTGGTACGTACCATAGTAGTTCTGGTCATCTAACACACCTAATAAGTTTGTGTGTGTAAATAAAATACATATATTTTGATGCATTCTATAATGATTGGCAGATACAAGACGTCTTTACTCATTAGGTAAAATTTGTCATCATCGGCTTATGATGATGATGACATATTGATGCGGGACAGGACGACCGTCCTACGATTTGAGAAAGGACCTTCGGCTTCGGACCGAATTAGCTTGGCTTCGCACCAAGATAGAGTGATTTCGCACCACGAGAGAGTTCCTCAAAGAGAAAATCAATATAAAAATTCATTAATCAAGTCATGCCTAAAATCAAAGCTTACATCCCTATTTATAAAACCATCTAACCTGACTTTCCTAATTCTAATCAAACTGAAAATAAGAAATTCCTAATACAAGTTAACTACTGCAATCAATAATAAAAGCCAAATTGGAAACAAAATCTAACTTTAATTGAAAAAATCCTAATTAAACTAAAAATAAATCCAAGCAAATCTTCATGGGGTCCACTAGCTTGACCAAGCACGGATTCGATGTTAGCGGCCGACCATCGAAATAGAATGCTCCCGCATCAAACCCTCCTAGTTGAAAAGAATTCGACCTCGAATTCAGTTGTAGACGAATTGATCTTCAACAAAAGGGTATTATAGGTCTTCTCCGTGATTGTCTTCTATGATGAAAGCACATCTATAATTCCATAATAATAAGTCATAGCATATAAGCTTGATTCATCATTCATCAAAATCAGAAGGGGAAAAATGGTCTTAGCCGATCAATTGGCAAAATCGGCAATTGATTCGTGAATTCGAAAAATCGGAGATTTTTTGCGATTTTTGTAACTATGCATGCGATGCACGTGCACCTTACACGTGGCATTTCTTAGAGACAACTGACCATATAGTTGTTTGGCCCATCCCTAGTTGGACCTACATACCAAAAGTCATCCTGATTAGTAATTTCTATCCATTGAATTAGAGTCTTTTTCATGGTTTATTTTAACCATGGATTTCTAACAGTATTTGGGGGTACTCAGATTCAAAGGTTTGAAATCACTAATCAGACCCATTTTTGTTATTTAGGTCCATCTAGGGATGGGCTGAACATACATACAGTTAATAGCCTCTAATAGTGTGCCACGTACCTCACACTGTGGGTCCGTCATCAATTTTTATGATGGACTCCATCATCAGATTTTTTCTAAGGACAAAATTTAAGTGCAAGTAGGGGGTTCAATATATGCTTTCACAGTTGAGTTGAAATGTGAAAATGTTGAATGACCAAAGCACCCCTATAAAGTAAGAAAAATTAAAAATGAAAGAAGCAATGTTTATAAATTTAAGAAATTTAAGGGTCACATTAGGAATAAGGATTTTTTAATTTTTTCTAATAAGAAATGAGCATTTAATGAGCTGCAAGTGACATATGCCTTTTTAACAGTTAAAAGACCAGAATGAAAAGTCTCGATAGTCAATCCCAGGAACCTTTAGCTCTTCTGTATATTATATTGCTAAGTTAGAAGTTTGATGAAGACTGAGACAACGAAGATCAAGTGTACTTTATCAACTCAAAGAAGACTTAAAGATGAAGAACAACCACCCAAGTGTTCAAGCTCAACTAAAGACAGAGTCAAAGCTCAACTATGAAGATTTAAAGCAAATCATCAAAAGTACGTTCTCACTGTACGAACGTTCAACTACTAAAGAATCTCATGTTGCGGATATTTGTGTACATCTAAGGGTACACTGCGCGTTTGCCAATAGATCAAAATTAACCTCAGATGACTCCCGGTTCATTTGATATAGTTTGGTAGACATATGATAGAATTATTAAGATGTTGGGCATTTTTTCAGAGGTCTGCGAGGACCGGCCGACCGACCACTTTGAGCGGCTGACCGGAATCTACTGACTCTGAGCGGTCAACCAGTCAAAAGGTGCGGTCAACCAGACCTTTAAAACTGAAATAAATCGGTTCTGACCTGTTAAGTCGACCGGCCAAAAAGAGCGACCGACTGAAGTCCGGTCGACCCCACCCTTTCCGGATCTCGTTTTGACTCGATCTTTTGTGCAATTTTGGACGCACTTTGGCCCTTCAAACGGCTATTTTTCGTTCGTTTCTCTTGAGTGGATGTTGGCTTCTAAATTAGAGCCTTCTCCCCTCATAGGAATTAACCCAATCAAGAGATCTCTAAACTCCCATCCTTTGATTATCATCCATTGAGTTCAAAGATTTTGAATTTGTGAGAGCTTCACCTGAGCAAATCTAGTGTATTCCTTGTGAGGGCTCTAAGTGTTTGAATAGACTATTAGCTATTATTTTTCTGCAAGCATCTTTCAAGAAAAAAATTACCCATGGCAGAGTGTCTCTAAGGCGAATTCTTCTCCAAGGATTCACCATTTGATCGTATTCATCTAAAGGTAAGTGTCTCTATGATCAAACTCTTTTAGATAGAATTCGAATTTATGAACATTGAATATTTGTAATTGCTGGATGAATGAGTACTCATGTAACTGAGTTGAGAATTGTAGATCCATGAGAAAAAAAAGTTTCTCTAAATAGACTACTGGCCGAGAAGTGATTCTCGTTAGATTGAGACTAAGTGTTATCTTTGTTATTCGATTATTTATTTCAATTGGATATGTTGTAAATTGTAATGCATGATTGAGATAATATAATATTACTCGTGTTGAGTATTGACAGTGGACGTAGGTGCTGAGTCGCCGACCACTATAAATCTGTCTCATGTGATTGTGAATGTTTGCATACCTTGTCTCAGATTTACCCATATATTATTTTGTGGATGTTTATTAATTTAGTTGTTTGATCATTTTCCGCATGTGTGATCATTAATTTTTAATCCATATAAATTTCGCAGAGAAATTACAAATTGTCCTACCCACCCCCCCCCCCCCCCCCCCCCCCCCCCATAGGACTTTACGTGGTAATTAAAAGGGAATTTCACAGAACATCCCTGCCAAATGTGAATAATTTAAATAAATCAAATGAAAGAAAATAGGGATATTTTTGGGAATTCACCTTAGTAACACAAGAAGGGCCTTCGCTCTTTAAATAGTAGAATAGATAAGAGACAAAACAACAAGTAGAAGTGAAAGTAGAATGCAACATAGGGGTAAAATTAACTATGAAACAATGCTCAATGAAGATCAGTAGAGGTATTCATAGCACAAGGTAATACAAGGGCGAATATATGTGTCAGTAATGTTCAATACAGACCAGTAGAGGGTATATTAGGTCACTCATTACTGGTATAATGCAACATAAGATGATACCCAAGTAATACAGATCCATAAATAAAGCCAACATACCTCAACAGCAGAATGCACCTGACACGCTTCCTTCCAGGTTGCGATGAACTTCTCCATGGTATTACTAGTAAGCATAAGCTCACCAACCTTATCGAGACCACCATGTGCTGATTGACTTTTGGCATTCTGAGATCGTCTATTGTTCTCTCGGAGAAGAAGATCCAACTCAACCTCATTCACCTCTTCTTTGTTTCTTTTAGGCAATTTGTGGAGGGAAGGGTCATCGCTACTCTGATTCCCACATTTCCTTTTCTTTCCAGATGACCTTTTGCTCTCCTCGCACCTTAAGCTACCACTAGCAGGGGATGAGTGGCTACCCATTTCAATTTTCAATCCAAGCCGTGCCATTTCTTCAGTTGCTGATGGGTAAGGGCAGCGACTCATATGTTGATCACAACTTTTGCTATTTTGCGATGAGATTTCACACTGATTGCTTAAAACATCATAACCCTTGATGTCATCCTCATTATCCAAATCATTATCATCATTTTCATCCTCTGAACCTGATGACCCAAATCTAATGTGCTTACCACCAAAAACCTCGTCTATAGAGGAGAACGTCTTAATACGCTGAGATAAAGCATTGAATCGTCTATCCAGCACCTTTTTCTGTGAAAAAAGAGGCCGGCGTTTTGATAATTTTCTTTCCACTTCCCTGGTTTGCTTTTCATTTGGCTGTTTCAGTGCCTGCCGATAATTCTCTAGCGTGGACTCTTCTGATTTCCTCGCTTCCTGGATAAAAGTAATGAGCATCCTATGGAGAAAATTTGATAAAGAAGTCAGACAAAAGAGAACCATTTCAAATTCAGTATCAGTTTGCATTCATAAGAGATACCCCAGACATTCCATGTTGCCAAAGTATTATAAAACCCAAATGCTTAAGTAAGCTTTCAACATAATAACCTACACATTGATGGTTTCCTTTAAAAATACGCCCGGCAGGGACTGGTGATACCAGAATATTCAAGGAGCCTAAACTAAATGTAACAAAAGATACTTTACCAATTTCTTTCACATAATCAGCAGAAAAATCAATTTAACCAGAGTTAAAAATAATTCCACGTTACCCAGATACTTCAAAATGATGCCATAACCATTCAACAGTAAATGTACCTACCCATATCTTACCTTTGCCATATACATGCAATAATATAGCTTTTCAAGTTCAAAAATGACAAGTAAAAAAATTGGAAAAATCAAAAAGAAAATGGATCTCACTGCATAATTAGAATAACCTTTACTGATTATCCGATTTTATCTTGAGAGATTCAACAATGCTGGTTACACCAATGTTTATAAATGTGCAAGCAGAGGGCAAGGCGCTTCAATGGCCTAAAGCATGAGGCGCAAGCCTCAAAGAGTGGGGTGTAAGCCTCATGAACACGTCTTTTTTATATGAACACTAAAAATAAGAAAATAAATAAATAATACGATAAATTCAATAAAAATGATGAATTTAGGAAAAAATGTGGGAAGATAACATTAACATATTTCATGTGAAGGAAAGAGACTTTCTGATGCTTTGTTAACCTTTTTTAAAAGTAAAGGTGTGTATACTAAAAAGAGAAATGGGGTCGAGAAAACCCCACTATACAAAGCATACAAAAACAAAGACATAGCCAGCTCAAAATTACAAATTGCGAAGCAAGGAAGAATCCCACTTGAGAAATAAAGTCTCCCATCGGAACCCCATGGAAATCTTTTGAAACTGCCACCTAATGGAACAGTAACGCTTTTGTCCTGTCATTTACTTATACGACTAACTCGTCTTTATACTCAAAGATTCTAATGTTAAGTTCCTCCCAAATATTCCAACAGATGGCAAAAGAGATAAGCCTCAAAATGATGCAACCTTTTTATTGAATGCACAAACAGACCAACTGCAAAGAATATCTACTACTTTCTTTGGCATGACCCAATCCACATCCAAAGAAGAGGAACAAAACATAGCCAGCTCAAATTACAAATTGCCAAGCAAGGAAGAATCCCACTTGAAAAACAAGTCTCCCATCGGAACCCATGGATATCTTTTGAAACTGCCACCTAATGGAACAGTAATGCTTTTGTCCTGTCATTTACTTACTCGACTTCCTCGTATTTATACTCAAAGATTCTAATGTTAAGTTCCTTCCAAATATTCCTACAGATGGCAAAAGAGACAAGCCTCAAAATGATGCAACCTTTTTATTGAATGCACAAACAGACCAACTGCAAAGAATATCTACTACTTTCTTTGGCATGACCCAATCCACACCCAAAGTTCAGAGAAATTATTCCAAATTGCACTGGCAAAGTTGCAATGGATAAGAAAACAATCGACAGACTTACCGTTCGCTTTACAAAGGAAACACGTATTTGGGATAAACTTATGCCTGAGATGAGATGATTAACCATCATTATTTTATCAAAAGCTGCAGTCCAAAGGATGAATACAACTTTAGAAGGAGCTGGACTTGTCCAAACTAAAGTCACCAGAAAGGATGAAGGACCAAAATGGTTCAGCTCTAAAGCAAAAGATTTAACCGAGTTGCAAAATCTTCTTTCAGTCGAACCAAGCTGAATAGCAGTTTCATTAACGTGATTCAAAAAACAAGCTAAATTCATCCCTTCCCATTGAAATTTCTTCTGAAGGTCGGCGTTCATACTATGGTATCCCCCAGGTTCTAATAACAGTCCTAGACTAGAGAATCTTTAGAATCCACCACCCTATAGAGATGGAAAACCAAAGGGAACTATCTCCATACCATACATCATCCCAAAATCTAAACATGTTACCTTCACCCACCTCAAACCGGATGCCTTTGGAATACTGCTGAAATACTCTAGAAATCCCTTTTCAAAACACCAACCCTATCAAAAGAAAGCACCCCCACCTAAAGTTTTTACTCCCAAACTTGCATTCAATTACTCTTCTCCTAGCCTGCTTCGGACCATTCCCCCTTGATTCTAGACTGTGGGGGTTTCAACTCCCGCCCTATCCATTTTTCGCTTCGAAAATATGTGGCTTTGCAATACCCTCTTCAAACCCAAGGTGGAGGAATGGTGGAAGTCTTTTTCTTCGCATGGTAAGACCGGGGTCTCCTTTAGATCTAAACTTAAAGCGCTAAAAGGCAAGATAAAGCAGTGGAACCGTGATTTTTTGGCAAAATTGACCAAAAAAAGGGTTTATTGCTAGAGTAGATTGCCGCTCTTGATAGGATGGAGGAGGATGACCCTTTGTCTTTAGATGAGCATTCTAGAAGAATGTCCTTGAACGTTGATTACCATCAAACGGTGAAGTTGGAGGAGATTAGTTGAAAGCAAAATTCTAGGGTGAGGTGGTTGAAAGAAGGGGACAACACTAGATATTTCCATAAGGTAGCCAATGCTAATAAAATAAGGAACCATCTTGCTAGGCTCATAGTTTGGGGCGAAATCTTGGAAGAAGAGGAAAGAATCAAGGCCGGTGTAGTGGGCTTCTACTCTTGACTCCGAAAAAGCTTCTTTTAGACCTAGTTTGGACGGCCTCGAGTTCGATCAAATTAGCAATTCCGAACAGAAGAGATTGGAAAGGCCCTTCGAAGAAGAAGAGGGATTGCATGCTCTATCTGAGTTAGCCAGAGATAAGGCACCCGGTCTCGACGGCTTCACTATGGCTTTTCTCAAACAATGCTGGGAGATTGTACGAGCCGATCTTATGAGAGTTGTGGCGGAACTTCATCCGGACGGTTTCTTGGACTTCACATCTAACAGCACTTTCATAGCTTTGATTCCGAAGTTTCAAGGGGTCGTTGACATTGCTAATTTTAGACCCATAAGTTTGGTGGGCAGCGTGTACAAAATTATAGCTAAGATGCTTGCCTCTAGAATCAAAGAAGTTTTGCCTTCGGTCATCTCTCCATCCCAAGGGACTTTCGTGAAGGGTCGGCAAATCTTGGACAGCATTTTGATAGCCAACGATTGTATCGACTCCAGATCTAAACTCAGGGTCTCGGGTCTAGTGTGCAAAATCAACATAGAGAAGGCTTACGACCACGTGGACTGGAGATTCTTGGATTACATGCTTGGTAGGTTGGGCTTTGGTCTCAAATGAAGGTCCTGGATTTGGAAATGCATTTCTTCAACTTCCTTCTCTATCCTTATCAACGGATCACCAACGAGTTACTTCATAAGTTCTAGAGAGTTACGCCAAGGAGACCCTCTATCGCCTTATTCATTATAGTGGTGGAGGCGTTGGGGAGAATGAGCTCTAGAGCAGTTAGTATAGAAGAGTTGGAGGGCATCGTGACCACCCCTGATTCGAGGGTTATTTCTCATTTCCAGTTCGCGGACGATACCATCATGTTCATTGGTCCTACCACCCCGCAGTTGAGCTTCCTTAAAGGGCTTTTGTGTTGCTTTGAAGCAGTTTCAGGGCTTAAGGTCAATCTCTCCAAGAGCAAGGTTTTCGGTGTGGGTGCAGTGGAAAACATATTTGAGTTGGCCACTATTCCGCAGTGTAGTGTTGACATTCTTCCGTCTACTTATCTAGGTCTTCCCCATGGCAATGCTTATAGATCGAAGGCGCTCTCCTGTTATTGCTTGTTTTGAGAGAAGGTTGGCTGCATGCAAATCTAGATACTTATCTAAAGGGGGCAGATTGGTGCTTATTAAAAGCATGCTCTCCAGCTTGCCGATCTATTACATGTCCCTCTTCTCCCTCCCGAGTAGTGTGGCTAAGACTTTGGAAAAGACTATGAGAGACTTCCTGTGGGGAAGTAAGGAGGGGGACTGTAAGATGCACTTGGTTAGCTGGAATTTTGTTTGTAAATCCAAGATTAAAGGGGGTTTGGGCATCAGGAATCTCAAAGTGATGAACCAAGCTCTTTTGAGTAAATGGGTTTAGAGATTCGAAGAGGAAACATCTAACCCTTTGCAAGAGTTTATAACAGGGAAGTATGGGATATCTTCTTTTGGTTGGACGAGTAGAGCAGTTAGTACTCCTTACAGGTGCAGCGTTTGGAGGGGCATTTCCAATACCAATTATTACAAATTCAATAGGGGGTGCGGTATGTGGTGGGTTCCGGTAACAAGATCAGATTTTGGGAGGACTTATGGTGTGGGGACGCAACCCATGTGTATTGATTTTCCTGAGCTTTACTCTCTCTCATATAAGGAGCGGTCCATTCTTGATTGCGCCCAATCTTGAGGAGAGATTATAGGTTGGGATTTTGGCTTCAGAAGAAACCACAATGACTGGGAGATTGAGCCCCTATCCAGACTTATCCTTCAGCTCCATGACGTCCATATCTTCCCTCAAAGACAGGACAAACAGATTTGGAAATGGTCTAAAAGTGGTTCTTTCTCTGTTCACTCTCATTATAAGGCCTTACTCTCTCCAGAAGGGCCTTAACTTTCCCGCTTCTACGATTTTGTGTTCCTATGTTCCCTCCATGGTAGGTTTTTTCACTTGAGAGGCTCCTCTGGATAAGATTTTGACAATGGACCACCTTCGATCAAGGGGTACTATCATCACTGACTATTACTGGATGTGCAGCCTGTTGGATTCTATGTACACCCACGTGGGGGTGTTCTTAGCGGGTTGTGTTCCACTACCCCACATAGGGTTTATTCTCTATTGCTTATGGGTTAAGTGATGGGCCCATCCACTTAACCCACAATCTCTTTATTTCATGTTAGTGGGTTAAGTGGTGGGCCCCCACTTGACCCACACGATTTCTCTTTTACTTGTAGAAGGGGTTTCCCCTACTTATAAATATTACTTATGGGAGATTGAATATTCACTTCAATCTCCCCATTCTCTTTTAAACCCTAATCTCTCCTTCTCTCCCTAACCTCCATTATCTCTCTCTCAATCTTTAGCATATTGGTGACAACCTCAAACAACAACATGGTATCAGAGCATGGCTACTCTAGGGCCAAAATCATTATCTCCTAGAGTTTCCACGAAGATCTTATATGTGGGTATCCGAAGTCCGTGCAAGTTTTGAGCAAATCGCAGAGGGTCGTCCTGCGAAGTTCTTGGATCTTTTCTAAAGCAAAGAAACCAGAGATCTATCATTCCTAGTGTATTACCTGCTATCAGTCATCAGAGATCCACTCTATCCCCGTTCAAGATTTTTTATCAGTTTTTTCAAAGAACACGTATATCGAGGTTTTTTGGATTTTGATTTTCCTCGAGATCTGTGTCATCTTTGGGCTCTCTACCCAAACCGCCCCTCATAGGACCAGTAAGGTTCGACAGAAACTTATTTCAAAATTTTTGGATCATCGGATCTCCGGTTCCAAAACTCGGATCCCCGGCCCAGATTTCTCGTTTTTTATTTTCTTGAGATTCGTGCAATGCTTGGGCTCTCTACCCTAGCCGCACCTCCCTGTGGATTATCTAGGATCTACAGAGTCTCGTTTGAGAATTTTCTAATCGTCGGATCTCCGTTTCGAAAAATCGGATCCCGTGCCCAATTCCTTTCCTGCCTTCATCCTAGTTTCGAGGCTGCCCGTGTTCAGATACTTGGCAGATCTCCTCCCCCTACTTCATTGGCACTGGTCTATGCCTACATTCAGGGGGAGGATAGTCGCCGCACTGTCATGCAGCTACGCAATGGTAGTGACACTCATGATCGATCTGCCCTTACCTCTGCATCTCAGAAGGGTCAGAAATCCTTCCAGAAGAAGACCGGTGATGACAGACCATGTCCCAAGTGTGATCACTGCAGCCGTCTAGGCCATGTGAAGGATACTTGTTGGGAGCTACATGGGCACCCACCGGGTCAGGGCCCAAATCCACGTCAGCGATCTTCAGCGAGACAGGAGCCTCCTGCAGCACTTTCTGTGGCTCAGGACACTGCACCCTCAGCACCTCCTACCACTGGGGATATGGACTCTTTTTCTCCCAATGATCTTGAGCAACTTTGTCGTATGATGGCCCAGCTCAATGGGCAAGCCTCCACCTATGCCCAGACAGATACTAGATCTGCTTTCTCTGTATCCATTATTCCTTCTAGTCCCTCCTGGATCATCGATTCTAGGGCCACAAATCATATGACTGGTATGTCTTCAGTTTTCTCTAGTTATTCTATTTGTTCTGGTCTTGACAAGGTTAGAGCTAATGGCACCCTTTCCTCTGCTTCCGGGAAGGGCAATGTTCATGCCTCTTCAACACTAACATTGTCCTCGGTACCGTATGTTCCTTAGTTTACAGCTAATCTTTTATGTGTCAATAGCCTTACCAAGAATCTTAACTGCAGTGTAACATTTTTTCCTTCTTACTGTGTGTTTCAAGATCTAGAGTCGAGGCGGACGATTGACAGTGGACGTGAGGAAGGTGGCTTGTACCTCCTGGATCGCTCAGTTTCCTCTTCAGCACATCAGTCCAGTATTAGTAGCAGAAGTCAAGTAAAAAAAGACCAGTTATTACTTTGGCATAACCGGCTTGGTCATGTACCCGTGTCAGTTTTAAAGCGTGTCTTTCCTGCTTTCTTTTCTCTTTGCGATGTTCCGTTCCACTGTGAAACTTGTGAACTCGCAAAGCATTGTCGCATTATTTTTCCTCTTAGTGAAAATAAAAGTACTATTCCTTTCAATATTGTGCATTCTGATGTGTGGGGTCCTGCCCCGGTGATGTCTTTATTTGGATTTCGATATTTTGTTACATTTGTTGATGATTTCAATGGCTCTACCTGGGCATATCTTATGAAGTCGAAAGATGAGATTTCTTCCATTTTTCAGACCTTCCACAAGATGGTCACCACTCGGTTCAGTACCCCACTCAAAATTCTCCGATCTGATAATGGGGGTGAGTACCTAGACAGGAGCCTTAGAGATTACTTTGCCTCTCATGGCATGGTACATCAAACTTCTTGTCCGTCGACTCCCCAACAAAATGGGAAAGCTGAAAGAAAAAACCGTCACCTTCTTGAGGTTGAATGTGCCCTTCGTCTTGAGATGCAGGTTCCAAAATATTTTTGGTCTGAATCCATCCTTATGGCTGTGTATTTCATCAATCGCATGTCATCTCGTATTCTTGGCTTTCAGACCCCTTTGTCTGTCCTGCATCCCGATAGTCCAGCTTCCACTGTTCCTCCCAAAGTCTTTGGGTGTGTATGTTATGTGCATGTTCGTCATCACTCTCGTGACAAACTTGACGCACGGGCCTTGAGATGTATTTTCCTGGGGTACCCTTCCACTCAAAAGGGATACAAATGCTATCATCCGGGTTCGCGTCAACGTTTCACATCTCTGGACGTCACATTTGCTGAGCACGTTCCGTTCTTTGGCAGTAGGGTCTCTCTTCAGGGGGAGTGTGATATTGTGGACGAGAGCCATGTCCCCATGCCGGTTCTTGTACCCATCTCCACTCCTGTGCCTATGGTCGAATCTGTGTCTACTATTAACAAGGACAATTCTACTACTACAGCGTTGGATATGCGAGTTTATGCCAGATCCAGGAAGAAAGGACAAGTCACTGATTTTGTGCCTGTCAGTCTACCCTCGGATCCAGATCCAGGTATTGTTTCTACCCCTGCTTTAGTTCATGAGTCCTCAGAGACTCCTACTCCAGAGGAGGATCTACCCATTGCACCTCGTAAGGGTGTGCGCACTTGCACCGAGCACCCTATCTCTCACTTCGTTTCTTACCAGTCATTGTCTCCATCTTATCAGACATTTGTTAGCACTGTTTCGTCTGTTTCCTTGCCATCTACCATTGCAGATGCACTTAGTCACCCAAAGTGGAAAGGGGCTATGATAGACGAAATGCAGGCTCTTGAAAAAAACAAAACATGGGATCTTGTTTCTTTACCCAGGGGGAAGAAACCAGTGGAGTGCAAGTGGGTCTTCACCGTGAAGCACAAGGCAGATGGTTCCATTGATAGGTACAAAGCTCAACTAGTTGCCAAGGGGTTCACCCAAACCTATGGGATAGATTACTGGGAGACATTTGCACCTGTAGCCAAGATGAACTCAATCAGGTTTCTATTGTCCTTGGCTGCAAACAGGTCATGGCCTTTACATCAGCTGGATGTAAAGAACGCTTTTCTACATGGGGACCTAACAGAGGAAGTTTACATGAAAGTGCCACCAGGGTTGAAGCTTGCTGGAAGTGAAAACAGGGTGTGCAGACTGAAGAAAGCTTTATATGGGTTGAAGCAATCTCCTCGAGCTTGGTTTGAACGGTTCAGTAGTGCAGTGAGAAAGGTAGGCTATACACAGAGTCAGGCAGATCACACTTTGTTTATGAAGCATCTACAGACCAGTATCACTGCATTGATCGTATATGTGGATGACATAGTCATTACGGGGAGTGACCCAACAGAGATCACAAGGCTCAAGGCCTTTTTGTCGTCTGAGTTTGAGACGAAAAATCTAGGACCATTGAGATACTTTCTAGGGATTGAGGTTGTCAGGTCATCGAGGGGCATCTTCATTTCACAGAGAAAGTATGTCCTAGACTTACTAAGCGAGACTGGGTATTTGGGTTCGCGACCAGCAGATACTCCTATTGATCAGAACCATCAGTTGAATTCCGAGGATGGTACACTTCTAGGTGATCCTGCCTTATTTCAGTGATTGGTTGGCAGATTGATATATCTTGCCCATACACAGCCTAACATTGCTTATGCAGTAAGCGTCATTAACTGATTCATGCATTCACCTCGGTCACCACATCTTGAGGCTGCACACAGAGTCCTTCGGTATCTCAAGGGGTCACCAGGTCGAGGCATATTGCTTGGAGTTCATGGCCACCTCAGGGTGAAAACATACAGTGATGCAAATTGGGCAAGTGTAGTGACCGATAAACTGTCTACATCAGGTTATTGTACCTTTGTTGGAGACAACTTGGTGTCTTGGAGGAGCAAGAAACAACCAGTTGTCGCCCGATCTAGTGCAGATGCAGAGTTCCGCTCCATGGCACATGGAGTGTGTGAGCTCTTGTGGTTAAAGATCATGTTAGCAGAACTAGGAGTCAAGGTGACAGACCCAATGAGCCTCTATTGCGACAACAAAGCGGCCATTAGCATTGCTCACAACCCAGTTCAGCATGACAGGACTAAACACATCGAGGTTGATAGGCACTTCATCAAGGAGAAGCTTCAGCAGGGATTGATTTGTACACCCTATGTAAGGACTCAAGAACAAGTTGCCGATAAGTCAACAAGTCAATCCTGAATACATTGATAGCCAAGCTGGGCATGATGGATATCTTCGCACCAGCATGAGGGGGAGTGTTGGATTCTATGTAGACCCACGTAGGGGTGTTCTTAGTGGGCTGCGTTCCACTACCCCACGCGGGGTTTATTCTCTATTGCTTATGGGTTAAGTGATGGGCCCATCCACTTAACCCACAATCTCTTTATTTCATGTTAGTGGGTTACGTGGTGGCCCCCACTTGACCCACACAATTTCTCCTTTACTTGTAGAAGGGGTTTCCCTTATAAATATTACTTATGAGAGATTGAATATTCACTTCAATCTCCCCATTCTCTCTCAAACCCTAATGTCTCCTCTCCCTAACCTCCACTATCTCTCTCTCTCAATCTTTAGCATATTGGTGACAACCTCAAACAACAACACAGCCAAAGTGGGGAAACAGTCGATCATCTTCTACTTCACTGTGAAGTGGCCAAGGACGTCTGGTCTTCTTTCCTTAGAGAGTTTGGGATGTGTTGGTTGATGTCGGCTCTCTTTTAACCCTTTTCCTGAGTTGGCGGTAGAAGGATTTTTCTGTTGCCCTTTGCCACCACTTGGGGTCTGTGGAAGGAAAGAAACAAATGGGTTTTTGAAGGCTTAAGCGAAGATACTGCTTCCATCATCCTTAGTATTAAGGATTCACTCTTTCTGTGGTCCAAGGTTTTCTCGGAATGTAGGGGTCTCTTCTTTGCGGATTTCGTTTTTTGTATAGACAATCTTTGTTCTAGGGATTGATGTCTCCGTCCCCTCTCTATCCTCTTTGTTTGGGATCTTGTTTTTTGTTTGGGCCCTCTTCAGCCTAGCAGGTCATCTCGACCTCTTTTTGCCGAGGTGTTTGTAATCTTGTTCCCTCTTTTCAATAAACTTATATTTATCAAAAAATATTACTCCTCCAAAAAGTATCCACCTCCTCCCCAAATCTCCAATGTCAATTCCCCAATGAAGCTCTAATTCCTACCTAAAGAGGATGAATGCCAAGATCACCAACTTTCTTCAAATAACACACCTCCTTTCAACTAGATGGTATTTGTGGGAGTCATCCAACCCATTCCATAAAAAGTCTCTCTAAATCTTTTCTATCTAGTTTGCCAAGACGCAAGAATAGAGAAGAGATAGGAAGTGGCTAAGCTCGAAAGAGTACAACGGATCAATGTCAATATCCCCCTTTAGATAGTCAACCTGTTTTTTCTCAATGTAAGTCCCCTCTCCACTCTCACCATGATTGGGTCCAATACAATCTTCGACTCGTAAGAAGCACCACGAGATAAATCCAATAAGATATCAGAAAACAGTCTACACACCAAGCACCCAGGCTCGTCAATATTGACAACTTTGCAACATTGTAGACTTCGCTCCTTGAGAAGTTAATCTGGAGACTCAAAACGGCTTCAAACATCTAAGAACACAACTCAAATATCGCACTTCCAGATTGGAAGCCAAGCATAAGAATATGATGTCGTCTGGAAATTGAAGATGAGAAGTGATCAAGCCATAGTCCCCAACTAAATACCCATGAATGAAACCTCCCTCTACTACTCTAGAAGATAGTTGACGGAGTCCTCTAGTATTCCTGAAAAAACCTGCTGAAGAACCATTAATAAGATCAAAAAAAGAGGATGAGGTGTATAACCTCATCTACCTTCTCCATTTGAAACCATAACCCAATCTTCTCAGCATGCAGTCCAAAACATTTCAGCAAACATGATCATATCCCTCTACAGATCGATTTTAAATAGGAACACCTAGGTCACCACTACGAATCCTCGAGTCCAAGCACTCGTTTGTTATTAGAACGCCGTCTACAATTTGACAGCCCTTCATAGTGGAGGGGTTTTTCTCAACACAACACCTAATCTAGTCCCGGACTCGATTTTAACGAAGGAGATGCCTATCCCTCTGAGGAGAACTCTTCCCAGAGACGACTATAGCATCGATGATGTTGCACAGGGGATCTCAGCCTCAAAGATGCACCAGGATAGGGGTCAAGACTCTATCAGATGGCTGAAAGAAAATTTGCATCATTTGGGTGCATCGTTAGGGGTCTCTTTCCCAGGCCATGAAGCCGAAGTCGCTTTGTTATTGAGATCTATTCTTCACACGGAGGTGATTGATCGACCCCTAGCTAGGAATATGGGGAAAACAGTAGTAGGACTTGGAGTTACAGAGCAACAGATCCCAAAAGATGTATTCTTGGCGGAGAAGGAGAACAGTGGGGACAAGACTAGCCTGCGGGTCGCGTCTCAGGAGATTGAGAGCAGTCCAGCAAAGGTTGGGAATAATCTTGCTATTAGTCTCAGCCCTAGATCTAGAGGCAAATCTGTCAAATTATCCCAGGATCTTCACTGGCTGGTGTGTCACTTTAACTCAGGCATCATCAATGATAGTGGTGGCAGAAGGAAAGGGAGGAATGTTAGCAGTTGTTAATGGCTTCAACCATCCTGTCTTGGAATGTGAGGGGTCTGGGGAGTAAGGAGAGGAGGGCTGTGGTGAAAGGCATGATTAGAAGATGGAGGGTTAAGGTGGCTATTCTGCAAGAAACGAAATTAGACTCTATTAACGACTCTTTAGTCAAAGACCTCTGTGATTTCAGGGATGTTAGATGGTGTTACCTGCCCGCTATTGGTGCGGCAGGTGGGATTATTATCTTGTGGGACTACAACTTTCTGGAAGTCCGGGATTCCATAGTGGGGGCTTTCTCAGTATCCTTGCTTTGTAATTGGAAAGGAGAGCAGTCCTCGTGGGTCTTATCCAGGGTGTACGGGCCTTCGATCAGGAGATACATGCATCAATTCTTTGAGGAATTGGATGATGTGGTAGGACTCTGGAATCTTCCATGGTGCATTGGAGGGGATTTCAACGTCATACACTTTAGACATGACAAGAACGTGGATAGGGGGGTAACAAGAGATATGAAACTTTTCGGGGAATTCATTGATCGCAATATTCTCATGGACCTTCCTTTGGCCGGCAGCAGGTATACTTGGTCTAATAATCAGGAAAATCCGACACTTTGTAGGTTGGATAGATTCCTGGTTTCAGCCGGATGGGAGGATCAGTATCCCGGCGTTTCCCAGGTAGCTATTCCTAGACCAACTTCGGACCATGTGCCTCTGTTGCTTGAATGTAGAGGCTTTCGCAGCCGTCCCATTCCTTTTCAGTTCAAGAATGTGGCTGCAACACTCAAACTTCAAGGAGAAAGTTCTAGAATGGTGGAACAGTTTCTATTTCACAAGCAAAGCAGGTGAAATTTTCAGGAGAAAGCTTAAAGGGCTCATCAAGTTGTGGAATAAAGAGGTCTTCGGGAGAGTTGATAAGAAAATGAACGTCATTCTTGAGGAGATTTCTTCCTTAGATAGAGAGGAGGAGATTTGCCCCTTATCCTCTGAAGATCGTCAAAGGAGATCTGAACTAAAGGGGGTTTATCAACATTTGGCTTCTTTGGAGGAGATCAGCTGGAAGCAGAAATCCAGGATCAAATGGTTGAAGGAAGGAGACAACAACACTAAATTCTTCCACAAGATTGCTAATGCTCACAGAAGGGGGAACTTTTTATCCAGATTGGAGGTTAAGGGTGTTGTTTTGGAAGACAAGGACAGTATCAAGAAATGAGCAGTGGACTTGTACTCGGAGTTATATTCTGAAAAGTCCAATTATCGTCATACTTTGGACGGACTCCAATTTGAGAACATCAGCGAAGCCGACAAAGAATGGGTGGAAAGACCATTCACGAATGAGGAAATTTTGAAGGCTACCTCTGATTTAGAAGGAGATAAGGCCTCGGGCCCGGATGGTTTCTCTATGGCTTTCTTCAAGGAATGTTGGGCAACGATTAGGGATGACTTTATGAGAGTTGTGGCTGAGTTCTATGAGGACGGGTATCCGGATTATACATCTAATAGCACTTTCATAGCTCTGATTCCTAAGAGTCATGGGGTAGAGAATATCGCAGGTTTTCACCCTATAAGCCTTGTTAGAAGTGTTTATAAGATCCTAGCTAAAACGCTCGCCTCAAGGATCCGCAAGGTTCTGGATCCAGTGATATCCCACTCTCAAGGTGCTTTCGTTCAAGGGTTACAGATTTTGGACGGAGTCCTCCTTGCCAATGTATTGACTCCAGAATCAAGGCAGGTATCCCAGGGGTAGTATGCAAGATCGATATGGAGAAAGCTTATGAACATGTTAGTTGGGGTTTTGTGGACTACATGTTGAGCAGAATGGGTTTTGGGTCTAAATAGCGCAAATGGATCCAGAAGTGTATCTCGTCAACTTCCTTCTCCATCCTAGTCAACGGCTCACCGGCTGGTTACTTTCGAAGCACCCGAGGACTTAGGCAAAGAGACCCGCTATCTCCTTATCTTTTTATAGTGGTGGCTGAGGCTTTGAGCCGTTTGATTGCTAGAGCTGTGGAGATTGGAGAAATCTCCGGGTTTGTAGTTTGTTCGGATATTCCTCCTATATCTCATCTCCAATTTGCTGACGACACTCTGGTTTTCCTTGATAATTCCTTAGCTCAAACGCGTTATCTTCGGGGCATTCTTGTTTGGTTTGAAGCTGTTACAGGCCTTAGGGTCAATTTGGCCAAGAGTACGATGCTCGGGGTGGGGGCAGTGCATAATATGGACGAACTGGCATGTTGTCTTGGATGTTCTGTTGGCGCTTTACCCACTTCCTATTTGGGCCTCCCTCTCGGGGCCAATTATAGATCGAAAGCCATTTGGGATCCAGTGATAGAGAGATTTGGCAGCAAATTGGCTTTATGGAGGGCTAGATATTTGTCTAAAGGAGGAAAATTGGTGCTCATTAAACATTGCCTATCCAGTATACCGATTTACTTCATGTCCCTCTTTACTTTACCTATCAACATTGCAAATACTCTTGAACGGATCATGAGGAATTTTTTGTGGAATGAGCGGGGAGATATCGGTAAGTTCCATTTGGTTAAATGGGAAGTCATTTGTAGACCCAAGGCTCAAGGGGGCATAGCTATTCGGAATCTCACGGCCATGAACATTGCCTTACTTGGTAAGTGGTTGTGGAGGTTTGGGGAGGAACTCTCTAGCTTGTGGCGAAAGGCTATAGCTGGCAAGTATGGAGTCTCAAATTTTAATTGGGACAGTAGATCGGTTTCCTATCCCTTTGGTTGTCGTGTGTGGAGGGGCATCATGAAAATCCAAGCTAAGTTCCTTGAAGGAGTGTACTACAAGGTGGGTATAGGGGACAGAGTCCGGTTCTGGGAGGATCTTTGGTGTGGCGAGGCCCCCCTCATGATAGATTTCCCAGAGCTCTATTCCATTTCAGATAAGAAATTGAATTCTATACACTCCATCATAGTCCCGGAAGAGGCCAATACGACTTGGAATTTTGGCTTTAGGAGGGGGGCTTAATGATTGGGAGATTGAAGCTGTATCCCGTCTTCTATTCCGGTTGCAGGACGTCGCTCTGTCTGACTCTGTGCCGGACAGGCATATATGGAGATGGTCGAAAGATAGGAGATTTTCTGTTCGCTCGTGGTATTCGAAGTATACCCCGATTATCGAAGCCAATTTCCCTACATCTTTCGTATGGAGTTCCAAAGTCCCCTCTAAAATCGCTTTCTCTGTTTGGCTTGCCTCTTTGAACAAGATATTGACGGTGGATCATTTGATAGCTCGCAAGATCATTATTATCGACTTTTGTTCTATGTGCAAGCACAGCGGGGAATCGGTTAACCATCTCCTTCTTCATTGCGAGGTGGCCAGAGCGGTGTGGACTTCATTTTTTGCGGAATTCGGGATAGATTGGGTTCTTCCTTCTTCCCTATTACTTTTGGTCTCGAGTTGGGTCACCAAAGCTTCCTCTTCTAGAGGGCGTATTCTATGGAGACTCCTCCCTTTTGCCATCTGTTGGAGTCTCTGGAAGGAACGCAACCGAAGAATCTTTGATGGGAAAGAAAACTCAGTGGATAATATTATCATGAATACCAAGGGGCTGATCTTCCTTTGGTCCAAAATCTTCCGGGAATGTCGCGGCTTGTTCTTTGAAGATTTCGTATGCCGATGGGACCAATTATGTTATAGAAATGCTCTTTAATTGGTTGGGCTTTGTTCTTATGTTTTTTTGCTGTTTTGCCTGAGGAGGTTTCCTCGACCTCCTCTTTGTACTCTTTCTTTTCTCTCAATAAAACTATACTTATCAAAAAAAAAAAACAATGGACCCCATAACCTCCTCCAATCTAGAAGCAAGAGTCTGAGACAAAATTTTATACACGCTACCCACCAGATTGATTGGACAATAATCTCTTAGCTCTTCTACGCCCCTTCTTTGGAACCAAAACAACAAAAAATGCTATTAAAACCTTTGTCGGGGATGGTGTCCACAAAGAACATCACACCATAAAGTACGCTTTAATAATGTGCCAAGTGCCAACATCTCTTGTAGAAAGCTAAGGATAGCCGATCAGGACCAGGAGCTCTATCACCACTACAACCACGGGTTAATATGGAATAACTCTTCTAGCTATTTCCTCCTCAATTGGTCTCTCCAACCAGTCTCTAACTTCTAAAGAGATCTTCTCGAACTCCCCACTGTATTATAATGTTCTAAAAGATTTCGGCTCAGAATATAGGTCAAAGTAATAATTCACCACATTCTCCTTGATTCTCCCTTCCTCTACCACCAATTCCCCTTCAATCCTAAGGTGGGAGATGTCGTTGCACCTTCTCCTTGACTCAGCTATTTTGTTAAAGAACTTTGTATGCTTACCACCTTCTTTTAGCTATCTCACTTGGGATGTCTACTGCGAACTTATTTCCTCCATCTGCACAAGTTTTAAGTACTCCTCTTAGCCGCAAACCTTCTTTGATGTTCCTCGTTTGAAAAGAAAACCAACTCCTCTTTTCTATCTAAGTAGGCAATCTCTTCCAATAAACTACATTCCCAAACATCCGCCCTTCCAAAAGCCTCCTTGTTCAACTCTTTTAGTTTAAGCTTGAGAGACTCCAATTTCATTCCAAAAACATAACTTGCCTTCCCCTTAATATCGAAAGAACCCGCCCACCAGCCACTAGCTAGACGAAACCTGGAGCTTTTAGCCACATTTTTTCAAATTTTGAAAGAAAGAACATGGATGAATCCCCGGCAATTTAACATGATTAGTGTATGATCCGATGCTCCACAAATTAGTGTGTGATCCAATGCTAGACAATCATAGTCACGTTAGAGTAAAGAAACCAGAAATTTATCTAAGCAGCGCACAACCGGGTACTCCTAAACATTTGACCGTGATTAATTTGCACCACTTAGAGGAAGATCTATCAAATTATTTCCGTCAACAAAGTCAGCCAACTCTCCCATACTTCATAATCTTATTGCCCCTTCTTATCAGATGAAAATCTTCACATTGAAATTACCCATGGAACCCCCATAGACCAGCCACTTTATCCAGCTCCTCCCAATAAAATAGTCAGTTGTCTACAGAAATGCTCTATCCCAAATAACAAGCACTCCTCCAGCAGTCCCTTAGCCAAGTGAGCTTTCCAACCAAAGCCTCTCCTTCCCCAAATATCTTTGACTATGTATTCCTCCAATTGCTAAAGCATCATTTCTTGAAGGACCAAGTTGTCAACCTGCCACTTTTTTAGTAAGCTTCTCACTATCATCCGCTTGTCTTGACTGCCCGAACCCTGCACATTCCACAATAGATTTTAAAGTTGCATTCAAGTGTATGGCATTCCCTTTTTCTATCCACTCTTCCTTCATCCCCAAATTCCACTCTACCTCCCCAATCTTTGAAGTTGCATTCCAGTTTCCTTAATTCTCTTTCTAGTCTTGAGCATCTGTTTGTCGCCTTCGTTGTTCCTCGTAGCTTATTTGTGGAATGAAAATAGACTTCACTGCCCCACGTACCATTGAACAACACTCCTAGAAATTTCCTAATGCCCATAGTTACACTAATGGTCTGTTTAGTACGTGAGAAAAAGAGTTTCGACGGCGAATATTTAGCCAAGAGAATATTATCTTGGCTAAATATTTGCTCATATCAATATTTAACAATGTTTGGTACGTGTATGAGCTAGCTCACTTCAGCTTACTTCATTTTCTTTCAATTTGAGTGGGTCCCACATATCAAAGTAAGTCAAAAATAGGTTGGGCGAGTGCGGGAACCACATATTATGTCAAAGGATAAAAAAAAATTCATTTTTATCTTTTTTATATATTAAAAAATTAATTTTTATTAAAAATAGTGATTTGCCGGCGAGAAAATAAAATTTTCTCACCAAGGCATAATCGGAGTGAAAATATTTTCACGGGGGGGGAGTGATCAAATGTTTTCCCGCCGCGGAGGGAAAATATGCGGGCCCGGCTAAATATTCGCCGAGGGCGAGTGGCTGCCAAACGCAGCCGGGCAAATATTAGCGTGGCTAAATATTTTATTTGCCCGCCGCAGTGCATTACCAAACAGGCCCTAAGAACCCAATCTGAAATTTGACTGAAATCTATTATTTGTGGCACTGTTTGAAGAGCTCTAGAATCAAACATCCCCAGGATCAGGAACCCCTTTCTCAACTGTGGATGAAATTATTACTCTGATTCCTCCTGCTATAACATTTAATTACAAACAAAAGGAGTAACCATCGATGCTTGTTACAACAAATCTGAGATCCTTCTAACCACTCACCAAAGCCTAGAATTATGTCCCCCTTTGCATCTGGGGGCTCTTCACCCCCTTCAAATAGTGCTCAGAGTGTTGGAAGTATCCTGAAGTCCTGCACCTCCATAGGCCACCACTTGGTTGTTCTAATCCTCCAATAATTCCATTCCACAATCAAAGTCCACCACCCCCATCTATTTTGGCATCAAGAACAAAGCAGGTATCTAGCTTGAAGTTGGCAAGATGGACTGCTTTCTTTTCAAATACTGGACTATATTCTTCTCCCAGTCTTTAGGATCACACTTCTACTTCTGCAATAAGCACTTGTCCATGACCAGTGACTCCTCCAGGTCTGGACCATAGGTCTCCCCAAGCCATGCGAACCTATCAAAGCAGTTTATAGGTCTAAAAGAGGAGGAAGAACTCATGGTCGTGGGTCAGTCGAAAGCCATGATAATCTCTCTACCCTTTTCTAAAATTTGCATTAAAGCCCCTACGAGATGCTTAGTTGCAAAAAAAACTCCTATGTTGGATGACACTCCCGCTCTAAAACAGTGCTTCTGAGTTGGGAGCTCTTCGAAATAACGGTTTTTAGTTGGCAAAAATCCGAACTAATTTGAGACAGACTCTTGATTTGCTGAACGAGAAACATTTGATAGGAAATTTTGGAAACAAAGCTCGATGATTTTCCTATGTTAGATGAACTTCAGAAGTTATAAGATAAATGTTAGATATTATGTTATGCTTCTTAGAGGGTTTTATGTATGGGACGTATGGCGGGTATTATTGTCATTACATATTCTTTTATGTTTTAAATGGTTCACTATATAAATAGGGGAACTCGTCTAGGCCATTATACTTAAGACGTCAACTCCTCTCTTCCCGAATTCTTCTCTCTCCTTAGAGGGAATAATAGAGCTCCGGACCATGATCTTTTATTTTCTTTAGTAAAAATCTATTAAGATCCATTAGAATCTAGAAATCTTTTTAGTTATAAAACCCTAGCAATCTATAATAAACCGCAATGAGATGTGAACCCAAAAGAACGCCATGCGCCTCTCTACGTCCACCAGTGACCTAACAACAATGGAGCACATACCAAGAATTCAATACCATATGATCAGGACCCAATAATCAAACTCAAAGGTCTAAAATCCATGGAATGCTTGGAATTAGAGGAAGTTCTTGATTGGCTCAATTGTATCAAGAATCTCTTCACTTACCTACCAATCTCGAAAGATCAAAAAGCTCCCATGGTTGCTACCATACTCAGAAGGATTTGCTATTACCCGGTGGTCAAGCAACACTTGGATCCATCACCATATGTGACCATATGAAGGAAGCTTTGCAAGTATCTGCTAACCCATGATGCCAGAGACTTGTCAGTCGTTTCCACGATTTGAAGCAAGGCCATTAATCCAAACAAGAGTACACAACAGAGCATTATAGATTGTCATCTAGTTATAATTTTTAGAAGATTGATGAGGTGAATATCCAATGGTACCTTCACAAGCTCCTTCGGGGACATTCAACTCATTCTAGTTAATCTAGAATAATTATGAACGTGAAAGCATTGTTCTACCTTTGGTCTTCCATTCTCTTGAGTTCAAAGGCTTGAGATTGGAGCAATTCTTTTTTCGATGAGATGTCTTTTGGGGTTGCAACTAGTCCATGGAGTTTTTTCTAATCGTGTAAAGTATGTGATGATCTTCCACGCATTTCTTTTTTGTTTTTATTTCTTGTATTTTGTGAGTTGTTTCCTTTTTCAATAAATGAATACATTTACCTATCAAAATAAGTGAATAAATACATTTCCCTATCAAAAACAATAGGGAATGGTTACCCAGGCATATCAATATGCACATTGAGTGGAGGAAAAAAGAATTGAATATGAAATTTTCTTTTTTATCAGGAGTGCAAACAATCATTATTCAATGGTTTTAACTCTGGCTGAGTTCGTAGTGGTCTTACGATTAAAGAGAAAACCATGTATGTTTCCAATGTGGAGGGCCCACACTAATCAAAAGTGTTCCCATAGGAAGAATGAGAAAAAGGCATTGGCTGTAAAAGAAAAAATAATGATGACTTCCCCAAAAGCATTAATGATGATAGAGGATAGGTGGTTCATGCAAAATCAGCCCTTGATAATGCAACAACAGACCCATATATGCTTGTTTGAAGTCGTGGAAAACATTTGTCTTCATGGGGTGACATGGTTTGTTACTGTCATTACTAATGGGGAAAGTGAGCTATAGCTGCGGCTTTTGTTTGTTTTTTGGTTCTGGCCTTCAGTAAAGATTATACTTATCAAAAAAAAATTACGTGATGAGGTTGGTTAAGTAACTATGGACAAGGTGGCATTATCCTATGACTTTTTTTTTTTGATAAGTGGCATTATCTTATGATTTTTGACATACGTATATGTCATGATTTTAGAGAAACAATTGATTCAGAATGTAAACTGCATATTCAGCTTAAGGTCTTCAAGGCCGAGGTTACATGTTGTGTAGACACGATGTCATATTCTTTTGGCGCGGTTGTGATTGTATGATATCGACACAAGCACTTGGCATGCAAATATGCGTACATCTTTGGTGACAGTGATACTTTCCATCAACTGTCTGCAACAATTTGTGGCACCCCACAATAGAAGCAAATGGCTATGTCAATTATATAGCTACTTCGAACACACCACACGACTACCCAAACAAGAACGTAAATAGGTACTCAAGGTTGAGTTCTTTTATTTATCAAAAAAAAATAAGGGTGAGTTCTTTTCCAAAGGGGGTGTAGATGTAGTTCGTGGTTTTATTATGCACACCAAAGTAATAGCTCGAAAGAATTATAGATCCTAAGCACATGTGCCAACAAAGAGAGGTGATTGTGCTACTGGATGCTAAAAAGAAATGTGAGGGTGCACCAAATACCACGCACATGAAGAATGGAAAAGTTGAACCTGATGACAATGAGATGAGAAGCAAAAAGGAAATATCAATTGATGATGCATAGAATCAAGACCCATATCAGGTGTCACTCTTGTGGGAGAGCAAGTCACCATACAACTCTGAGAAATTTCTTTGTGGGTCCACAAGATCTCATTGAGGATCTTCCTTTATTTTCTTTTAGTAGCTGACTTTATTAGGATCCTTTAGTATCTAGAAATCATTTTATTATTTTGGTTAAGATACTAGTAATTACAAATTACTTAATTTAATACCCTTTCATTTCTTCTCAATAGTATCAAAAAATAATAATAATTATTATTATTATTTGAAATTTTTGTTCGGATTGTTGTTAAATGGAGAATAAAGCATGTTAAAGTAGGTTGTTCTAAATAAGAAATTAAAGATTGGAGGGTTTTTTTGTGTTGGTTGTGAAGCTAACGATCCCTTCAACTAGTTCCAATGACGAATGTGGTTTGACTCATGTTCATTTTGTCTCATCATATTTATTTTCCTATCCTGATTTCAATCTTGCGCTTCGGAGATTTGTTGATCAACCCTACCAACACGATAAACGCTATTAGCCATGTGCTACTACAACCAGTAAATAAA
Source organism: Euptelea pleiosperma (assembly GCA_035048495.1). Lineage (NCBI taxonomy): Eukaryota > Viridiplantae > Streptophyta > Magnoliopsida > Ranunculales > Eupteleaceae > Euptelea > Euptelea pleiosperma. The sequence continues at coordinate 7,424,242 of CM068546.1, read as the reverse complement.
ACCCAACTGAAGCAAACTAGACTGGGGCAACTTTATTTTATAACGTCCAATCAAACACCACCATAGACCTTCGCAGACCAATGTTTGACAATTGTCATATTGCTTGTTGGCCTGATTTTTACAACACTTGGAGCACTAACATACAAAATATCAAATAGGCAAAAACTAATTCACACACCTTCTTGCTCCTTTAGTAACCCTTCCATTCGATCCAGCACTAATTAACTTCTGAACTCACTAAAAATAGACTATCCATTCTTTTCTTTTTTTTGATAAGTAAATAGAGCAACTATTCTCACGTAACATAATAATAGGTTAGCCAATTTAACATTCCATCAATGAAAAATATCTAGTAAGTTGTGAACAATGAAATTAAAACATTTTTATGTTTCAAAATCTCATTTTATTGATGTAATTCGGTGCTTTCCAGTGACATAACAGTGAAATTAGAGCACAGACTACGCACCTCAAGCTCTGAATCCGAACGCCAAGCTCTTCTTTAACTGTGACCGAATGTTTTATTGCTAAAAAATCCAGGAACCCCTCAGCCCCGATATCTTTGCCTTTGCGAGAATCTATGAACTCGGCAAGGCAAGAGATTATTTCCCCACTCGTCATCTTAAAAATTTCTTTTGCGTCTGAAGGAACTGAAAAATAATGCAGGACAAGTGGATGCCGCAACAAAGGGCCCAATTTGAGCTCATCGAATCGCTCAACACCCTCGTTCTTGCAAATAGCAGCATCTAAATCATACACCGAAGTAATTCTCCGAACGCCAACAAAACAATGGATAAATGCATTTACCTATATGACGAACATAAAATCAATAAACGAATTGAATTAACCCCCACCCCCACCAAAAAAAAAAAAAAAACAAACAAACAAAAATTTAACTGAGGGAAATCTATGTACTATTTTATTCTACCTTTCCTTCGGTGATCATGAGACGATACAGAGAAGGAACTTGCTGCATTTGAAACCCTAGAGAACTCCATGAATCGGCTTGGAGAGACAACATTGCACACTGAGAGACTCTCCATGCAGAAACGCTTTCTCTGGCAGCGATAATATCGTGATGAGCCTTCACTACAGCGTGGTCTATCCTTTCGAGCATATCGTTGGGTTTTGGAGAGATACCGTATGTGCTGGGTAATTGTTGGGGAAGGAGAGTGGGGTTTTGGAGATAGAGGATAGGGTCTATCCTTTCGAGCATATCGTTGGGTTTTGGAGAGATACCGAATGTGCTGGGGAATTGTTGGGGAGGGAAAGTATGGTTTTGGATGAAAGGATTATGAGAGAGTAGGAAGCTAGGGTTCTGGACGTAAGGGTTAGGGTTTTGGACGTAAGGGTTAGGGTTTAGAGGAAAGAAGTGAGGAGGTGGTGGTGGTGTTGGTTGCGCCATCTCACGAGCACCGCCCCCAGGGCGGAGGTGGTGGCCCTGGCCGTACATGGAGAGCGAGAAGGCAAAAAAACGGGAAAGAAAGGGGAGGAAGGTTTAGAAAGGGGTTTGTTAAAAGGGAACTTTTATTGACACCCCAATAATTTTGAAGGGCACCCCGTATTTTTCCCTTAGGGTCTGTTTGGTACGTCGGCAAATGAGTTCTCATGAGAAAATATTTTTGTGGCCAAATAAATTCTAGCTAAATATTCAGCCATCAAAATAATTTGCAAGCGTTTGGCAGCCCCCACCAAATTTGCCAATGCCTTTGTTTTCTTTGTGTTTGGTTGACGTAGACAAATTTTTTAAAACAATCCGGTACCATGCACTTGTAGCATTGTTGATATGTGTGACAGTGAAATTCTGCCACGCAGCCTTCAAAAATGCATTTCCACCGATCCACCATTGTTTGTGTCATATATTTGTTTGTCCAACTAAAAAATTGAAGAAAGTCACATGTATGCAGGCCAAGTGTAGCACGTGAGTATGCTATACAATAGCACCTCAACATGAAGTGATTGTTGTAAGGGTTCGGCTCCAATCACCGCCCTAAAATGACAGGCTTCCTTCACATGACACAATATGAGTGGCACGAGAATTTGAGTAATCTAACCATAGGGATGGTTGACCAATCCCAAAGTGAACCTCTTGGATTGATCAAAGCCCAGATTTGTAAGGGTCTGGCTCCAATCACGGCCCTAAAATGACAGGCTTCCTTCACAGGACACAATATGAGCCACGCGGCACACGAATTTGAGTAATCTAACCGTAGGGATGGTTGGCCAATCCCAAAGTGGACCTCTTGGATTGATCAAAGCCCAGATTTGATCAATCCAAATCATATATATGATCACAACAATTTCCCAATATTCAAGATAATGAGTATGGCCCACCAATTAAACGGTGAGTTGATCCCAAGTAAATCAAGTTAAGTTGTTATGCCCAAAATAGGTCCCACCCAATGAAGAGCACACATAATTTTACAGAAATATTGTTTCATATATTTCATGGGTGAAAATGTGGCAATAGGGTACCATGAGATACATAACATAACATAAGTTCATATATGATATCAAATATATCCCTAGATGTAGTCACCTAGAGAGTTCCTAAAAATATATTACATCTCAAAATTGGATCGATCGATGTCGCTAATCACAATCGATGCTTGCATACATAAAGTGTCGAACCCATCTGTTGAAAAAGCTCAAACCTATTAGATCATTATATATATATATATATATATATATATATATATATAATTCAATTATGTATATTATAGAAATTAAAATAGTCATTTCAAAATAATACCTACAAAAGAGCTTTCCAAGAGAGTGGATGTGCTATTTATCAATTGATCCCCCGAATGATATTCATCTCATTATAAAACGAAAATAGCCTCCTTTGATATATTGTTAAGCATGGTTCCATTTGCGTAGAGAAAACAATATATATGATAATATTTAATCATTGCAAAACGATAAGAAAGTTGTAATATCCAAAATAATTACAGTACCTGAACAAGTGTAACCCATGTGTCATCTACGACCACCATCTTGGTGTTATCATCCCATTGGAATTCAGGGCGATCCAAAAGATTGTTTACTTCATTGTGCATTTCAAGCAACATCTTAAATCGAGCACGAATATTCACAATTGTCACGTCGGTACGAAAACGCGCATTGATGAGTGTGACGGCTTGATTCCATACAGGATACCGAATACCATTTTCAACTTGATTGTCAGGAACAAGATGCACAAGCGTGTCCACGAATAATTGATCCATGTCACGTGTCCAACGGTAAAAATGATGATCCATCCCTTAAAATTCGACAAGTAATAGACTGGACTCCATCTATTTATTAGTTTGGGTTGTAATTTCATGTACAGACTGATTGTATGTTAAAATGTGTTGATCTAGAAAACATTTATGGACAAGAATCGTTTCTAGAAACCTTTTTCCAAGGGTAGATATACAGGACCTAAGCCTAACACGATGACTTCTACATGAGTCCATAACCTTAGCCTCAGATGAACAAGGAAAATCGGAAAACCCCTGAAACAATGCTATGTATTCCAACGGTCAATGGCCTCAACCATGCAATTTACAGCAAAATTTGGGAATACAGAGTCGGGCCAGGCCCAGTGCATTGGTCATCCGATCGCATCAAAATTCAGCCCATCTAAGGACTAACTTGTCTTCTATTCAGATTTGAAAATGATGGACGTCTTGTTTACATATACGGAGATGAGAGACCCGGGCATAGCAAATCCTCTCCACGGCTTATGGGAGAATCAAGTGGATGGAGTTCTGGTAATCAACCATGAAACTAAGCAGCTGATTGGATGTGCGAGAATCGATGATATCTATCTTATCAATGAAGAAAACATGATATTTATCATAGACATCCAAGGGGTATCAATGTAATGTTGAGAAGTGGTAGTGGGTATTATTGCAACACCCTCTTTTTTTTTTGGTGAGGGAGGGTGACCCAACCTTGACAAGGATGGACTAATCCCTACGACATGCAATCACCCGCAAACATGGCATCCCCGGCAAGTTTTCAAACTACTGCAATGAAACATCAATAATAAAAAAGCTACCGATTTGGTACTATCGGAATATAAATCAACGTGAATGGAATAATGCATGTTTGATACAATTGTAGGAGTCTGACAGTGGAGAAACTCGTTGGTTCGGACGCCAGACTAGAATATGAAACAAGTTATCAGTAAGTTTGGAAAAGATTATGATCAAAAGGGTAGGATAGATATTAAAGATCACCAAGAAAACATGACATTAACATGACTGTACAACCTTCCTAATAGGAATAAATCTCCAAACTTGTCCTCACACACTTGCCCACTAACTCATTTGGGCATCACACTTGCCTACCCGGAAAAAAAGGATGACAAAAAAAAAATTTACAGCGTAAAAAAATATACTAAGTGAAAGCAGTTATATTGTAAAACTGTAGCAAGGTAAGTTCACCTCAGACTGAAGAATCTCTTACAGACTCCTATTGAAAGAAACTTGTGAAAGCAAATGGGCAAACAATCCAGTTATCAAACAAGCTTCAAATTCTAAGAAAACATATTTCAAATTAAGGTAGCATAATCTGATCATATTTCAAGGATTCAAATTACTTGGTAAATTTGGAGACATAAGCCTAAGAATCGTATGTGACTAACTTGCTAACCTTTCATCTTCTTCTTCACTTTTTTTATTTTAGTTTTTTGTTTTTAAATAGAAAGAAGTCATGAAAGGAAGGGCATGGCAATAAACATGTGAAGTTGATTTCTTCTTTTTCTTCCTGTTCTCTGTATGTTAGTGGCCACAAATAAAACCACTTAAAGGAAAGCATATAATTAATATCTATAAGACTCAAATCATGCATCCCATAATTGATGATACTGTCTTGACTCTTGCCACTACATGGTGTCTAATCCAGTGAGGGTGTTGGGGTCAAAGTCAAAGTGTCAAAAACTTGACAAAGCACCAAACTTGTCCCCACAAAATTACTACAAACTGGATCAAACACATCCAACAACTAGCTAACATTGCCCAGATGGCTACAGAATCCACCCAAGGTTTCTCTACTCTTTGATTTGAAAAAGAGAGTACAACCACAACCTTGAATGCAAAACATCCCATAATATCATGATTTCCATTGAACATGAGGATACCTGAGTGACATGCTGCAGCATACCCACAAAATGTAGCAACCATTACTGTTATTTTCTCTCTTTCCTTCCTAGTCAGCATTCTCCTATCCATACAATCATTAAAACATTGAGTTATTTTGTAGAGCAACATTCTTCGGGTTCTATATATATCTATGTGTGTGTGCGTGGATCAATATCAAATCACATAATCATGTCATAGAGAAACATAAAATATTTGAATCAGATTCAGATTAGAGCTTCGAAAAATGGATTTCAAACAAGTTTCACACTAATCATATAAAAGAAAATCTAAGAAGTACAAACATCTTGCAAAATAAGCTAATTAGATAGGAGAGAAGCTAATTAGATGAGAAATTAGATAGGAGACAAGCTAATTAGATAGGAGACATGCTAATTAGATGAGAAATCAGATAGTAGACAAGCTAATTAGTATAAACATCTTGCAAAAGAATCTAATTAGATAGGAGACAAGCTAATTGGATGAGAAATCAGATAGGAGACAAGCTAAATAGATAGGAGACTAGCTAATTAGATGGGAAATTAGATAGTAGACAAGCTAATTAGTACAAACATCTTGCAAAAGAATATAATTAGATAGGAGACAAGCTAATTAGTACGAACATCTTGCAAAAGAAGCTCATTAGATGGGAAATCACATATTAAGTCAAGGGATAAAACAACTCATTTTTACCCATGAATGTTTGCACACCCCTTTAATGGACCTACACACTAAAAATCAGCCTGATTGGTGATCTATTGCCGTAGGGTTCACGATTATGCATGATAGGCTTACTGAATAGTCCTACTCCAAACATTCATGGGTCGGTGGGCCCGAAAGAGTTCACAATAGGGCTTTCTTCTTTTACTTGGCAAAACAGAGCCTTCAAGGTCTTGGAATTTTTACAGAAAATAGGAAGAACGAAGCAATCAGTCAATGACATAGGCTCACCTATTTTTTACATACAATTTTAGTGCACCCACATGGAAGATAAATCAATGGCTGATTTTTGGTGGGTTGATCTCCTCCATATAGATCACCCTTACAAAACATCAGCACATTCTTCAACTTAACAGTAAGAAATGTGGCTTCAAGTTAACAGTAACAACTTGTATACCATGCTATGAAAGGTAACAGTAACAAATAACAAATAACAGTAACAATAACAACAGTAACAAATAACAACATTAACAATCACAAACAGTAACAAAGAACAATAGTAACAATCACGCACTATGAAAACCCCATGAAAATGACTCATGCAACACTTTAGAAATCACAGATCATGGCATTCGACAGTGACTCATTGATCAAGCACTGTCGAAACCCTTGAAAATGACTTTCGACCTTACGGTATGCGGTAATATAATCCATGAAAACGACTCATGAAACGCTTTAGAAATCACAAATCAGGGCATTCGACAGTGACTCATTGATCAAGCACTGTTGAAACCCTTGAAAATGATATGGGGTTTGGTAAAAACCATTGATCAAGCACTGTGTAGACTACCACACCAGATATGGGGTTTTCCCATGATAACGAACAGGAGATGGAGGTCAGAGGAGGAAGAGAGGAAAATGAGAGTGTAGATGGTTACCTGGAGCGCGAAGGAACCACGAACAACCACGAACCGGAAGAAGCCGACGAGGGTGGAGAGTATCGAGCTAGCGTTTACCGGCGGAAGGTGACGGAGGTGGAGAGGATCGAGCTAGCGTTTACTAGTGGAAGGCGACGAGGGTGGAGAGGATTGAGCTAGGGTTGTTCCCTAAAACCCTAGCTCAAAAATTCGTTTTATACTCCGACCGAAGGAGTTTATTTTCCCGTCGGCAAATTTTAATTTGCCCACCCAGTGTAAAAATGGCAGGAAATTATTTTACCAGGGGTGGTGGTAAAATATTTAGACGCCTTCGCGTGCAAATATGTGGGCCCAGCTAAATTTGTTGACGACCAAATTTTCAACCAAACAAGACGAAAAACATATTTGGTCGCGCAAATATTTTATTTTCCCGCCGCTGTGGTCAACCAAACAAACCCTTAAATACGAGGAGCCTTTGATAGCCCCTTACTAAAACCAATTATGAGAGCACCCATGTCTTGCTTATCCTACACAACTGCTCATCTCCTCCTTCACCCTATCCCTCCTTCACCTAAGGCTGCAACTTGGGTGGGTTGGGTCGGGTTGGTGGTCAACCCTAGCCCAACCCAACCTTAAAGGCTGTGAACCCTAACCCAACCCAACCCAAGGTTGGGTTAGTCGGGTTGGTCAATTTCTTAATTTTTTTGTTGATTCCAAAGATCGTTAATTTTTTTTTCATATTCAAACAATTTATTAATCATCAATACAATAACCGTTATGCTAACCATTAAATAATAGCTTCATTTCCAATACCTCATAAAAGAAAACATGATATGGAAAAAATTTATTAACTCAAATGCATGATAAAAGTTAGTAAATAAATAATCAAAAACAATCTTCAAAGAAAACATTATATTTTCAATATCAACCGATAACATAAAATGCCAAAATGTAGTTTCAAGGACATTTTGTAATTTCACTCAAGAGTTGTAGTTTTTAAGGACAAACATCCATGGGTTGCTGCATTTGCCAAAATGGAGTGGGGCTATTTGTTGGTATACTAATACATATATGTAGTTTGTATGTCGAGCTCGGGTTGGGTCGGGTTGGGCCGAGCCTCAACCCTAGCCCAACCCAATTTGATCGGGTTACCAAAATTCAGGCCCAAGCCCAACCCAAGCTCTGAAATCGCTAACCCAACCCAACCCTAACGTCGGGTTCAACCCGTCCGGCTCGGGTTGAGCCCGCCCAAGTTGCAGCCCTACCTTCACCCCATCCTTACATCTGAAGGGCGGTAATGCCATCGTCTACCTTAGAATTGTCGGAGATTACTAGAGATCGTCGGAGAAACACCGAAGAATCACCTTAATTTGACAGCTACAATGTAAAAAAAAAATGATTGAAAGAGTAGAATATCTAGAAAACGAAGTGAAAAACTCACTTAAATTGATTAGATGTATGAAAAAATCAGCTCAAGTGGAAGAGAACATTCTCCAAACATCTTCTTCACTAGTAATAGAGTTAACTTTGCCATTACCGGCATCTTTACCCTATTTTTTTTTGATATTGTATAAGTGTCTGCAACTCATCGTGTCGGTTTCTCGACACTGACATGGCTTCATCCATGTCGGTTGGATTCCACTGAAATAGATGAAGCAATTTCAGTTAAACATAACCGAATGTGCTAAAATTTTAAATACTTTTTCTTATTGTCCCATGTTTTTGGCATTAGAAACCTAATATTGATGATGTGGAATATGCTGAAGGCGTTCAACTCCTAATGATCCATGTACAACAAGAAGTAAATGTGTGTTTAATTTGTTTTGGTTTCTTAGTTTAGTTATACATTAAATGATATTGATGTTGGTTATTTTTACTATAGAACTCCATGAGTAATGATGATGGAAATGTTGTTCTGAAAGAAATGACCGATATAGCGAGGACGTGGGAGTTTAAAAAAATGACTGGTAGAAATGTTCCGAAAGATACCATTCTAATGGATATGATTGAGCCATTTATTGTCGTGGAGGCCTACATGCCATTTTTTGTTGTTGAGGCATGCGTGCCATTTTTGTTGTCGTGGAGGCTTATGAGCCATTTTTGGTTGTGGAGGTCCACGTGTCCTTTTTTGTGGAGGCACGAGTGCCATTTTTGTTGTGGAGGCCTACGACCCCCTTTTTTTGTGGTTTGTGGTCTTCGAGCCTTGTAATTATTTCAAAGTCACTTAAAATAAAGTAATATAAATTAAGAAAGTAAAAAAGAAGTGCAGATATTGTACCAATATAAATGTCTCTGTCGGTGTCACACAACCTTAGAGCAGGCTCTATTGGTCTCATCCAACCAACATATGTGAGACAAAGTCAGTCGGATCCATCCGACATTTGTTTTTTCATATCGGTGGCATGCAACTGACACTAAGAAAACTCAGGCTCTAGGAGAGGAACAGAAATGGTGTCAGTTATATACTACATACACTCTCTATCGGTCTCATCCAACCAACATATGTGAGACGGAGTCAGTTGGATCCAACTGACATTTGTCTGTTCATATCAGTGGGATCCAACCGACTTAAAAAAAACTTAGTGAATCTATCTGTTGGTTTTTCGTTTGTAATCTCTTACCTAATTGATCAATATACATGGAACATTTAACGAAAAAATATTATGATCATCATACATTGAACAATTAACAAAGAAGATTATGATCACGATAAATGAAACAATTAACAAAAATATTATGATCACCATACATAGAATAATTAACAAAAAAAAGACTCAAGGCCTCAATAAGTTTATGGCACTTGTGCCTCAAAAAAGGCTCACACGCCTCTATGTACAATTCTAATTTTTCTTATTTTCTTTCTTTCTCTTATCCTTTTTCTTGCGTCGCACATTTTCTTTGCCTTTCTCTTCTTGTTGACGACTTCTCTTGGGATTCACTAAGACGCTTTCTATGCGATGATGTGAGAGGGTGTCATTTTTTTGGTGCATCAAGAGCGAGTGGCTCAATAGGATTTCTTCATATTATTGTAACCTAATAAGGAGAACAACCATTGTCATGTTAGAAATAGAAAAAGAATTAAATCAAATTTTATTAACAAAAGACGGTTGGATCTAACTAAAGTCGTCATCAAAATTTCGATTGGATCCAACTAATAATAAGTAGTTGAGTTTTTCTTAATGTCGGTTGGATCCAACTAAAGTTGTCATCATAATTTCAGTTGGATCCAACCAATACTAATGAATTCTGAGTTTTTCTTAATGTCAGTTAGATCCAATCAAACTTGTCATAATAATGTCGGTCAAATCCAACCAAACCCTTTGAGGCATTTTATCAAGCACCATAACTTCATTTTTTGACCTACCATTTTCACTTCCCTTCTTCGGCGTGGATTCAGAGAATCCAACGATGGTTTTTCTTTGGCTAAAAGTGCATGCCATCTTAGCGCTATCACCATCGTTGGATTCTTAGAATCCACGTCGAAGAAAGAAGTGAAAATGATTGTAAAAAAAGGAAAAGACATACCAAAATAAGAGAATGGTTGAAAAAAAAATCATAAAAACCTAAATAAATAGTTAGTTTTGAATTTCTAGATGATAAAACTCAAAAAAACTCAAAAAAATAGAAGAAAATGAGGAATGGTTGGATGGAATCAAGCTTAAAAAAGAAAAGAAAATAACTCAAAATTTATCGAAAATGGCAACCGGACGACGTAGTATTGCTAGAAGGGTTTCACCAGACATTGTAATGTCGCCGAAGAACATTCTTGGTGTCGACGACGGAGAAGAAGGGGTAGGAGAACAGTTGGGAGGAAGAAAAACCAAACCCTAAGCTTTTTACTCCTTGTTAATGAATGGGTGGGGTGCCTTTAAGCAATGCGGTGCTCACTGATTGTTTTTAAAATGGGTTGGGGGCCCTTATAACTTGGGTGCCCTTGATAAGATTTGGGGTGTCAATAAAAAGGAGGCCGTTTTAACGGTTAAACGGATTGGGGGTGTTATCGTTTAAACGACCATTAAAACGAATTGAAACGGCCAGGGGCAAAAATGGAAAAGAACGGAATTAAACGGTTTTAACGGAAAAAATGGCTCTGAAATTCAAATTTTGAAATTTGAAAAAAATAAAATAAAATAGAATTTAACGGAAATTAAACGGCTTTAACGGCCATTTTTTCACAAAAATTTTCAGAATTAAACGACTGTTTAAACGATTTTAACGGCCGTTAAAACAAAAAAATGGATGTTTTATTCAAAACTGATAAAACGTGTTTAAATGTTTTTAACGGAAACGGGCTTGGGGCATTACCGTTTAAACGGCCGTTTTTAAAACCATGGTTAAAAATTTGAATTTACGATTGGCTTCCTGGACCGATGATTGAAATTAAGGTTTTTCCGCGTCGTTGGTTACGAAAACCCTAAAGTTCAACAATATTTGTAATTTCTCCGAATTGGTTCACTTAATCTGCAAATAAGCAGACTTGCACAGTGGCTCGTGTCGGATATCGTCCGCACTCAGAATTAGTTAGCACAATAAGAAACAAGAATAATCAGAAAATGCTCAGAATAAATGGAAGAGTGAGAATGGTGGAGGTTGATTTAAAATATGTTTGAGATTGTTGTTAAAACTATTAGAATGAAAAAAAATATAAGAGAAACGAGAATGAAAAAACACAATAAATGAAAACAACTTAAACTTGAATTTAAAACTTGTTCATTAAACTAAAAACAAATGCTTACGATGCTTGTTCAAATGTTTTACAATGGAAATAACATTAAACCAAATTAATCTAGAAAGTCATTAAAATATTACCCTAGAAAGCATGTAAAGATAGAGAGGGAAAGAAGAGAGTGAAAGAAGGTAGGAAGGTTAAAGAGATGAATTAGAGAAGCTTACCATTGAAGAGGTAGATGGTGCAACTTCTATTGGATAGAACTCAATAGGATTGAGGATTGTAGCCTTTGATTGTGGCGAATGGAATGGGCAGCAAGGAGGCGTTTCTATTTGACGCTTTACACTTCGAGGTGGAGGCGTTAATGGTGAGCTCGCCGGAGAAGAAGGGTGAAGAAGAAGAGAAAGAAAGAAGAAAGAGAGGAAGAGAAAGGGGAGGGAACCAACCCAAGAAGGAAAGATCGTAGATCTCTTATAGACTTTTTTTTTTTCTTTTTGCTTGTTGTAAAAATGATGACCGTTGGATCTAGAGAGATCCAACGGTTGGGAATGGGTTAGTTAGATGAGAGAGAGAGTGACTAGGATAGAGAGATATAGGGGAGAGAAGAATCGGTCAAGTGAGACCAATTATCTCTTGTTTTTGCAAATGGACATGGGCATGGGTAATGGGCATGGGTATGGGTATGGGCATGGGGTCATGGGTCATGGGTCATGGGTCATGGGCCAAGATAGATAGATAAAGAGAGAAATAGGAGAGGGGTGAGAGAAAAATATAAAAATAAAAGCATTGGAGGGTCTTGAACCCTGGTCTTCTTTATTCTCTCTCGTCCGCTCTACCAATAAGTCAAACATATCCTTTGATGTCAATTGGTGTGGCCTTTAACACCTAAGTCCTTCTCTTGGTCTCCAGCTATTCTTCTCTCTCTTAGTCCTTGTTCCGGCTCTACGATCCTCTAGCTTTACCCGTACATATCTTCTATCTTTTTATCATAGCCTGTTGGCTCTTTAAGCTTTGATTGAAGTCTTCTATGGTTGATCGTGGGCCCGCCAGTACTCGAGAATCACCCGATAGGGTCTCCTACAAGTGAAAAAGCACGTAATGAGATTCAACTAAAACGGCTTGATACTGGACTATCCGAAATGCGTATATTTCATGCAAATAGTCAATTTTCATCTAAAGAATGCGTTCTACGTAATGGAAGAAACTCTTATATGGAAAAGTCGACAAAAATATAAGTTTTACGTAGGAAATGCGACATCGCTATAAGGATAATGGCTTAAAATAAGCACTTTTGAGCGAATATCAATGATCCAACGCTGTCAAAGGGCCGGGCTAGGTAGGGCTAACCCGACCCTAGCCCTACCCTCACTTATAAAGGTGAGGTCCTAGCCCGGAGAGGGCCTGAACCGGCTAGACCTAGCCCTACCCTCAAGGCCAGGTCTGGGTCAGGGTGGCCATGGCCTAGAAGAAAAGTATTAAAAAATATAAATTTTTTAGTAAAAAAAGTGGATGCTTTAATAATGCACTTGGCTTGGTAAAGTTTTCCTCGGTTTAATCTATACAGATTTTAGTTACCGAACTGTTAAGGTTTGAAAATGAAAACTTTAGTCTTTTTAAAAACCTCAATAAAAGAAATGATATATTTTTGAAAATGTCATTTTAGAATGGTTTTGAGCCATTCTTAAAATTTTCAAAATAGGAACAATTTTTGGCCGGTCATAATTTTGGAAGGGCTCAATTGTTTGAAACTTGCCCAAAATTGTATCTTTTTTAGGATAATTGTTCAACACCAACAATGTTGTGACATGTGTACCTATGAAAATTGGGAGACCTGCCAACCGGTTTCCTCCATTTCTTTTGTTTGTCAAAAGGGTCGGGCTCCAATTACCACCCTAAAATGACAGGCTCCGGTTATAGGACACAATATGAGTCACGTGGCACACTCTTAGAGGATTATGACCGCATGGATGTTCGGCCAATCCCTAGGAGGACCTCCAATACTGCTCAAATTCACACAGTTGAGATCAACCCACAAAAATAAATCCAATCCAACACCTATAAATCACTAATCATGCTGATTTTTGGTTTGTAGGTCCACTTAGGGATTGGACAAACATCCATACGGTCCGAGTCCTCTATGAGTGTGCGATGTGGCTCATATTATGTCCTGTAAACCGAGCCTGTCATTTTAGGGCGGTAACTGGAGCTCGAGCCTTGTCAAAAAAGGGTCTGATTCCCTAGGTAGCTTGGAACTCTCATTAACAATTAGGGCATGTTTGGTGCGTGAGAAAAAGAGTTCTGATGGTGAATATTTAGCTAGGCAAATATTATATCTTGGCTAAATATTTGTTCATATCAATATTTAACAACGTTTGGTACGTCATGTATAAGCTAGCTTACTTCATTTTCTTTCAATTTGAATGGGTCCCACATATCAAAGTAAGTCAAAAATGGGTTAGGCGAGTGTGGGGCCACATATTATGTCAAAGGATAAAAAAAGACTCATTTTTATCTTTTTTATATATTAAAAACTTATTTTTATTGAAAATAGTGATTTTTCCATGAGAAAATAAAATTTTCCCACCAAGGCTTAATTGGCGTGAAAATATTTACACAGGGGGTGATGCAAATTTGTGGGCCCGGCTAAATATTCGCTGGGGGCAAGTTGCTGCCAAATGAGCCCGGGCAAATATTAGCGCGCACGAATATTTTATTTTCCCACCGCGGTGCGTTACCAAACAGGCCCTTAGACACTTTAAGTGTCCAATGGGAGGTGACCTTAGAACCACCAATTTATATATATATATATATATATATATATATATATATATATATATATATATATATATATATATATATATA